>CM073508.1:12717500-13967500 GCA_037074495.1 Acacia confusa | reverse complement strand
GCATGGATTACGGAAAGCAGAAGTAGGTCGCGTTTTAGTGAAGAAAGACAGGAAGATCAGAGCAAGCCATACCTCTCGAGCTCCGTGACAGATGACCGATGGTTATTGCTTATGGATCCTTGTATTGTCTGGACGATTGAGCTTGCATTTAAACGTGAGGCAGTTCGACGATCCTTCATTCAGTTTTCGGCCAGAGAAAGAGCTAACAGAAAAAAAAAAAAAAAAAGGAAATTAAAACGCTGAGTTGAGGATAGGGAGAGACCGAGAGTAAGAGTGATGTGCGGCTGAAAGTTCTCTGTTTCTGGTTTTTAAAAAAACAGAGGAGGAAGTGAGAAAGAAGGAGAGTAAGAGTGTGACCGAAAGTTACAGTGAGAGTGTAAGGCTTGAATAAATTCTTGCTTGCTCTGTTCAAGCCGTTGAGACCAGGGAAGAGAAGTTCAAGCCATCTAAGTAGATTAAAGAAAAAGGTAACTCACTAAACCTCTTTTCCTCCTATGTTTCCATCGGTTACCAACCTTAAAAATATGAATAATGAATCTTAGAGAGCTATAGGAAACTGAAACTGAAAATGAAGAAAAACAGGGGGTTGTGGCTGCGTCTAAGTGTTGGTTTACTGTAGGAATAAGTGGGAGTATATTATACTCACACTCATGTCATTTTTGCTGTCATCGGTGCTGTTATGGGTAGAGGTGAATGAGAGTAACTTTTCTGCATCTCAATATGATAAAGACTTGATGCTTGCTGAAAACTGAACAAAACAAACATGGGGCTGATATCGGTTCCCCATATTTTTGTTTAAAGAAATCATATATGCCGTGACTTAGACCAGGGAAATAAGAAAAAATGAACAACACTGTGCATGGACAAATGGGAAGGAAGAAGAAAAGAAATACTGGAAGTATAATGTGTGTGTATCTCTGAATATATATTAAGAAGGAAAGAGGAAAAACGTTGGGGGTATGCGATACATATATATATGATGAACTTAAAAGGCTTACCTATATATGTGTACTAATAACTCGATGTATGGGTATGTATATTAAAGTTAGATGTGTTAATATATATATGTGTGTCGGCCATGAGAAGAAAAACGCTGGATGTTTAGGCTAAATGAAAAGAAGCGTGATGAGTATATATGTGTGTCTTTATATCCAGTTGGGTGCTGTCATATACCGAAGGGAGATGCTTTTGCTGTCATAAGTTTTCTTCTTCACACTATCTCCTTTATTGTTCAAAAGCTTGCTGAATATATCCCTAGGTGTGTGCACGTGTTTCTGGTATGTGTGTGTTTAAGAAAAGGAAACTAGTCTGTGTGTTGCGCAAATAAGAAAGGGGAAAAAAAAACGTGTAGCTGCCATATGGGAGAGAAAGAGGAGTAAAAGAATTTTACATATATATGTGTTTTTCCTGAGGGTATATGGGTTAATATAGAAGGAAGCAAAACAAATATATATATATGTGTATACGTGAGGGTTGAAGGGTGCTGTACATGTATCAATATAAATACATACAACTTAAAGGTCTATGCATGTGATAAAAATGCTACACATTAAAGTTGGGGCTTTTTGGTTTTTATGCATTAAATGGTTATTATAGGCAAGAGAAAGGTGACCCTGTGTGTATGCAGTGGGGGAATAAATAAATAAAAAGAAGTCATTGATTTGGTAGCTAATAAGAGTTACTATTAATTAGAGGGAGAAAATAATGATTGATAAAATAATAATACCAATAGAATAAGTAAATGGAAATTAGAGTTATTATTAGGATAATAATAATAACAGATAATGTTATTATTATTTAGGAAGAAGTGATAATGACAAATTATTCATGAGAAATTATTATTATTGGGAATAATAATAATAATAATAATAATAATAATAATAGCAATAATAATAATATTATTATTGTTAGAGAAAAATTAAGGGATTAATCCTCTAAACTAATTCACGTAATTAGTTTTCCCTACGATTCGAATAAGTGACTGACAGTGATGATGAACGTTTTAGGCAGCCCTTGACATCATTATCTGATCCCAACAATTTCAGTATAAGGAAAAGGGATACACGGTTGAGGTAGTTAACTTTAATCTTATAATCATGTATGTTAATGTTATGTAATTATTAGCTGATCATGTATGCTGGTTGAATTACTTGTTTATATTTTCGTGGCTATGGATTCGAGGCTGCGGTCTCATGGGACTGCGTGTCCTAGACAAGGGCTGCAGCCCTTAGCCGTTAACTGCGGTTACGGTTATTTGAACTTGTAAATGCTTCCATACTTTAACATGTGCTAAACTGTCATTTATGCTTTCATACATGTGCATGAGATTAACTGTTACCTTCGGTCCATTCATTTGGACTCCAGACCCCATGAAAGATACAGGAACTGGTTCGGGATCAAAGGCAAAGAACAACAGTAAGGGTTACAGCAGATGGAACGCCTTGAACAGTTAGGATTAATTAGTGTGTATTTAACGTTTATCATCCGCCTGGTTTTGGATTAATGTAATTAACATCGAATTATCGGATGAACTCGAATCGTGAAAAATTAGACCGTATTTTTCAAACTAAGATATTTTCAAAAACTTCGATTATGAAATCAAGTCGTCCAAATCTCCTCGATCCTTTCCGCATTAACTCTGATGAAATAAAGGTCCCAAAGGCCGGATGTCACAAGTGACTCATCTCAAGCTTTGATAGGCGACTTCGGTAAGTGCACTGGTCGTTACAAGTAATAGAGTGGTGAGAAAAGATCGTCCCACGAGGAATAGTACTTCAATCACTAATTCGCTATGTTCGCTTTAGTTAGGTAAATTGAGTAATAAAAGATGAGTTGTAACCAATTAAGAATTTAAATATTTAAAGAAAGCTAAGAACCCAAGATCAAGAATCTCAAGAACGATGTTTAGAAAAGACAATTAATAAAGAAAAGCGCAGCTAGGACTTAAAATCCCCCTATGCTCCTTCAAGTATTTGAATTAAAAACCTAATTAATTATGATTCCCAAATTGACGATCGATTCTCTAAGGTTAGACTAAGTCTCAATGTCTTAATGCTACCTTAGTCTATTTATCTTTAAAAACAACCTAATGTCTTAGTATTGTCTAGAAAGATCATATTTTGAACCAGAATTATAGGATCGCATAAACTCGTAAGCCTATGTCTAGATCATGTAACTTTATGATGAATTAACAGGTTCTAGTTAGATGCACCAACATCTCTATTGTCATATATCAACCTATGGACAATCTAAAAGGTGATCAATCTTTCAAGAAAGTTTTAAGCCCAGGAAATTCATTCAATTAAAGAAATCAAGATTCAACCAAGAATTCAATCAAATACTCAAATTTGCATAGGGTTCATCCTAGCCCTAACTACAAAAAGAAAATTAGTCAAGCATGGTTAGATTAACAAAACAAAAAAGAAAAGATGAAAATAGAATGGTTCTTCAAAGATTTGAGGAAGGTTGATCTCCACGAGAGCGCTTTGATCTTCTTTCTCCAATCCGTAGAGTTGTTTCTTGTGCCAAAAGTTCAAGAAGGTGTCTCTCTTTGCTAGGGTTTCCTCTTTTTTATGTTTCAGGTCCAATTGGGTTTTCAAATCTCAAAAATCCTTAATTTTCTTTCCTTTTTTGGGTTCTGAAAACTTTCTAAAAATTAAAAATAAGAGTTTTCACACTTCTGGCGCCCTGGGTGCCAAAACCTTCCAAGGGGATAGAAAGTTGCCGCCTTGGGCGCCAACTTTTGCTTCCTTCTTGGCTTTTCTTCTCATCTTTCTTTGGCTCTTCAATTTGGCTTCTCTTGTGAATAAAAACCTGCAAAACACACGAGAATGCTTGTGAGGGTATGTCTGATATCAAATCCATGTTTTTTACTTATTAATCTTAAGCTTTTTAATTATATTAGATTAAGTTTACGCTCAATTTGTGCCTTAAAAACATGGTAAATTTAACGTTTATCAAGCTTAAACTTCTTTGAAAACCTTTTGATAAATAAATAAAGCCTGGATTCATTGGTTCAAAACACCCATTTATTGAAACTTCAAATCTTCATCTAACTCTTAAAGTTATTAGGTTTTGTTTCATAATTCTATAACTTTATAAAGATTTTCTTTCTTGATTACATTCTTTAATTCATAGTGTATTTTTCCTAAAATTTTTAGGTCTAATGATAGCCTCCAACTATTTTATGTAAATTACTTCAAGAAAATAGGCCTTTAATTCCATAAAATGGCTTCGAAATTATCTATAACTCCTTTTGGGAAATAGACTTCTACATAAACTCCTTTATTTCCCAAAACAATTATCTATAATTTTTTATTTATTATTCAGGGACTTTACTTTTTTTTTTTAATAATTACTTATTTCTTTATTGAGCAAATAATTCACTTTTGAGGACCTTTTAATTTTTAGGAATGTAGTACCTTAAAATTCCTATTCATCATAAATCTTTTATTTTGATGAATAATTAGTATAAAATGAAAGTGAATATGTGTCTCAAATAATTATAACCTATTGAATATAATTTTACGCAAATTTCTTCATGAAATTTATTCACAAATAGTAGGTTTTGAGACTACATATAAAGGCAATAAAATGTGATATAAAAATCACATAAAATAATAACAATTTCCTATCTAAAAGAGTTAAGATAGGCAAATTAGCAAATACTAGTTGACAAATTAACTTGTGCTAATTAAGATTATTTGCATATGTCTCCAATACGATTATAGACAAATAAAAATCATCCAAAATTGGGCTGTCTTATTTTGAAATTAAGGGCCAAAGAGGGTGAAATTAAGCTTGGATAATAAAGCACTAATGAACTTGATTAAGTAGCAAACCAATTAGGCTATGACACTTATAATCAAGGGACATATAAGCTCTAGTTTAGCATGATAATTAGCTTAATAAATATTGTAACATCCCAAATTCCATGTTCGAAAATCGTGTTAGTCGACACTTAGTTTTAAGAAAAACAACAGAGTTTGAGATGCTACAGCTTAGAGTACTGCGGAAATTGATAGTGTGCGTTAAGATCCGAACAACGACTATCTGATATAAAAATGCCCAGACATATGATGATGCCTGACATAAGCTGATATATTAAATATCCCGAAGGAATATTCATGTGATACAATTTACAGAGGTTAAATACAATCCTCTGATAAAGAACGCTTTAAACTAAACCCATAACTTGGAACCTAACATCAGTTAATTAAACAGATTGGCCAGGTAGGGGTCTATCATGGGGGCCTCACCGACTTATACGGCGACTGATTGGCTTTCCACATAGATTAACCCAGCCTTAGACACCAAACTGTTCAAAGTATCTTTGTTAAATTCGAGACAGAAGCTATGTCCTAATAACTTCTACCGACCTTGGACTTTGACTGCTGCCTCTTCATGGCTCTACCCACCAGCATCTTCTCTATCCCGGTTTCTTTCATGTACTATTCATTAAGACTGAGGTCCAATGCCCATTGGACCTCAGGTAACGGTTAACCTCATGCTTATGTAAACAGTATATGACAGATATCACAATGATAAAATCACATTTATAACTTTCAAAACCATATCAGCAAGTAACATAACACAACCACTGCAATATGTATGTTACCCAAGTCTGCACATAATCAATGCCACGATGGCCTATCGTGTTCTCAGCGCTAGGAAAACTCAACGGTGTTATCAAGACTATAACCCGTATACAACTCAAATCCATGAGCAATTTCAAAACAGAGTATCAACATGTGAAAATAATTATCATATATAACCATACCATAAGCATAAGCGTTCATGTTACAATACGCGTCTGTACCTGAGTTTGACAGGACTTTTGGGTACGTTTGTCGTCGGAACACTTGCACAGTCTATCCTAAAAGGGTAATATTGTCTCAATTAATTCTCAAACAATATTTCAAGAGACACCTTGGCCATACTTGACATTTTTACCCTTGAAGGATTTATTTTCAATTATTTTCACCTAATTTTCGTAAAAAGACGTTCATTCAGCATTTCTGGGCAAATTTTCGCCTAACTTCGGAAAATCATAACTAATTCCAGAAAAATCGAAATTAGGATCCGCAAAATGTTCCGGAATCCTTGAGAAGTCTATTTTCAAGGAAAAATACTGGAACTTACCCAGAATTCATGGATAATTCCCATTTTTAACATTTCAAACTGCTGCCCAGATTTTCGCCTAGAAAACATCGCTTAAATTCTAAGATTTTTATCTTTTCGCACAGAGCTTCAAATGACACAAACTCTATATATTTGGAAAGCCCTAGACGTCTACTTTCACCATGAATTTTCTCAGAATTTTATAACATCATCTTCATCATAAAATACTGACGTTTTTACCCCTGACTCCAGAAAATACTAATCAATGAAATTTTGCCAGAGCTTCGCTATTTTGATCATAATCTTCCAAAATTTTTGTTATAGCTTCTTCTTCATCAAATTTTCGAAATAAAGCCATTGGAAACCATACAAACATGAAAATAAAACTATATTTGGAAAATTGAAGATCAAAATAACATTTCTAGCATTTCTACTTTATAAACTAAAAACTTGAACTATGAACTAAAAACTCCCTTACCACTTGAAGACCACTAGCCTCCTATTTTTCTGCAGCTCTTCCACACCCTCCCTTTCTCTCTATATTTCGACCAAGCTTGAGAAATTGGTGGAGAATTTGTGTTGCCTAAGCCTCTATTTATAGTAAAACCATGCTTAACTTCCTAAAACTTCTTACTTGATCTAAGCCATTGGATTTTTCTTGATGACAAAGTTTTGATCTCTCCCTTACAACTCACCTCAAAACTGCCACCTCCTCCCCCTTTCTTCTTAAATGTTTGCTTTGTCCCCAAGTCTTTCTTCTTCCTTCACAAGTTGTCCTAATTTAATCCCAAACTCTAATTTAATTAGGTGTAAGTAGATGCTTTAATTCATAATCCAATTTCACTTTTGGAATCCTAATTTTATGATTATATTTATGGTGATTTTTAATTCCCGAAATACTTAGGTATGACTTTTATATGTAACCGAAAATGACTTTGGGCACAGCCAAGTAGAAGCTCATAATTCACTGATCTCAAATATGCATTCATCCTCTACACTTAGTTTCAAAATTGCAAGTTATGATTTAATTTCTATAGGTTCTCATCTAATTTTATTTTAAATAAACAATTTCTTGCTCCCCAAGACATCTACTTGCTCCATAAGTTACCCCAATCTTCTTCCACACACTACTTGGTCTACTACACTCACATACTCACACAACTTCTAACCATATACACTCCTTCACCATACACACACATTTCGCCACACACATATATCACACATACTTGCCTTAGCTTCTTCCATACACTATTGACCATTTATGATTATCCCATGTGCTTTGTTTAATTTCTATATTTTATTTATTAAACTCAAGGTCTTCATTTCCATAATCATATTTGATGAAGTTTTATATTTTAGAAAACTATGAGAATCATTAAATGAATATATTTAATTATATTCTCATATGATTGTTAATCTTTATTAATTCTAATTGATTAATAAATAAATAAATGTGATTGTTAAGAAATAGGAGATTATTAATAAAATAAATAAATAAGGGGGATATATAAATAAAAGAATTATTCAAAAATAAGTAATAAGAGTTTACATAAATTATGGAGATATAATAATAATAATAATAACAACAACAATAATAATAAAAGTAAATTAAAAGGGGAATAAACGGAATAAATTTACTAGGGGTATATGATCAGAAGTGGCAAGGCCTTCTCTTAGGATGTTGATGGTAAGAGAAATAACCCAGTGATGATATTATAGGATATCCAGAAAGGGTGGATCCAGTACCGAAAGGTGAACGTACCACTAGCGCCAAGGTCTAAGGTACGGACGCATATTGTAACTCTAACTCTTATGTTGCTTGTATGTTCTATATATGATGTGATGATTCATATAGTCATAAACAAGACTGGGTCTTGGGTCATGGACTGTGGCTAAGACTGGGTCTTATGTCACTATTTTTAAATACATTCAGCATTTGATTTGAAACGGGTTACAGTCTTGGTAATGCCGTATGGATGTTTTCCTAGCGCTGAGGACACGCCGGGGGCGTGGCACTGGTTTATGTGCAAACAATGGTTGAACATTACATGAGTTGTATGCTATGTATTGTGAGACATTACATTTGCTGTGTGTTATGGATTGTTTTACATTACATTTGCTAGTGTTATGTATTGTTGTGTTGTGAACCTTACATGGACTGTATGCTATGTATGGTTAATGCTGGAATGTAATGAATATCTTTCATACATATACTGTTATACTTGAACATAAGGTTAACTGTTACCTGAAATTCACCCTAGCTTCAGGTTTAGGAGGATCGGGAGCAAAAGCAAAAGGGTAAGCGGCACGCGTAAAGACTCGGAAGGAGTTGCAAATCCTGGAATAGTATCAAGTAGAAGTCGTTGAACCTTTCGGATTACTACAACCTAACACGTCAATTGAGATCAACGCAATGAATGTAAGTTGTATCACGTTTTTATTCCTTCGGGAATTTTAATTAACTAGTATATGTCTGCACATATGAAATCAGTTACTCAGTCGTTCAAACCATTAAGTACGCTCTTGTTGTGTTCTACTCTGATCTGTTAACCCCCTTGATATGATAAATACACACGAATTAGTTTAATAAAAGATCTAGGATCATAATTGGACTTCATAATACACTTAGGAAACATGGGCGTTACACTAATGCTCTTTTTTCAATGTTTCCTAGTTTTGACACCCTAAGCTTATTTTATAGTGCATGATGTAATTTTAAAATAATACCAAGGATGTTGGATGCACCATGAAGATAACATTAGGACGCAACTGTGAAATAACATCAAGCTACTAGATGTTACTTTACTCAAAAAGTTCAGCAAATTGGATTACAAAATTTTAAGGGAGGGGGAAATAAGAAATAAATAAAAAAAAGACATCAATCAACAAATTTTCAACAAAAAGTTAAACACACGAAGATTTCGGGTGTCACCATAGAATCCAACTAATTCATTAAAGTACCTACATATATAAGATCAGAGCATCGATACAGATTCAGCTAAGTTGAGAGAAAATGTAGTTTTTCATAGAAGGAAAATATAATATACATCTCATAACCTACTATATCATACCCATATCGTACATATCATGTACAAGAAGTTACATAATTATAAGAGGGAAGACTCCCTCTATAAACCCATATTTTTTCATATTCACATGACAACCCCACATGAATTAGGCTTAGGTCCTAATCCACCAAGAGGTTACTAGGTATATTCCAACAAGCACCTTTTTTGTTGTAGTCCCAGGATATCCTCTGCCAATAAAAGTGACCATCCCCTCACATTGTAGACCGTCACTACTATCGATGAAGGATACCCTAAGCCTACCAAAACAAAATGGGCTTGTTGGATTTTCCTATCATCCATCCCAACCGCCCTCTCGAATCCCCTCATGAGAATATGTATCTTCCCAGCAGCAGTGACTAATTAAAGATGAGACATAGACATAAAAATGTTTGATTTGATTACATTAAACATTAAAATATGTTAGAATAATATAGCAAGAGACAAAATTACCCATTTGTACATATATATGTATACTGCATTAAAGTATCTATTTTTCACCAGAGATATATGTATCAACCCTATCCACATATATAGCAAGAATTATAATTTCTATATATTAATTTTCAATATTTACTTATATTCGATGTTGGCATCAATGTATTAATCCCCATATCACTTTTAATAAGTTATACTCCGCATTATTTATTTGATTTGATTATTCTATTTTTTTGAACAAAATGAGTTTATCATATTTATATTTGATATATATGATATAAAAACTCAAACAAACTTTATCATTTATAAAAACACGAAAAATATTTTTTATTTTGTGCAGGGTACAAGTAGGATTCATGGTAATTTTTTAATATTTAATGGCGGGATATTATGCAATTTACAATTGGATTCATGGTAATTACTTACTAATATTTAATGGTAGGAATAGTAGTTAATGGAGTATTTTAATATTTTTAATGGTGGAATATTTTTCAAGTTTCTATATTATTTTTTATTTTTTCATTTTTTAATGGTGATAATTTCTTAATATTTAATAGAATTTATAGTTGGCCCTTTAGCCAATTTAAAAAATTAAAATGGCATGAATTTATTGTTCACTTGATTACAAGATGTCTGCATCCTCATTCATTAGTCATAGGAGTATAATATTGATTACATTAAATGATATAACCTTGATTATAAAATATAATCCTCTTTACATTACATAAGCCCACCAAAGACCACAATCACTCTGTTGCATGAAGATTACATGTAACCAACAAACTTTTGTTTGACATGGTAAGTGGTCTCGCCTCCATAAAGAGAAAAATATAAGTTCAAATATTAGAAAACACACTTGTTGAAAAAGAAACAAAAACCCCTTTTCAATCTAAACTTCGAAAGGGGAAACCCTTAGTCCAATCAACAACTAAAAAAGGATTAGATATAATCATCTTTTATGGAATCATTCCAAAACAGGCTATATAAGTCTATAACAATAAGACATAAGTAACTATATTTTTTTTACTTTCTATACATTATATAGATGTTTTTAGTGATTAAAATGTAGAAATAAAAAACTTATTTAGAACAAAATTTTAAAAAAATATTTAGAATTTTTTATCGTAGCTATACTGTAATATACATGAACTAACAATTTATTAGTCTATAAATTGGTTACACGCAATACCCATGCAACTTAAAAATCTTACCGTGTACACATGGAAAACATTTAAAAAAAAATATTCTTAACCTCATGCAAATTATTTTACAGGGAGAAGGAGCAATTTTATACATCAAGTTTGCCCCAGGAACATCCAGCACCACGAAGTTTTTTCTAGACCAAAAATGCACACAAAGTTACGTTTTTTGAACGTCCAGCACCATGGACCGTTAGTCAACGGGCGTTGACCGTTAAGTCTGACGGAAATAAACAGTAACTTCGCAGAAATTACAATTTTGCCCCTAATTTTAAGCTGAAATTACCATTTTGCCCTTAGTTTTAAATAATATTTTTTTAAAAAAAACAATAAAATAACCCCTCCCCCCGGTGGCCCCACCATCTCCGGCCACCCACCCCATTTCCGACCGCCGCCGCGGCCGGCCGGCGGCGGCTTTTTTTTTTTAAATAAGGTTTTTTTAAAAAAACTAAGGGGAGTCCGGTGGGCCCCACAACCGGCCACACCACCGCCGGTGGCCGCCCTTCCCACCGCTGGCCTCCGGCGACGGCCACCTCCTTCGGTGACCTTTTTAAAAAAAAACTAAATGACCTCCTCCGGTGACTTTTTTTTTTAAAAAAAAAACTAAGAGGTGGCCGTCGGTCACCGTCGCCAGCGGCCGGAGGTAGAAAGGGTGGCCACCGGTGGTGGTGGGGCCCACCAGACTCCCCTTAGTTTTTTTAAAAAAAACCTTAATTTTTTTATAAAAAAAAAGTCACCAGAGGAGGTCGCTAGTGGCCGGTGGTCACCGGCGACGGCCAGCAGTGGGGTGGGTGGTCGGAGGTGGTAGGGGCACAGGGTGAGGGGGTTATTTTATAGTTTTTTTTTTTAAAAAAAACATTATTTAAAACTATGGGCAAAATGGTAATTTCAGTTTAAAATTATGGGCAAAATTGTAATTTCTGCGAAGTTACTATTCATTTCCGTCAGACTTAACGGTCAACATCCGTTGACTAACGGTCCGTGGTGCTGGACGCTCCCAAAACGTAACTTCGTGTGCATTTTTTGTCCAGAAAAAACTTCGTGGCGTTGGGCACTCCTGGGGGCAAACTTGATATGCATTTTTGCTCTTTCTCCCTATTTTAAAACATATTATCTTGTATATTTTTGCTCCTAAAAAAAGCATATGTACATTTTTTTTTTTCATAGGAAAAAAGCTCATATATATTTTTGTACCTTAATCCAATATTTATCCACTCTATAAATGTTAACCAAGGGCCAGTATCAACTTAATCATTTTAATATTTTAAAATTAGAATGACCAAACTTACTCCCCGTCGTTTTGTGTAACATCCCAAATTTTCAAAAGCAGAATATTATTTTTTCATCAAAAATTATTTAAAATCATCAGAGTAGATCATTTGAGCGGAAGAGTAATTGATACTTGTATTTCAAAATGTCGTAAGTCTGGCTGGATACAATAGCGGTATAGTAACCACGTGGCTCAAAAGTGAAGTAGACAACAAAAGGAAGGCTTCCGCCGGAAAGTCAAAATGAAATCTTTAGCCGGGTCTTCTATGTGTCCTGTTTGCGCTTCCCCTTGTCCTCTGTCCTTGGTTCTCCTGACCCTGATGCTATGTTAAGAGCTGAGGTCCCATACATACGGACCCCAGGTAACGGTTAACCTCATATTTACATATACGGTATATAAACACAGCAATTGGTTCACTTCCAAACATGTCACTCCCAGTGAATGCAAATGTACCGCTCCCAGCGGAAAGTACCACTCCCAGTGAAAACAGATATATCACTCCCAGTGTATGCAGGTGTACAGTTATTTCTTACCAAACAAGTATTCAAACAACACACCACAACATGCACACATACCACATATACACATACTGTAAATATCAGAGTTAGTGTTACAGTACGCGAACGTACCTTTGTTGACGAGCGTTTAGTACGTTGACGATAAACTGTACTTTTGACAGAAAACAGCGGAACGACAGTGAAATGACAGCGGAACAAGATTACTGATATCCTATAATGATAATATCACATTTATCAATATTTGATATCATAACAGGCATTTTAGGTACAAATTACCATTTTGCCCCTGATCCCCTAATTGGCGGAATTTCGCTAGCACTTCGCTACCTTGACCCTAATCTTCCAGAATTTCAACATATCTCCAACTCCATAATGATTTTCGAAATTAATACCTTAATTACCCCTAGAACATGATTTCTAAACATACCTGGAAGATTAAAGATCAACCTAGCATTTCTACAACAACTACCGAAAGAAACACTAAAACTAAAGACTAGGGACCGAAGAACTTACCCGACACTTTGCTATTTCCACAGACTCCTCCTTCTCTCTAAAATCTCTCTCTAGAAAGCTCTAGGATTTGTGAAGATGAAGAGAAGGTGAAGGCTATTTATAGAAAAAGACGATGGCATTTCGGTAATTTTATTGAACTTTATCTGGTTGAATTCTGACCGTCGGATCGCACTTCTTGGAGGTGGCAAGATCTTGGCCATACACCTCTCAAGGATGATGTCATCCTTAGTCACCAAGGTGATGTCATCAACTTTCTAAAGAAGTTTTCTACCGATAAAGTCCCTGTTTGGTGTTCCGATCGCGAAATTTTGTAAAATCTCAAAATTCCGGAAGCAACTCGCTGAAGATATAATCTTCCTCGTTAAGAATATTTGGGTTGACTAAATTTTTGATCCCATTAAGGACATTCTGTTGCCTGCTGAATATTTCGGCCAAACGCCGTTGGCTACGGAAATTACGTCTGCCGACGTCAACTTCTGGATAAAAATCCACTGATTAATAATATACTCTGGTTTTTACCAACTTATCCCCAGATTCCAGTTTATGAATTATTTTCCGTCGGTTCTCATTTCTACTATATGTTCTAATTTCACAAAATATCTTCTTGGCCTTATCTCATGATCACTCCGTCGGTTACGGAAATGACTTCGGAGACAGCCTAATTCAAGATAAAAATTCACTTGTCTATAATATACTCTAACTCTAAAACTTAGTTCATGGTTTTCTAGGTAGCATTTTATTTCTATCCGTTCCCGCTTATCCTGTATAAATTATCACAATTATAATATTATTTAATTACTAAATATCTTAGATATTTTTTTCTTAATTTCCATTTTAATTTTTCTTTATTTTTCTTCATAATTTTCATTTTCATTTATATATATATTTATTTTAAGTAATTTCCACCTTTTTCTCTTTATCTTATGTCTAAACAATTAGTCATTAATTATCTAATTAATCACTTACTAATTGTTGACAATTTTCTTAATTAGTAATAATTATTATCTCACAACTATTTCACTGACATTGGTAATTTATGCACCATACATAATATTAAAAATCATAGGGTCCAATATGGTCCCCCAATACTTTTAGATTTTTCTCCTGTAATTTTTCCAAGGTAATAATTTAATAAATTACCTAAATTAGAGACAACATACTTTCTAATTTTTAATAATTATTTCACAGCCCTTTAGGATTTATCATCACATTTTTAGGATGTTTTATGGCCCTAAAATGCATTTTTCACATTTTTGGCAATAAATTCCATTTAATTTTCTTAGTATTTCCCTTTGAAAATAGACCAATTATACAACATTTTGAGACCATATCTATCATAAATGGACATAATATTCCAGATAATAATTATCCAGATATTACATTTTGTACTTTTTCTTACTCTCTTTGCCGTTGTGCCTAACTGCCGATACCTGCATAGAGATATTACACAGTCCTTCTCTCCATTACCTCCACTGTACCTGCCGCCTCTCCCCGTTTGTGTCCCTGCACATCCATTACTCTCTTGTAAGAATCCGGCTTGGATGATGAGCTCCCCCAACTCACTAGATCTGGGCCATCTATCATTTTTTTTTCCCAAAAGTATGTTAATGAGTATGAATCTAAAATAAAGATAATTTATTAACTATATTTTTTTATAAATTGATTTTTTTTTAATTAACAATCGTTAATATATAAACAAATTAAATATAAATGGTGTTAGGTTATGGGAGTTCATCTTTGATGATGAGCTCCCAAACTGACCAGTTCCATCAGCATATCAAGGAGACCTTGCTTTGATACCGTGTAAAAGATTGCATTGAAAATGAATTGCACGCCTTTCATGGATATATTAGAGGCATATATAAATACACACACATGCTAGTACATGAGTGCCTTAGTGGAGAGTATCATAACATTGTTTAGCTTTTATTATATTAAACCGGACGTAGTATTTATCATTTTAACTAATGGGCTACTGTGCTAAACTTAATGCCTTCGTAAATTCACAAGGTTTAATAAAATTTTCTGCATGTTTCATGTTTATTTATCATCTCCAAACTTTTTCTCACAATCATAATCTTAATATACTTGAACATGAAGTCCTTAGTTCGAATCCATGCGAATATAGAAAATGCATTTGGAAGGCTATCTGCAATTGGGCCTACAATATTTGAATCTAACTCAATTAGATGAAAAAAAGGGAGTGGGATGCGTAAACCCTTTTCTTATGGGAGAATTAAAATGTTAGAAATCTGAATAAAAAAGAAAAAGAAAAAGAAAATCAATATGTTGGTATTTTAATATAATTTAATTATTTTTTTTCCTATTTATGCTCTTGTTTAGAAATAGGGTACAATTGTAAGGAGAGATAATTGGTAGAAATTTATTGGGGAGAGATAATAAGTATCATATATTTAATAACAGTAAAATTGGAAAGATATTGGAATATTTCAAACAAATATGATTTGTTTCTTATATGAAGAACCCACCCTATGAGAAAGAATGTTTTTTATAAAAAAAACTGAAATGAGTATATTATAAGTGGAAATTGCTTAACTACTCTTTAATATAATGAGATAACAGAAATTCAGTTTGTATTGAGCCAATACATTGATGTTAAATAATCAAGAAAAAATTGTTGTTGGCGGCCACCAAATTGTCATACAACTTAGTGGATTTTTTAACTCAACCTAGTGCTATGTATAGGTCCTATTAGCGGTAGCCCCTACAAATGGTAGAATTGATTCGAGTCGTGCCTGATAAAATTGTTCTTAAGATTTATATATTCCGCTACATAGATGAAAAGTGTCACTTCCCAAGATTAAACAAATCCTTTGATATATAATTTATAACTAAATAAGTATAGATTTTGAGATATATTAGATTGAATTTATTAATATTTTATATTTATTTAATTATTTTTTATATATTTTTCAATCTTTTAATTAAATATAGGATAAAAAAGGATATTTTGACATAAAATCTATTCATATCCTATTTTATTTGATTGTGCAGGAGATATTATATTAAGAAACAGATAAATATAAAACCAAATAATAAAGCATCAGGCGGGAGCGGGCATGGGATAGTTACATATATAATATAATATATAGGATATATGGCAAAAGTATAGAAAAAACCCTAATTAAATAATTATTTACCAAAATGCCACTGTGTGAAAACTATTAACCCATCTGCCCCTCTGTAATCGATTACATGCTCTATGTAATCGATTACATTAATTTTTTTTCAAATTTTGTACTATGTAATCGATTACACACTGTAGCGTAATCGATTACATAAATTTTACACTATGTAATCGATTAAACACTCTAGCGTAATCGATTACATAGTGCAAAAAATTATTTTTTTATTTTTTTTTCAATTTTCCATATATATATATATATATATATATATATATATATATATATATATATAAAATTTTCTAAAGAATTTAATATTACGAGATATTTAATTCTAAATTTCTTTCTGACCGTACTAATAGCATAGTTTGAAATTCTTTGTAACCACTTTACTATCATCCCTCTATACTTTTCATCACGTTACATCACGCCAGATCAGTTTTTTAATCCCCAAAAGTTTAAATATTAAATTCAAATTTTGAAAAATAAAAAAATATATAAAATGAAATATTTTCAAAATAAATATATGAAAAATAAGGAGAGGTGATAGCAAAGTAGTTACGAAGAATTTCAAATTATGCTATTAGTACGGCATGATATGAGGAAAAAATCTAGAATTAAATATCTCCTAATATTAAATTATTTGGAATATATATATATATATATATATATATATATATATATATATCACGAGATATCTCGTAATATTAAATTCTTTGGAAAATAATAATATATATACACACACACACTGAAAAGTATAGAGGAATGATAGTAAGGTGGTTACAAAGAATTTCAAACTATGTTATTAGTACGGCCAGTTATCAGGAAGTTTAAATAATAAATTCAAATTTTGAAAAATAAAATATTTTCAAAATAAGTATATGAAAAATAAAGAGAGATGATATCAAAGCAGTTACGAATAATTTCAAACTATGCTATTAGTACGGCCAGATATCAGGAAGAAATCTAGAATTAAATATCTCGTAATATTAAATTATTTATATATATATATATATATATATATATATATATAAAGGGAAAACTGGAAAAAAATAAAAAAATAATTTTTTGCACTATGTAATCAATTACGCTAGAGTATTTAATCGATTACATAGTGTAAAATTTATGTAATCGATTACGCTACAGTGCGTAATCGATTACATAGTACAAAATTTGAAAAAAGAATTAATGTAATCGATTACATAGAGCATATAATTGATTACAGAGGGGCAGATGGGTCAATAGTTTTCACGGAGTGGCATTTTAGTAAATAATTATTTAATTAGGGTTTTTTCCCGTACTTTTGCCTAGGATATATCATATTGGAGAAAAAGAGAATCTAACGAAATATTGAAAGAGAGAGATGGAGACGCGGATCAATGACGTGGGTGTAACATCCCACCTTAAAAACAGCGGAAATTTTTTTAAAAAACGTTGATCAGAGTAGCGCAATGAGTAACTGAACCTTAATATTACATAACCACAGTGTAAGTATACTTATATAGTCATCTACTATCCAAAAGGAAACAACACCTAACTAGGCATATAAAACTAAAACCATAAAATTCCTTCTGCCGTCCTACGCCAATCGCTCGCCCTTATCTTCAACCCCTTGGTTCGCCCGAACCTGAAGCTACAGCTGAGATCCAATTACCATTTGGATCTCAGGTAACGGTTAACCTTATGCTTAAATAAACAGTATATGGACAACAGTTATTCACAACTCATAACAGCAGTAAATCACTACATAAGCACACAGCAGATGTATGATCACAACATTGACAGAACATAAGCACAAAGCAATATGTAAAGTCCCACAACATGTCTGCACATAACCAGTGCCACGACGGCCCATCGTGTCCTCAGAGCTAAGAAAACCCTACGGCGTTATCAAGACTATAACCCGTATAAAGCTGTATGTATAACCGACAACCCTAGACAGAGCCTCAATATATAAACATGTCTATCACATATATGTATATGAGCAGCATAAGTGTTAAGGTTACAATACGCGTCCGTACCTCCGTTGATGATTCCTGGCACGTTTGTCAATTTATGGTTCGTTTGACAGCGGGACGACGGCGGTATGACAACGGTGACAGTGGAAACAACGGTTCGTGGTTTCGGATATCTTATAAGGATAATATCACTTATATGAATATTTAAGACCATAACAGGCAATTTAGGTACAAATTACCATTTTGCCCCTAGTTTGACTACTTGGTAGAATTTTGCTAGAGCTTCGCTATTTTAACTTTAAACTCTCAAAATTTTTGCTATAAACTTTCCTCTAACATATTCCTAAGATAAATATTATATTTATTCCTAAAACATGATATCTAAGTTAACTTGAAAAATTAAAGACTATTCTAGCAATTCTACTATAACTACCGAAAGAACTACTTAAACTAAAGACTAAGAACTGAAGAACTTACCCAAAGCTTTGCTATGAACTTCTTACTCCTTCTCCAGAGCTTCTCTCTCTAACTTCTCTCTAGGATTTCTTGTGAATTGGTGAAGAATGAAGAGAAATGAAGGGCTATTTATAGAAAAACCGAATGGCAATTCCGTAATTTCTTTGAACTTCGTCTGGACAGATTCTGACCGTTGGATTGCACTTTTTGAAATGGGCTGATCTGGGCCTTACACCTCTCTATGATGACATCATCATGAGTCATCAAAGTGATGTCATGCCTGCATCATCTCTTGATTTATGTGTCTTTATCTGATAAAGTTACCTGTTTAGTGTCCTAATCGCGTAATCTTGGGAAAACTCAAAATTCCGGAAGCAAAGATCTGAAGGTCTTTTCTTCCTCTTTCAAGTTACTTGGGTCAACTAAATTTTTGATCCCATTAAGGGCATTTCATTGTCTGCTGAATATTTCGGCCCAACGCCGTCGGCTACGGAAATTGCGTCTGCCGACGTCAACTTCTGGATTATAAATCACTCGTTCATAATATGTCCAGATGTTTACCAACTTATCCCCTGATTCCATTTTATGAATTATTTTCTATAGGTTTTCACTTCCACTATCTGTCTTAATTTCACAAAATTTCTTCTTGGCTCTATCTCATGATCACTTCGTCGGTTACGGAAATGACTTCGGAGATAGGCCACTCCGAGGTAAAAATTCACTTGTTCATAATATACTCTGACTCTAGAAACTTAGTTCATGGTTTTCTAGGTAGCATTTTATTTCTATTCATGGTCATTTATCCTACTTGCTTTTTACCATTATAATATTATTTAATTGCAAAATATCTTAGATATTTTTTTTATTATTATTTTTTTAATTTCCATTTTAATTTTTCTTTATTTTTCTTCATAATTTTCGTTTATATATATATATATATATATATATATATATATATATATATATATATATATTATTTTAATTAATTTCCACCTTTTTCTCTTTATCTTATGTCTAAACAATTAGCCATTAATTATCTAATTAATCACTTACCAATTGTTGACAATTTTCTTAATTAGTAATAATTATTATCTCATAACTATTTTACTGACATTGGTAATTTATGTACCATGCATAATATTAAAAATCATGGGGTCCAATATGGTCCCTCAATACTTTTTGATTTTTCTCCTTTAATTTTTCCAAGGTAATAATTTAATAAATTACCTAAATTAGAGACAACATATTTTCTAATTTTTAATAAATATTTAGTTGCCTTTTAGGATTTGTCATCATATTCTTAGGATGTTTTATGGCCCTAAAATGCATTTTTCACATTTTTGGCAATAAATTCCATTTAACTTTCTTAAGTATTTTCCTTTGAAAATAGACTAATTATACAATATTTTGAGACCATAGTCATCATAAATGGACATTCTTATTACTATAACATAATACTCCAGATAATAGTTATCCGGGTATTACAGTGGGCTACTATATATTCAAGAAAGGGAATTAAGGAAAAGGCGGAGAACGGCACGAAAGAGACGCAGAACGAGAACAAAGTCTGGCAGCAGCTAAGCGAAAAACCAGAGTGAAAGGGCACAGAGCAGTGACAGGAGAACATCGCACGACGGCAAGCAGCAGAGGAGCGACTATGTTCATCGTCTTCTCCGCTAAGATTTGCGATCTTCTTGCTCTTTCTTTTACTCTTTTCTTAAATCTGAATCTTGAATCTTTATCGTTATTTGCTGAGATGGATTTAAATAAAGCTGGCTAATTTGTTATGCAAGCTAGAGGAGCTATGAAATGAATTAAATTTAGTTTTTATTGTTTAGTTATAATTAATATTAATTTTAATTACTTAATCTTATTTAGCTTTATTATTTAGTGATTAGTTATTATTGAATATGAATTTGAATATTAGGATTTACCTTGATAAAAGGGGTTTTCATTAGGCTCTGAGATTAAATAATATGAGATTAGATTGCGATTTAATTTGCGATTAAATAGACATATACCTAATGGCCCTATATGATTGTTGAAGAGTGTGTCCGAGTTATGTTACCTCTTAAGTGAATTTGTTAGATATAACAATTTCTATTTAAGAGAAGTCTGTAAGTGAAGTGACAAGAACTTGTAGCTATTTATACTCGAGATTAACAAAATTGATATTAAGGCTAATTAAATTAGTGAAATCAAGGTTTATAAAGCTAATAAGGAAATAGCGACTCGGGGTTGCTCATTTGATTCTTGTGGTAGTTTATCTATTTTGATTTTCTTTTCTTTTCTCTTAATTAAATTCACTTTGGTTTGCTCAACTTAAACAAAAGTGTAAAATTAATACTTAACTAAAGTTGTGGATACCAAATCCTCGTGGGAATAATATCTTACTTACTCTTTATTAGTTGATATGACCGTATACTTACGGAGTTATATGCTATAAAGTTTTGCCCTATCACCCTTCAAGCAAAAATAGGGTGAGCAAAACTACAGAAGATAATAAAACTCAAGAGGTAAAAAAATATGCCAAAGGAGGAAGAGAGTATTATGAGTCCCACATTGGGAAGCCTTATAAGCATTGTAGTTAAAATCTCGTTTTATCACTGCAATTTTAGCTTTTTACGATTTTTTTCATTAAATCGATTTTACTAATTTTCCAAATGCTTTTAAGTTTTTATGATTTTCCTACTTTATGATTTTACATTTTACGATTTTTTTAACCTTTTCCGATTTTAAGTAAAATATTGATTTTAACCACTTTGCCCATAAATGTAGTGTGGTTTGTAAATAAAGGGTCTCTCCCTCCTAATAGGCTAGTCTTTTGAGATGGGCTCTTCCTAGAGCTGGGAATTAAGGCCGGCCTGTGAAGGGTTAAGGCCTAACAGGGCCGGCCCTCCAGGGTCCAAAGTAAGACAAACACATGTCTTTCAAAGCCCGGCCCAGAGCATGAAATGTTCTATACTTTACTTAATAAAATAACCGTATTTAACTAAGTCATTAACTTAAGGGTTAAAGTGCAAAAATGCACATAACCTTTTCTCTCAGGAGCGCTCAGCACCATAACCTTTTTTTGTGTGCAAAAATACACACGATGCTATGTTTCGGGAGCAAAAATACCACGGGCCGTTAGTTAACCAACGTTGACCATTAACTCTGACGGAAATGAACAGTCACTCCACTGAAATTACCATTTTACCCCTAGTTTTAAGCTGAAATTGCCAATTTGCCCCTAATTTTAAATAATTTTTTTTTAAAAAATGAAATAAAATAAACTCTCCCTCGCCGATGGGCCCCGCCACCGACTACACCACCGACCGTCACCAGCGACCGGCGGCTTTTTTTTTATAAATAACTTTTCAAAAAAAACAAAAAACTAAAATAACCCCTTCCTCGCCAGTGTGCCCTACCACCGGCCACACCGCTGGTGGCGGCCTCCCTCCCCCCGCTAGTGGCCACCTCCGGCAGCTTTTTTTTTTAAATAAATTTTTTAAAAAAGAAAAAAACTAAAAAAACCCCTCCCCAACGGTGGGCCCCACCATCGGCCACACCGCTGGTGGCGGCCTCCCTCACTACTGCCGACCACCACCTCCGGCAACTAGCGGGCACCTCCGGTGACCTCCTCCGGTGACGTTTTTTGTTTTAAATAATTTTTTTAAAAAAACAAAAGACTAAAATAACCCCTCCCCACCGGTGGGTCCCACCACTGGCAGCGACGGAGGTGTATTTTAGTTTTATGTTTTTTTTTAAAAAAATATTTTTTTAAAAAAAAAAAGCTGCCGAAGGTGGCCGTCGGTTGCCGGCGGCGGCTGGTGGTAGGGAAGGCAGCGGCCGGCGGTGGTGGGACCCAACGGCAGGGAGGGTTTATTTTAGTTTTTTTGTTTTTTAAAAAAAATTATTTAAAAAGAAAAAAAGCCACCGGAGGAGGTCACCAGAGATGGTCTGGTGACCGCCAGTCGCCGGAAGTAGCGACCGACGGTGGGGAGGGAGGCTGCCACCGGCTGGTAGGGCTCACTGGTGTGGAGGGGTTATTTTAGTTTTTTTTGTTAACGAAATATTTTAAAAAAAATCCGTCAGAGGAGCTCACCAGAAGTGATGGCTGGCAGTGAGGAGGGAGGCCGCCACTGGCAATATGCCCGGCGGTGGGGAAGGCAGCAGCCGTTGGTAGGGAGGGCGGCGGCTGGCGGTAGTGGGGCCCACTAGCGGGAAAGAGTTTATTTTAGTGTTTATTTTTAAAAATATTTATTTAAAACTAGCGGCAAAATGGTAATTTCAGCGGAGTTACTGTTTATTTCCGTCAAACTTAACTGTCAACGTCGGTCAACTAACTACCAGTGGTATTTTTTCTCCCAAAACGTAACGTCGTGTGTATTTTTGCACCCAAAAAAAGGTTATGGTGCTAAGCGCTCCTGGGAGAAAAGGATATGTGCATTTTTGCACCTTAACCCTTAACTTAATAGTGCTTCAAAATTTACGAAAAATTTAAAATTTTATCAGAGTATGTATAAGGAGCCCTAGCATGGCAATATGCAATTATCTAACATAAATTAAAAGAGACAGAAGTACTACTTTTAGCAGAGTAGTCTAAGCTTCTGAGGCCTTCCCTGATGGACTCGAACGTGAGTTATCACTTGGAAAAATTTGGTAACTATCAGTCCAACTTATTACAAATATTAATATGTGCTAGTGAGTTGCCGAGTGGAACAATTTATGTAGCCAAATATTAAAAATATATGTCACTAATATTGATATCACAAAATCTTATGTCATAAATGAAATATCATAAAATAGGTGTTTCAATTTCTCAATTAACACAATTCATCAACATTCTCTTCATAAAATATCACATTATTACAATGTATGATAATCGGGTGTCACAAATCTTTTTGATCTCAATTCCCAAAATACCTCCCATTAATCCAACTGAACCGCATTATTTCCTCCAACTAGACCCATGGGCTAAGTCACACCCATGTTATTGGTTACTCAAAAAGCCCATTGGTCAAGTGTTGAGAACCAGCCAAAATCTTCAGAGCACCTATCCCAGACCATGGGTCTTTTCCCTACTTTAATCTAGTGAGGTGTTGTAAGCCCATCACTCTAGTGGGCAAGTCCTGTGTCGTAAGCCCATCACTCTGGTGGACAAGTTCCTCATTAAACCAATGGGACAATAGTAAGTTAACCATCGTGCACCAATGAAGACCTCACCATGTGGTAGAAATAGCAACTCCATCTCTTCCCAATTCATCCCTTTCCATAATTATCATAATAATTAACTCAATAAGAGTTTATCCAATAATTCTCATAACCATGTCATAATATCTCAATTTACAATATATTTCAAATCATAAGGTTTCACAAATCAATTTCTAATAAAATGATTCATAATTATTAAACAAAATATTCACAAATAACATATTAACATGCATAATAAGTGGAAAGTGGTTACCTCTCGCCAAAGCTAACTATTATAATACTGCTCCTAATCCAAGAGCTCAACGCAAGTGTCCAAATCCTATAATATTTAAAGACGGGTCATTACTTAATTTAATCTTAATAGCAATATTAAGATTATGTTTAACGACCTATAAAGTTTACCCCTTTTTATTTACTTCAGTTGGTTATCCTTTATTATAAATTCTATATTCTATTGAAATAAATATCTTCTCAGCCATTTAACCTTTCAATTTATCCGAAGAACCTTTACTTTGAAGGTTAAATACAATTAGCAACTTGGGTGATTATTCTAAGAGTTATAAAAAACTGACCTTCAATTTCCACGGGTATTTGGGAAATGTATAACTTGGTCAATATAACTTTGAATGGAGTGATACCAAATTTCTATCTATTCCTTGATAAGTCTTCTTTCATAAACTAAAGTCACCAAGTTGATTTATGGCTGAGAAAAATTCCAAAATCTTGAAAGTATAAACACTGTCTAATATGGGAACAAAGACTTTCCAGTTTTCATAGTTTAACTTCAAAAATACATATCTGGAGTTCTAGACATTGGATTTAGGTGGTTCAAAAACCTATGAACTCCTTATTAAGTCTAGTGTCTATGAAAATTGGTTTCAACATTTGATCACATGTCATTCATTTCCAGATTGCAAAAATGTCACCACTGTCCAGAATCATTTCCAGAAAATAGTCTGTTCTTTCACCTAATTCAAAAATTCATAATAAATTGTATAAAAATCAAAATGGTGTTCTTCCAAAGCTTATATATCTCTTAAAATGTCTAGTTTCATTAAAAAAAAATAATAGAAATAGCCAATCCACCCCCCTCTTGGGTGACAGCCATATCCAACAGGTTTATTCTTGGATATTTTTACTACACACACACATACACAACTCTTAGACTCACAACACACACACACACCTCACGCCCCTCTCTCTCTTTCCCTTATCTTCTTCCATTTTTAATCAATGTATCTTATCCTCTTCTATTTCAATGTGATTGGTTGGTGTTTTTTGTTGACTTTTCAAACTAAACTTGCTTTGATTATATGAGAACTCATCTTTTTCCTTTCTTCAAAATAAGTGCCGACCTCATCTCTCTCTCTCTCTCTCTCTCTCTCTCTCTCTCCATTCTATCCTATTCCAACTCATTAAATGACCCATGAGATAATATCTAAATATTATTTGAAAATCCTATCATCTTATCTTATATATTATCTCATGTGCTTGTTATCATATATTAAACAATTTCTTCTTTCCTCTTGTACAAGCAAAACGTGGCCCCTTCTCTCGTGGCTCTTCAATATGTGTTTCTTTTATCTCTAATAACCAAAGATTCTAGCCTCCTATTGGTCCTTAAGTATTATTATGGATTTAGACATTTTAAATTGCTAGAATTATTGTAGGCCTTTGATCTTACTTTATGAAATTCAATTCTAACCATTACTTAATGTTTAATTTGCCCAAGTTAATTAACAAGTTTAATTAATCACTTACTAATTGTTGATAATTTTCTTAATTAGAATTAATCATTTTCTCACAACTATTTTATTGACATTGATAATTTATGCATCATGCATAATATTAAAAATCATGGGGCAATTTATGTTCCCCAAAATAATATTTAATTTTGCCACATTATTTCCCAAGGAAAATAATCTCATAAATTACCTAAATTAGATACAACATACTTTCTAATTTTTAATAAATATTTAATTGCCTCTTAGGATTTATCATAACATTCTCAGGGTATTTTATGACCCACAAATTCACTTAGGGATTTTTAGCTGATTCATCCTAATTTTATGAGAAATCACCTTAGGAAATAAGGTAATTATTACACTAGTTTTGAGACCAAAAATTCACCTATTTCCAATAGGTATTATTTGTCAATACAATATTCCAGATAAATAATTATCCGGGTATTACAACTTGCTCCTTCATCAATTTCTCACAGCTTTTGCGAAGGCCTTCTCATGCGTTGGTTTTGTCTTGGGTAGTTTTGTTAGGCTTGTATCCCAACCACTCCTTTGTTTCCAGATATCAGGCCCATTTCATTATTAAGCATAACATTGCTCCCCTCCTCAAGCAAAACCTTGACCTCAATTAAGTTCAGGTCCAAATAAAGATCCTGGAGGTCCGATGCCCATTCCCATGTATTGGTAAGAGAACCATCTAGCAAACTAAACACTCAGTACACCAATGACAGCACATTGTAGTAAACAAGATTGTATAATTTCGACAAGTTGACACACAAGGCCTTCAGGAAATGTCATTAGAGGTAAAGGTTAGTATGGCTATGAAGGATCATCACCCTGAAACTTCTTTAAAACTGAAACATGAAATACAAGATGAATTCGGGCACCCTCTGGAATAGCCAAACGGTAAGCAACTTTTCCAATACGTGATACGACCTTAAAACGAACCAAACTAAAGCATTAGAAGTTTCTGAAATTTGTGAAGTCGCAGAGTGTTATGTTGTCGATGAGGTTGTAACTTGACTAGAGCCTAATCATCAATAGAAAATTCTATCAGTTTGATTTTTATCAGCTTGAAATATTGTTCATTGTTATACCTACATTAAATTGGCCTTAAGAACCTGTAATAATTCATCATGTTGCTCTAATTGGCAATGAAACTCCAATGGAGTGTCTTCCAATGATGTGGCATGAAGCAGAGGAGGGGGATCCTGACCATAAACAACCTTGAAAGCAACCATGCCTATAGCTGAATGAAAAGATGTATTATACCAAAATTCAGGCCATGGAAGATAGGACAACAAATGGCAAGGGTAGCTATGAACAAAGCACTGAAAATACATCTCTAGACTTTTATTGACAGCTTTAGACTGGTCATATATTTGTGAATGATAAGTTGAACTGAGGCATAATTTAGTAACCTGTAACTTCATTAAAGATCTCCAAAATGAGTTGGTTTAGGCACGATTTCTGTTTGAAATAATGGAGTGTGGAATTCCATGAAGACGAATAACTTGGTTAAATAAGAATTAGCCACAATTGGACTTGAAAAATCTGCAGACAAAGGCTTAAAATGAGCATATCTTGATAGTCAAATCAAATATCCTTTGATGGGTTGTAAACAAGTGATAAAATCCATTGCATTATCTTCCTAAATTTGATTTGGAATTGGTAAAGGTTGTAATAAACCAGCTGGATGTAATTGAGAAACTTTAGCTTGCTGACAAACAGATCAAGTGCGAACAAAATTGCCAATATCACGACACATGTTAGATCAGAAAAATAAAAAGTATCAATCCGATGAAAAGTTCAAAGTAAACCAGAATGCCCATCCATCACTAAAGCGTGTAATCCAACCAAAATGGTTTAATTAAGTTAGAGTGCTCAGGTAGAATTACTAACCAATTTTTCAAAAGCAAATTAGTATTTCAAATATGAAAATGTGAGCCTCTAGTCGACGCACTCTGTAAATTACCTTTCTGGTGTCGAATCCATTTAGAAGATCGTAGTTGCTCATAAACATAATCCATGAAAGGATCACTAATAGTTGTTAAAGCCATATAATCAATGCAAGAAAGAGCATCCACCGCTTGATTATGTTTGGCAGTTTTATATTCAATATTGAATTGATATGCCAATAACTTAGGTGGACATGCTTCCTGTTCTAGAGTCTGGATTGATTGGTCCAATGAATGCTTAAGGCTAGAAAGTTCCCTATGAATCGTGAATTGGTGCTCGAATAGATAGTGTCTGAATTTTGAAACATCTTTCATGATTGCATATAGCTCTCGAACATAGGTGGATTGCGGTTGTAACAGAGGAGAGAGCTTTTTGGAGAAAAAAGTGATGGGGTATTTATCTTTGCTCAAAGTGGAACCCTCCCCGACTCAAGAATTTATCTCCAACACATGACTTTTTGAAATATAGCAATGCAAGCACTAGTACTCAACTGAGAATGTCCTTGAGTATTGGAAAAGCAAAATGAGCTTCCTAGGTCCATTGAAAATGATCTTTATCTAGTAAATTTGTTAACGGGCCACAATATTAGCATAATTTTGAATAAATCGATGGTAATACCCACTTAAGCCTAGAAATCCCTTTAGTTGCTGGACGTTGATCAAAGTGGGCCACGAATGAATAGCTTGCACTTTTGAATTAACCATTTTAACACCAGATTGCGAAACAATATGTCCCAGGTACTCAATCCTTTGACGGCCGAAAGCACACTTTGTCAATTTAGGAAAAAGATGGTGTTGAGACAAATAATTAAGCTAGCACCATGTCAACGTGTTCAAGATGAGCTTCCCAAGAGTAACTATAGATCAATATATTGTCAAAAAATAAGAATGAATTTTCATAAAAATGGTCGGAAGATAGAATTCATTAATGCTGGAAATGTTGATGGAGCTTTCATGAGGCCAAACGACATCACCAACCACTCATATAATACTTGATGAGTATGATATGCAGTCTTTTCCCTATTAGATTCGTGCATGAGGACCTAGTGATAACCAGACCTAAATTGAGCTTAGAATAAAAACAAGAACCATAGACCTCATCAAGTAGCTCATCCACAGTTGGCATTGGGAATGCATCTTTCATTGTAACTGTAACACCCATCCATGGTATCGTCATTATTGATCATAATCATACGCAAGTTAGACATAGTTATGTGGCAAAATTAGAAATAGTACAACATACTAATAAAAACTTAAAATTTTAATTACATGAGAGGGGTATTTGCAAGGTTGATACCCCTTAACATACGATTACATTTATTACAGACAGTGTAAATTAAAGACAATATTAAACATTGTCATCTCTTGGTTCTTTAACTATCTTTCTGCAAGGTCGTCTTCAAGCAGTACTCACTCCTTAAGCCATATGCAACACTTCTCTCCTATGCTCACATGCCTATTGGTTGGTAATGGATGGTGAGATTATGAGGAATCCCAATAGTAGACAATAATAGACAGTGCATGTAAGATAAAAGCTAATGTATGATATACTTGCCTTGCACAAACTCATGTTAACATAATGACATTTCTGCATGCTCGATGCTTTGTGCATCATACTAATGCTATAGCATAATCATAAACACAGCTTTAATCATTCAAGTATGTTAAAATAACAAGCAAGCATAGAAATCATACATATACACATAAGTATTAATATCAAATACTTCAAGTATGTTAAACATAATAAGCAAGCATAAAAATCATACATATACACATAAATATTAATATCAAATGCATGCAAGTAAGGTAAACTTACTACCTTTAAGGACTATTGTCCTTACTCAAGTCCCTCTTTCACAAACCTTCGGAGTTGCTTGAAGTTCCTTCCTTCTCATTAAGGCTTCAAGGACATATCCATAACTTTAGAACTCAGGAAAATAAATGTTTAATCAAGTTGTTCTAACCTTACAACTTTTACCAAAGCATTTATCTCTTTGTGATTATTCCCAAAATTATCAGAAATTAACCTTTAATTTCTCCAAAAACTTGGAAAAATCATAACTTGGTCTTTACAACTCCAAATGGAATGATTCTAATTCCTATTTGAAGCTTGATAAGTCTATTTTGATATATTAATAACTACTGAGATAATTTATGGTTGAGATATTCCTAGTTTTGAAAATTCTCTTTATTGTCCAATTGAAACTTCCAGAACTTTAACTTAACTTTAAAAATCAATATCTCATTGCACAGAGCTTCAAAAATTGCAAAACTCCTATCAAATTATAGCTCTGTGAGTCCTATTTGTTTCTGGACTTCATAATTTTCAAATTTCATTTTACTCAGTCAAATACTTTGAACAATGTGATTGACCAAATTTCACTTTCTAGAAACATAGACTAGTTTGTAAAAATCATAACTTCTTGTACAAAATTCTAAAATTTACAAACTACCTATCAAATTAAAGCTTAGCATGTTAACTACATGATCCAAAAATATTAAGGTCAAAAGAGGTTGTTTATTTAGATTTTTCCATACACGAAACCTAACAAGTTAGAAGCAAAGTCCAGATTTTTTCTAGATTCATGACCTGACTTCGAAAAATTATATCTTAAATTCTAAACCTCTATTTAAGGTGATCTATCACTCATTTTAAAGCTTAAGGAGAATAATATCTCATGTAAAAACTTCACATAAAAAATCGATCTTTAACCGATGAAAATTATATGCACTATAGGCTCAATTTTCAAATCATGTGTTAGAGGTGAAAAAACAACACATATAACCACAAATCTTGACTCTAAGCTTTTGGAAACCAGTCACAATGTGCATATAATAGGAATGAATGAACTTTAGGATTATTTTTAGAGTCAGATGAAATCAAAACTTAGTTTAAAAATGGCATGCAAGCTTCAATTTTCACTGCTATGAGCTCCCCCCCCCCCCCCCCACACCTCTATATCATGATTTTTAACCACCTAAAAACTCTCAAATTTTCAGCAAGTTCAGAAAATCAAATTGGAAACATTTTTAGATACTCACCTAAGCTCAAAAATAAACTTGCATATGAGTTTTCTTTGCTTATTCTTCTTCTTTGATGCCTTTCTCTCTCCCTCTCTCTAGGTCATATTCTTCATGGTGATCTTTGCTCTCTCGTCTTTGTCAACATTTCTGGCCAAAATGAATGAGAATGGAAATAATATGAAGGAATGGAGGATGTATGTTCGTGTGTTTAGAGGAAGGGAGGAAAAGGGTTTTGTGTGGGTGTTGATATGGGCTGTGGCTGAAATGAGAGAAGGAAAAAAATTAGCATCACATTTATAACAGAGTCCCTTCTCACTAAATTTGCATCTCGACAGCTGTTATTTTACAAATTAGAGGGGATTTAGGCCTTGGTAATAAGGGAGGTAAATTCGACTTTATAGCCCCAGACATAGTCATATAGGTACTATGAGTAGAGCGCATCAACATAATGAAGGATTTTACTAGAAAAAAGAATAGTTGGATGACCTTCTAGCAAGAACTATAGATGCCATTGTTTTCATGAAAAGCCAAGCCAATGCCATGGCACTTATCACTGAGGTAGGATGTGGGACTAGAGCATCACATTTAAGTTCAAGTTTAAGAACTCCTAAATAACAATCAAGTAATTCTGATTTAGGTAACTCCTCAGTCTAATTAGCAAGTGCCAAAAATTTGTTGTTATAGTCTCTAAGTATACCACCCATGCTTGACTGTGTTAACATGAAGAGAGTAGAATGAGCACAATCAAATTGAAAAGGGCCATATTGCAACTCAGTCAATTTGCCAATGCAACCTAGTTTAGAAGCCGATGAGCTTTGTCCAGCATTTGAAACCAAGGCAAAACATCCCTATCAAGATGAATAGAGGTAATAACTAAGCACAAAGGGTTTGGGATCTCATAGTATTTAAAATACTGTTCTACTTTAACCAATTTAAAGCATATGTACCGTCAAAACAAGGAAAATCCATTTTGACAGATTGAGGCACCAATAAAGACATTATAGATGATGACCGCTCAAGTGTTGGAGTTGATGAAGAACCCCCATATTCAAAGGCTAAAAGCATATCTAAACGGTTTGTGATATTGGACACGGAACCTGCCACAATATGAAGAACAGAGTCTAACTTATCAAAACAATGGTCCATCCGCTCAAAACAACCCTTATCATCATTAATAAATTCATTGGTTCATTTCATGTCTGCCTGTTATTCTTTCAAATGAGTATTATTTGCCATTGCAACAAATCAATGATAGAACCAAAATGTGATGATCACGAGCCCAAAGGGATAGCCCATCTCAAAAGACTAGCCTATTATAAAGGAGAGCCCTTTGAGTTATAAACCACACTACACTTGTGAGGCTTCCCAATGTGAAACTTATAACATAAAGGAGCTGGAAAATTTCAAGAGTTGTGTGTATATTCACCACTAACTCGGAGAACCTTTTATAGCCAACCTAGAATTGGACCATTGAGCCCAACAAGGTCAATTTAAATGTGCAGCAATGAAGACATTAATGTGGCAGTTTGAACATGGGGAAATAAAGGTTCATGAAATTTCATTATAAAATTGTATCTGTGCGATTATGTAGATTTAAACATATTATGACCCTTTAATTTATTTGAATACATCCCCTTGAAGATATTATCAAAGCATTTCAACACCTACTAGAATGTATTAAAAGTGTCCCATTAAAAGCCGCCAATGTTCAGATTGGAAAACGTTGAAAATTATTTTCCTTGTATGGCCTTTTAATACAACATTAACTTTATGTCCATGCAAAATGTTTTCGGTAAGAGGTGCCTAGTTTATGCTTAACTCATGTGCAGGGGAAATTGTCGAATTTCCATGTGGCACATAATTGTGTGAGTTCACTCCTCCTCTGAGCCCATTTAAACAGTTATATATATTTACAAAACCGCCGCTGGTCATATGTTTTAGATTTGATCTATCATTCAATCTAAAAAGTTCTTTATATTTACAAAACTTCTATCAGTCATTTTTTTGACCTAATCCTCTATAATTTGGTCTAAATGTGGCAGTCTAAAAACATATTTTTGTAGTAGTAACATGTATATGCATATGTACACACACACACAAAAACACATGAACATGTACATGTACATATACATGTACATATGTGTGTGAGTATGCATAGATATATCTATATGTGTATTTCATAATGGAGATACAAATGACTTTTTTTTTTCATTTTTTACATGACTCACAAATATCTTTATTCTCATGACTATTTGTTTAAAAAAAAACATATATATATATATATATATATATATATATATATATATATATATATATATATGAAGCTATACATCGCTAAATTTTGCAATAACTTATTCTGATTTAATTAATTAATAATAAAATCTCAATAATTTATTGAAAGCAATTTCTTGGCATCATTGTTACAACATTTTTATTGCAGAATTAATTGCTGAGGAAAGGAGATGAGGGGAATTACAAAAGATAGTACTAGGCTTTTAATTGAATAGGAGAGGAGTTTTCAAAAAAGACACTAGAGAAGTACGAGATGAGCTTCAACCAACAGTTAAAAGTCACTTCGATGAAATAAAAAAACTCCACCCATTAGCTTCAGTCAAGAAACAACTTCACAACCAAAAGTCGATAAGATGTTAAAGCCATGTCAAACAAAAAAATTAGGTTTTCACTTTTATTAGGCTTTTTTCAGCATCTGATAGACTTTTTTCAACATCTGATATCATCTCAAACAGGCCTAAAAATAAATGACTCAAACTGTCTCTTGAAAGCAAAAGTCACTTTACAATTTACACAATGAATCCAACCATGCTTAACATATTAGACAGAAAAAGGAAGATATAGAATATATTATATATTATCATTGAGTGTATAGATATATGGATAAACAACCTGAAGCTACAGTGTTTCATAAAGATAATGAAACAACCACACAAACAAGAGTCACAACAACAACAAAACAAGAGATAACCTTGATGACAAAAGAAAGCTCATTTTCTGCTAAATAAGCTTCTCAATTTCCCTCTTTCCAATCTATCAAGTAGCATTGTAGCTCCTGGAATGTCCATCTCTTTAAGCTTCTTTAGATATCCAATTGCCCCATAAGCAATCATCAGCTTATTACATTTCCTGCTTGAAGAAAGTGAACATAAACAGGAAATTGCATATTTCTTTGCAGTATTGTGTGGGCTTGAATCAAGCAACTGAACCAAATTTGGCACACTCTTATCATTCCTCCTCACCTCCCTCCGGTTTTGTGTAACCGTCATCAAGCTCGCAACGGCTTGTGCCGCCAATTCCCTCATGCCGTTCGGTTTAGCTTCCAGCATTTTGATGAGTGGTGGGATGAATCCGGCCTCAGCCACCATTTTCTTCATATCGAAAGAGGTCAAAACCCGGCATATCACCGACAAGGCGGCCTGCTGAGCTCCGGGAGATCCCGAATTCAGCACGTGCATCAAACGAGGAAGGAGGCCTAGTGAGATCAAATCCCGATCCCCGATTGATCCAACTAGATTCCTCAATGCTGTGACAGCTGATTCTTGAGGGAGTGGAGAATCAAGATAAGCAAGAAGGCTTTTAGCACCACCTTCTGATATGACAGACCTTCTTAGATTCTCATTGCTTGATGTGAGATTCTGTAAGCACTCTGAAGCAGATTCCTTGGATCCCGGTATGATTCCGTGATCAAGGAGATTGATCATGGTCTCCACAATTCCTTCTTGAGCCAAAGCTTGTCTCAATTCAGGAACAACAGATATGTTCTTCAAACAACAAGCAGCAACAGATTGGGACACAGAATCCCCATTATGACATAGCTCGATCATCGGCCTAACCCCGCCGTGTCCGACAATTTCTTGGGCCGATTCCTCTGACATAGACAGCCTCTGAAGACATATCACAGCCTTCTCTCCCCCAACAGCACCGCCAGATTCAATAAGCCGAATCAGAGGCGGCAAAACTCCCTCAGAGAGAAGCCAATTCTCGCAGTTACCGGATTCTGCAAGACAACATATGACAGTAACCGCTTTTTCCCTTATCCTAGTACAAGTAGCCGTTAACAATTGAACTAAAGAAGCAATTTGACTTCTTCCTACAACAGCTATAACACTCTTTTCTTCTTCCTTCATTGCTTCAATAAGACTATCTATAGCTCTGTGCTTGGCCTCCAAGTCACCAATCTGAAGGCGTGCAAATAATTCTCTCACATCATTCCCTTGTTTCATATCATTAGACATACCCAGAGGAAAAGTGGACTCGCCGAGGACACCGGTCTTGATCAAAATCCGACAATCTCGTAAATTCAAATCCAACTTCCCGGATAAAGCATCGAGATCACTCTGCATTCGAAGCTTACCTTCATACCTCTCCTTTGCGCATAACTCGGCCAAATGGATTGCTTCCTCCAGGGTCTTCGACACGGCCTGCAATTGCTCCCTACAAAGAGCATTCTTGGAGAAGCAAGGATGGCTAGACAAGTCTGATAAGCATGTTGGGATCTGTTCTATCTTTGAAACAATCACTTTCCACCTACCAGAAAAGCCCTTTACCTCTTCTTCTGCCTTATTAATTGCAATAGGTACGAGTTCTTGAGCTCGCAAGAACCAGTCTTCTATGGAATAGTTATCATCGACTTCTCCACCTTGCTCCACCATTTTTTTGTTATCTGTTTGGAATAAACAGGTGTTCAGAGAAATGATCAACAAGTGAGGATTTGTACAGGCAAAAGAGATGAATGATTAGTACAGAGGATTGAAAAAAACAAGTGGTGGAGCAGTTGCAATCATAAAAATTCTTTAATTGTAAATTAAGACTCTAATAGAAAATTCCCAGACGCAAAAGAACAACTTGGGGCCAACCACAACATTATTAATCAATGGCCTCAAATGGAATCTACCAAGTGATTAAGCAAAGTTTTTGTTTGTTGAACGATATAACTTAAGTACCAAACCATGTTCCACGAGTCTGTAGAATTATATTATATCAATCAACCATAACATTTTTTTTTTTAAAAGAACTATTATTCAAATCTTTGTTGTTTAGAATGAAGAAAAACAGAGAATATAATTGAATTCAATTTGGAAACTGACGGCTGATACTTTCATGATATTCCAAAAATACCCTTCGCGAGAGGGTTAAAAACAGATGCTCAAGAGTCAAGAGGCAGGGTTCAAATGTAATATAGTGATTTCCTAGGGGTATATGGTATATCGGTAAACAACAAGGAAACATCTCCAACTTTTCTTTTCATGAAGTTGGTAGAGTGTGGAATTAAAATTATTTCTAGATATGAGCTTTTCGTCAACGTTCAAGTCAGTGCTATTCTTAGCTGGGTTCTCATCATATTTTTCTTCATGGTTTAAGAAAGAGAGAAGCCTTTCTTTCAAGTGAAGAAGAAGATGACGAAAGTACATATATAAATCACTGGAAAAAGTGAGAAAATAATTAAAAAATAATACGTTTCAATGATACCTTCAAGTCAAATTGATTCAAGCAACATTCAAAAGATTCACCCTCTTCAAACACATCAGATTCCAATTTGATCTTCTTCTCCCCAGCTTCCACATCCCCAAGCCAAAGATTAGAAAAAAAAAAAAAATCAGACTTCATGATCATGTAGAGAGACAAGAAATAGAAAGAAAACGAAGAAAATGACTATTTTCTGAACTAAGAGAAAATCAGGGATCAACGAAAAGAGGAGAAAAATTAACAAAACTTGAAGTACCAACCTTTAAGATTGAGAAACCAACTCAATGTAGCTTCGTTTTCAAGCTCCAGAATATCTGTCTAACACACAAATTGCTTCCAAAATCCGCAGCGATAAATGCCCAGAAGCAGTTTCTCAGAATCCAAACACCCAGAAATAGTTTATTGTGTTTACTGTTAGAGAAGCCGACATAATTGGATGAAGGTGATCAAGTTTGAAAAACCCAGCTTGTCGGAAGCTTGATCTGAAGAGGAAAGAAGAACGATAAAAACAATGGAAGCCAAATTCAAAAATGAAGCTTCTCAGTTCTCTCTCTTCTCTAATGTAAGGAGTAGTGTCAGAAGATTCTCCTGTAAAAAGCATTATTTTACTCTGTTGCAGGGACAAGGAGAGCATAAGCTTGGGACAGCGAAGCATAGTGGTCGAGCAAGTTTGACAAATTGAACGGCTAGGATTGAGTTTGGGGGAGACACACAACCGTTAGGATAGGATAAAATTTGAAAATGATGATGACGTGGACGTGACTACCATGTGTGAAGTGGGGACGATTTTTTTCTACCCTTTCTCTTCCATAAAATGATGGTGACCTGAAAATGTCCCACGTGTGAAGTGGACAAAGTAAAGAGTCTAACATCTGACTCCTCCGGAGCGAAATTTTAATCTCATATTAACTAAATTATTAATTATAAAAAAAACTAAATGATTTATAAATTTTTTTTAATATTATACAAATAAATATTTTTTTATTAATAATAATTTGGTAAATGCCTCCCCCTTCAAATCAAACATACTATAAATTTAGTCTCCCCTCACTTCTCCCTCAAACCAAACATATCATAATAGATATGGATTTACTTTTAGGGGTCGCACAGCGAATGAAATAACCTTCATATTCTATTTTACCTCAAAAATGGCACCTAGGCTAACTTAACATTGGGGTATCTGGCGGGAACACATTGGAATTATTAGTTAATATATTATTAATTCAAGTATATATATGGTAATTAAATTTACATAATGACAAAATAGAGTAGGAAGTAAAAAATATTGTCTTAGGCCCTTAACATATGACTGGATCAATTGATTAATTTGGAGAAATTTTAAAAATTAAATAAGTTTTTAATGGTTAAGGTGCAAAAATATACATGAGTTTTTTCTTCAGGAGCGTCCAGCACCATATACTTTTTTTTGGAACAAAAATACACATGTGATTACCATTTTATAGCAAAATTCACATCCTACTGTTAAGTCACTGCTCACCGTGATAAGAGAAAAAGAGATGAAGTGAACAATAACTTAACAACGATGAACAGTAACTTAACGGTGGGATATGACTTTTGCTTCAAAATAGTAACCGCATATGTATTTTTACTTTCAAAAAAAACATATGGTGTTGGACGCTCTTGGGAAAAAACTTATGTGTATTTTTACATTTTAACCTGTTATTTAATTATAACATATATTATAAGGTCTCTCTAAAATACTTATATGTATCATTAAATTATATATCAATTTATAAATAAAAAAATTAGTTTAGATAAAATTAATAAATATAAATATCCTAAAATATTTTATTTTTTTTAATTCCATCAAATCAATCAATTACGTTTTATATCGAGAATAGTAATTCTTTTCTTTCAAATATTTGATTTTTTTACGTTGTGGACGTGACGTGAGGAAGGAGATGAGAGATGTAGTCTCAAAATTTCTGCATAATTCAATATCAATCTCATAATTGACCCCACAATGCCTCAATCAAATCAGGCTTGAGGTGGTAGTTGTCATGAGCCTGATGTGAGGAAAATTACCTTTAAAGAATGGATTTGTAAAGTTTTAAACTCCTTAACTCTAACAACTAGTTTTAAAAATTTATACCCAAAAAAAAAACTAGTTTTTAAAATAAGGTATTATTATTTTATTTTATTTTTCGTGAAAAAATTTTGTGGAATGATTTTTTAAAAAGAAATATATGCTTATTAAATTTATGCTTTTATTAACGGTCAGATTACCTAAGGGGCTCTTAAGAGGGCATATTTATCATAATGAAAAAGTGACTCTTATCCCAATTAATATCCAAACTAACGTTGGGGTAAACTACAACTTTACCTCAACTAATAGAATGTCATTTATGGTTGAAAAGTTCTTTTCGTAAAAAAGCTAATTTGATATAAACTTATTTGAATTATATATTAAAAAGTTAGTTTTAGAAATTTTAAATCTAAAAAAGTCATAAATGAGAAGCCTAAATCAGTTACTTCAACTTGAAAATGGCTTTTAGACTAAATAAATAAATAAAATAAAATCACTTACCCCAAACATGTTTTTATCTTTTTCTTCTTTTATGATAATCCAATTTGAGTTTGGAATGCTTTTAGTGCCTATAAGGCGGTTTGTCCCCACAAATTAATGCTAGACATCATGTAAGCGTTTTAAAGGACAAAACTTGCTTACATAGGGCACCGAAGTTTAAAAATAACAATTTTGAGGCAAAAAAAAAAGTTTAAAAATAATAATTGTTATGAATATACTGATTATGTGGATGTTCATTGACTCCCGGTCTCCAAATATTACAAGATGACATGGGACCCACGCATAGTACCATGCATAGTAGTTTACTATTTGGTGGGACCCACACACAAAATAATACAACTCACGGGAATGCATTCCCGTGAGTGTACAGTGAGTAATTAGGGGAATATTACATCAAATGACCCAAAGTGGAAATTACACTAAAGGCCCATTTTCCTTCTATAAATAGAGGCCTTCTGTAAACATTCAAATTACACTGAAATGAGAACTTCTCTCTACTCTCTCTCTCTCTAAAATCTCTTGTTCTTGTATTTACTTTTCATCAGTTTTATATTACGTTATCAGCACGAAGACTCTACCAAGGTAAGATTTTATTACCATCTCCTTTACTATTTGTTTATTTTTTCTATCTGGGATAATCTTAACCATGATATGGAATTAAAGTTCTACTTTTACCGATTATTTTGAACATCAGGTTCCATGGTTAAGATTTGAGATTATTTACTATTTACTATTCACAGTAAATAGTAATTTTTACTATTCATGTTAATTTTACCTTTTTCAGTAATTTTATATTTCTATTTATTTTGACTCCTTTATGGAAGTCTAGATTTAATATTTCAGTAATTTATTTTTATTCACTATTCATTGTGAATAGTAACTTTACTATTCACGGTAAATTTATATTTTACTATTTACAGTAATTTATTTATGTTTATATATTCTTCCCACTCCCTATTTATTAATTCATGGTGGCAACATTAAGCTCCATTTGTTTAATTTAAATTCTTTACTTACTGCTTTATTTATTTCATGGTGGCGATATTAAAAATAACAATTTTGAGGCAAAAAAAAAAGTTTAAAAATAATAATAATATTAGTAAATACTTTGACTACCCTCATTTTTAGGAGTGTTCAAAACTTGGGACAAGACAATGATAATTTTGAGCCAAAAAAAATAATCCTGTTTACATTTTTGCTTTTCGGCAGGGATGCAATTTGCATCCCGATCCCTATAATATTAGGATAGGACTAGAAAATCTCAGTCTACTTTAAAAAAAAAAACAAACTTAAAAATTATCGTTATATTGGTTAAGTCATCCACATTTTATTATTTAAAGTGATCATGTAACAACTAATAAGATAATAATAATTACATAAAATGATCTAGAGTTGAAGAAGAACATATTATTATTATCGTCGTCGTCGTCATTATTATCTTTGTAGAGTATATAGTTAGTTAAGATTAATATCATAATCTATGCAATTTAACTCCAACTAAAAATATGTATGATACACACTTATTAAAGGATAGCTTAATTTATGGGGTAAAAAAATACAAAAATAAAATGATAACTTAATTTATAAAGTGAAAAATAAAAAAAACAAACTAGAGACTAAGACCAATATCTCAAGGGTGATTTCGGTTCCCGTCCTGATCTTAGGTTGTCTCAATCTTAGTCCTAGACAGAACAAGAGATTCTAGGATCAAAATTTCCAAGATCACTGTGACTAGGACACTTTAAACACCCTTACTCATCTCCCAATTATTTTGAAAACACGTTTTAGCTCAAACCAATAACTCCATGAGAGGCTACAGTGCTCCACGTTCGCCAATCATATCACTTTGTTAGAACCAGACACAATGGACATCTTGTCCAAAATATTATCCGATATCATGTGAATATTTATCTATTATTATTAATATACAAGCTAGTTGAAGATTGAATTTTGTCCTAAATATAATATCTTAATCTATTTTGTCTCTCCAAATTTATAATTTTATTTAAGTCTCTGCATATTGTATCACAGAAATATTCCTTCGGGAAATTTTAATATACCAGCTTATATCGGGGCATCAACATATGTCTAGGCATTTTTTATCAGATACTCATTGTCCAAAAATTTGTGCATGCTTTCCATTTCCACTTTATCATGAGTACGAAAAAGACTTTTAAGACCGAACGAAAGAGGTTGATCCGGTCTCGTTCTAGGTGGTCTTAAAAGTCTGCTACTTTTAAGATCGGATGTGCAATCGGTTTTAAAAAATATTTTTAAGATCGGACCTTTAAAATATGAGGTCTTAAAAGTAAGAATTTTAAGACTGGACTTTTGAAATATCCGGTCTTAAAAGTCTCATTCTATCACAAAAAAAAAAAAAGAATGGACTTTTAAGACCGGATGCAAAAACACATATGTTCTTAAAAAGTCCCTTTCTATTAAAAAAAACCTGGAAATTAGAAATTTTTCTAGATGAGCAGCATATCAGGGATAAATTTGATTAATCTTCTTTGATACAAATCCAACACCACCATCTCATCCTTCTGAAGGCTGCACAGATCACATAATTTAAGTTAGACTATCCTGATTCAATGAAGAATGAAAATTTGAGTTCTCTTTGAAATGATATGGCAAGTAAGAAACTAACCTGATTCACGATATAGTATACTTTCAAACAACCAGGATAATTAGTAGTAAGACAGTCCAATTCTACTTGCATATATATAAATATGCAAATTACTATCAATGAGAAATTAACAAACATTGTGTGCCTTAAACAAAGACATACTTGGAACGTTAAAGTGATTCCAGACCCACCAGCAAGCATCCTAAAAATAAACTCATCCAGCATCCCAAGCTAGCCTCAACTCATTAAATTATGGCTTGCAAATTTTCCAAGTCGTAAAAGCAAAAATAAAATAGATCGAAGAAGACAAAGTAAAAATTGTGAACTTGAAGAAGCTAAAACAAAAACGAGAAACCATGAGAGCAAAGGAGGTGAGAGCAATTTTCTTGGCATTAAAAAATTTGTGAGTGAAGTCCTTGAGATAAGATCAGATGAGGTTGAAGAGAGTGTGAGGCGAGATTTACAAAGTCAAAGAGAGGTTTAGAGAGCGAAGTTCAATTTTTTGAGCAAGAAAATAAAAAATTCATCTTTTAGACTTGTTAAATATCAAGTCTTAAAAGTCTACTTTTTAGACCGGACTTTTTAAACATCTGGTCTTAAAAGTAGACTTTTAAGAGAGAAATTCAATTTTTAGAGTGGGAAAATAAAAAATTCATCTTTTAAACTTTCTAGATCGGAATTTTTAAACATTCAATCTTAAAAGTAGACCTTTATGACCGAACGTTTAAAAAGTTCGGTCTTAAAAATAGACTCTTAAGACTGAACTTTTTAAATATCCAATTTTAAAAATAGACTTTTTAGATTGGACTTTTAAAATATTCAATCTTAAAAGTCTACTTTTAAGATCGGACTTTTTAAACATTCGGTCTTAAAAGTAAGACTTCTCTTATATTTACAAAACTGTCACCAGTTATGCTTTTTGGACTGGAATTTTAAATTATTAAGTCTTAAAATTAAGACCTCATATGTTTTAAGTCCGGCCTAAAAAGTTATTTATATATTTATATATATCCGATCTTAAAAGTAGACTTTTTAGACCGGACTTTTTAAATATTCGGTCTTAAAAGTCTACTTTTAAGATCGGACCTTTTAAACATTCGGTCTTAAAAGTAAGACTTCTCTTATATTTACAAAACTGTCACCGGTTATAATTTTTGGACTGGACTTTTAAGTTATTAAGTCTTAAAATTAAGACTTTTAAGACCTCATATGTTTTTAAGTCCGGCCTAAAAAGTTCTTTATATATTTACATAACTGCCAACAGTCATACTTTTTAGACTTGGTTCTTCATAATCCGGTCTAAAAATTTCTTTATATATTTACGGAACTTATACTTTTTAGACCTGATCTTCCATAATCTAGTCTAAAAAGTTCTTTATATATTTACGAAACTGTTACCGGTCATACTTTTTAGACCTTATTCTTTATAATCCGGTCTAAAAATTTCTTTACATTGACGAAAATACCACCGGTCATACTTTTTAGATTGGAGCCTCAATATTCCGGTCTAAATAAGGTAGTTTTAAAGCTCTTTTTTATACTAGTGTCTCTTTTAAATTGTCTCTAATGATTGTACATAATAAGAGGTTCTTACTCAATGATAGTTATGGTTCCGGCAAAATTTCAAAGCCTATAACTCTGCAAGTGTACGGGCCGTATCAAGTAATAAAGATGAGTAAAGTATCGTTCCCTCGAGGACTTAGTACCCACTACTTTAGTTAATAATTAAGTTTGCACTTTTCGTTTAAGTCGAGCAATCAAATTTAATTTAACTAAGAAAATAAAGTCAGAATCAAACAAATAATCTACGCAATAATCAAACGGGCAACCTAGAGGCACTAATCCCTTATTAATTTCATAAACATTTATCTCACCAATTTAATTAATCTTAATATTAATTTTGTCAATCTCGAGTATAATAGTTATAAGTGCCTTCCGGTCCACTTACAACCCTCTCTTAAGTAAAAGCTGTTATGCCTAACAAATTTACTCTAGAGGCAATTTAATCCAGACACACTCTTCTACAATTATATGGGGCTATTAGGTATATTCCTATCCTAATCGCAAATTAAATTATAATTTAATCCCATATTGCTTAATCTAGAGCTTAATAAAAATTCCCTTTGCCAAGGTAAATCCTAATTCTTAAAATCCTATTTAAAGATGGCCAGTCAATAAATAGTCAAAACTAACCAAGATTTAAGCAACCAACATCAATATTAATCATAATTAAACGATGAGAAATAATTCCTAATCCATTAATAAGTTCATAGGTCTCTAAGTTGTAAAATAAAATTAGCCGGACATGGCTTCAATTCAGATAACAGCAAGATCAAAACTCAGGTTCAGATTCATAGAGAATGATAAGAAATTGGAACCAAATTAATCAAAGGAGATAACAAAACCAAGACAAGAACAAAGAAGCCCAGTTGTCGCGTATTTCTCTGCTTCTCCGTCTTCCCCTCTGTTCTGCGTCTCTCGCTCCTCTTTCAATTCCGTTCTTTGCTCTTCGTGCGTTGTCTTCTTTTTCGTGTCCAGCTGCCCCCTGCGTTTTCTGTTCGGCGTGTTCCTTCTTCGCGTCTCCAATTTATTTCGGTTTCCTCCAGGCGGCTCCTTCTTTTATTCAATTGATTGCCGCAAGACTCTCCTCGGTGCTCCCCCCTTCAATTCGTCCAGTTGCTTTTAATAGATAATCCTTTAGGGTTTTTTTTTTTTTTTTGCGCGGGCCCCACATGCTATTTCCCTAATCATGAATCTACTTCAAATCTTCATTTGATTCCATCTTTTTGATTCCTCCGCAAGAAGTGCCTTCCAGCTTGGATGTTGTAGGGCCATGATCTTCAAATCTTCTCATTTAATTTTCTTTCTCTCCAATCTAATATATCATAGATATTATGACCATATATATATACCAACGTTTAGCTCACATTCTCCACGTAGTCTCTGATGTTATATATATATATATATATATATATATATATATATATGTTATTCTTCACTCATCTTCACACGGCTTCTATATATATATCCTTCTAATCTTTCACCTCCTAAACATCATAATATTCCTTGCAAAATGAAATAGAATATGAATAGATTTTCTATCAAAATATCTCTTATCATATAATTAATTAAATGATGGAAAAGTATATAAAAGATAATTAAATAAGTATAAATATTAATAAATTCAATCTAAAATATCTCAGAATTTATACTTATTTAATTATAAAATATATACTTATCAAGTTATCATGAAAAATGATATTTTAAGAAAAATAATACTACTATGTATTTATTGTAAATAACTAAAAGTTTAGTTTAGTTAGTTAACTAGATTTTATATTAAAAACTAAAGATAATGATTTATTAGGTTGTGAGTAATTAGCTTCTTAAATGTAATTTTCGTTGGCACCGGAGCATTGATTTTTCTTTTTTATATAAAAATTTTAGGAAATGGGTCGAGCTCACCCACAGTCTAAGGGCAGGGCACTTGGAGCCCATTCCACAGGAGATATTGGTGAAAGAGTACACATGCCTCCACCTCTACCAACGTTACCACTGCTTCTTAGACCCTAGGATACCTCCCCCAGTGCTTTGACCAACACAGGGATCGAACCTCTTCTCTAAAGGTGAAGAAGACTGACCTCTACACCAGTTGAACCCAAGGATGAGGGGTGCACTGAAACATTGATGTTACCAACTATTGTCCCTCTAGATTTAAATTATACTCTAGTTAAGTTCAAGCCCGAATCTGAATCCAGCCCAATAATTAATAACCATTGTGACATCTTTGATGATCCCTCTGATTGGGCCTCAAAGTTCCATCCCCCAAATTTCTACCTAATCTATCAAAAAAAAAAAACCTCTCGCGCCAATTGCACTGATTAATCATGCGTACACTATGATACTTTCAATCCTTGATATCTAATTGATTGTTAGATTTGATACTAACTATAAGACCTCAATCCACTTTGTCTCCTAAATTTATAATTTTTTTTTTCTTTAATATCCCTATTGATTGTATAAACTAAGGGTTTCATTCAAGGATAATCATGGTGAAAAATGATAATTTAAGAAAACTAATTTATATGTTAAAAATATATAATATAATTAAGTTTCTTAATTAACCTAAATTAATTAACTAACTTTTATATTAAGGATTGAAGATAGTATTATCCATCCAAAAAATTACAAGACTACCAAAAACTCATTTTCGCAGATTAAGCTATGTCCAAGTATAATGGTCCATTAGATAACCCAAAAAAAAAAAAAAAAGATTCTCCTGCTATAGAAGAGTAACAGAGACAGCTTTAAGGGGGGAGAGAAACTCGCCACTTTCTGTTCAACTTCAAAAGGTTGATACTTAATATTCTATAAAAAAGTAAGAAAAATATAAAATATTTTAATAAAAATATACGAGTAAAATATACTACCAATCTCTCTATTTTACCTTTCTAGATATAAATTATTCAGATTAAATTTTAAGCATTTAAATTAATTATAATAATTTTTTTACAGAATATTAAACCAATATAGTCTAATTTTAGTCTAATAGTGGACATCAAAAGTGGATAGAATGTGGAAATTAAGAAAAGTAGAGAAATTCTCTTCCCATGATGAGGGAGGGAGGAAGAAACCTTCAATTAATAATGAGCTTATTTGGGTGAGCATTTGAAGGATTGTATAGAAGTAAAATAAAATAAAATTCATGTTATAAATATGATTTATATTTACATTAATGGTTGTAGAAGTGGTATTTAAAAAGTCAGTTAAGATAAAAAAATAACTGAATATATATGCATAAATCTTATTAAAGACTACATATATTATTTAGTTGTATATATTATGATAGCAGGAATTTGAATTCAGTTGAGATTGGGGGCTCAAATTTAATTGCGATAAATGGAGTCTTGTAATAACTGCATTTAAATTTCTAGATATACTACTTCTAATAAGAACAGAGTCAAGGTGTATTTATGAAAAGTGCTGATCAAGACATTCAAGCTTGGCTTAGCGTGCTGGGTATGTACATATCTGGTTTAACAACGCAACCAGCTAACTCCTAGCTCTAAACGATCAACTGCCAGAAACCGTTTCACCAACGAAATGAAGAAGCCGGGGAAATCAATTAAAATAAGAGAAGACGAAGAAGGGAAATTCAGAGAAATTTTTATATTAGAAATAAGCAAAGCCTTCACAGTTACTAAACAACGTAACAAGGTTACATCGCTTTTTTCTGAGCGGACTTCACCTTGGCGAAGGTTCCCTCCACAATTGTCCTCCCTATTTTTTACTTCCCTACCTTCCTCACTACTATGGCTGCCTCTCTCTCTATGCTTTTTCTCACTCCAGCGAAACCACACACTCACAGCCAAGAACTCCACTAAAGCTTGATGCAAATCCAACTTTACTGACAAGCGTCTGTATTCGAACCACTATTGAATTAATTTATCTTCGCTGTTGATTTGGATGGGAAGGATTTAGAATTGGAAAATGAAGGCCAGCTGGGAAGTGGTTTAGTAAGTCCCACAAACACGAAAGCAAGAAGAAGCAAATCTCAAAAACTGATATTTTGGAACATGACCAACGACCAAAGATTGACTAGCTCTGCAATGGATGAAAAATAAAGATCAGGAAAAAATTGAGAGAGGAAAATAGAAGATCGCGAACGCTAGGATAATCGTTTGATTTCCCCAAGAAGACGCTGAGAAGGAGCTTTTTTCTACCCAACACTAAGGTCTTGGGTTTCTGAAATAACTTGAGTTTTTTTTTTTTTTTTTTGGCAGAACTCCTGTGAGTGTGTGAAAAGCTCACACAGACACTTTTTAACTGGACATTTTTTCTACTGAGCTTTTTTTTGTTTTTCCTCCTCAGAGCTTACTCAAACACACTGAATAATGGGCATGAAGAAGTAGAGCTCGAACCAGACGTTACATAAAAAGATGGGCGGAAGGGACATTGATGGCTATAATTTTTATCGAGAAAAAAACCACAAAATTGAAGGCTCTATTTATAACTATAAATAAAAATATAACATACATATATATATATAAAGGGTTTAATTTTCTCATATTGCATGAGAAGAAGAAGATTCCTACACATATATGAAATGGTGAGATCTATATATATATATAAATTAAGTCATATATATATGTGAGTCCCACTATTTCATGTGTGTGTGACATGAGAAAAAATTTCTCCTACAACATGAGAAGTGTTTTTCCCTACTTATAATATATAAAATATCACCTCATAATCAATGAAATGAACCATTTAACAAGCTAGGCTCAACAGAATTAGGTTAAAAACCTATTTAGACTTGTGATATATACTTATAAGAAGATTTTCATGCTACTAGATTATAAAGCCTTGGGCACAATATTTTAACATTTTGTATGCAGCAACACAAAACAAACGTCTGATATGCGGGTGTTAATAAGCCTAAAAAAATATAGTGTTTAATTTATTTAAATTAAGTAGATTCAACCTTTCTATTAATTAATTTCATAAAAACATGTGATTAATTTTAAATTTTACTTACTCTATTTGATGACGGACTTCATTTAATATTTGATAACTACTTGATAATTCAATTTTTTTTTCCTTTCTAAAAGGAACAGATCACCAGAAGGATAATATCAACATAGCAATATGCAATTTCCCTTTCAATGATTGAGCTGAGGAATATACCAAAGAAAGTTCATGCTTATGGAAAAATATGAATCAGAAAATAGAATATGCCATCATTTACATTATAAGGAGTTGGCTTACAACTCATAAAGTCATGAGTTCAACTCCCATTGTTGATGTGAGGATCTTATTAATAGATGATCTATAAGAACCTCTATAATTAAACGCTTTATATAAACTTAGAGACATGTTTTAGCTTTGGTAAGTTCATGTGACCCAACTTATCTAAACTTTTTCATTTAAAAAAAAGATTTAATTGAAATTTTCTAAAGGTATAAAACAGTAAACAAGATAAAAATGATCTCAAACAGTTATAAATAATGATCATGTTGTTATTTTAAAAGTGATATAAATATTAAATTAAAAAAACTGTTGATGTCGCTGGGCAGTCTGATGGCGGTGTGGGTGGTGGATTTCACACTTTCACTTGAAATTGTATTTTGATGGCCAGAAAAGAGATTTTGGAACAGTGAGATTATTGTTTAGATAACTTTAAAACTGTAATTTCAAAAGTCATTTTTTATAAATTGAGATAAAACTTCTCTCACATGATTATTATATTTACTAGTAAGGTTCAGGACAGAGTTATAGGCACACACGAAGGAACTCGTTGACGTGGTTGGGCAGTTCAGCGGTATCATTGGATAGTAGGTTTCGCCTGAAAATGTATCTCGTGGCGAGGGAGGGATTTGGGGTAGCGGTTTGTGAGGTTTTGTGGGTTTGAAGAGAATAATTTGAACTCTGGAGGTGAAACAGAGGCACAAGGTAGCAATTTTTTTTTTTAAAAAAAAAGACAAAAAATTTAATGGTTGTTTATCCAAAAACTGTCAAATAATTCTTATTTGACTGTTGCTTGGTCAAATATATTCTTCACTTACTTGACAGCTTTTACACTAAACCGTCAAATAAATGTTTGTTTCTAAAAAATCAGAACATCAATTTGAAGGATTTTAGGTAACTGTAAAAAACTTACTGGTTTACCATATATACTTGATCGTTGCTATAAATTAAGAATCCTATCAACAAAAGTTAGTCAACTCGGTAAAGGAATTGACTCAAAACCATAAGATTATATGTTTAAATCGATCTATAATGTGAAGATTTTGTTAATAGATGATTTATAAGTACCTCTATAAGTAATGTTCGAACCCAAATGTATAGTATGACATGGGCCTTGGTGAGCCCTAAACCCAAACAAAAACTTTTTGTTATAAAAAAGGTGCATTACAAAAAAATTCGTTTTTTGCGACGAAAAAGTTTGATCGCAAAATTTCAATTTTCTGTCGTAAAATAGAATTGCGACGGAATTTTTCTGTCGCAAAAAAGACCTCGCAATTACTACAGAAAATTAAATTTCCGTCGCAATTTGCCACGGAATTTTAATTCCGTCGCAAATTTCAAAATTTACGACAGAATTTTGTTTCCGTCACAAATTTTGAAATTTGCGACGGAAAAAATTCCGTCGCAATTGTGATGGAAATTAATTCTGTCACAATTGCGACGGAAATGGGTTCTGTCATAATTGCGACGGAATTAATTTCCGTCGCAAAAAATAAAAGATTTTAAAAAAAATTAAAAAATCAGAAAAAATCATTTTAATGAAAAAAGAATTATAAAAAAAATATCAATTGAAACCTACACAAAAATTACATTACTTTTTATTTATAAAAAATATCAATTGTGTTAAAAAAATTGGTTTTGGGTTAATTTTCCTTACAACATATAGAGTAAGGGAGAAAAAAACACTCAAATCAAAATCAAAAAGTCATGCTAGTCAAGTTGTGGGCCATGATCACTCTGATCTGCATCTTCCACTGATTCTCTTTGAATAAATTGTATGAATCATTTTAAAAACCTCAGTTATTTTCAACTGTAAATTATAATATAATTGTTATTCATAAGAATCATTTCTTGGACCATTGAACAATTTTTACAAACAAGGTAAGTCCAATTAATTAAAGGCACCACCCAACTCGCACACCCCATTCCCCACTACAAGTTAGTTCTTAAATTTTTTATTTATCACGCCTTATTTTTTTTTTTTAATAATCAAGTCAAATAGGAACAAAGAAGTTAGAAAGAGAGACACAACGCACCACTTGCTTTTGGGAGACTGGTATACTTTATTTTATTTGCTATATGAACTGGCCTATTTTATAAGTGATTCTAATAACAGACAGATTATTATTGTTGTTTCTTTAACAACCATCTACGGATTGAGATATGTGAATCAGAAAAGGAAAAATTGCTATTAGATCCTACACAACAACACAAATTAAAAAAAAAATCTCTTGAAGTCATCAAATTTTTCTGGAATCCGTGCCTTTAATTGCAAATAAATAAGACATTGCTCCTCATTCTAGTCACAGCAATACAATTCATTGTTTCAAAACTGGATCAACTCATTGTTTAATTTTTGAAATAAATAAATTTGCCGTCCTAAAACCAAACAAACGAAACAATTAATAGAAGAAGCAAAGTGGGAGCAGAGACATACCTGGAGAAGAAGAAGAAGATCGAAGAAAGGTGATGGTGGGATTTAAAATAAGTTTGAAGATATATACTGCTCCTTGTCAAGTTTCGTTAACTAAAAAGATGACTGGATTTAAAAGAAATTAAAAAATGAAAATAAACAGCACATAACATAAGATTTAGTAGAAATATATAAAGCAAGAGAAACCAAGAGAATCGAGGCTTGCCTTGTATAATTTATTGAAATTCTCTATCTAAAGCTCCTACGTGGGTGAAGCCGAGCTGGGTTCGAGAGTAGGAAAACAAGCTCGGGAGAGGAGGCAAGAAGGAAACGTTTTGGTGGGGGGTGGAAGATTAATTTCAAAATATATTATATTGGGTCCTGAGACGGAAATCCAATTCCGTCGCAAAAAATGTTTTTTTTTGCAACGGAATTGTAATTCCATCACAAAAAAAAAAACACTTTTTGCGATGGAAATCCAATTCCATGGCAAAAAGTGTTTTTTTGCGATGGAATTCCAATTCCGTCGCAAATTTTCAAACAACTTTTTGTGACGGAAATGGAATTCCGTCGCAAAAGACGGAATTCCAATTCCGTTGCAAATTTTCAAACAACTTAATTCCATCGCAAAAAAAAAAAAACTTTTTGCGACAGAAATCCAATTCCGTCGCAAAAAGTGTTTTTTTGTGACGAAATTCCATTTCCGTCGCAAAAAGTGATTCTTTTTGCGACGGAATTCGAATTCCGTCGCAAATTTCCAAACAACTTTTTGCGACGGAATTCATTTTCCATCGCAAATTTGAAAAATTTTGCGACGGAATTTTTATCCCGTCGTAAAATTGAGACTTTTTGTGACAGAATTCAACAATTTCACTTTTTGCCACGGAATTCAAATTCCGTCGCAAAAAGTCTCAATTTTGTGACAGAAAATATTTCGTTGCAAATTCCGTTGCAAATTTACTATTTTTTAGTAGTGATGATAAAATATATTGATCACCCTTTTTGTTTTGATCTAACTATGTGAACCTTTATTCTATTTTGAAAACAACACTTAAGTCCACACCTTTAACTTTGTTAAAAATATTCTAAAAATATATATTTTTATATTAAAATACAATTTTTTTTTTTACTAATTTTCCCCTCACCATCTCGAATACCTAATCTATTTTGAATGTTTGCAAACTACAGGAAAAAAAAACTAATGCCCCTAGAGACGAATAATTTATATAATATTTACACTTATATTATTTATACTATATGATAACAAAATATGTGTTTGAAATATGTTTTTATCCATTTAAAGAAATCCAAAAGAAAAACATGTTTGAAAAAACAGGATGAAAAATCAAAATTAATTGATTTTATAATATATTACAAATTTTGAAAAGATATATTAGAATTTTTCACACACACACATATATAGGTTAGTTTGGTAAAAAAAAAAAAAAAATTGAGAGTCAAACTTTACGGTACACTGATGATGATTGGATAGATGGAAATGGAATCTTAAAAATATAAGAAAGGTTTGTATAATATATATTTTGATTTCAATTGAGGTTAATATAAGTTGTTAAAATATAGGGGAGGTCAATATAATTAAAACAAAATAAATAGGTGGTTATAGTATTTTACTCTAAAAAAGATATAAAGAGTAGTCAAATATCCATTTTCTCGCCTTATCTTATTTTGTCCCTTTGTATATAACAGTCAGATATTGGGCGTCAAATATAAACAAATGTGCAGCAGTTAAAATGGAATTAATTGATAAGATTAAATTTTAAATGCCTGAAAAGTTGAGTTTTGAGCAAAGATTAGTCTTGACTCTAAAAATTTTATAAAATATATTTTCAATCAAAAAATTAATTTTTTATTACAATCTTTTGATTAAAGCCAAACTTATATGGTCTTAACATTTGATAATGTTTTATCAACATTTAAACTTTCAAAGTCAACATTTTTATGTAAATAACATTAGGATTAAAGGATTGAAAAGACACTTTACAAAAGTAAAGGATAAAGAAGAAATTTGATATGCCCTCTTAAAAAATCAAAACTTTCATATTTGTATGCCCTTTCTGCAGCTATATACATGATCTGATCAAAGTGAATATCTCAACTCATAGCATAATCTTATACAAGATTGGAATAAGTCTCTTATATTTTACTTGGAATTGATCTAATTAAAATAAGCCATTCATAACATATTATACTTTTCTATATATTTTATATATAGATATAAGGATTACAAATCTGACCTAAATTCTGTCATACATGTGGAGAATCATAACCATAATAAGGAGAGCAACAACTAATACTACATGGAGACCCACTAAAAGTTGGAGGCACAAATACTGAAGAAGATACCTTAAGCCTCTTAGTCCTTGAACCCTGCTCATCAGGGCTATTATTGATCCACCCCATCACTTTCTCCATAAGCCCTTGATCCCCTACAGTACTAACCTCCCCGGCATCTGACCCTTCTGACATGGTGGATTCTGCCGTCACTGTTTGCCGGCGCCCGACCAAATGATCGGAGTATCCACAATCATCAGAGACACTGGAATTTTCCCAAGAAGAAGGCTGACGATTATCAGTTTCTTTAGCTGGAGGTACTATAATACTAGGCTGCACCATAATCTCCATGTTCTTCATCGTTTCAAGTGATGATGAAGAGATCTGAAACGGTAGGAAACTCCTCCTGCGATGAAATATGCTAGCAAAAGTGATATGGTCACTTACCCTACTCTTGGACGACGTCGTTTCACTACTTCCTGATCTGGTCATTATATTCTGAAGATTCTTGCTCAGCTTAGCTTTCAAAGCAGCAAAATTTAGCCCATGCTTGGCTTTGGACTCAGACTCATCTGCGACTGATTGGCTAGCCGGTGATGCGAAGTTGGTTCGGGCGTTTTCACCACGCAGGGTCCGAGCCGCCTCGTCGTAAGCCTGAGCCGCTTCCTCCGGGGTGTCATAGGTTCCGAGCCATAGCCTCACATGTTGAGACGAGTCTTTGATCTCAGCCACCCACCTTCCTGAAGGCCTTTGTCTGACCCCTATGAACCTTTTGATCTTTTTGATGGGTCTGTTTGATTCAGATCCTGCCATAATAACGTGGTTATGAGAGAGAAAATGTGAAAATATATGTTTTTTATAAGTAGATAGAAAGAGGGGGTAGAGAGAAGATGAGAATAAATGATAATATCGCAGTATATATATATATAGGTGTTAGGGTTTGGTACGTAAGCTTGTTAAACCTATCTCATTTTGTTTACACGTTATCAGTTTGTAGTTTTCGTCGAGTTATTGAAAGTGTTATAATAATATAGATAGATCCAACTTGCAAGTCGCTGATCTTGGCATTTTGTAATCATGCATGCGAATTTTGATCTGTGAAAACTCCACCACTCGTAAATGTACAAAATAGCAAACCTGTAGGCTGCTACCTAGCTTATTTAGGTTGTTTCAAATCTATTTCCTATCGTAAAACATGATTGTATTGGAGATGCTCATGACGCGGAGGGTAGATCAGACTGTATTGACTGCCTTTAAAAAGTTAAACAAAGGTTGGAGAGAGCGCTTATTGAAGTTTTTGACTTATAATGCCCATTTGATCGACAATTTATTTCAAGACTTGATTGTTGATAGATAGCGCGTTATTTGATTTATGTAACTGGCTCCATATAAAAGGATAAGGTTTGTTCTTGTTTTTGTAACTATATGATATCTTGTGTTGTCAAATCAAATTTAAATATTATTATGTCCATTTTAAGATAATTTCTATGTTTGTTTTAGTCTTTTTCATTTATATAAGGTTTGAATTTAGTTACAAGTTTAATCAAGAAAAATTGAATAATTTCTACTTGTTTCAAATCACTGTTCCTAACATAACTTGAAGATTCCACGATACTCCCTATGGATTAAAAATTCCAACTTCAATTGTTCATCATCAAGGAAAAAAAAAAGCCATTTTTACATATTAACAAAAATAAGTACGTAGGTAGATATCCTCAAGTTTTGTCGCTTTGTTGATAAATGATGGGGAACCCTAGCAAAGCTTGATATATATAATTAACCGAGCCAAATATTTTTCTCTCTTTAGTGACATTATAATGAAGATGGTCAAGATTTACTAAAATCCAACTTGAACCGATCTCAGCGTACTTAGCCATAAGATCCAACAAAAACTGGGGAAAAAAAATATTTACCAATACATACATGCCTGCGAAATGGGGATATATGTTTGTAATTGTTCATACAGTTGACTTCAAAATAGTCAAACCTTAAAGATCGATAAGTTATACATGTAGAGGCAAATGCAAAAGGTTAATTATAACAACTATTGTTAAAACTTTTGCTGGTTTAATTTTTATGTTAGGAAAATATGTATTATATTCAAATCAAACATTCTAGGATATACACATACCCACACAAATATTTTTCTATGGATTATTGTCAATTTTTACGTTCAAATAGTTTTTTGTCATTTTTCTTAAATAAATCAGAACTAGACAATTCAATTTAATATTAACCCAGAAAAATTCATATTTCCCCTTGATGAAATGGATGTGTTAATGAATCGTACTATTATAGCTTACTATATATTATTACTAATTAATTTTAATATCAGTATTGATTTATCGTTCCCATAGTTGAACTATACACTTAAAAAATCAAGTTTGGAAAAAATTCTCTAGGAGATACCATATAGGCCAGGGAAGAAAGAACAAAGTATATGGAGAGAAAAGGACAAAAGAATGGGCGGTCAAAGTTTGTCGTTTTGAGGGAACGTAAATAAAAAAATAATTATCATAATTAATTTTAAAATTAATGCTTGAAAGCCTAGTTTTATACCTTTTGCATTGCAGTGACGTGTTGGAATTTAGTAGTGGTTGATAGAGAATGATTTTTGGGTCCCACTTCCGCTATACGCTGTCGTTTCCCCTGTCGTCATTTTCCTCCAAACTTGCGATTTTTATTCATATTGAACCTTTGCAATTAGGGAATAATAACAATAATTTGTACTTTATTTGATAATCACTTTCTCTTAATTTCGAGGACCTGGCCCATATGAAATGAGATTAATCACCTAAGGATAGGCTTTATAGTTTATAAGATGCTCAATGTTTCATTCTTGGGAGTTTGGGAAGAGAGAGATTTGTTTTCTAATTATTTGGATTTTTTCTAACGCCCACATATGACGCACGTGCAAGGCTGTGTGGTGTTGCCAACAACCAAATAAGTGAAATAACTATGGTATGCAAAACAAAACTTAACTTTATAAATAAAAATATAGATATATTTCTTAATTAATATAATTAAAAGAATAATAATATTATGGAATAATATCAACATAATAAAATAGATATTTTATAACAATAAAAAAGATATTATATATTGTACGCGACTTCATCCCACCAGGAGATAACATAAATTTGAATCTCAAAAAATGTATTTATTGGGAGAGATGAAAAACCCTTTGCCTTTTATTGCAGGTCAAAAACCCAAATTTTCTTATAGATTATGGAAATTCAATTATAATTTTTAAATTATAAAGAACAAGTTAAAAATTACATAAATTAATAAAGATAGAGAATATGCATGCCTTTCATCAAGAGATAGACAAGGACGGACTCTAGTGTTCGATTATTGGAGCGAATTTATTAGAAGGAATTCTACCAGTTGAAAAAAGCAAAAATCATTTCTAACAGTTTAACAAAAATGACCTAGTTTTATGTAAACAAAGAAAAAAATTATCATATTTTGGCTCCTATAACTTTTATTTAATTTTTTTTTACTTAAAAATTGTAGTTAACTTTTATTGTTTGAATAATTTTCAATTTAATCTTTTTTGTTATAAAAATAGTTTTGAAAATATTTTATCACATATGCAGGCCAAAAAAAATTACCGCATATGTTAATTGATTTTATTTCCTTGTCAGGTCTTTTATCATATTTATAAATTATAATCATATGTTACATATATTCAGAATATTTATATTCGACTGTATTTAAAAAGTTACACATATCATATTTCAACGATCGTATCTAAATTAAAATTTTTATAGATTATGGAAATCTAATTATAATTTTTAAAATTATAAAGCTAAAATTAAAATCACTACAAAAAAAAATTAAATTACCCACGAAATTTCCGACAGAAAAAATTCCGTCGGAAATTACCCAGGAATTCCGTGGGTAAAAATTACCGACAGAATGATGGAATTCCGTGGGTAATTCCGTCGGTAAAAAAAAATTCCATCGGAAAAAATAGCATGGGAAAAACGACTATTCTTTTTGTCATGCTATTTTTTCCGACAGAAAATTTCCGACAGAATTCTTTTTTACCGACGGAATTACCCACGGAATTCCGTCAATAAAGTCAGTTACTGACGGAATTTCGTGGATAATTTCGTCGGTAATTTTTACTCACGGAATTCCGTGGGTAATTTCCGACGGAATTTTTTCCGTCAGAAATTCCGTGGGTAATTTCAAGTTTTTTTTGTAGTGAATCACATAAATTTATAATGGTTAACCAAGAATATACCTATTTATCAAGAGATTGATTGATTAGTTTGGTGTTCAATTATTAGAGATTTTATTAGAAGGAATCCTATTAGTTGAAGGGTATCAGCAAGGCCGTTGGATCTATGCACATTAATAAGAGTTGTATCATGATAATTATATTCCCTTTAGATTCAGGTAAGAATACTGGGAGAAAGCTTATGATCGCATGCAAAGATATGTACTTTGAAAAGCCTTAGGAAAAAAGGGGTGTGATGTTGCATATATTAAGGTCATAAAAGATATGTATAAGGGGGTAACAATTAGTGTGAGAACGTCTGAAGGTAAGACAAAGAACTTTCCTATAAGGAATGACCTTCAGAAGATATTGGCTTTGGGCCCTTATTTGCTTAACCTGGTCTTGTACATTCTAATTGAGTGTATATTTGAAGAAATACCCTAGTGCATGCTTTTTGCGGATGATATAGTTCTTGTGGTTAGGTCAAGAGAAGAAATTAATTCTAAACTTGAGTTTTGGAAAATGACCTTAGAGGCAAAGGGTTTCTAAATGAGTAGAAGAAAGAGAATATGCATTGCACTTTAGATAAGAGGGAGTAAGAAGTGATTTGGAGGTCAAATTAGGAGATCAAGTTATTTCTCAAGTGACAAAATTCATATATTTGGGATCAGTTCTACCACATGATGGTGAAATTCATGAAGATGTTAATCATAAAATTCAAGTTGAGTTGTTTAAATGAAGAAAACCATTGGAGTTATTTGTGATTGAAAAAAACTTGATAAAATCAAAGGAAAACTGTATTGCACTGTTATTTGACTAGCATGAATTGTAAAGGGGCTACATACATTAAGGGTAGCTGAAATAAGGATTTTGAGATGAATGTGTAGTCATACACAAAAAGATAAGATTTGTAATTAACTTATATGAGAAAGAGTGGGAGTGACTCCTATTGAAGAAAAAATGGAAGAAAATCGTCTGTTCATTTGAGAATGTAGAGAAAAGGCCATTGAATGTGCTAGTGAGAAAGATAGATCAAATTGTTTGAAATTCAGTTAAAAGGGTAGAGGAAATCGAAGAGAATACTTAATGAAGTTATTAGCAAGATCACTTAGTTAACAATTTATTCAAATATTTAGTTTTTGATAGAGCTCAATGGTGTCATTTAATCTATATAGCTGACCCCACCTAGTGAGATCAAGATTTGATGGTTGTTGTTGTAGTAATATAGATATGTTGTTGTTATATACTTATATTTTATTATTAATTATTTGAAAAAAAAATCATTTGAAAATTATGATATACAATAAAAAAAATATAAATTATTTAAATTGAATTCTGAGGTCCGAATTAAAAAAAATACAAACTGCGCATTTTAATATTTTTAAGTACAAGTAATAAGGAAATTGGAATCGAAATTTCAAACGGTACAATATGGCTTCATGTTTCCCCAAAAGGTAGCCTGATTAGAAAAATCCAAAAGCATTGTCCATTATTGGATGTGGGGTTCCAAAATAATGTTCTTGAATTGATGATATCCACAAGTGTCTCCTAAAAAAATTTTAAATGGAATTTTGATGGCAAATGTATGTCTAGTTGACTTGATCTTTACTTTTTTTATATTGGACCCATTTGTTTCTTTCAATCAAATGCCTCCTAGCTAGTTGATAAACACATATAGCGTATGCATTTGGACATTTGGAGTGTATTGCATTTTTTTTAAAAAAAAAATTTGCTTTGTTAGTTTTGTTGAATTTATTTTTTCCAAAAAAAAAAAAGCAGAAGAGCAATTTTTTCAAGGAAAATAACTCCTTTGATCTATTTTTTAAATCAATTCAAATATTTACAGTGAGAATAAGCCAAAAAAATAAATAGAGGAGTGAGACATGTAACTGATTAAGAACAAAAAACAGAAAAAAAATGAATTAAATTTTTAGATAAGTATAAATTTTAATTTACAAAAAGTATCAGCTTTACTCTAAAAATTGTAATTAATTTATATTTAGGATAGGAGGGGATTATTAAGAGACATCAAAAATTGAAAGCACAATCATGCATGTTTGATATATATGAAAAAAATAAAAATAAAAATTATAATAAGAGAAAGTGTTTTATTAAGATATTGAATAAAATCTATCATATTTCGTAACTTATGGCCTTATAGTTCGAAAATTTGAATTATTTTATGGATAACTTGAAAATGTTCAAAATTAGATGTCTTTATCAATATGGAGTATGTTTGATATATATGATTTAAGATTTTTTTTCTTTAAATTATAACATAAAGAGTGGGTATAAAAAACTAAAATATTAAGTCATGCATGAATTTTTTTTACCTAACATTGATGCTATATAATCAAATAGAATATTTTCAACAAAAAAATAATAATTAGAACATATAGTTATACACCGTTGATGATCACAGATTATTTTTTTTCCAAAATTAAAAATGTACTTTTTAAAATTTTAATTATAATAAATAAATATTTGTAATAATTTATTATATTTTTAATATAAAAAATGAAAAATAATATATTTAATGACCACTCTCATGTGATTACAATTAAATTAATATATTATGAATTATAAATTTAATAATTTGATCATCAGTCTAATGCCAAAAAAATGGTAATAACTTCCCATACACACACAAACTAATTAAAGAGCACATGAATTGAGATGCTTTAATGTCACCCCTTCAATGATTATCGGCAACTATATGATCCGTAAGGACCAACTATTATGATGATTTATTAAAAAAAGGTTGTGAGATCTCATTTTAAAACCATCAATATGATTTTAAAGGACTGTTGATTATTAATTGAATGGTTAAGGTCCAAATTCATCTTGATTGAAGAATAATGTTACCTGAAAGTTTTTTCAAATTCAATGACACTATAGGAGAAGTTTAGAAATAAGTCAATTTGGCCCCCATACCTTAAAAAAAAAAAAAAAAAAAATCATTGTTAAAAAATTGGTGTTAATCTTTAACTTTTTAATTATAAAAGGTAATATTACTCCATTTTAACATATCAAAGGTAACATTAAACTTTAAAAAACTTTTAAAACAACATTGCACCTTCACAAAAACTTTTATGATAAATTTACTCTTCAACCCTTAATTGAATGTCTGGCAAATGGTGGGAAAGAATCTTGTTAGGAAAATAATGGAAAGGAAGACACTAATTCACGTCTTGCTGGAGAGGGACTAATAAGTAATCATCTGCCCAGTAATAAGACAAAAGAAAGGAAACATGGAAAAATCTCTCTCTCTCTCTCTCTCTCTCTATATATATATATATAACCAACAGTCCGGTCATAAGCTCAAAAAATTACCATAAAGAAGAAATTAAAGATAGGGAAGAAGCAAACCCGGGGAAAAGAAGAAGAATGGCTAGAGGGAAAAAACTTCACAAAATTATCGACACCCTCTGTGCTGCCTTTCATTTGGTTTATCTTTAGGGGATTAACTTTTAAAGATTAGCTTTTACGATTTATGAGATCAATCATTTGAGAAGAGTCTTACCTCAACTTACGGGAAAAAAAAAATTTTAAACTACGGTTTCAGAGTTGCTAAACGTCTAGGTATATTCTCATCTCCAAACTTGAAACCCGGTAAGGATCGCACCTATTTGAGCATATTTTAATAAGCTTTAGGCCCATTTCTTCCTGTCCCGTGTATTTTGGGATCATAGCATGATATTAATATTTTTATTCTGCAATGTACACACTCAACAAAGCAAATGAAGAGAGAAAAACAAGGCCACCAAAAATAAAATGAAAAATGAAAATCATATTCAAATGAGTAAATGACTAACTTCAACTTTAATACTCTATATATATCAGCATAAATCACTAGGGTACGTGTGTAAGTAGTCTCGGGATTACAGCAAAGTGGTCCAGAAGCAATCCTGAAATCAAAACAACAATAAGAGTAGAAATGACATTACTAATGGTTCAAATCTTGCACGAAGAACAGGTTGTCTGATGTTGTATTAAATAAGATAATACTCTATCCACCCCCTAAATATAAGCTTCAAATTTGAAAATAAGTCAATTCCAAAATATAAGCTTCATTTTAGGTTTATTAAAGCAGTTATTGTGTATTTTACAAATTTTCCCTTGAATGTATTTATTGAATCTATTGTTTCTCTCACCTATCTTCTTTACAAATAACAGTCTAATTGAAATATATATATAATATTCTTAACAAAATTTAATTTTTTTAATAACCACAAATATGCTTATATATATATATATATATATATATATATATATATATATTTTAGGAAGGGGATCAGGTTCCCTCACAGTCCAAGGGCAAGACGCTTGGAGCCCAATCCACAGGAGATACTGACCAGATAGTACACATGTCTCCAGCTCTATCAGTGTTACCACTGCTTCCTAGACCCCTAGGATGCCTCCCACAGCGCCTTGACCAACACAGGGATCGAACCCCCTCCCTAGAGGTGAGGAAAACCAACCCCCACACCAGTTGAACCCAAAAACGAGGGGTCACAAATATATTATTTGAAGCTTATATTTAGAGATAAATGGAATACACAAATTTCATATCCCCAACACCCATTTTCAACCTCTATTTCTACTCCACCTCCCTTAGGCCCAATGAAATCAGCATTTGGCCCAATAATTTCATACTCAGTATTCAATCATCCTTAATGCTAAGCCCATTCTTTAAAAAAAAAAAAAATGCCAACACTAAGTCCATTCATTCCTTAATTGTGAATATGCTGTTAGTCCTCTGCATGCATATTTGTTTAGAATAATATTGATATAAGTGACTTATTTGTAATGTGATTTTTACAAATGTGAAATAGGATAAAAATAAAAAATGATTTATGTTTTGAATGATATTGGGAGAAGTTATTTTTTTCTTTAAATAGACTTTTGTTTGGATAATTATTTAAAAAGTCCGTTGAGACAAAAAATAACTGAAAATGACATAAATCTTATATATATATATATATATATATATATATATATATATATATATGATTGAAGATAAAAAATTAAATTATTATTAAAAAAATTTACAAACTCTAAAGTACTTAATTAAATATATTCTAATAGATAAATTAGATGCATACAAATATATATTTAATAGTATATTGCTTAATGAATCACCTAGCCCTAACATTTTTCTCTATAAGCTGAAAAAAGTCACTTCTATGAGAAGTCACTTTTTTAAATAAGCTTATTTGAGACCATCACTATCCCAAATAGTCCATTTTTCTCTATTGAGCTTAAATCACTATAAATTTGACTTTTTTCCTCCCTCACCGCTATATCAAATAGGCTATTGTACCAGCACTATTTATAGTGCAGTGGTATTGAGATTTATTTTCCCCTAGGTCCTAAGTTCAATGCCCCTTCCCCTCACCTCGTATAAAAAAAAAAAGGCTACTGTAGATGATTGGTTAGAAACACATTCTTTCAATGCTCCTCTATGGTCTTGTTTATAAGACTTGGGGGGGTTTATTTTATCCTTTATCCTATTTATAAATGACATAATTACAATTTTCATATGAATATATTATTTTATTTTTTATTTATTTTCGTGTAGACTTTATATAGTGCAATCCATGTACATATTATATAAAGGTAAAGCCGTAAAGTTGGAAAATGATTAAATTTTACAGGAATAGATGAGTATATAGAAATCCTTGTACAGTTTCTAATACAGATTATACACACACACACACACACACCCTCGTAGCTACACAGTTCTCTAAATATAGGTCACCATGCTCCTCCAAAATTCTCTGAATTAAGCAACGTTTATTGTCGAAAAATATAGAAGGAAAGTAAAAAGACAAGAAATTACACTCTCTTCTCCTTTTTACAAAAAAAAAAAGAAAAGAAAATCATGAACCGTTCGGCTGTAAATTTAATCTTGTTCAAGTTTTGTTTTAGCCATGTGGGAACTTGATCATATTGGATGAAGGAATCTAAATAATATTAAGGATATTTTGAAGACAAATAGATATGAGGAAAATATGAAAGTATTTAGCCAAGATAATTTGGAAGATTAGTGACAAAAGGGGAAGAAATTAGTAATTATATATGATTAACTTAGACACACACAGACATATATATATATATATATATATATATATATATATATATATATATATATATATATATTGAAGCAGATTTGATGACAGAACAATAGAATATCGGGATAAATTAAATAAAGAGAGAAAGAGAGAAACTAATTAATTAAACAACATGAGCGGCAGCTACAAGGGAACAAATCATTATATACAAGTCGTTGTTATAAAATTGATGAAGATAAATAACAAGAAGAGAAGATATTCTAGAGAGATAAAGTAGAGAGAGAAATTCTCATTTCACTGTATATTGAATAGTTACAGAAGACCTCTATTTATAGAAGGAAAATAAGACTTTAGTGTAATTTTCACATCTGGGTTATTTGGTATATTTTTCCCCAAAGTACAAAACCATGCATTCACAGATTTGCATTCCCGTGAATGTTATAATTGGCTGCGGGTCCCACCAAATAGTAAATCACTATGCATGGTACTATGCGTGAGTCCTATATCATCTTGTAATATTTGGAGACCAGGAGTCAATGAATATCCACATAATAAGTATATTCATAACACTCTCCCTTGGATGTTTTTTTATGAATGTGCTTTGTTAAGAACTTTAACTAGGAAAAACCCAGTGGGATAAAAATCTAGCCAAAGAAAAGAGTACATCATTCATTGATACACTATCCATTGATGCCTCATTAAAAACATTTCTAGGAAAACTTAGTGGGACAAAACCTAGATAAAGGAAAAAGAGTATAACGTGTATCGTCTCCCCCTTTTGACAATATCAGTATTTCTCCCCCTGATGATAACATCACATTCAATGTCCTTCTGAATATATTTGTCATTCTGTCATCAATTATTGCACAGTTTGATTGTTCATTGTATACCTGCAAGATTTAAATCTTTCAAGTAAAATCATAATAAAATACATTTGAATCTTCATACATGTACATGTGCATATAAAACTTTTAATAAATGTTCATTCAGATAATGATACTATATGCACTATTATTGCTTCATGCAATATATGAATTTATTTAATTTATTATTCTCGAGAATTTGATGCTCTTAGCATCTTGAGTCCTTTAGGGACATATGTGTTTCTGGCACCTTATGTCCTTCAAAGATATGTGCTTCTAGCACATAAATATATTGTGGCTCATGATCCTCATTATTATTCATTACAGTATATGCTATCATATTAACATAGATATCATCAACGTTGATTTTATTTTCTAGTCTCATCGGATTTCATTCATAATGTATTGAGATCTCTATTTGCATATATTAGGTATTTGGGTCTCTTTTTGGACCATAATACTCTTTTCTTGTAATATTTCTTCTGGAGATAACATCTCTTCAGGAGATGGCTCTTTTAGAACTAATTACTTTTCTTGATTATCCTCGACTTGATCATCTATATTTTTATAGCTCATTTTCTCTTTTGAGGATTTTTATCTTTAAAAGCGATGGGCCTGCAACGCTTCAGGCGTGCTTTATAACAATTCATATAGGAGCATTTGCAGTTGGGACATGTGACTTTGTCACTTTCTTTAGGTCAGTAAATGCTTCTGGCATTTAATTAGCTAAATTCTGCAAATGCATTATCTTTTGAACTATTAGTACACATTTCTTTCTATGAGGATCAAAATGAGCTAATGATAATTCATTCCACTTTATCTCTTTACCCAATCTACTTATTTTTCTCCCCTTCATCATGCAGTATAAGTCTCCTAAATCCATAAGTATCCTCTAGAAACATCATTTTGTTTCATTTAGATACAAACAAGAAGAATGAGGTGCTTTCACAACATTTATCTCAACTTTCTTTATATATCCATCTATGTGCATTGTAGTGAATTAATAATTATTGCACATTCAAAACTTTTAAGATGGAATTTATCTGGCTCCTGACCAAAAGCCAATTTTACAGGGAGAATTCTGTTGGCTTATATAATTGCTGCAAACAATGTTCTCATAATCATTGATTTACTCATATATGATTTCTGGATCATTCAATCTGGAAATTGCGCGCATAATATATTGCAAACTTCTGGTTGCAAACATCACTGCAAACTTTGCAGATTTATAATCTCACAATTTGATATATTTCCAGAGATCCATTTCCAATAAAATTTTCATAATCATTTTTATTTGAGAACATGCAGCTATACAACTCAGATGATCAAACGAGTCATGTCAACTTCCATATAATTTATCATCAAATCTAATATCCATTTTGGGGAGATCAACACACAAACATTCACAAAGAATTAACACACAAATATTCATAGAGAATTAATATACAAATACTCACACTATCAATATCTCCCTCAAGTGTAAGTTTGTTAATTCATATAACTTCTTAATGCATTATCAATGCATAATTTTGTTACTTTTGGTAACAAAATTTTCATTTTCCAGAAATGGCAATCAAATATATATTATTATAAAATACTAAATCATCAAATGTATCACTGTAGATTCACGAGCTCAACACTATGTAATCACAAATACATTACTGTGGAATCATAGGTGCAACAACTCGGATTGTCGTATGCATATAAAGTCAAAAAGGCTCTTGAAAAGGTTCTACGCAAGAGCTTTATAGGGAGCAAATCTGCAGAAATTCAACAGGACTGCGCAGATCTATAGAGATTCAATAGGATTTAATTTAACTATAAATAGAGGAAGGCAAATGAACATGTCTCACAAACACTCGAGCATCTGATAATATCAACTACCAGATACTTACATATTTCTCTAAATTCTATTGTCATGGCAGGACCAAGCAATTTTATCCCAGTTTCTGAAACATTCGACATAGCATTACTTGATGCTTTGTTGTATGATGATCAAACAAACCTTTCATTTTCTTCTTTACTATTTTCTGATCCTTTAGACATATTTATTTCTTCTTCTACTATTCCTCATTCTACTTTAGACATGTTTATTCCTCCTTCTGTTATTTCTCATTCTGCTTCAAATGTACCTACTTCTCCCCTAAGAACAAATGTTTTTCCTCAATCTACAAGGATTGAAGGTACAATTGAAGCAGATTCATCAAGGAGGTTCCTCATTCTGCTTTAGACATGTTTATTCATCCTTCTGCTATTCCTCATTCTACTTCAAATGTACCTACTTCTTCCCCAAGAACAAATGTTCTTCCTCAATCTACAAGGATTGAAGGTACAATTGAAGCAGGTTCATCAAGGAGGCCTGTTAAGAGGTGTAGAACTATAGCAGAACTGATGGAGTCTACCAATCCAGTCCAGCCAATAGTGACGGTAATCAATCAGCCAACAATCACAAGCCAGCAAACAACCATCAGCCAGCCATCAACAATCATCCAACAAACAACCATTAGTCTGTCAGCAACCACTAGCCAGCAAACAACAATAACCAGCCAGCCAACTATAACCACTAGTCAGCCAGCAACCACCAGCCAGTTAACAACTACTAGCTTATTGGAATGTAGTTGTTGTAATGTTTTAAGGGAGATCATACATACCAACGGACTTCAGTGTCATAAACTTGAAGTTCACGAAAGGAGAACAGGTTTGATTCCCCAAGCTGTTTTATTTGAAAATGTACAGGATAAATCTTACAATATTGACAGGCTTCCAATGTTTAATTTTACAAATAAAAATTTTGGAGAAATCAAACATTTTTTGACACAGTATTGTATAGATTTACAAGCATCAAGATATAACTCGATGCGGGATCCTGTATTGACCTATGATGAAGTCCTTTGTGTTGGTTCGGAATGGGCAAATAATCCAAATGAACCCCGCGGGAGTTCATTTCAAACCAACATTGAAAATCCATTGGATAAAGGAAAACAACCCGCGGTTAATATTCCATATGATACTTCATCCCTTAATCAGGGTGAATTATATAGATTAACAATGGAGCAACGAGAAAGAATAAAGAAAACGACGCTCCATGATTTAAAAAATTATTTTCACTTAACCCTCGATGATGCGAGTAAACAATTAAATATGTCTACTCACACCATCCAAAAAATATATCAAAAAGGATGGTTAACTGAGTGGCCACACAAAAAGCTTAAAAAACTTATGATGCAAATCTCAATATTATGAAAAGCTTTGCCTCATCTTGATCCCATCTCAAGAGAAGAAAAAGAAGGTGACATTAAATATCTTCAGAATGAGATGATTGAGCTTTGTAAAGGAGTTAAACCACTTGCTATTAATCTTTGTTGAAATAATATTGTTGTCTTTTGTTTAATCATTTTGTTTATGAATATTCCTCTCTTATATTCACAACAATTGTTATAATCATATAAAACATAAAATAATAGTAAAATAACCATAACCATAATTTTATTTATTACTTCATCTACTATTGAAAATGAAGTTGAATAAAATTCATGATCCATAACTCATTGATATATTTGATATATTTATTTATAATAACAATCATGATCATACAATCCCTTTTCTCATAATTTGAGGGAGTATTTAATGACAAATATACAAGTTTGAGGCCTTTATACAACTAATGACATACAAAATTTGTGGATCAAGCCTTGTTTCATAATTTGTCTCTTGGCTTCTGGCTAACTTGCCTCTTGGCTTCAAGCTAACTTGCCTCTTGGTCTCAAGCCAATTTATGCCTCCTCATAGTCTTAGGCCAATTTATGCTTTATATCTCTCAAGCCAATTTATGCCCCATATCTTCATGACATTTTTATCTCATGATACATATGGCCTTTAACAATTTTTTCATCAGGATAAATATAAAATATACGAATAATAAAATAAATAGATGGAACCCACTAATATACATGTATATATTAGTGTCGTTGCCATAAATGATAAAAGGGGAAGGGGATATATAAATTAGTAAATAAATAAATAAAAATAAAAATAAAAAGAAGAAGGGGGATATAAAGCAGTAAATAAATGGAGTCTACTATACTAGTGTCACCACCATGAAAAATAAATAAATGTAAAATAAAATAAATAAACGGAGCCCACTAATAAATATAGTGTGGCAACCATGAAAAATAAATAAAGCAGTAAATAATTATGAATAAATTAAATAAATGGAGTCCACTAATATATAGTGTTGCAACCATGAAAAATAAATAAAGTAATAAAGAATTAAAAATAAATTAAATAAATGGAGCCCACTAATATATACATACTAGTGTTCTGCCATGAAAAATAAATAAATGAAAATAAAATAAATAAATGGTGCCCACTAATATTAGTGTTGCTACCATAAAAGATAAATAAACGCTAAATAAAATAAATAAATGGAGCCTACTAATAGATAATAGTGTGCCGCCATGAAAAATAAATAAATGAAAAATTTACCATGAATAGTAAAATTACTATTCACTATAAATAGTAAATAAAGTAAAATTACTGAAGGATTAAATCTAGGCTTTTATGTAGGAGTCAAATGAGTAAAATGTAAAATTAATGTGAATAGTAAAAATTACTATTTACTGTGAATAGTAAATAGTAAATAGTAAATAATCTCAAATCTTAACCATGGAATTCGATGTTAAAATAATCGGTAAAAGTAGATCTTTAATTCCATATAATGGTTAAGATCATCCCAGATAGATAAAATGAAAACATGAAAAAGATGGTGAGAAAATCTTACCTTGGTAGAGTTATCGTGCTGATAACGTGTTATAAAACTGATGAAAATAAATAACAAGAAGAGAAGAAATTCTAGAGAGATAAAGTAGAGAGAGAAATTCTCATTTCATTGTATATTGAATAGTTACAAAAGACCTCTATTTATAGAAGGAAAATGAGACTTTAGTGTAATTTCCACCTCTGGGTCATTTGGTGTAGTTTTCCCCAAAGTACAAAACTATTCATTCACGGATTTGAATTCCCGTGAATGTTATAATTGGCTGCGGGTCTCACCAAATAGTAAATCACTATGCGTGGTACTATACATGGTACTATGCGTGGGTTCCATATCATCTTGTAATATTTAAAGACCAGGAGTCAATAGACATCCACATAATAAATATATTCATAACAGTCGTATTATAATTGCTGCAACTTATGCTTTTTAAAAAATATATTCTAATTATCTAGTATTTTAGTGGATTTATTCATCTATGTTTTCATAATAATAAATGGACAACGTTCATTCTGAAGTATGAACGCGCATGAGAGAGAGAGAGAGAATCTCTTTAAGATTTCAATGAACCAAAAAAATATTTTAAAAAAATCCCACATAAAATTATAATATTAAAAAGGTCTAATTAACAACTATATTTGTGGATTTTAACAACTCTTTTGAAATTTTTTTATATCACAATTTTTTATAGGATTTTTTTAACATTTTCTTAGTCTCTTAAGACTTTAAAATTCTTTTCTCAAAGTAGATAGCTAAGGTTGTGAAAGATATAATCATATTGGGGTAAAAAAAAAAAACCAAAGAAATATATAATCATAATTTTTTGAGTTAAGGTGCAAAAATACACATGAACATTTTCCTTATGAGTAAAAATACATATGTGATTACCATTTTGGTACAAAAGTCACATCCCACCATTAAGTCACTGTTCGTGATGAAAAAGAAATAAATGAAGTGAACAATAACTTAACGGCGATGCATAGTAGCTTAACGGTGAGATGTGACTTTTGCACCAAAATAGTAACCACATGTGTATTTTTACTCCTAAAAAAAGCATATGTGTATTTTTGTTTCCGGGAAAAGCTTATGTATATTTTTGCATCTTAACCCTAATGTTTTTCAAAAAATGGGGCACACCTAAAGTATTTATTATTTGGAAAATAATATATTAACCATTATAGTATATCTACGTATTTAATATTTGATTAATATGACATAATTCGTTTAAATTTAAAATAGGTTAGATTTTTGGTTTTTAACATAATATGGATTGAGTAAAAAGTTGAAGAAGCTTGGAAGGAAAACTGGACGTTCCAAAGGCAGAAAGCATAATCAAAGAAGTTTTAGAATGAGTCAAAGCGGGGATAGTTTTGCAGAGATCAAATCTGAACCGACCTGCTATAAGTCACGAAGACGACGAAGGAGGCTGTAGGATTACTCTGTTTCTTGAAAATGGAACAGAGGATTCATGAAAATGGAACCCGATCCGATACAACCGGGTTGAGCATATACTACATTTTCCGGGTTATATGGGATCTGCACAACGCATTTGGGAGGAAAAGAGTTAAATCAGCTTGATAGTACTTGAAGTCTTGAACGGAGTATGATGAAGAAAACTTTCTATTTTGGCCGAAGAGTATGAAAAGACTCAGCATCAATTGAAAAAAGAAGACGACGAAGGAGGGTGTAGGATTATCTATTTCTCGCCTAGAAAAATGAAAGAATTGACAAAGAACAAGGAATATCCATGTCAGGGGAACCCGACCCGATCAGGAATGCTTGGGATTACTCTGTTTCTTGCCAGAAAGAAGAAAGAATCAACTAAGACTCTAAGAGCACAGAGGATTCATTAAAAACCCGACCCGATATTACCAGTTTGAGTGTATATTCCTAAAGGCTATACTATATTTTCCGGGTTATCTGCACAACGCATTTGGTAGAACAGAGAATGCGATGAGCTTACAGTTAAAACAAGCAAGTGAAAAACGATAAGAGGAAAGAATACCTCAAGAGATTACCAATTGATGGACTTGTTAAGTTGGAAGGTTTAGAGGCTTATGTTGAAGAGAAACTTGGATGTAGAGCAGCAGAGACTTATGGGTGGTTTGGGGATGTCGTGATTATCATACCTGCAAGTTGATGCCTAATGTCCTGCATGATCTTCAAGGGAGCAGGTATTTTGCCATTGTGTCTAGCAGCATTAATATCAATATATATAAAATATCTCATCCAAGTTGATCTCTTCAACAGCTTAGCACCGGCTCTTCTCATAAAACACTATAGCAAAGAAATGATGAATTTTTTCTAATAAAATATTCATGCCTCTGGCTTCACTCTGGCTCCTTCACGAGACAATATAAAATAATTTGCCCCCTCTAAGATATTCTAGTGCGCCAAGAATCACGGGTTGAAAGATGTTCTCCACGTGCCAAGTCTGAACATTAGGTCACAGGAAAGGATAAGAGGCAACCAACTTCAAATGCAGAATTCAAATCCCTGAATGACTTTTTATTTTTGACGTAGATATGGCAAGTATAGCTTGAAGTACGTTGATTCTATTAAACAAAACAGAACTACCTACTTGAGAAAAACCTCTCCACAACAAAGTATATATATGTCCAAAACTCATATTGATAGCACTCTTACACTTCAGAGAGGAAAAGTACATGAGGGTCATCAGAGTGAACTTCCCTAACAAGCTTATCCGCACACATTAAGATTTTCCTGCGCGCATGACGTATCTCCACAAACCAATCAGCTTATGAAAGCTGTTTAGTTTCTTCCATTAAGATCCTATATGGATGACTATCACTAGTATCCCTAAGTAAAATATTGATAGTCTCAAGTGAATCTGAGAACATCTGTATATTTGATTGACCCATATTTTTACATGATATTTTATGATTAAATTGGGTTCTTAATGCATTTTCTTGAAACATTATTGCATGATTAAGCATTAATTTGAGTTAAGGACATTTGTATTGAATTAAGTGAAATTAGGGGTAAAATGGTCAATATTTGTTAATTATTCATACAAATGATTTCTTATATTTTTGATGCTATTGTGCTTAATCTTGCATTATAGGAATTTTAGAATTAAATGGAAGAATTTGGGAAAAATGTCCTTTGGGTCAAAATTAATATTTTTGAAAACAGAGAAAAATTACATAAAATGACCCAGTATTTTCGGAAATGTCAGTTTTACCCCAAACATGTTTCAAAATTTCACACTTTAGTCCCTCTCTGAAACTTTTTAACTTTGCAAATTGGTCCCAGGTCAAAACTTGCGTTTTGACCAGGAACCAATTAATTAGGTCTGGTTTTGCGGAACAGGGGGAACGTTGGCGGCTGAATCTGGGAACGAAAAGAGAAAAGAAAAAAAAACGAAGGGAGCAGACGGGAAAACGAACAGGGAAGAGGAGGAAGAATCTTGGAGCGCCGAAATCAGGGACCGGAGATCTGCCTCCTCATCATCTTCTTCTTCTTCGGACAGGCCAGAGAACACAGACGCAAGGAGGCTGGCCGAGAGTTTTGGAGAGGCTGGCGGCTGGAGAGTTTTGAAACGGAAGAAGAAAACGAAAAGAACGAGAGGGAGAGACGTTCACGGAAGACACGAGAGTCAAGAGCATCTTCTTCTTCCTCTTTCACTCCATCACCGCCCTCCACCGTCGGGCTGAACGGACGACGCCGGAAAAGCAGAGAAAAGAGAGAGAAAAGAAGAGGAAGAAGAGGAGGAACGAGGAAGAGAGTTTGAGCACCGAAAAAAGATCCCCATCTTCTTCTTCTTCATCGCCGGACTGAGTTGGAGCTGGCTGAAGCTGTTTTCTTCAATTTCCGGCGACTTTCTGCACTTTTCGGCGACTTTTTGCATATTCCGGCGACCTTCTTGAATTTTCCGGCGAGCATTTTCCAGATTCTGGCGAGTGATTTTTTACCATGAGTGGCTGATTTTCTCTGATCTTGGTGATGAAGATTTGTTCTTGAGCTCATTGGACTACATTAGGGGAGTTTTATCTATCTTACTATAGGTCTAGGATTATATATTTGAATTGCTAAATTTTGATATTTGATTCTGGAACTGAGATTAATGGTAATTATCTCTATTAGTTTGATATTTGTAGTTGAGATTGGATTTTGTAGTGTGATTTTTATATGTGAATGAATTTCTTTGTGGTTTCAATGAAGCTATGTTGATTAGCGTGGTATTGTCTAATTAATGTGGTTGATTTGTACCCTTTTGAGAGACTGTTTAGTACTCAAATTTAGAAGTCTCATGTTGCATAATTCCAATTTCAATTACGTATTAAGTGGGCTCAAACAATTTCTCAAGGGATAGTAGTTAGCTATGGTTATAGAAGCTACTATTAATTGGGAATATTGGACTCAAGTGGTATCTTGAGGTTTTTTCTTAAGACTTAATGAATTTTAACTCCCATAATCTTTTAAGAGCAAGGATAGTCATTTCTTCATTACCAAGAGCATTAACCATTTAATCTTATTTCTATCAAAAGTATTTTTCCTTATCTCCAAAAAGACCAAAAAAAATATAGGAATAGTTTCTTTATTTTTCCTATGCATTTTAACTAGAGAAAACTTATTTAGGAATCCCAAATTTCTAATCATGTTTATATCACTTAGTTTATCTTAGGAAATTCAAAAATAAATTTGGCTCCTTGATTAAGAGAACGATCCCGAGTTAATTGCACTGTATTGCATTTAATTCGTGGTAAATAGTGATTCGACCCCGAGGCGACTAAGGTTGAGTCAAATCAATATTCCTCAAGTTCATCGACTGATATACTTGAAGACCTGTTTTGATTGCCAAAACTTTAGCCATTGTGACTAGGTATACTCTAAGAGCCTTTTTGAAACTCATAATCCATTGTCCTTTATCATCTCTAATGAGGCCACCGCATGCCACCTGATTTTCCAACTATGACTAAAGCATCTTCACTATCCAAGCTGCTCCTAGCATTGGTGGGCTCTAGTGACATTCATTTTGTCGATCATTTGGAAAAATCTAATGCTGGAATCTTTTTCTTGATACATCCTCCATCAAGTTTTGGAACAAAGACTAATGAGTAATTTCTTTGAGAGTCACTTCAAAATCCTGAAAGACCTGCTTGCAATGTGCTTTCCATATGAGCTGACAAGTGCTGCTGAAAATTTTGTTACATGGCCATTGATTAAATTTGCACTTCCCTAGATTATGTATGATATTCCAGTTTCGTTAACCCTGCAAATCATAATTAAAGAAAGTACACTACTACAAAAAATAGATACGACTTCCTCAAAAGACATCCTTATTTTAAAAAAGGAAGTAAAAAGTAAAAGTGGAGACTTATGGCGCCCTAAATATATGTTCAGATCGCCTAAAATTAATTTGAGGCGATTTAGGGCGTCTAAAATTAATTTTTTGGCGCTAATTATTTATTGGCGCCTAGAGAATTTTTTGAAAAAAATTTGGTGGTATATTTAAAATTTTTAGGCGTCCTATATTTAAATATATGACACCTAAAGTCCTTTTTTTGAAACTTTTGGGCGTCTTATATTTAAAAATAGGACACCTATATTTATTTTTTGGTGATTATTATTTATTGGTAGTATATTTAAAATTTTTAGGCGTCCTATATTTAAATATAGGACACCTAAAGTCTTTTTTTTTTGAAACTTTTGAGCGTCCTATATTTAAAAATAAGACACCTATATTTATTTTTTGGCGCTTATTATTTATTGGTGCCTAGAGAATTTTTTGAAAAAAATTTGGCGGTATATTTAAAAGTTTTAGGCGTCCTATATTGAAATATAAGACACCTAAAGTCCTTTTTTTTTGAAAATTTTGGGCGTCCTATATTCAAAATAAGGACACCCTATATTCATTTAGCTTTTCTGTTAAACTTAAATTCTTATTTAAGATGCTCATTCTCCTTGCTTCCACGGAAAGGTTGGATAGAGAGAGTGAGAGTAAGAGGATGAGAGTTTTAGTGAGAGAATGAGAGAAACCGAGAGAGTGAGGAAGGAGGAAGAAGAAGATCTCCTACACATAGTCTTCGTCTTCATCGTTATCGTCACAAGCTCCTCCTCCTCCTCTTCTTCAACCCTTCAAAAGCAATGTTTTCTCCTTCTCCTTCATTCTTCGAAATGTTTCTCTCCCCAAAGAGATCACCCAAACACACCAAGAAGAGTAAGCTTGAACAAAGAGTTGACTATCATGGCATAGCAGGTCCCTCCATCGCCATTATTAAAAGTTTCTAATGTGGAGGAAGAGAAAGTGATATGCAGAGAATGAGAGAAGTTGGTGATATTGAAGTTGAAGAGGCTTGTAGAAGGTTCGAAAAGCATCTAGTGGAGATGATAGTGGAAGAAGAGAAGACGAAGGACTTGAAGGATGTGGAGGAGCTTCTGCGTTGCTAGAAGAAGCTCAAGTGCTCTGTGTTTTCAGATATGGTGTTTTGGTTTTATTTTTTTAAAAAAAGGAAAAGAATTAAGGCGTCCTATAGTTCAAATAGGACGCCTTAAAAAGGTGTCCTATATTAACTATAGGACGTCTTATATATTATTACCCCTAATTAGATGTCTTTTTCAAAAAGGACGTTTATTACCTCTAATTTAGGACGTTTTTGACCTTTTTTGTAGTAGTGATAGTGTAGTTGTTAGGATTAATAAATTGTTTCCATACTTCTTTCACTCACTTACAATCCCTCAACATATGAATAACACTCTCCTCACAGAGACAACCAAAAGAGCAATTTGGTGTTTCTGATAACCCTCTTTTGGCTCTTAGAGGATGTTTGGTTCTCCCCTCCTCTCTCCTCCCCTACCTTTAGTGAATTAGTAATTAGCCTCTCTTAAGCAACTTGCCAAAAGAAAAATTTTATTTTTTTCAGGCATGTGCCAACGCCAAATGTTTTTCCAGACCTATGTACCACATGATTCTTCCTGTTGAGAAAGGAAATTACGTGTAGCTTTGACTAAGAATTTCCCATTAGAAGCATTTCTCCAAATGACATCATTCTTAGTAATACTAACAGGAGGTGGAGTCTTAACTAAAATATTCACAACCCATTCAGGAAAGAATTTCCTCTATTTAGACACATTCCACCTTCAATTTGGTAAAACAAAATATGCAACTTTATCCCCTGATTTAACCTTCTCTAAGTTTTGTTGGACATAGTCAATGAGTGAATCATTGAGAGGAGTCCACATGTCCTGCCAAAAGTAGGTATTCTCGCCATTATTAATTGTCTTGGCCACGCCTTGAAGAAAAGTATCCCAAACATTGACTTGACTATAGCTCTCCAAGTTAATTAGAGTTTGAGATTGCTTTTGAATGACTTTTGTAGAGTAGGATATAGGATCATTCTCAAACCCAAATAAATTTTCACTTTACAACATTTTATTTTTCATTCCTCTGGTCCATTGTTCTTGCTCCATAACCTCAACACCTCACTCTTCATCTTCTTCTGAACAAAGGGCTTTGGATTTCAAATGTGGCTTACTCATGACTTCCATTTTTTCAGTATTGATTATTAAGACCTGAACACTTTCTTTATTTAACTTTCCTCTTCTACTGATTTAATTTGGTTCTATGTGCAACTTGTGAATGAAAAAAAAGTATCAAGCATTGAGCCCAACCGGACATCTTAGCTCCTACCCATATGCAATATGGATTTCAACACTAGTTAACCCCGGAATGAGATCTTCTCCTCATTCTTCTTCTTTTTTTCTCTCATCGGTCAAATCTGGGCCGTTAATTGAGAAAGTGAGAGAAAAGTAAAAGTAGTATTATATTGATTAGACGGATGTAATCTAGAGATTATGAGGGATAATGAAAAAAGGATGATGAAAGAAACCCAATTCAATTAACCCACGTCCTATGAATATGACACTAATATGTGTTGGCATAAGTTACAAACACTAAACACTCATGATGATAGTTATTAAATTAAGGTATCAATGTACAATTTACAGGACTAAAAATATACCTTAAAAAAAGTGTTAATAAAGACCCAACATCCTTAACTAATTTTAAGAAAATACTATGTAGCAAAGTGTGGATATTTGGTAAAAAAAAAATAGGTTAAAGTATAGTTGTAGGGCTTTTTGCCCAAAATGCCCCTAATTAAAAAACTATTTACCAAAATGTCTCTGTTTTGAAACAATTTTCCAATGTGCCCCTATTTAGTCAACTAAACCAAGGTTTAGTTTACTAAAACGCGGGGCGTTGAATTTTTTTACTGTCCCCAAGATTTAGTCGACTAAGCACTGTGACTTAGTTGACTAAATCGCGACAAAGAGTTTTTTTAACATTTCAATTCGCTATATTCCAATTGAGAGAAAATTGAGAAACAAAAATAGAAATGACCAAATATATCTTAACTAATCCTTAAATCTATCTAAATAAATCTAATCAGATATTAAATCCAATAATATCAAATGTCCAATGTCAGCATATGATATATAATATCTTAACATGAGAATATATCAAATATTAACATAAGATATAATAATATCTTCACACCTTATTCTAAAATGATTCAAATCTTTTTATTAACTGATTAGGAATATTTTATAAAAAAATTGTTAATTATTCTTAAAAATTCATAAATCGTCTTATAAACTGAACATGAAATATATGCTTAACTAACTTGGGGAACAAAGGAATTAAAGAAAATGACTATGAAATTTTATAAAATATATGTTATATTAACTAACTTTCTAATCAAATTAGATAAATATATTTTATATTAAGAACATCGGGAAAAAAATAAAATAATTTATTTAGATACTCCCTATAAAGCATTTATAATTATAAAGTGACCATTATTATTATGCTTTCAAACTCTTATTGTCACATTATAAAATATATTATATTGCCCAACAGATTAACATACTAAAATGATATATTCTATGCTCTACTCCCTTTATATATATATATATATATATATATATATATATATATATATATATATATATATTAAAAAAACATATATTGATATATTCAGGCCCATTACATGATAAATTGCTAACGAATGTTTTGCTTGTTTAAAGAGTTGAAACTAGAAGACGGCTTTATGCTTCTTACCAAAATGCGGTTTTCATCTTATTTACTCATACTATATATATCATGCCTCTATTTTATATTATAAGACATTTTTTTGAAGTGTTATAGACATTTTAAAATGTAAGATATTTTGAGAAAAATAATGTTCTATTAAAAAGCTTATTCATTCCAAAATTGGTCACACCAATGATATAATATAATTAAGTGTGATTTTTGGTTGAGATTGTATTAATTGAAGAATATATTCTTGAAAATATGAAATGAAAAAAGTGTGTGCATAAAATATTTGGGATCAATATCTTACAAATTAAATTTGTGGTGTGTATAATTATGCATCCCCTTATATGTGTGTGTGTATATTATATTGTTACATAGGAAATACAAATATAAAATTTGATAAATACTCATATACTCTAAGAATATCATTGAACTTTGTCCAAGAAAATTACAACAACACATAATTTTTTTTAGTAAAAAACAAAAGTCAGCCAATTAGGTTAAAGAGGTTTATTTTTCTTTAAAATATAATAAATGTGAATTGTAAGATGATTTATGAATTCTTAAGAAATCTTTTTATTCTAACACCGTTAACTCTTACTAATATAAAATGATAACTCACCAATTAAAGCATGTTTAAATTTTAATTAATTAATATAATTAATTTTTATAAAAATTAAAATAGAGGCAAAAAAGATGGGTCTTCTCCTTATCTCCTCCCTCCCTTGTTCGACAATTGCTTGTCTCTCCCAATGCTCCAGTTCCACATTATTGCTGACAAAGCAATTTAAACAAAAGACCCCATTTTTAAATTGAATCAAGTGTTGGTGCTTACTGGACAGAGGAAGGAAAACTCTTACGTTAAGGAATGCCTTCCAATTGTCAAATGCCATGTGAATTGGATTTGTATAAAAATCCAAGGCTTTTCTGAGTACTAGATTACTAGTATTAAGAGTTAGAGGTGAATTTTTGGCTGAATATTGTCGTCAACTGACAATACTCTTTCAAAATTTGGGACCAATGGTTCAGGTAAGGTTCGAATCCTGATTACAAAGGCTGGATGACCCAGCGTTATACCACTGCGCTACACTAACGTTTGGTAACTGACAATACTCTTGCCTCAACCTAAAGGGGATAACCACCAAAAGTTTTCACTTTGGCTCGGTTCTCCATAAAAAATCTAGCTACTATGCTACACCGACAAAGATTTTTAAAAATTATCACTATTAACTCAATACCTCTCCTGTATTTCCTACTCCACCTTCAATGGTGGCCACGGTTGAATAAGGGAGAAGAGGGCCTTTTTATCTCTATTTTAGTGATTAAATATAAAATTATTATGTTAAATAATTAAAATTCAAACATAATTTAATTGTTGAGTTATTATTTTCTGTTGGAAAGGGTTAATAGTGTTAGAATTAAAAAAACTAAAAGTACACTTTATAAATTTAAGGAATTAAATTGATATATAAAACAAATTTAAAGGACCCAACTATACTTTAGCCAAAACTATAATAGCTTTTGAACATGAAAGGCTCAATTTTGAAAATAAAATGAAAATATAATTATAATTAATGAATTTTTTTGGCCATATCAAAAAAAGAGAAGAAAATTTAATAGTAAATTATTGAAAATCTCAGTAATATTTTTTTTTACTTGAAAATGTCAATGTAACACCCCCGAATTTCTAGAATTAAAATAACATAAAATGTCGATAGTTTTCATAAATAATAATAAAATCCAAAATAAATAACTTCGGGAAGTGTCACCGCCGCACTTATACTGAGACAAGTGCAAGGCTACTAAGTACATTAAATAAATCTAAACCTAAACAAAAAGTGTTTTACGCAAAACAAAACAAAACAAAATAAAATAATTAAATAAAATCGAAATTGAAATTGCACGTCTTCCTCACTCTCACTGCTAGCCTCAATCTTTGAAACCTGTTCAAAGAAATTCTACTCCCCCGAAGGATCATCGCAGCCCAAGAAACACAGACATCAACAAACGCTGGTAATCCTAATTATGAAAGGATAATATAAAATGAATAAAGAAATAAATTTGAAATGATTTGAAATAAAATAAAATAATCACAAAATAAAATAAAAATAAAAATGACATATATATGTATAATTTTAAATAGCACGAACATATTAATCAAAGCAAATATATATATATATATATATATATATATATATATATATATATATAATCATGCAGTATTTGCATAAAACATTAATCATTATCTTCTTAAATTTATTTAGACCTGGGAAACCCTGCCAGTCTATTTAGTGGGAAGAGAACCATGGTAGACCCGGGAAACCCTGCCAGTCTACCTGTGACCCGGGAAACCCTGCCAGTCACAAATCATCAAAATTGACCATATCATCATTCTTCCTAGTGTGCACATCTCTTCCCAAAGTTGCTACTAGTGTCCCGAGAAACCCTGCTAGACACCACTTTGTGAAGAACGGATGTATGATTCACATCAAATAACATATCGAAGGCATAAAGCCTTAAAAGTGTGTTCATCACTTTAGGAGGTACCGTCCCAAAGCTATCCTCCCACTGTTAATTTTAAATTATTTAGACTCATAAAATTGCTAAATTATTTTTATTTTGTGTAATCAGATATTTATAATAATGATAATCATAAAAGTCTCTAACTCCTGAAAGGGTTGATCTTAATTTCACCAACCCAAGAGTTATAGCTCTTTACAAGAGCTCATGAATTTTCCCAAATATAGTCTCTATTTTTATCGTAGGATTTTCCAACTTAAACTATAAGGTACATACACATGATTCTTATAAGATGTTCATAGAAAATTCCCAGAACTATCATTTATACACTAGCTCTCTCTCTCTCTCTCTCTCTCTCTCTCTCTCTCTATATATATATATATATATATATATATAACATAAAATAGTCACACAGAAGGAGAAAACGGCGCAAGGCATATACATTTACAATAGTCCAGCACGCAAATCGAGGTGAATAAGTGGGTAAATATCCCTGCGTTGTAGAGATTTCAAGATGAAAAAGTGATTTATATATATATATATATATATATATATATATATATATGATATTATATATTTATGTATAATAGATTGTATAGAGAAAACGCAAAATCCAAAAGTAATATATATATATATATATATATATATATATATATATATATATGTTCTAAACGGCACCCCTCAATAGATCAACCTAATTTCTCCTCAAGATGTTAACAATGACCATATTTGCCAACATGATTCGAAAGGTCAGTTTAAAACATATTTTCCATCGAATCTCTTCTGCTAATATTAGAATTCGGCAATATGAGACAAGCTTATGATTTGGGCTTTCATATACACAAAATTTCAAATACTTGGAGAAGGAACCATATAGTACACTTGGAAGCACGGAAACTCAAGATGTTAACAATAAGTGCTTGTTTATTACAAAATTCAGTAGACTAAGTACAACTAAATGATGGTGAAGCAATGCACATACAGGAAAGATGAATCACAGAAGACAAAAGTATACATATATAATCAAATCCAACATAACGAGACGCGCAACAGACAACACTAAAGGCATAGTGAATCTTCATTCAAGCACGCAGTTTGAGAAGAATTAATGTGTATATATACATATGAGGTCACTGTTCTAGGGATTAGGATTACAATAAATTAATTCCAATCAACATTCTAATGCTACCAATAATTAATTCTTATTCTCTTAGGGATTAGTATTACCTGGCCTCCGTGGTTGCTAAGCTCTTAGAAGGGAAATTCTGCCGCAAGGAATTTTCAGAGGGAGAGAGCTACCGAACGATGACTAAAGTTAGACGGCTAAACCTAACTTATAATTAGGCTCTTAGGGTTTAGTTATTAGCTAGGCTTTGTGGGTTGGGCTTTTATTGCTAGTTTAATAAGATAGTGACAAATCATTTATTAGATTCTAATTTAAATTAATTTTTTTATCTATCCATTTATTACTATTATATTTTTTTTACTTTTTTTTCACGGAATAGAAGAATGAATCTAACCATTATATTCTTATATTTATATAATAGCTTGGTTGAACAAAAATATTTGTTACTATTATACAAGATATATATACAAATTTAAATATTTTTATATCGATAAATAGTACAGTTATTTTAAAAAAATTATATCACACATAATATATGCTCTTATATTCATAAAATATCCTTGTGGTTACGATCATATAGGATACAAATTTGAATAATTTTATTTTGATGAATAGAACAGTTTTTTTTTCCTAAGAAAAATTATATTGTGGATAAAGATACGTATTTGTTTGTTTTAAAAAAAATAAATCATAAAACAATATTATTAAATTCTATTAAATCAATCAATATAAATCTAATAGAATCAAATATATCTAAACTAACTAAACTAATGAAATTAATCTAAACTAATAAAATTAAGCTAATACTTTATTATTATTATTATTTATTTATTTTATCTTATTTTTATCTTTATCTTTATCATTATCATAATTATCTCGGATATTACAGTCAGTGTTAGATTCTTTATGTTATTTAAATTCTAAAATATCAAATTTTAGTTTTAAATCATAAATAATGGGTCTGTGCAACTTTTTGAACTTTTTCTACGGTAACTTGAAAAAAAGTCAATTAACATTGTCAATTGATTTTATATCTATTTGAGTTGAGCTTAAATTTACTTATCTTAAAGCTCAAAAACTTAAAAATCCTGTTAAGGAAAAAACTCCACCCCTAAATTTTTTTAAAAAAACTCTCAGCTTTGTTACATAAGCCTGCCACTTCTATTATCATCAATCCAAATACAAATAATTATAACCTGACTTTTTTCCTATCGATTTTTTTTTTAAAATTAAACAATTTTTAAACCATCCAACAGACCCAATATGGTCATAAACCATGAAAACTCAATTTATTTTCTTACCACTTCCGCCGTTCACAAATTCTCCTCCTTTCTCTTCACTTCTCACTTCCCAGTCCCTCTTTTTACTTTTGATTCGGTGATTCCCACTTCTTCTCCAATGGCTGACCCTACCCTACACCCTGAGACCAACCAAAACCACACCCAACCCCTCAAAGAGATCGCCATTGACTACACTCCTGAAGCTTGTTCCCACTGCCCCAATTCCAACTACATCGCCCTCACCTTCGACCACCGCGGCGGTGCACGGTGGCGCACCACCTCCCGCTTCCTCTACGGCACCTTCAGCACCCTCATCCAGTGCCCCAAGGAAACACCAGCGGCCTCAATTTCAACATCTACCTCTCCTCCCTCGAAGGCGACAGCTCCCAAGACGAGATCGACTTCGAGTTTCTGGGCAAAGACAAGACGATCGTTCAAACCAATTTCTACAATCAGGGAACTGGCAACAGAGAGAAGATTCACGAACTGGGCTTCGATTGCTCCGACAAGTTTCACGAGTATGTGGTCAAATGGGGCCGAGATTCGATCGAGTGGGTGATTGATGGGAAGGTAGTGAGAAGAGAGGAGAAGAAGGAAGGGGACGAAAATGGTGAATTAGGGTTTCCTGAGAAGCCTATGTTTCTGTATGCTTCGATTTGGGATGCTAGCTATATTGATAACGGAAATTGGACTGGTAAGTATGATGCTTCTGATGCTCCTTATGTTTGCCTCTATAAGGACATTCATGTACCTATTGCGACTGCTTGTGATTCCTGATCAGGCTTTTGCATCTTCAACCTCATCCTCTGCTATCTGTGTTCAGAAATATAAGAAGCTTGCCTCTGAATTATGCAGTGAATGTGTTTGACAATTATAATATATTTATAATTTTTTACTACAAACTTTAACCATTATATTATCTACATAATTTGTTTATTTGTATCTTATATATTGAACCAGGGAAATATTAAATCAATTATATATTATAGTATAAATGTATGAATGGTTACTTGATTTGCGTTTCTTCGCTTCCACTTTCCATAACCCAAAATGTAACATGCAACTGACATACAACTTTAACTTTGACAAGACTGGCCGGAGCTCCGAATATCAAAAAATAATATGTTGTACATATAATGATTTTTATCTATGAAGAATTGCATATTTGATCATTCATGATAAGTGGAATCCTTATATAAATAACATATTAATTTATAGTGGTAAGAGCTCTGGCTTATCAGCGCCAAAGCTTCAACGATCAACCAAATATGGCTATTCTAGTTTGGTGATGATCAATATTTGGTTGTTGGTTGCTGGAGTTCCGACGATGATTAAATTTCTTTTAAAAAAAAAAGAAAAAAAAAGTAAGGGGTATTATTGTTTTTTTTTAGTCACAAAACAAATTTTCATTTTTATTCTTAGTCTTATTGTGAAATTTTATAATGTTTTGGTCTTTAATTGAAATAAATTTAGTCCTATGATTTTTTTAATGAAATTTTCCCTAAACTAAAACTACGTTGGATCATGATTTTATAATGATTACCCAAATGTTGTAACTTTTTTGTACTCAAACGAGATCATCTCGACTTTAACCACTAAACTAAGTATGGTTATTTGAAGATCCCAAAATGGGTTCACATCTGAGACAGTTTGTGATGGGGAAAAAAAGGAAGGGAGAGTGAAGGAGAAGGTGGCTGTGAAGAGCATTTTGCACGGAAATCGCACAAGAACTGCACTGGTTAATACATATGACACGCGGTTGACCTAAACTTTGAAACACATATAAACCCTTCATCTGACACACTCTTGTTGTAATATCCCACCTTAAAAACTAGCGGAATTTTTTTTTTTTAAAACGTTGATCAGAGTAGAGCAATTTCGCAAAACGAGTAACTGAACCTTAATATTACATAACCACAGTGTAAGTGTACTTATACAGTCATCTACTATCTAAAAAGAAGCAGCACCTAACTAGGCATATAACCCTAAAGCCATATAATTCCTTCTGCCATCCTACGCCAGTCGCTCACCTCTATCTTCAACCCCTTGGTTCGCCCGAACCTGAAGCTACAGCTGAGATCCAATTATCATTTGGATCTTAGGTAACGGTTAACCTTATGCTCAAATAAACAGTATATGGACAACAGTTATTCAGAAACTTATAACAGCAGTAAATCACTACATAAGCACACAGCAAATGCATGATCACAACATTGACAAAACATAAGCACAAAGCAGTATGTAAAGTCCCACAACATGTCTGCACATAACCAATGCCACGATAGCCCATCTTGTCCTCAGCGCTAGGAAAACCCAACGGCGTTATCAAGACTATAACCCGTATAAAGCTGTATGTATAACTGACAACCCTAGATAGAGCCTCAGTATATAAACATGTCTATCACATATATGTATATGAGCAATATAAGTGTTAAGGTTACAATACGCGTCCGTACCTCCGTTGACGGTTTTCTGGCACTTTCACCAAATTACGGTACATTTGACAGCGGTACAACAGCGGTGACAACGAAAATAGCGGTTCGTGATTTCGGGTATCCTATAGGGATAACATCACCGGTATGAATATTTAAGATCATAACAGGCATTTTAGGTACAAATTACCATTTTGCCCTTAGTTTGATCTCTTAGTGGAATTTTGCCAGAGCTTCGCTATTCTGACTTTAATCTCTCAGAATTTTGCTATAACATTTCCTCTAACATATTTCTAAGATAATTATCATATTTATTCCTAAAACATGATACCTAAGCTAACTTGAAATTTAGAAACTACTCCAGCAATCCTATTATAACTACCGAAAGAACTACTTAAACTAAAGACTAAGGACTGAAGAACTTACTCAGAGCTTCGTTATAAATTTCTTCGGACTCCTCCTTCTTCCTTCCTCTCCCAAGTTTCAAAATTCTCAAGAGAATTTGGTGTGAGAATTCCAAATGAAATGGTGGCTATTTATAGAAAAACCCAATGACATTTTTGTAATTTTATTGAACTTTGTCTGGTTGAATTCTGATCGTCGGATCGCATTTTTTGAAGTGGCTTGATCTTGGCCCTACACCTCTTGGCCGACCTTCCCCCCCCCCTCCACAAGAAGAAAAAATTGATGACCCCATCATGCTTGTATCATCTTGCTTTATCAGATGAAATTCCTGGTTCGGTGTCCTGATCGTGAAATTTTGTAAAATCTTAAAATTCCGGGAACAACACGCTGAAAGTCTTTTCTTCCTCTTTGAGAATACTGGGTTTTCCTAACCTTATACTCTCATTAAGGACATTCCGTTACCTGCTGAAAATCCTCGGTAATCGCTATCGGGTACAGAAATAACGTTGGCCGACGCCAACTTCGGGATAAAAATCCACTGATCAATAATATACTCTGGTTTTCCTCAACTTATCCTTGGATTCTAGTTTATGAATTATTTTCTATCAGTTCTCATTTCTATTATCTGTTCTAATTCTGCAAAATATCCTCTTAGCTTGATCTCCAAAACACTCCGTTGATTACCGAAATGACTTCGGAGACAGCCTACTCCGAGATAAAAATTCACTTGTTCATAATATACTCTGACCCTAGTAACCTAGTTCACAGTTTGTTAGGTAGGATTTTATTTCTATCCGTGGTCACTTATCCTATTCACTTTTTAACAATATAATATTATTTAATTACCACATGTCTTAATCTTATAATATTATTATATAACAAATATCTAATTCCATCTTTATCTCTCCCTAATTTTCGGCCAACACATATAATTATATATATATTTTTTTTCATTTACCATAATATCCTATTTATCTTGCATTTATTTTTCCCAAATTTTCCTATTGGTCCAATAATAATTACATAGATTTAGGCTTTTATAATTTCTTGAATAATCCTAAACCTTTGATCTTGGTTTTTTCAAGATTACATCCTAACCTTTATTATTTATTTAATTAGGCCAAAAATTTCGGCCCTTAATATTACTTATTTATATTTATTTTATTTTTCACATTTCTTAAATTCCCATGACCTTATAAAATTCCCAAAAATTACTTAATTAATCCCTTACTAATTTTTAATAATTTTCTTAATTAAAATTATTCATTTTCTCACAACAATTTTATTGACATTAATAATTTGAGCTCCATGCAAAATATCAAAAATCATAGAGTCAATTTTAGTCTCAGAATAATTTTTAATTTTCCTTCTTTTTATTTCCATAAGAATAATTTATTAAATTGTCTAAATTAAGAATAATATGCTTTCTAAATTTTTAATAATTATTACATGCCTTTTAGAATTTTTTCTAATTCTTCTCATGATGTTTTATGGCCTTAAGATGCATTTTTCACATTTCCGATATTAAATTTCCTTTAATTTTCTTAATGTTTTCCTTTGAACATATAGTAATTATACAATATTTTGAGACCATAGTCATCATAAGTGGACATTCTTATTACTATAACATAATACTCCAGATAATAGTTATCTGGGTATTACACTTGTCAGCTTCTACTTCATCTAGTTTTTATTATAAAACACCAACCAATAAATATTTTTAGTTTTTTTTATAAGGCACTAGTAAGTTTGCAAGGTGCATTTAATTTATTTTTCTATATCTGCCTATATTTAATAAAGGTGGTAAGAAAGAATATTAATTTATATGATATTTGAGTTTAGGGTTGTTAGTAAAAATAATATTGGAAATCATTTAAATTTTAAGACAACTTTAATATTTTTAATTATCTTTATTGGTTTGTGGGAATTGATAGTTAATATTTTATAATAACGACCAAAAGAAATAATAAATCTTTGTACATCAAATGTTTTGGAACACAAAATTGTAATCTAAGCAGGTAAAGGGGGAAAAAAAGACTCACGAGAATCAGGAGTTGATTATTCCATGGCCTCCATCTTCATTAAACTCTTCAAACGTGTGTGCCTCTTAATTTCTTCAGAAGGTTCAGGAGGCAGCCGTTGGTGGTCTAAGAGATCCGTTAAAAAAGGATCGTCCTCCATTTCCGAGTTTCCATAAGTCGCTCCAATAAAATCTCGCCCTTTGCAACCAACGAGTGAATCCTTGTTAGACGCGATAGGGAGTGTGTCTTGGTCTTTAGAGAAGCTTTCTCTTCTCTCACATAGGTATCTGACAGTTAGATAGTTTGGTATCGAGATATCTGACCTCTAACACAACTCTTATAATAAATTTTTGAACATCAAATGTTCTGGAACATAAAATTTTAGATTAAGTGGGTAAAGAAACGAAAAAAGCTCATGAGCACCGGAAGGTTCCAACAAAGCGAGATGAGCTGGTATAGATGCTTCCATGTTTAGCCATAAGCAAAGATGTTTTCTTTTTCCTTAAAATTTAATATAAGACATATTTGGAGAGTTGGTATTGATTTTAAATATAAGACATAATTTGTATATTTATCAATTTTGTCTAATTTATCCCTAATGATACTCCCTTAATCATAATCAATGAGGAGAGATAATTAAGAAAGATGATGATAATGTTTTATATAATAAATGTTATATTAACTAATTTAATCGATTTCTATAACCTAATAAAATTAGGTAAATATATATTTTATTAAAAATCGGAGGGAGTATATGGCATTTCAATTTTGTTAATTTTTATATCATTGTCACTAAAAAAAGGCTCAAGTATACTTTTAGTCTTTTAAGTTTACATAGGTATATTTTTTGTCCCTTAAATTTATAAAATATACTTTTAATCCTATAATTCTAATACCATTAATTTTGCTAATGGAAAATGCAAACTTAAGAAATAACGATATAAATTTAAGTGATGACTATATAATTAAATGCTATTAAGAATATGATAAATTGAAGAATATATAAAATATGTGCAATTAAATGTTATTACTTATCACTTAACTTCGTTGTGTCAGCGATTTCTGTTAGCAACATTAACGGTGTTAGAATTTTAGGACTAAAAGTATACTTTAACCAAAAAAAAAAAAAAAAGAAGAAGAACATTGAAGCAGTTCACCTGTAGCTTTTACCCAAAACCACTTCAAGATGTAGTGAATTAGTAGCGTTAAGGTTAACATTAGACCATTCTCATATTGATGCTGAAACACCACCATCAGATCGGGCTCTGGCACAAGACTCCATTCAGTATATATCTATCAACCTATATTGTCGGTTGTCCCTTGAAACTGGGGCTGGTGATTTAAGTTTATTTTATTTATAGGCTTTATTTTACAAAAATAAGTATATATATTTATTGATATTTTATGAAATTATCACATGCACAACACAACCGTACCGAAACGCGTTAAGAGAGTAGGAGCTGCAATTCTTTTAAGAAGGGAAGCTGCAGCGCATGATCACGGAGAGTGTGCAATTTGTAATGAATGGTACGTACAGTATCTTTTTTTTAAGATTTGAAATGTGAGAGACGCATGTGTTAGCAGCCAATAAGGATCTTCCACATGTGACTTCACTCAATGCTTATTGGTCACTTTCAAATTTTCCTCAAACGCATCTTCACGCATGAAATCTATCCCTATGTCAGTCAAAGTAATCTCCGTTACGTGATTTGCTTTCCTTTTTTCAGAATTTCTCTCTAAACTATGTGAAATTCTTTTAATGTAAGAAAAATTTGAAAAATTTAATTTCTTTTTTTTTTTTTTTAAATTGAACATGCATGTTGAGTTGTTGACCGAAAAGAAAAGGCATGCCTCACTTTAATATATATATATATATATATATATATATATATATATATATATATATATATATATATATCATAGGAGAGTTGATTCCTCATTTGCAGTTAATTAATAAGCAATATTAAGTACCAAGTGATTATATAAAAAAAATCAATCTAATATATTTTGCTTTACTACGATAACTTCTCTTCACCTATTTTCACCATGACATTAAATTTTGACAATCTGAATTTTTATACTTATTTATTTCTAATTTTAATATATTTTATAAAATATTAAATTTGAGTAGTACAGCCAAATTGTATTTTTTTTTTAATTTAATTTAAATAATATTAAATATTTTTTAGCTCATATAGTATTATAATTTTTAAAAAATATATATATAAATGAATCTTCACGTCGGCTGTATTTTTAAACTTATGATTTAGTATATTCAAAAATTAAGTCTAAGCATTAACATGATAGCCTGTAGTACTTTAACTAGTACTCTTTCATGTCTAAATTATAAGATTAAGTGTTTTTTTTTTTCTTGGAGAGATTAAGAAAGTTAGATAAGTTATTTAATCATATCATATATTGTTTATCCTTAGATTATGTATTAGTTTATTAGTCAAACTAATTAATTTTAAAAAAATACTTTAAAGTAATTTAATTAACTTTTTTAATTAATATCTAAAAAAATTAACTTTATTATATAATTAGAAGCATGATGAGTAGTAAATTAAAGCATGTTAATCAGAAAAAACGGAGAAAAAGGGTGGATCCACATACATGTGAAGAAGAAGTACCATTTACGACAAACGTATCACAGATGAATCCATCATAGTCAACTCATATTTGATCTACTAAACGACATACTTCCATGTTTAAAATCCTAATCACATGGTCACAATCTCTTAATCTAACTCCTAATTACGATTATACATTACTTTATTTCAACCTTCGAACTTTCCAAGCTTCCACCATTGTTGTCGTTTACTTCGATCATATTGTTTGAGCCATGCCAGTACACTAGTACTCTTGTTATTGTCTTCTTTTGAAGCTACACGAATTAATATACTATTCAGGAGTCAACAGCTACACATTATTTATTTTTTTAGCTTTATTAATATTTTATACACTTTTTTAGTACTTTCAAAATTAAACCGAATTTGTCTTTTTTATATTATGAAAAAGTTCTTCTTAGTTTAAAACTTTTACAAAAGTTTTCTGAAACCTGTTTTAAATTTCAGAAAATATTCTTAAATTTCATATTATCTTTATTTATTTTAATATGCTAATAATTTTTTAAAGAAATACAAGTAAGGTGTGTGCATTTTAAAATTAGCATTGAAATAATAAATCCATAACTCATTTTTAGAAAATAAATCACTTGCAATATTCTAGAATTAAGAAAAATGGATTAATATAATATGGATTTTAAAAGAAAAATCAAATGTTTAACAATAGAAGATTTGCATTTTAAACTTTCATTCACATTTCATCCCACCTTTACTAAGTGATCAAAATTTTAGTTATAAATTTAAAAATAAAAATCATTAACGATTTTTTTTAAAAAAAAATATTATACATTTTATGGTTTTTTTTTTTGTCAACTACATTTTATGGTCCATTGTAAGTTTGTAAGAAAAGAATATTATATGTTTTCCACCTTGCATGGGCTTCTATATTACCTAGAAATCTTGAGATCTCAACCTCGAAGCTACCTCTCTCCTTCTTCTCTTCCACCCTTTATATATTCAAATTCTCTCCCTCTCTCTTTCCCACACCAAACTCGCTTCTTCTCTTTCTTCTTCAAAATGAGTGGTTCTGCTCTGCAACAAACAAGGCGTAGTCCTCGAACGCTGAGAGATCTTCTCATCAGTGAGAGTTCAATTTCTTCTTCTTCTCCTTCCGATGGCTTCAAACCGATTCCAAGGAAACCAATTCCATCCATCACCATGCGCAGCCTCATCGAAATGGACATCAACTCATCCTCCAGGAATTCAAATCCAAGGATTTTCAATTCCCTCCTAAACACCCTTGTCAAGAGGTTCTACTCTTTCGCGCAGAAGCATCCTTCGATTTTGGCCTGGAGCGTCTCGCGTAGGCTCTCGAGGAAAAGCAATTCCGGGAATTGCAGGCGCTCAGCGGAAGTCAAAGTCCCCGTCAGAATCAAGGACATCGTCCGGTGGAGATCATTTGGGGACCTAGACATGGAGAACCCTCAGCCGTTAGATATCTCATCCGCCTCCAGTTCTTGTAGCAGCAGCAAATGCTCGAGTTGGAGCGACAGTGATTTCTCTTCCTGCGACGGTAATTTCGTGGAGTGTTCCGGAAACGACGTCGTGGAAGGGAAAATATTTTCCCCTCTTGTCGGCGAGGATTCGGTGCATGCGACAACAGGAAATCCAGCAGGGCCCGAGGTGAGCAATTATATACTCCCCCTTGTCTCTTGAAAAAATATCGTGTGTCTGCAGTTGTCTTGTTTCTTTTGTCTTGTTCTCGTTTTCTTAATTTTTTATTAAATTATCTTTTTATATTATTACAGGGAGATTTAAGTGTAAGAAGGCAAGAGGAAGAACAAAGGAGCCCAGTTTCAGTGCTTGAGATTGAAGAATATGAAGGGTTCAATGACATTGATGATGAACATGAAGAAGGAGGTGAAAGTGAGACAATGGCATGGAAATTGCTACAATGTGCCAAGTCAAGTGGTTCAGTTCTTCAAATGAGTGATTTGGAGAAATTATTGTTTGATTTCTTTAAGGAAGAAATGAGAAAAAGGAGAGTTGATGAAATTACGAATAAGGATAAAAATGAGTTGGAGAGTGAGATTCTGAGAAGAACACGAGATTGGATGAATGGTTCGTTTGGAGATGAGTATAAGAATAGCGATAAGAATGCTTGTGTGAGAGACATGGATGAGAGGGAAAGATGGAGCAAGTTTGAGGATGAGAAACAAGAATTAGCTTGCGAGATTGAGGGTGATATACTAGAAAACTTGATTGTAGAGATATTCAGTGGTTCTTGTTCATGTTGAAAAAGTGAAGATTTTGGAGACTGTTTTGTACTATTAATCCAAATACCTGTAAATTAAAGAAATTAATAAATTAGCAAGAATATATATATATTAATTTAATTTTTATTATTATCTAGGTTGTTTTCTCCGCTATACTAGTCCAAAACAGAAAACTTCAATTGATACACTAACTACGTGTTTTGGTACTATAAAAACAAATATTTTTGAGGAAAAATTATTACCTCTAGCATGCATTTAATATAAGATTTAGTTCAAAGTTTGCACTAGGAATATATGTTAAGAACCGAATGTAGTATTACATTATTTTAATTAAAATCTCATTTCGATTGAAATTAAGTTATTACCAAACACTGTTAATTATAAAAATTAACTAACAAGTTATTTATTGAGGGATAAGATATTCTTACTACCATTTTTTGTTACTATTAATGTTACTACTACTTTTTCACTGTTAGACAGAATCTCAATAGGAGAAAGAAATGATAAAAATAGATAAAATTATGATCTAACGGTGAAAAAATGATAATAACATTGGTAGTATCAAAAAATGATAGTAAAAATATTCTATCTCATTTATTAATGTGCTAAACAAACATAAATATCATAAAGAGGAGAAGATTAAATTCTTTGGAATGCACTTATTATTATGAGAGGTGAAAAAATCCACTACAAAAAAATTGGTTTTTTGCGACGGAAAAATTTCGTCGCAAAATTCCAATTTTCCGTCGTAAAATAGGATTGCAATGGAATTTGCGACGGAAATTGTCCGTCGCAAAAAAGGCCTCGCAATTGCGACGGAAAATTGAATTTCCATCGCACTTTGCGACGGAATTTAAATTCCGTCACAAATTTCAAAATTTGTGACAGAATTTTGTTTCCGTCGCAAATTAAAAAATTCCGTCACAATTGTGACGGAAAAAATTCCGTCACAATTGCGACGGAAACTGTTTGCAATTGTGACGAAATTTTTTCCGTCGCAAATTTTGAAACAGAATTGAATTTCATCGCAAAGAATAAAAATAATTTTAATTAAAAAAATAAAAATAAATTTAAATTTAAAAAAAGAAACAGACAGTCTAGACCCCACGAATAATTTAATTAGTTGAGTATAAATTAATGAAAATTCGAGTCTTTTGACAAGAAATTTCCCACCAACAAATACTTTGACATTTTCATATCTTTGTAATTAAAATACTCATGACTACAATTAGTATTTGCACATAAAAAACTGATAAATGCAAATAAAATATAATAACAACATATTTACAAAGAACTTAGTGCATTTTTTGAGATTTTTTTATACGTGCCTAAGATATTCCCTTATCTAAATACTATTTTTTCCATCTAGGACATTAATTTTTTATGTATGAGGGCTGGGAAAAAAAATTCGAATGAATGGTTACTCATTGAGCTAAACTATTTGTATCCTAAAATTATTCTACAATTTTTCTTGGATGACAAATTTAATTTTTAGAAAATTACAGCTGAAAATATTATTTTTTGTTTTAAACTATGTATCTATTAAATTAAAATTGATAAAAAAAAATTTAAAATATAAAAATTAAATTGAATATGTTCCAGCCAAAATCAATTTAGATAGTTTAAATGAAGATTGACAATGCTCATCTTTTCAATGAACGTAGGATGTGCTCCCCAAAATTTTATAACCTTTGATTGGATATAACTTTATCTAGTTTGTTGTTCTTCATCTAATTTAACCTCCCATACATAACTAATTTATTTGGAACATAATACTGAAGGATACATAGTCACTCAAATTTAAAATTTTATTATGCTATTTATAAATAGGAGGAAGACAAGCTGGGGTAAAAAAAAAAATAGAGTGACGCGTGAAAAGAACAAAGGGAGTGAATAGTATCCCAAAAAAAAGAGGGATGGGGGAATCTCTCCTGGAGGCGGTGGTTACTCAAAACCTCAAAGAAACCTCACAAAATTTATCATTTCAAAAAAAAAAAGATAAAGAAAAAGAATTTAATATTCTACGATATGAGAATCCAAATCATAACACGTATATGTCTACAATTTAGTTTCACTCCTATCTACGAAATGCTGAGGCAAAAAACAATATGTGCAAAAAAAAAATCTAAGAACTCAAATAAAATGCTTACACGTTTGAGAAACGGTTGAGGCAAAGAAATAAGAGAAAAAGATGGCGGAGGCTCAAATTGGAGGAAGAGAAACTCGGTTGGCGGTGGTTGAACGGCGCGAGGAGCAAAAACGTCGGAGGCACACGAGGCAAGTAGCTTGAAAACAAATGGGAAATGGAAGAAGACGGATACACGAAGATAAAATGGTTAAGTAAATGAAGTTTGCGACGGAATTTATTTTCCGTCGCAAACCCTCATGGGTTTTGCGAAGGAATTTATTTTCCGTCGTAAATTTTTGTGACGGAATTTATTTTACGTCGCAAAAAGGCAAACTTTTGCGACGGAATTTATTTTTCATCGCAAAATTTTGCCTTTTTGAGACGGAATTTGAATTTTGTCGTAAAAAGTCTCAATTTTGCGACGGAATATTTTCCGTCACAAATTCCGTCGCAAATTCACTATTTTCTAGTAGTGATCTCTGCACGATGTAATAACAAAAATGTCTCAATAACAAATTATTATGAATTTGTTGCTATTTCCTATATACTAAAATTTATTATTCAATGCTGCTCATTTTTGTTGTCAAATTTTTGTGGTGATTATATTCATTAATTGAAATGTTATAGTGATTGTCTTGTTAACTATCTTGAACAAAATGGCCATGTAATTAAATTACAAGCATACCAACTAATAGAGCATGGATTAAAATTGGTGTAAATTAAATTACAAGCATGTGATGAAGAAGTACCATTTATACATAGGACAACTATATCTCAAGGGAATCCTTCATAGTCAACTCATTTGTGCCTACTAAACGACATAATTCCATGGTTACGGTGTCTAACCACAGGTTCACATGCAATCTCATAATTCTTTAAATAACTTGCAAATTACTATATTACTATTATATTAGTATATTATTTCAACCTAAGAACTATCCACTGTTCTTTGGTGTTTCCTTTTAAATCCTATTACGATCCTATTTCGCGATATTACTCATTTTACGTAGAATTTAATGATAAAAAGAAATATTAAAAAATTGAAATTTTTTTCTAAAACTAAAGCGCCACTGGCACCCCAATTCCAAGTTTTCGAGGAAAACTAATTCCAAGAATTAAATATTCCACGGAAATCAAATTCCCGGTTAGAATCGAGGACATTGTGGCGTGGAAATTATTCTGAAACCTGGAGGAGGAGCATCCTTAGCCGTTGGATTCCTCAACTGATTCTTGCAGCAATAGCAAAGGGCCAAAGGCTCCAGTTGATATGAAAGTGTGATTTACTTCGCGCAACGGTCATTTTGCTGAGGCTTATCCACACGACGTCGTTTTAAATAAATGATTTTCACCCCTTGTCGGTAAGAATTGGCGGATTTGGTGCATGCGACAACAGGCAATTCTGTGGGGCCCAATGTAAGCAATGATACAGTGCATCGCGGCTCTTATAAAAATGTCGTGTGTCTGCTGTTTGGGGTTATTTGACTGCCTTCTTGTGAGCTTGAGATTCGGATGATATTTTTTCTATGGAGGTGGAACCCTTAATCAGTTTATCCTGCTTCATTTGTTTTGGTCAATATCTTATTATAATAAATAAATATTTATTTTTTAATATGAGATCTTGTTTAAGTATAATTTACATTATAAATAAGATCTTATATTAAAAACAGAAGTCAATAATACTTTGAAGTTAAACTCTTTTAAATTTAAAATTTATTTCCAAGCATTCAAATTTTCTTGAAATTTAATTATATTCTTTTGTTTCACTTTTTTATATGTATGAATGGATAATGAATGAATGAAAAAAATTCAGTTTAATTAAAATTAGATAATTTAAGGATATATGTGTGTGTGATTTTTTTTTAAATATTCATTTAAAACACTCTATAAAATTTTATTTTTTTAAAAAAATATAAATCTTGTAACTCTTACAAGAAAAATCGATCAATATCAAACTAGATATCATCATGTAAGACAGAAAAAGAAATTATTGATACTTATAGGGGCAAAATGATTTATATTTTTATTAAGTTATAAGTTCCAATGTTTTAACCTAAATGAAAATTGAAAGACAAAAATATATGATTTAAAATTTGAAGGACTAAAATTAGAATGAGGATAAGTCTAAGACAAAAATATTATATTAATCATATTATCTATTTACTATATATCTAAGTTTATCTTAAAGAATAGTTAGTTTTGTCTTTTTCTCATATTTGTTTTTAGCCACCATTCATTGTTCCCTAGGAAACTCGTTTTTTTGAGTGTTTTTAAATAAACAAGTTTGGTACGCATGGGTCACTTTCAATAATGCAATTCAAGGCAGTCGCATAAATTTAAGTACTCAGGCCCACTATGAAGTAAATTAATTATTACATCCGGTATTAAATATAAAAGTTAATTATTTTTTAAAAAATTAAAGAATCTGAATAAATTTTTAATCATATCATATATTGGGCAAAAGTATGGAAAAGATCTTAATAAAATAATTAATTACCAAATGTCACTGGGGCAAAACTATTAACCCATATGCCCCCATGTAATCAATTACATGACTTATGTAAGCGATTACATGGGGCCAGATGAATTTTTTTTTTCTTTATTTTTTACACTATGTAATCGATTACGCACTGTAGCGTAACTGATTACAAAGAAAATACACTATGTAATTGATTGCACCAGGTCCAGAAGGAAAATGAATCTTGATTTTGAATTTGTTCATGTCCAAACTGATATCCAACTTGTTTTTACCTATAAATGTGACTTGGGGAAGATATTTTACCCAAAAATTAACTGCTTACCCCAAGCCTAGTCCATCATTGTGCCCATATCATGTAATTTGCAAAATTCATCACCGGAAAAACATATGAACTGAAAGCATAAACATTCATAACTAAATTAAATGTCATAGTCAGTGCAAATACACCATGTCCAGCAAATATATAAAAAAAAAAGGTTACACGAACCAAATACAAACATCAAGTTCAACAAAAAATAAAAACAAAACTATCTAATCTGCCTCCTCCTCCTCCTCCTCCTCGGAGACATTAGGCACATGCTCCTCCTCCTCAGCTGCCTCCTGGTCCTGTCCGACCTATAACTGTTGCAGTCCTTCCTCCAGCCCCCGCATCCGGCTCTACATCCAACGTCATCGCTCGTTCTCCTTCTCAACGTGGCTCTTCCACCGCTTCCTCTGTCGAAGGTCCATTTGCATCATCACATCACGGAGGGAGAATCCACCATCCCGCTCAACCATGTCCTCATCCTCAGCCTCGTCATCGTCCGGCATAGGGACCTTAGGATCAACCACGGGATGAACAGCCGGTGCATCGTCCTCGTCAGCAGCAGTGCATATCCAGACACCCTGTGCATTCTTCTGTATCTTGCACTGCTTCAGTAGCCATCTCCTGAAGATAGCGTTCCAATGCATTTGGTCCACCATGTCCTCATTGTCCATCGAAAAACCAAAATGGGTCAAAATATGGTGGACTAGATAGGCGAATGGGAGTGCCGCGTTCTCCTTATGCTTCACCTTGGACATCATCCAACAAATATAATGTCTCCAATTCACCGGCTGGCCATGACGGATGGCCCACATGACCGGTATATCAACCTCCAACACCCTAGAATGGTTGTAGGCCCGAGGGAACACAATATGGGTCAGCACGTACAAGAGAATCCGTGCATCCACAGTCAACTGCCTCACAGTGAAAAGAGCTCTCTGACCCAACCTGATGTCATGGACGGCGGCGGCTCGGTCATATCCAAGCAGGTTGACATTGGTATCCCCATCATACAGAATGGTGCTCGCCCCATCAAAATCATATCCTAGTATGTGGGCCCATATGGGAGCTGTCATCACTATGTCACGGCCACATACGTGTGACTTTAGGTCTCTGTGAATATAGCTGAGGTTGTGGTAGAAAGCTCTAACCATATCCTTTGAGTAGGGACTGATGAACTCTGCTAAGACACGCAGATGCGAAGCCTCCAGCAATGGGACTATGTCAAATCCCTCATCTACGAAAAACGCCATGTTTAGTGACTTGGGTTTGATCATGTTTCTGTAGGCAAACTTCTCCACGAATATTCTGTGGGATGCAGCATGATTCCCCAACAGATATCCATATCGGAGATCTTCTGGCTGTCCTTGAGATCCGGATGTATCACCCTCCCTCCGCTGCTTCGAACGCCTCTCAGCCTCAGCCTGACTGTGAATTTGTCTGCGTGGAGGCATGATGTCAACAAATACCTACAAAAAGACAACATAAATCATCAAAAAACATGAAACAAACACAATTAATGGCATAATCACAATGCAAATGTCAATATCTGTCAATGGTCACAATGTCATTGTCCATAAAATGCACAATCAATAATCAAAACAAACGTAATCAATAATCTTCAACATTCATACACACAATAACATGCAATTTGTGCTTCAACCCCACTGTTCGCTTCACATTCATATGCAAATATACACACATTGTTTCCGAAACGCACAAAAACATCAATTTAATCTCTCATTTGTTCAAAAATAACAACAAACAATTCAAATCAATGATCAAAACACTGCATACCCAAAGAAAACAAACCCTAATCGATTATATGCACAATATCTTCAGAAAATGGAGAAAATAGGGACAAATTCATAATGGGAACCGAAAACCTACCGAAATCACCGCAAATGAGAGAAAATCTTCACTTTTTCCTACGCCCATGCCTTGGATTTGACGGTTTCTAGCCGAAAATGAAGATGGAGGAGAGTGGGGGAGGTTAATCGGGTATGGGAAATGAAATAGAAGGGTTATGGGTGGTTTGGGCTTTTTAAAAGACGAAAACTGCGCAATGTAATCGATTACGGCTCGTGGTGTAATCGATTACATAGCATTTTGCACTATGTAATCGATTACACCACATAGTGTGAAGATTTATGTAATCGATTATGCTACAGTGCGTAATCGATTACATAGTGTAAAAAATGAAAAAAAATTCATTTGACCCCATGTAATCGATTACATAAGCCATATAATTGATTACATGGGGGCATATGGGTTAATAGTTTTGCCTCAGTGGTATTTTGGTAATTAATTATTTTATTAAGGTTTTTTCCATACTTTTGCCTCATATGTTGTGTATAACTAAATTATATATCAATTTATAAATCAGATAAATTAATTTAAAAATAAAAATAAATACTTTACAATAATTTAATTAGCTTTATCAATCTCTTAAAAAAAAAGTCAACTAAGTATTATATTTAAGACCGGAGGTAGTAATATTCTTGGTGAAAAAGGTAAATGCATTACAGTTGTGGAAAAATTACTCATGAGGAAATTATTCATGCTTAGTTTTAGGGAAAATTATTGTTTTAGTCCTTGAATTTTTTACTCATTTAAAACTTACTCCATCAACTATGATTCGGTATAACTCAATCATTGAACTTTTAACTCGCTTATGACTTAATCTCTGAATTTTAACTCACTTAGAACTTAATCTTTAATCTTATTTATTTTTGATGATTTTGTTCTTTTAATTGTATTTTCCACTATGTAGGGGGACTCCATGCTGACTTGGCATGGGTTATAGGTCATAAGGACATAATTGTAAAAAATAAATAAGATTAAAGACTAAGTTATGAGCGATTTAAAAATTTAAGGATTGAATTATAAAACGAATTAATAGTTCAAGAACTAAGTTATATTGAATTAAATTTGAGGGACTGAGTTTTAAGTGAAACAAAAATTTAAGGACTAAAAAATTAATTGTTTATCATGAAATTTGTTTTTGAGAGTTTTTTAATAAACAAGTTTGGTACACCTTTCTTACTTTCAATAACGCAATTCATGTCCGGTGCATAAATTTAAGTACTCAGGCCCACAATGAAGTAAATTAATTAATATTTTTGGCCAATAAAGTAAAGTTATTAATACACGTCAATGCATTATGATGGAGGAAAAACATAATTACTCATTATAAGGAAATTATGCTTAGTTTTATTATATTGTTGTGAATTTCAAGTTGTGTGGTCCTTAGGAATCCAATGTTTTGACATTATATATTCATAGTTGGTGATTTTTTTCCCCCAACAAAGAAACATTATATTAGAAGTAAATTAAAAACTTCAAAGCTTTAAACACCAGAAGAAAAATAACCTACAAAATGAAAAGAGAAAAGGAAATCTAAACAACAGAAAACAGATCTAGAAAGACAAGTAGTTAAAAGGCCTTCAACACATAGAGAACTTTAAAAGGGATCAAAAGAAACTTCACGAACATAATTCACAAATAAAGCAATTGTGATTTAGGTCAAGATACCCAATCCAAAGGTAAAACCAACTCAATGAAACTTAGGCAATTCAATCAGCTATCTGATATGCTTCTCTAGGCAGTCCATATGCAACAATGATTCATGATCAAATTCTTTGAGACAAGAAAAATCTCAAGGAGGATAACAATAAGAGTAATAACAGATAAAACACAACCATTTTGTTATTATTATAGATAAATCATAGATCATTGGCCATACCCAAGGGAGGTGAACATCGTCAATTTACAACTGACCTATTGTCGTGCAAGTAAAACTGTTTTTTCTATTGGTTCATTTATTAACTCAAAATTATTTTTTATTACTTGAACCCCAAAATCGCATACAAAGAGGGATTTTTCCTTTGATATATTCATGATTTACAATTGTGAACGTGTAAATTTAACAATGATATTTTGCATTATGAGCACCTAATACAACCATCTTGGGTGCAAACTTGGTTATCATATTCATTTTTAAAAGTAGCTAATTTAACAACTCTATTAAATTTGACCACTTTAACTACAGTAAACAGCTCTAACCTTAACAGGTTCGAGCATGGTGAATTCACCGGGATTTCCGTGATTGAAAGGTCCGACAGGCTCTCCCTCATAAGCCGCATGAGACCTAAGGGTGGAAATAGGCCAGGGGTTTGTGGTCTGGCATGTTAAAAGCTTAGTTAAGTCTGGCCTGTCAGGCTAAAAGGTTAGGCCAAAACCTCTTATAAGGTCTGTTTTCACTTAACAGATCAAACCCAAACCTGATAAAAGGCCTTTTAGGCCGGCCTGTTTATATTATTAGTATTAATTTATATAATTTTAGCTTGTCTTCAGTCTGTTTTCGGCCTGTGGCATGTTAAATTAATTAAATAAATAATAATAATACTAATAATATAAAAAAATTGAAAATTGGAAATTGGAAAAAAAAGGCCTTAACAAGCCACAAGCCAGTATATTATAGAACAGGCTTAACCTGTTAAAGGTGAAGTCTGGTCTGATCTGGCCTGTTAAAAGAAAAAAAAGCATCTAACTTATATCATTCTCACCCAACAACCTTAAAATTATTATTGCGTGTTTGGTTTGTTCTTCAATGTCACTACGTTTACATTCATGCTGATCATCCTTCACACGTGCACCGCGCTTAGTTTCTTATTTTACATTATATCGTCATTCATCCAGAACTTCGATCCATTTCATCAAACAATTTGTTTGTCCTTGCAATTGATACCACGCACGGGCACCGCGCTTTCTTATTTGATATTATAAGTCTGTTTGAATTAGTGGTGATAAATGTGACTTTTTTTTTTAATCTGAATTTGAAAAAATTAACTTGTTTAAGTGATTATTTTAAAACACAAATTTAGAAGAAAAATAACTTCAAGGAACGTTAATCTTATAAAATAATATACACACATATATATGATTCTTTACCCAAATTAATGATCATTTGCATTTTCCCAGTTATTTCTCCAACAAATCCAAACACATGACATATAACTATTGAATACAGTATTATTTTATTTTTTAATATGATTTATACTTGGGTTGATTGGCTTTTATAAAAAGTCAATTTAATAAATTAAAAATTATTAATTAAAATCATAAAATTAAAAAGAGTAAATTATTATTGGGAAATTTTTTTAATAAATTATAAACACTTAATTAAATATATTTAATAGATAAATATATAAATTATAAATTGTGGATTATAAGGGTGAAGGTGCATATTTCACCCTTATTGGCTCATTTACTAATCCAAGGGAGGGGGAAATCGTCATATTTCAACCTGAGCAAACCTATTTCTCCTATTCGCTCATTTACTAACTCAAGATTCACGGGTGGAAAAAAAGCTTTTAAGACCGGACAAAAGAGGCATCCGTAGACCGGACTCGCGGCCGATCTTGTTCCAGCCGGTATTAAAAGTATATCTTTAAGAGCGGACTTCAACCGGTCTTAAATAAACTATTTTAAGACTGGACATTTAAAAACACCAGGTCTTAAAAGTGATACTAAATTCAACCGAAATATTTTTTTTGTCGGTCCTAAAACTCAATTTTTAAGACCGGACAAAAATTTAACCGCTCTTAAAAGTTCTATTTTTTAAGACCGGACAAAAATAATTATACGCGGTCTTAAAAGACTCACTTTCAAGATTGGTTAATTAATACGTTCGGTCTTAAAGATTAACTTTTATGACCGGACATATTAAAACCAACGGTCTTGTAAGACCAACTTTTAGTACCGCATATCAAATATGTCACTTGGCATTTAAGACCGCACATTTACGTAAATCCGAGTACATTCGGTCTTAGTATTGCCTGAACTTTTAAGACCGATGTTTTTGTTTTATCGATCTAAAGTGTCCTGCATTTTTTCCCTATTCTATTCTTACTGATCATCTATATACACAAATCCATACCAGCCAATCCAGGCACATAAAATGGTATACTTTAAGCTACAAGCTATGAACAATATAATTATAGATAAATTGAATGATCTTTACACAAATCCATACAAGCCAATCCAGCACAGAAAAGGCTACGTACACTTTAATCTACAAGCTATGAACAATTATGAATAAATTGAATTGAGAAAAAGCAGATCGTAACTAGAATACAAATATTATTGACCATGAGTTACAAATACAAATACAATAAGTTGTTGCAATAAGATATACCACGTACACTTAAATCAACATTCATGCCCAATATTCACCATGCCTTCATCCGATTCCCACCCAACAACTCCCTGATCATTCCACCATGTACAACTCCCTTAACAGGATCCTATAAGTTTTGTGGAGTTATAGTATGATTTCTTCTCTCTGTGGCTGAGCAGAAACAATAATCAATAACACTTAAATATTAAAAATTCAGAGATAATAAAATGCGTTACTGATTAAGCTAGTTGTTACTTATTAGAGAAAATTTATCTTAACATTTATCTTTGACGGCCAAATTTTCAAGATATTGCTTCTGTAGCTTTATAGCTTCCCTTGGCTGAGAGCATTGGATCGGATCTAGCTGCCACAAACATAAAACAAGAACAAACTTCATAGATTCAGTGGCATCGATTAAAAACATAGAAAGAAGATAATATAGTTAAAATCTTAAAGTTTTCAAGGAATTGTGCAGATGAATATTACCTTATGAATTGACTCTTTTATAAAGGGATATCCTCCCATATCCCTTCTTGATCATCATTTCTTATGCCGGGTTCATTATCCGCTTCATCTTCTTCATTCATGTCTGGTAGACCCCTTGAAAAAGGAGTACTGTCAGGAAGACCATAATTTGCATGACTTTCCTTATCAATATTGATGACCCTTTTACCTTGGAGAGCTACATACCACATTTTATTTGCTTGATCGGTAATATAAAAAACTTGTTTCGCTTGGTCTGCCATAATAAAAGGTTCATCTCCAAAACTTGTACTATTGAGATCGACTAACGTAAATCCGAGTCGATCGATCTGAACACCACTGTTGACATTAACCCACTTGCATTTGAAAATGGGAAATCTAATGAAGACATAGTCCACCTCCCAAATCTCTTCAATAACCCCATAATATGGCATGACTGCCAATTTAGGCCGCTTGTCTTTCGAACTGGAGAAGTGCATGGATTCAGCCTCTAACATTACACCACTGTTCTGGACAGTGCTCCTCTCATCTAGGGACTTCGTGTAAAATGTGTAACTGTTGATCACATACGAATTCCAACTCAGGACATCAACTTCAGGACCACGTGCTAACTATTTCATTGTCTCAGAAATAGATTCCTCTCCCTCAACCTTTTGTTTGAACCAGTTTGCAAATATTCTGTTATACTCCCTAATCAACCTTTGTTCAGTCGTTCAGGGATTTTCTTTCCTCACAGCTTCTTTATGGGTAGCTATGCTTGCCTGAACTTCATCAACATTATTCAAGATGTATAAGTGGACTTGTGACAATTCATCAGGATCCACTCTATTTACTGAGGCCCCTCGTCTACCCCTTTTAGCATGCTGACATTTTGGAAGCTTGATATGTCTTATTTTGGCCAAATAATTTTGACAAAATTCCATGGCCTCTTCAGATACACACTTCTGAACAATTGATGCTTCTGACTGATATACGTTCTTCACGTACCCTTTTAGGAATTTCATAGATCTTTCAATTGGGTACATCTACCGTAAATGAACAAGACCGAACAACTTAATCTCCCTCACAATATGAACAATTAGATGAACCATGATGTCAAAAAATGAAGGAACAAAAAGCCTCTGAAGGTGGCACAAGATAAGATATCATTCATTCTCCAATTCATCCAATTGTTCAACCTCGAACACTTTACTGCAAACAACATTGAAGAACAAACAAAGCCTAGTCAAAATGTGTCGAAGATCATACCCGGCTATGCCTCGAATGGCTATTGGGAGTAGCTATTGTATCAAGACATGACAATCATGAGACTTTTAGTCTACCAATTTCAAGTCTTTCATCGACACAAGCCTCTTAAAATTTGAAGAATACCCCGACAGAACTTTTGTGCCATGCAAACACTCACATAAACTACGTTTCTCGTCCTTAGACAAAGTATGAGAAGCCGGGGGACAATAAGTTCTGTTACCATATGGCCTTGGATGTAAGTTTTTACATATTCCCATTTTTTGCAAATCCAATCTTGCCTTCACACCATCCTTTATGCTACCTTGTATGTTGAGAAGCGTGACAACAATACTATCATATACGTTCTTCTCTACATGCATGACATCAATACAGTGTCTCACATCAAGGTTGCGCCAATATGGAAGATCGAAGAATACCGATTTTTTTTTCCATATATTTGTTTCCTTTCTACCCTTTGCAGTCTTATCGAAGACGACACTTATATTTTTCACCTTTTCATACACTTGTTCCCCAGTTAATGCCACCGGAGCATCTTCATGCTCTTGGCCACCAAGAAAGGCTTTCTTCAATCGACGATATGGGTGGCCCTGTCTAAGAAATCTTCTATGTCCAAGATAAACCGTCTTTCTTCCATGTTGAAGTTGATGGTAGCATGTGCCTTCTTCACAAACCGGACATGTCTTATGGCCTTTTATACTATACCATGACAGGTACCCATATGCTGGGAAGTCGTTTATGGTACAAAATATCATGGCTCTCATTTTGAAGACCTCTTTCGTGAAAGAGCCATAAACATCAACACCTTCTTCCCACAACTCCTTCAAGTCTTCGATCAAGGGTTGAAGGTAAACATCAATGTCGTTTCTGGGTTGTTTTAGTCCCGAAATCAACATGGACAACATGATGTTCTTTCGTTTCATACATAACATAGGAGATAAGTTGTAAATAATTAGGAGTACAGGCCAAAAACTATGTATGCTGCTAAGGCTTCCATATGGATTCATGCCATTTGTGCTAAGGGCAAACCTAAGGTTCCTAGGTTCTTGGCTGAAGGTCGGAAATAATTGATCGATTTTCCTCCATTGAGATGAATCAGTAGGATGTCAAATCTTTCCATCAGAAATCCTCTCATCTGCATGCCACCTCAAATTTTTTTCATCATTTTCATTAACGAACAAGTGCTTGAACCTTGGTATGATTGGAAGATACCACAACACTTTTGTAGGCCCCTTATTTGACTTGTACCTTGGGGTTTCTCATATCGGACAATGCAGCTTCTCTTCTAACTCATTCATATACAACACGCAATCATTCGGGCATGCGTGGATCTTTTTGTACTCCATCTCCAGTGGATAAAGTATTTTCTTAGCATCATAGTATCGGTGAGGCAACACATTATCATCTGAAAGCATGTCCTTAAAAGCCTCAAGCATCTCAGAAAAACTCTTGTCGCTCCACCCATGACGTGCCTTCAGGTTGACCAATTTCAATACAGCGTTCAACAGTTGGTATTTCTTACACCCAGGGTATAGTGGGGTCTTTGCATAACTACACATATTACCATATGCATGTGATTGATGAAAAGCCTCTTCTCCTACATCACGAATAATATCCTCTATGCGATCATCCATATCAGCGTCATTATCATTAGATGTCACTTCTCCGTGTTGAGATCCACTTGGCATTTTTTCACCATGCCATACCCATACTGTATAGGTCTTACAAAATCCTTGACAAACTAAATGTGTGTGTATAACTTCATGACTTAGTCGCCTCTCATTAAAACATCGTACACAAGGGCAATAAAACTTCCTACTATCATCATGGGCGTTTTGTTTAGCAAATTCTATAAATTCCCTAACCTCATTCTGATATTCAACACTCGTCCGTAAAGCATTTATCCAACTGGGATCCATAGTACAATTCCTATGGACGGAAAGATTTAACATATAACATAATCCGTAAAAACAGAAACTTGCACATAAAATAAGCCAACTACAAATGCGTATATAAGCTAAATGTAGGTTCTGTCTTATGGTCATAAATGTATGACAGTGAATCAAGAAGCAAAATAAATGCATGACGAGGAAATTAAACGCATCGCAAGTAGGTCTCGTGCACTCACCAGTAGCATATAGGTCAAATGCGTTTGCTGAGTCTCTCTTTTCCTGCCACGAATGTTAATGTTGCAGACAGTAAAAGTAACTTGAAAACACTTGTTAGTCAGTTAGGTAGGTCCCAAAAGAAGATTTCATCGATTTTGGTCAACCCATGGAAAACCCAGAACGATAAGTAGGAAAAGCATACAGTTATATAGCCGATACAACTCGTACAGCTTGGTTTTTAGACGTTGAGCCAAGGAACCAGAAAGTTGTTGTCGAGAGTGGAACGTGAAGCAGCGACGAAGCAACACACAAATACTGGAGACAGAACCAGAGTAATCACTTTCGGCTAGACGAGAGAAGTTCATACAAGGAAATTTAATTTTTTCGCGCGAATGGCGCGAGAGAGACATTTATTATTTGGGATATTATTAAGACCGGTCAATTAAAAGGAATACGGTCCTAAAGATATATTTAAATTATATTAAACTTTTTAAGACCGAAGTTTTATAAAATTGCGGTCCTAAAAATAATTTCATTTAAATTTATATTGAAAATTTTAAGACAGGAGATTTATAATACTGCAGTCTTAAAAGTCAAATACTTTTTAATATTAAAAAGAAAAATTGCTGCAGCAATTGATTGAAATAAAGAACATTGAAGAATGGAGAATAAAATATAATCTTCGTGTTATTAATTTTTAGATCACTATGACAACATGCAAGTACAAAAGGAAATAAGAACAACAAACTGAAAATTAACAAAAAGAGATTATAATGCGACTAAAAGTCCTAGTCCTTGGTATCATCTAATGTCTTGGAGATGGAGGCTTCAACAGCAGCAATTTCGCGCCGGATATCAGCAATTTCCTGTATTATGCGCCTCAGTTTCGCTTCATCATCATCAACCAAGGGAGCATTGGGACCAGGAGGTTGGAGAGGGGGAGCGGGAACCTCTTCGTGGTCTGAAGGCTGGAGGGGGCCATCAACCTCTTCATCATCTGAAATAACAATGGGTCCAACGACCCATGACTCCTCCGACGGAATGGAACAACACAATGGAAGAGAACCCATGAGAGATTTGACGTGGGCACGAGCTTCAAGAGTACTCCTGCGAGGGGTTGTCTGCTTGTATCTAACCATTGTTTGAGCAGTTGGGGAATGATGGGCAGAGAGCTACGTAGTGTGGAGTTACGAGGTAATGAGGACTTAAGTTAAGAAGGACAGAGAGTAAGCGTGTGGAGGACAATAAAGGCAGGACAACAGTAGTTAATACTCAAAAGTGTATTAAGACCGTCATATAACATATCTACGGTCCTAAAAGTCTATTATTTATTATTTCATTAAAATACCTTTAAGACTGATTATTTATCTTATAACCGGTCCGAAAAGTCTATTAATTATTTTTCCATTCAATTACCTTTAAGATCGATCATTTATATTATAACCGGTCCTAAAAGTCTATTAATTTTTTTAAAAAAATAATAAATTTAAGAACGGATCTCTTACAATAAGCAGTATTAAAAGTTCATTCTTCTCAAGTGAGAGACGTACACTAGAGACATTCTGTTCAAATGAATGATTCAGAGTCTCTTCAGCTTCTAAATAAACTTCCCAACGAAGCATCTCCTCATATTCTGATGAACTATGTGTCTCCTTGGTAATGGTTCCCGCGTTTCACATTCTTCAGGATGACATCTTTATTTAAAACTGTTGTTACTATACGTTCTTCACATTCTTCTCAATCACTTCTACAACCTCCATAATGGCCATTCCACCACCACCACGAATTCACAACAATGGTCCTCCCGCTCCACCTCCACCACCGCCCAACAATCATCCTCTACCCCAACAGCCACCTCCGTACCCTCCTCCGCTGCCTCTAAACCCCTCCGCTCGAAAGATGATGCAGCACCTCTTGGCCCGCGTTGCTCATATAGACCGACGCATGGGCCAAATGTTTCAGGTCTACCACGCCGTCAACAACAAGCTGAATATGTTACTCGACGCCAATGACGTTGAGTACAATCTCTCTTCGATCTTTCCTCCAATCCCTCCCTCCCCTCCGACAACGACGGGGGGATTAAATATTTTTATGTTTTTTTTTGTTTGTACTCTTCCTACCCCTCATTGGGCAGGAAAAAAATGATAAATAAATTTTTTTCCCCATTTCGATTGTCTGAGTATATTATATTTTTGTTGTCTCGATTTTGTTTTAGACAAAAAGATAACAAACAAAACCATAACTAAAAAGTGATTAAAGATAAAAGTTCACATAATACGGTTTCAACATACAAAACGTACAAAATGAAAAGAAAGACAACTTTACCTTTCAAGAATAAAAACAAACACAGTTGTTTCAGACAAAAAGGAAACAAGCAAAACCATAATTGAAATGTGATTAAGGATAAAAGTTCACAAAATATAGTTAACAACATACAAAACAAAGCGAAAAAGGGACAAATTTTACCTTTTAAGAATAGAAACAAATACAGTGACAAATTTTCTCAAGCCTGGACCATCGTTGCCGTCAGTTTTATCAAACCCAGAGCTGAAAATTTCCATTATCTTACTTCTTTTCTGACAATACTCTTCAGCTTCTGGAGAGGTAAAATTGATGACGATGAGGGTCCTGAGCTTGAGCTGAACGCCATAAACTCGAAGTGTTCTTGACCCCTAATAATTTATCTTTAAAAGTGAGTCATCATTTCTATTTATAGGAAGATTATGAAGATCGAATATTTAACAGATAGACAGTCCTAAATATCTAGCCATATTTAATTTAGAATTATCGAAGAATTTTAGAACCGGACGTTATATAAATGTGCGGTCTTAATAACAAAGACCTTTAGGAGCGTCTTTTTAATAAAGATGCGGTCTTAAAAGTTACTTTTAAGACTGAATATGTATCAAACATACGGTCCTAAATTCAAGGCTTATTTTAAAAAAAAAAAACGAAGACCTTTAGGACCGTTTGTTTAATAAATATATGATACTAAAATTCGTGAATACTTTTCAGAATCTCTTACTGCTAGTTACAACTCTCCAAAATGTTAGTTCTCAATTTATGTTTTGATGATAAAAACACTAGTTAATGGTTGGTTTAACCAGAACTAGAGTCCTGGCCTTTAAAACTCAAGTTTTATAAAAATTGAAGAGTAAGAACTCGAGTTTCTGGTCATAGAACTCGAGTTCGCGCTTTCTGATAAGTGAGTTCTCAATCTGTCAAATTGAGAACTTGAGTTCTTGGGAATAGAACTCGAGTTCGCGCTTCTGATAAGAGAGTTCTCAATCTGTCAAATTGAGAACTCAAGTTTTTGGGAATAGAACTCGAGTTCGCGTCTTCTGATAAGAGAGTACTCACCCAGTCAAGTTGAGAACTCGAGTTCTTGGTAGTAGAACTCGAGTTCGGGGCACTTGTATTTCTTAAAATCTCAAAAATATTGAAAACTAGAGTTCCTGGCTAATGAACTAGAGTTCTTCCTCTTATCATTGAACAAAGTCCTCAAGAACTAGAGTTCTTAATGAAAGAACTCGAGTTCACGAATGGTGCCTTACTAAAATTCTTCAGACTGAAAAAGGGGCTTTGAGAACTAGAGTTCATTAAACAAGAACTAGAGTTCTTCATTCAAGAACTAGAGTTCTTGGCATAAGAACTCGAGTTCGCAAAATTGGTCTCGTGCAAAGTTCTTCAAGGAACATAAGAACTAGAGTTCTTGAACAAGAACTAGAGTTTGTAACTAGAGTTCGTAACTAGAGTTCTTGTAAGAGAACTAGAGTTCTTCATCTTGGAAATCAGTTGGGTCTCTTTCGAAAGCACAAGAACTAGAGTTCTTGAGAAAGAACTAAAGTTCTTCCCTTTGGAAAACATCTAGGTTTCTTTTGAAAGACTAAGAACTAGAGTTCTTATTTAAGAACTAGAGTTCTTATTTAAGAACTAGAGTTCATGACTAGAGTTCCTATTTTAAAACTCGAGCTCCTTCATAAATCAGTCTCTGCGTAAAGCAAGAACTAGAGTTCTTGCAAGCTGAATTCATAAATCACTTCCAGTAACCTTCGAAACGTTCTGAACTTAATCCCATGCTTCCCACAGTGATTAATAATCATTTATAAAACATTTTTAACTCCTTTGCTAGTGATTTCAGGGTTCAAAATGAAGCATTGATTGAAAAGCAACATAAAGTAAATGCTCACGTCACAGCGTCACAGGCATTTAATGCATAGTAGAAAAACATAGCAACATTTTGAATTAACGTTGCAAGCAGGACAAAAACATTCTTCGAGACATTCTTATTCCAACTTACTACTGCAACCAACGAGCTAACACATTTAATGAACAAGCTGAAGATTCAACGGTCCATTTTGGTTAACTAGGAATTTGAGTCTAACGGAAATTTAAACATGCGATAATGGTCATATTCTAGTTCCTCCCAATAGCATTAATGGGGAAGGATATAAAAGGCCAAGCATTCAATATCGCCAACGACTGAAACTCTGCGCATTTACTCTGATTTATTACTCTTGTTAGTTTCATCCACTTTAAAATATCTTCGGATATATTCTGTACTTCAGTGATCATTAATTACTTGCTCTTGAGGAGTCATAAACACTTTTATTATCTTTGTTTAAGCTTAAGGTTGTGGAACCTTAAGTTGTGGGTGTACGAGATTACAAGTAGTAAGGGGGAGTGAGTCCGAGAGAGTGAGAATCATCCCTAAGTTGTATTTGCAATCTTTGAAGAGATAGTGGAAATGCCAAGGAGTTCTTGGGGACTGAATGTAGGTCAGGATTAGACCGAACCAGGATAAATTGTCTTGTGTCTATCCTTTTTAAACCTCTGGTCATTTAGTATTCAGTCATAATTCGTGAACATCCTGATTAAACGGATAAATTTTTAAATCACCTATTCAACCCCCTCTAGGTGATATTTCATTTTCACAAAACTCAAAACTCAAGCAATATCCACCATCCAATATACGTTCAAAAAACCAAAATTACACAGGCTAAGAAAATTGTTCGGAAGAATAAAAAATTTATTATATAAAGAATGCTCCAAATTGTAAAATTGTTCATTTACAGGATGAATTTACAAATTAATTAATGTAGTACTGTAATTACAATTGTTGCTCTACAAGCATATATTTACAAATGAATTATTACTGTGATTGTTGTATTTACTCTAAGATGTCAATAACATGTTGACAAAACACTTTGTGTATGTGGTCCACCTCATCAGCAGAAAAGGAAGTCTCAGAGACAAATCTCTGTATAACATCAAAGAAAGAAACTGAATTAATTGGTGTGCATATTTCATATGTAACATTAATTAAGATAGAAACTAAATTCAACCATAATATGTAACATCAAATACATTTACCTTTGCAGTGAGTTTATTATCTGGTTGACTAATAATATCATACATGTGTTTCATTATGTACAGGCCACATAAGTTGGATCTGATTGGTTGCCGACAGGTCTGAAAAGAATAAGAAATATATATATAAGATTGAGCATATATATATAGCTTACTGACCAACTTCACAAGGCAGTATGCCAGTGTCCAAATATGTACTAACCTTTGGTGTGAGCCATCTAGGATCTTTGAGCTCACTCCCTTGCTTTTTTCCGACCTGGTTTAGGAAGGTCTTCATGGCACTATCATCAAAATCACAAATTTATCAATAATGTTCACTGAAAATTCACATCAGAGATTTCTTACAAGAGAAACAAGATGACATGCTTACCTGTTGATGATCTCCTTCAACAGAACCCTTGGTTGGTCGTGAGTGGAGCATAAGAATAACACCATATTCGAGTCCATGATCAAGATGAGCAAATGCTAGTGGGCGCTGAAAATTCATAGCAGTAAAGTACTCAGTGATATATTATGCAGAATTAATTGAATTGCAACAAGAGATCGATTGTGATATGTACCTATAGTAATATGGAAACAAGTACACATTCCTTCTCACTTTACACAACCTATTTGATATGTACTCCTGACTTTGTTCCACGGTGGCTTCACTTGCATATACTGGGCACAAGAATCCAAAATCATTGATTCTGCCCTGTTGCTCCAAATCTTGATGCATGAACCTACAATAAAGACATCGATCATGGAATTATTATATATGTTTCTAAACCATAAACGGTACATTTAAATTATGTACTCATAAAATAAGATACTTACCTACACCATATTTGAATAACTGCTGATGTAAGCTCCTGTCCAGGAAGCAGCAGGGACTTTCTATCAGCAGTATCAAAGAAAATCGGTTGAAGGTCATGAGGAACCCCTACCACTTCCTGTATATCCCACGATTGACATGCAAATTCTCCTTTGGATAGTATTTGGGATATTTTATCTATGGCCCCCAACTTAGGAGTAGGGGATGCAGCTTTAGGAGGGGTTGCAGCTTTATTAGGAGGGGATGCAACTTTATCATGAGGGGATGAAGATTGACGAGGGGATTGAACTTGAGGAGGGGATGCAACTTTATTTTGAGGGGATGGAGATTGAGGAGGGGATTGAACTGGAGGAAGGGATGAAGCATCAGGAGGAGTATAGACATTTACAAGCTTTACCGGCCAAGAGATGAAGGTTCCCTTGACATCACTCACACGCTTCAGCTGATTAGTTAGGAGAAGGAGAGGTGCATCAATGATCACCTCTTCAACTGACACTCTGACTTCATCATCAGCCATTTGTTTGTGGTGTACAGTTGATTCCAAGTTGTGGACAGTCCCTTTAGCAACTAATTGTCTAGTTGGTTCTGCCATGTATGGGTCACAATGTTGCTCTGACTGTCCAACAATGCAGCTCCCTCTGGTGCTGTGCTGCATAGGTGGAGGTGTATGTGGGAGGGCAACACTGGTCTCTGCCCGAGAGCTAATAAGCCTTTTCATCTCCATCATTTCCTCCTTCATTAGCCTCATCTGGGCGTCAAACATCTCTTTTAATGCACGTTCTTTGGCTGCTGCCTCCTCATTTAATTGTCTAACCGTTTGGTCCATCTCCTTTCGGGTAACCATACTTTTCCTAAGTCGTTTGGTTTTACCAAAGTATTCTTTTAGGCTTACCCGTCCTCCGATCCCCCTTACCTGCCCTGGGTGATCCAGTTTTCCCGTCGCAACGGTCAGAACATCATTCCTCCCGTCCGACACAAAAGATCCCTCTGTTTCTTTCTTCTTTAGATCTTCCTGTAAGATACAGATAACGAGAAGCTTAGTAATGAAACATGTTTGGTAACTAAAAAATAATAATAAACGATACTTACAATTCTCTCAGCAACTAGACGAGTTTGTTCACTCATGTAGGCACCTTTTTTTGGTCGCCGAATATACAACCACAAATCCTCGCGATGTATCGGGGATGTCTGCTGATCAACTACACCAGAAGGATTGGATTTAGCTTCTTCCAATCTCTTCCGCTTGGCCTCCATCATTTCTTCTTCGGCCTTTGAATGTCCCCTGCGAGAAGCCCTATGCGGGCAATCATTCCTTCTCCCTATCTCTTGTGCTTGTGCCCTTCTTCTCCATGAATCAGAATTGACAACAACTATTAATTATGAATTCAAGTCATCTTACTAAAAGAAATTATAGAACTTCTACTTCATATGAACCTCAAACACTAGTCAAATTCACTTCATCAAGTTTCAAGGTTTAATTTAAGGAAGATGTAGAATTGTATAGAACTAAGATACTAAGTTACTAATAGCAATGTCTGACCACTACCTACTATAACAAAACTAGTTAAGAATATAATAACGGTTAACATATAAGACATGCATACTCACACATTAAACTATTATACTCAAATTCACTTCTGACTTACTTGAATATATACTTCTACTCACACATTAAACCATCTAACTAACAAGATTAGACAAACACAATAACATTCACATATCCGCATAGGTTAATAAGCAAACAGAAAGGGCAAACAAAACTAAATATGAACTCACCAAAGCATCAGGAGTGGTTTGAAGTTGAACAAATTGATCCCAAATTTATTGATTAATGAATGTGTACACGGATTATGATCAGGTCGAACATCGGCAAAAATATAGGTGTTGGCGAGAAAGGTGTTAAATTTCCTCCACCTATTAGCACAATAAGACAAGGTCTTGGCTTTCAACTTGTCAGAGTCAGGGATAGTGTATGAAAGTCGCATAGTGTCTCAGATAGAATCCTTCATTGTGCGTTGGTCAACATTTTTCCACTCATCTATCAAAATGCTGACCTTGCTGCGTGCCATATAGCCAACATAACTATTATATTCGTGTTTATTCGGACCAACAGGTTCCAACCTCTCATTAAATTGAATCTCGATCCTTGACCCAACGCTCCATTTTACGGACACAATGCTCATTCATGTGCCACTTCTACCATGGCGTACAGTGTGATCACGAGGCTCATTTTGAGAAGAAGAGGGTTGGTTCTCGCTCACACTAGTAACATCAGTAATTGGCGTTGACTAAACAGGGAGAGAATTGTTTTCTCCGTTCATTTTCGAGAAAGTAAGAGAGTGGTGGTGCGAAGGAGTGATACCTGAGAAAGTGAGAGAGTAACAAAGGAAGGTGGTGGTTGGCGAGAATAGACATAATGCAACAGGAAATGGGGTTTCGCAAAGAGAACAGGGGTTTCAGAGTTCAGACAGTAAGACGTAAGTCGTAAGTAAGGTTTAGCGCGAAGAAGTATATGTTTCTATTTTTAAGTTTGGAGTAACTAAAACGACGGTATTAAAGGTTAACATTTAAGACCGTCCGTTATCTATGTCCGCTTTTAAAGGCAATAAAATATTATTTTAAATTTTTAGTATCGGGTATTAGTAATGTCCGCTCTTAAAAGTATTACCTTTAAGACCGTCATTTATATATATCCGGTCTTAAAAGTTGTATACAATTATATTTAAATATTTCTTTACAATTATACAATTATGTCCGGTCTTAAATATTTCCTTATATTTAAATATTTTCTTATTATTTCCTTATTAAATATGAGTCGGGGATGTACGAGTTTTCTCTATAATGTAATCCATATTTATTTTCTTTTTTTAACATTTTTAAGAGCGGTTGGTTATTTTAAGCGGTCTGAATATTATATTTAAGAATTTATACGTTAGAAGAAGTTCTTTATATTTACAAAATTGCCACTTGTCATATCTTTAAGACTGGTGCCTAGAAACTCCGCTGTAAATGAGGCGGTCTTAAAAATTGATGCGGGTGAAGAAGTTCTTTATATTTACAAAATTGCCACCGGTCATATCTTTAAGATCGGTGCATAGAAACTCTATTGTAAATGAGGAGGTCTTAAAAATTGATGCGGGTGAATATGTTCTTTATATTTACAAAATTGCCACTAGTTATTTCTTTAAGAGCGGGGCGTTGATAATCCGCTGTAAATGAGGGGGTCTTAAAACATTTTTTTATATTAGTGTAGGGGCACATGTTTCGTTGTCAGAGCTCTATTAGTTTTGACATCCCAATTTAAAATTGGAGATGCATAAAGCCCATTTTGGTATCCCAATTCTAAAGGGGACGCCAAAAATAGTGTTTTTGACACAAAAAATAGTATCTATTTTTTAAATTGGGACGACAAAATTATACTTTTGGCGTCCATTTTTATTAAAATGACGTCCAATATTTCAAAAATTTTCAATATAATTATAAAAATGTCACCGTTTTTATATTTTTATTTCTCCTTTTAAAAAAGGGACGTTTTTTGGATGTTCTTTTTTACTTTTTATAGTAGTGTGTGTTACAAAATAAATACCCAACTCAATTATATTTTGGTGGGTGGAAACGTGCTCATCATGCTCGTTTTTAAAGGTAGCTAATTTGACAACTCCATTAAGTAGCGAGTTTGGATCCTTTGAGTATCTTTATTCTCAGCATCTCTCAGAAGCTGAAAGTCTGGGTATTGGGTACAGAGAAAGAGCAAGCTCACATGACTCTTTGTGGGTGTGTGGACGGTCAAGATATAAGGATTCTTAAGGATGAGGAGACAATGCCGCTGAGAATATCTGCTTCCATTAAGTAGCCCGGCCTAACGTTGGTCGATTATGCGTGTTGTGTGCCCCACAATTTTACCTGTTGACATGAAGCCTGCGTCAGAGGTGTTCAAACGTGGCACGTGGGGGTTTGATTGGGCAAGGTTTCTCCTCCGTGTCAATGCTTTCTACTCTTCGTTCTCTCTGCCACTCTTCCATTTCTCCTCTTCTTTATCCATATCCGAGAATGGGTCATGCAAACACTGATTCTGATGATCCTCATGGCAGTGCTGTGTGTCTTCTCTACCATTGCGCAGTCTCTGGCTTCGTCTCCAAAGGCAACAACGACGCCGCCTTTCGCTTGCCTCTCCTCCATCTTCCACCATTACGTAGTCGTAGTCTCTGGCTTTGTCTCCACCGATTGTGTTGGATGCTCATGGTGCAAACTATCATTACTAAATTTGTACCTTCGCTCTATTTACAACATATGTTTTGTTTGAATTAGTTAAATTTAATAATTAGATTTCTTATTTTTATTTTTTATTAAATAAATAATAAAAAATGTATATTGCATCATCCCTTAAGTCGGAGGAGCATGCCCGTGTTTCAAATATGGTACAGCGAGGTTTTTTATTTTTTTGGTTGCCTATCCGGTATTTAGAGTTTCGCTCTGATTAATCCGGATCCAACCTACATCTCGCACTTAGTTATGATGGAAGAGTCTCCCAACGAGGCTTTTTTGCATTTACAAGATATTATAATTCTAACTTCAGCCTTTCCTTCTCTTAAATGTATGGTTCAGGCGGAACCATTTTAAGTTTGTCTTCACCATCTTGTTTTTCTATTTCCTATTGTCTGTAATTTTGTCTATTGACTGGTTTATATGAACAATTCTTCAAAATAAATAAATTTTAAATTTAAATAACAATATCAAAATAAGATATAAAGATTATCAATGGTGGACTTTTTTCCCCCATTTTCCCGATTTTTATATTTAAGTGAATTCAGTTCTAATTGAAATATGGATAAAGACAAATTATCCTCTCTGCAAATTCAATTCTAATTCAACATCTTGAAATGACCTCATAATTATGAAGTCATTATAGATCAATTTGAGATTAAATTTTGTAACAAAAAGACAACAAATATTAAATAAGTAATAATTTTAACATATCTGAGAGACAACGACAAAAAAGACATTGATAACTAAATTTAGTGAAATTTCTTGTTGAATATCAACGATAAAAATAATTTAATTTATCTAATGACATTAATGACACCTAATTTTATTGAGGGCAATTAGTTCATTTTGCAAAAAAAAAAAAAATTTAATTTCAAAATAGTTCCTAAGAACTTCAAAGAAATATGGAAAAGTGAGAGAATTGACTCTCGTATATTACAGTGCAAATATACTTTCTGTATATAAAAATTATAGTGGATGAATACTTTTTATGTATAAAAATTGATCATGTCAACCAATAAAATTTTTAGCGGGGATTTCCCCCCAATTTTTCTAAGAAATTAATCCATTTGGAAGAAAAATTTCCTTTTTTAACAACGTTTGGAAGAACAATTTTGAGATTTTCATATCTTGGTCATTTGTGTTTTAAATATGTTAATTCTAAATTAAAATAAAAAAATTCAAATAAAAGGTCCTAGGACCATTTGGGAAGACTGCTGCCTGCCTACTTCACTCATCTACAGTGTAACTTATCCCTATATCAATATAAAATGAATATACCTCTAATTTATAATATAAGTCACTTCAACGGAGATTATTGTTAACTTATTAAATTTATCTTAAATTAATTTTTTTTTATTTTATCTATATTAAATGAGGCTTTCCTAGAGAAATAAAAATACAAAGAACTATATTTAGAGTTTAATGTTTTTGTTTCTGAGGCAGAAACATTTTTTTTGTCGTACTCACATATAAGTGAATGCGGCTCATTATTAAAAAGAGAAAGAGAAAAAAATAAATGAGTCCTACTCACTTATATATGAATGCGACCAAAAAAAATATTTATGCCTTAAAGACAGAAACGTTAAACCTTTATATGTAATCATTAAGTGTAAAAATAAAATTAATAAATAAGTATTAATAACTCTGATTTACATTTTTGAGCAGCTTGAGTTATATCGTACATCGGACGGAGTAGGCAGACTGGCAGAGCTAGTTATGGAGAGGTTCATGAAAATGTGTACTCATAGACCCCACGATATAAATGTCGTGCAAGGCTGCTCCTTGCACCTTTCTTGTGCCATAATTAAATACTTTTTGGTAGAGAGGGTTTCCGAGAAAACCATCTGTTTTATGATTCATTCTCATGGGAGAATTGGTATTTGTCAAAGCGTCGGGAGAGTATAATTTTGCTCTCTCTAAAACCTTCTTTTCATGGAAGGAAGAAGTTTGATTCATTCTAGACTCTGACTGATCAAGACCCAAACAGCTTTTCTCTTTTCACCTTCCAATCTTTCCATTTCGAGTAAGCTTTTTCTTTTCAATATTTTCTTTGGGTTTGCAATAATCGACATGCAAATGTGTCCGGCTATTCTTCTTCCACTTGTTTTGATGAACTTTTTGATTTCGCGGTTTTTGTTATCATTTCGTGTTTGAATATTTTGAAATTCCTAAGTCGATAAGAAATCAAACCCTTAAATTACCTGTTCCAAACACATTTTTGAGATGATTGATTTTCGGTTTTTGAGCATTGTGCTCAAGCAGCCAGGGACTGATGAAGAAGAAAGAACAGGCTCGTATTTTGTTTGGAATTTCTCTCTCGGACAGACCCAGATGGCAACAATTCCTCATTTGTTCTTCTGGGTTCTTCTTTGGTTATCTCGTTAACGGAATCTGTGAGGTAAGTTAGTCCATGCTCTGTTTTCCTCTGGTTCTTCATTTTCTGGTTTCGTTTCTGTAATAACATAGTAGAGCTTTGGATTTTGAACAATATATGGGAAGAAAGTAAACCAAATTTGAGTTTCTTGTTTCTTTCTGTTATATGAATGGTCAAATGTGATTTTTTTTTTTTTGTGTACTTTCTTTTTTCCCTTTTTTGGCTTCGGCTTCAACATTTTCCCTGTCTTCTTGTTCCCGGCATTTAGAAGATATTCAATTTTTTTATATGTGCCAAAACGAAATAAAGCTTTCTTGTCTGCCTTATTTTCAGGAATATGTATATAACAGGCTACAATTCAGGTAAATTTCATGTTCTGTGTATTTCTTTTCTCAGTTATTCATGATTTTAAGCTTTAATTGAGGGCTCCTATTTATTCAAAAAAGCTCAAAAAGTAGTTTGGCTTCTGGTTTCATTTCAGCTATGGCTGGTACTTCACGTTTGTTCAAGGATTTGTTTACTTGTTTCTAATTTACCTGCAAGGCTTCACAAGCAAGCAAATGGTGAATCCATGGAAAACCTATGTGAAGCTTTCTGCTGTACTTATGGCTTCCCATGGCCTCACAAAGGGATCACTGGCTTTTCTGAACTACCCTGCTCAGATCATGTTTAAATCCACAAAGGTAACTGATATGACCACATGCAAAGCAGATCTGTTTTTCTTTTCCACTTTACCCACTTCAGAAGGAAACTGTTTCCTGCCCAATTAAAGTCATAACTGAAACACCTTGAAGGTGTTTGATGTAAATACTAAGTTACAGAGAATCAGATTCTCCCTTTCATTTTCTTGTTTGATGTTGAAATTGATATATACTTTAGTGTCTCCAAGATCCAGATTATCTGTTCTTTACTAGACATGGTTAAAACTGAAACACCTAAAACGTGTTTGATGAAATTAGAGTTACTGGGAATCCGAGAACTGTTTTCTTGATATTGAATTTAATAAAAAATTATCTGTTCCTTTTCCTGAGATTTTTGTCATGATCCGTTCTCCTACTTTATCTCTAACTGTGTGGTTACAAAATATTGAAATGTAATGTGATCCTACTTTGGTCCGTTAGGTTCTGCCAGTGATGATAATGGGTGCTTTCATACCGGGTCTGAGACGAAAATATCCATTTCATGAATATGTGTCTGCAGTACTTTTGGTTGTGGGTTTGATCCTTTTCACGCTAGCGGATGCGCAAACATCCCCAAATTTCAGTGTCATTGGTGTTATTATGATAACTGGAGCTCTGGTTATGGACTCTTTTCTGGGAAATTTGCAAGAAGCAATCTTTACTATGAACCCTGAAACCACACAGGTGAATAAAACAGGAAATCATGTTAAAATTCTGACTTCAAGTACACACACACACACACTCACATGTATTTAAAAGCTTTTGAAAAGCATATGAAATACCTTACTTGTTCATGTTTGACACAGATGGAGATGCTTTTCTGCTCTACTGTGGTGGGATTGCCTTTTTTAATCCCACCGATGCTTTTCACAGGAGAATTATTCAAAGCTTGGAGTTCATGCTCACAGGTAAATTTAGAATAAACTGATCTTTTTCTAGACTTCACCTTTTGTTTTCTTTTATAGAGAATGATCTTTTCTTCTACTTTCAGCATCGGTATGTGTATGGTGTGCTAGTGTTTGAAGCAATGGCCACATTCATTGGCCAAGTCTCTGTGCTCTCCCTTATTGCCATATTTGGCGCTGCCACCACAGCCATGGTAATTTGCTCTCACAAGCCTTTTGCTGCCTCCATAATGTCATTTTTGACCGTTGTGTGAACTTTAGCTCATAGAATTAAAAACTCACATCTTACCAAGGGATTTGGCATGTGAACATTCAAGTGCCATAGGGTTAATTGTCATTAAAAGAATAATCTGAGTTTTCTACTGAGTTTTCTACTACTGTATAAACTTGAATTTGAATTTGTGCGACTATATTTCTTTTGATCATTTTTATAAGAGCTTGATAACCGAATTACGCTGTTTGAGAAATCAGTTAAAATTAGTTAAAAGTAATATGTCAGAAAATGAACTTTTTTTCCTATGCCTTTATTTATAAAGGGGAATGTAAGAAAGAGAAATATAGTGGTAATGAGAAAGTATAAAAGAGAATGTGGTATGGGAAAAAAGATGAGGAGAGATCATAGAATAAATTAAGGGGAAAAATGGTAAAAACACATTAAATACTTAGAATACCCCAAGTGAGATATTATAAAAAGGAATAAGACAATTTAAATTTAATGCTTTTATAAAATTTCATTTTAGAAAATTAAGATGGTTGGCACTTCAAATTGTTGGTCCCTATGGGATTTTAAAATAGTTATTGGGCTTGTGAAAGATCTAACGGAGGAGATTCAATGATTGGGCCGAATTGGGCTAAGTACATTGCAGATATTGGGTGTGTATGTGAATTAATTTGAAATCGGGCTCTTAGGAGATCTAACATCTAATCTAAGGATGGGGAAAGGCTTATGCCTACAAGATTGGGCCAAGTTGGGCTAAGTGCGATGCAGACACATTGATTCTCTCCCCTCTTGGTGTATCTAATATAAGATGCAGTTAACTTTTTTTTTTTGGAGAGATTAAGGAAGTTAAATAAGTTATTTAATTATATCACATGTTGTATATCGTTAGATTATATATTATTTTATTAGTCAAACTAATTAGTTTGAAGGAAAAAAAATACAAATATAAATATTTTAAAGTAACTTAATTAGTTTCCTTATTTTTCTTTAAAAAAAAAATTAATTTTATCTTGTATTTAGATTTAGGACCGAATGGAGTACTATTTTGGCTTCTCTACACATCATTTTCTATAAATCACATGCTCATGTTAGCTATCTATTGATTTTGTGCATGCACGATGTGTATATATTTGACTCCTAGCCAGAGTGCTTCTATTAGAAGATCCATATTTCTTGTCGTTTAATAATGATATTTTGTTTGTGTATTTGTTTGAATAATCATTAATGTCTGGGTGACAGACAACAACAGCAAGGAAGGCGATGACGTTGCTGCTATCATACATGATATTCACAAAGCCAATGACAGAACAACATGGAAGTGGCCTGTTGCTTATAGCCATGGGAATCATATTGAAGATGCTTCCTTCTTGCGAGAATAAGAGAGTCTCACTCTCAACCTCTGCTTCTACTGACCATGTTGCTGCAAAGCCACATGGTAATACTGAACAAGAGTTGAAGGAAGATGAAGAAAGCAGGCCATTAGTCTAACACTTAGATAAATAATGTTCTCATCAGATGCTGTTATAATCTATGTTTTGCTTTCCCCGACCTACATCTGTGTCCATTTTATGCTTCGATGATTGGAATAAATGATTTTGCATTATAAATTATACTATATAATAATGCACACACTTACACACGCTAAAAAAAATAAAATAAAATTATAGAGTAATAAAATTCTTTTAAAAAGAGAGATGAAGCTAGGAGAGTGTTATAAAGTCATTTTATTCACATTTTAAAATCTTTTATCGGGTGGAGATTTATTGAATTAACCAACATGAATTAATTTTTTTATTCTATTTTACTTTAATGAGTTTTTCTGTAACGCCTGAAACTTGGAACAAAGCTAAATAGAGTCCCTATGTTTTATTTTCCTATTTTCCTCTTAATTTGATGGTTCCAATCATAGCGGAAATTCACGTCCAACGTCATCAGGGAGTACCGTCAATGGAAGGCGCAATTACAGTGTGGAACAGAAAATTGTAAAAGATGGTGAATAAAACTAAAACAATTGCACTCGACTCTGAAGCTGCGCAATATAATAAAAACAATTACTAATTAGAACTTCGACTTATCTCTGTGTATCTCGTATTCTTGTGATTCTGTATCTTCCCTCTCCCTCGCCATCGCTTCAACTCTGTAACTAGAAGACGAAGACAAAGAAGAAGAAGGATATCACTCTAGGAGCTCCAATTCCTTGAAATCCAATGGTCTGATCTTTGGTTTAGGTCTTTTTATACTACTACTATCTGATCATCGATCAGAGCTATCTTCTTCCTTTGTCATCTTCATTTTCCTGGTCTTCTTCCTGCTAGTGGTGGGTTATTATACCTGCTGTGGCTGTGCCTGTGGGGCGGTCGGAGAAAGTTGGTCAAGTGACTTCAGAATTTGTTGTGCTTGTAGACGGATGGGACATGTGGAACAGAGTTGCCACTGGGACGAATATCTTGTTCAGCATGAAATGAATGTTCACAAGACTCGTCTCACAGCAGTTATTATTCAGTTCGTGTTCAAAGTCAGGCCTAAAATTGGATTTGTTAAATTTAGCGACCAAATTTAGAATTTGGGTATTGTAGCTGTCTTTTAATAGGATTTTCCCAAAAATATATTTCTTTTAGTGAGATGCAGATTAAGCTCGTAAATGTAGAGAAAAAGTTAATTTGAGCAAAAAGAGGGTGCACTTATTTATAAAATTATTTTTTCGTACTTTTTTAACTGATGACAGGCTTGTTTTAATTTTGGATTTGATCCCTTTATATCAAAATTTTTTAAACCAGTACCTATGACAGTTTACTCTCCCGATTGAAATTTTACAATATGCCAGTAAACACACATGGTTTTAAACATGTATTTTGCAGGATGATTCAGTATTCTTCGTCAAGTTCTTTAATAACTTGAGCGCGCGCGCACATACATATATATATATATATATATAAATCACATAATTAATCTTATCATTTAATTAAAAATATTGAAATTGAAGCTCATCATTGTAACATTACCCTCCTATATTTCTCCATTCCATTGCCAATTGTGAGAGGACCATGCCAGAACTTCCATCTTCTTTCATTGCATCAGCTGAAGCATGTTTTAGAACTGCCATTGCTGCTCGAATTCTAGTTTGTTCATCGCCAATCAAAACTCTCTTTATCGCCATCGCAATTTCTTCCCTTTCCACTATTCCATTCTCATTAACCTTTACCCTCTCTGCTACTTTTAGGCCATCGCTAAGCATGGCGGCATTCATTCTCTGCTCGGAAAACAGCGGCCAAGCTATCATCGGCAAGCCATGGACGACATTCTCAAGTGTTGAGTTCCAACCACAATGTGTTAAGAACGCACCTGTTGCTTTGTGCCCAAGAATCTCTACTTGTGGGGCCCAAAATGGAACCACCCTGCCTGTCCCTTTAACCCTATCCACAAACCCATTTGGTAAAAATCGCAAAATATTGTCATGTTTTGATGATCCATTGAAATAATTAACACTCGGTAAATCATTTGGTTCTCTCACAACCCACAAAAATTTTTGACCACTCAGTCCTAACCCCAGTGCCAGCTCATTCATTTGGTTTTGAGACAATGTCCCACCACTTCCAAAAGATACATACAACACAGACTTAGGTTCTTGTTTATCCAACCACCTTAAACAGTCCGAATCATTGTAATGATTGGCATGGTTGTTGTTATCATTATTTACCGACCCGGCTTGGACAATAGGTCCTATGGGATATATAGAAGGAAATTTATTTTTCTTACTTTGTTCCTGCAAGGCTGTTATTGCTCCTTCTTCTAATTCTTTGAAGCTATTCACCAAGATGCCGTTGGCAATAAATAACCCCTTGGATCGCCGAAGAAAATGCTCATAAACTTCGCTAGATCGATCTTGAAGCGAGGTTGGGAGATCTTGACCATGAATTGGGATACAACCTGGGATCTTGATAGGTTCTTGAAGCTCTCTGTATTCGCATGAAACTGTTTGGTGAAGCCACGAGGAGTGCAAACACAGAGAAAGAACCATGGCCGATGAAGGGAAATATATGTAGGACAATATGTTGAGTGACTTGGCTAATTCTAACGTCTCGTAGGCTAAATAATCAGCTATTAAAGCAACAAGCTTGTTGTTTGAGTTGTAGAGTGAGATTAAAGAATCACGAATGGAAGGAATAGATTGAGACATGGCACGAGGAAGTTGAAGTGAGGGATGAATATTGGAGTCTTGTGGGAAGGAGATAGGAGGAAGAAGAATGGTGTGAATGTTGAAAGAAGAGAGAGAATCAATGAGTGATTTGGAGGCATTAGAGAGAGAGTTTAGAATTGGAACTATCAAGATGATATGGAAGTGTGGATTGAGTTGAAGGAGGCGTTTGCATAGTGATTGTATTGAAGCTTGATGGCTGAAAGCTGGAATCGTAACTACAACGATGTGGGCTTTGTTTCCCATTGAAAACAATGTATAGGCTTCTTCTTGCATCGATCTCACACTATATTGATCTTTTGCTTTTCATGTCATTATTACCAAAACATTGGAATGCGAATCGATAGTTGACGACGATTCAGAATAGTTAACAAGTAGTGCACGCAAAAGCATGTGGGAAACTATTATAAAATTAAGTATGTGTAAAGTGTTGAGAAATGTCAACATTAAGCAAGTGGGAAACTAAATACTCCATTTCATATCATAATGTCTTTTGGAAGAGATGAATGGTTCTTATTACTCATAGTTAAAATTGTCTCATAATAGGCACTGGAATAAATATACAAGGAGTGTACTATTCTTTGCTGGGCTGCAACCAATAGATAAGGACTTCAAGCCAATTGGGAATCTCAGCATTGTTAATCCATTTTGTATATTATCATTGACTTTAGAACATTGTATATTTATCAATGGCAAATTGGCAATATGAAATTAAGCAATGAGAAGGTCGAATTAGAAGGCCAGGAAAAAGAAAAAAGAACACCTTTAAAAAGAAATCATAAAATTTATGGCAATCAGATCATACAATACAAGCAAGGATCCAAATTGCATATATAAGTCAATAATTTACACTCTTTTGGTTCATTTATAAGACAGAGAGACAATAGAATATTTTTATAAGGCACGCCGTGGACTTTTTCATATAACTTTACTCATTTACCCTTATTAAATGTCGGTGTATGCTATTAAAATACAACAAAATGTGTATATTTAATAGTTGCAGTACAAATTTGGAACCTTATTATATTTAAAGTCAGAGAGTTTTAAAGTTTTTCTTAGTTCTGATAAAATATGTTGAAGTAACTTATAAATAAGAACATATAAGTATAATCATGGACTCTAACATGTAGGTGAGGGCCTAAGGTAAGCTAGCTTGTAGCTTACCTCCTCCTCCTCCTTCTTTTATCCTCTTAAATCAAGTTTATATTCAACTATTTTTAATGAAAGGATAGTGGTCATGATGTAAGATGGATGTTGAGCTTTAATGAAAATTTGCTCATAAGACTACCCTTATCTTATATATAAATAACTTTCAACATATTTCATTGGAACTAAGAAAATATTATTAATTGTGTTTTAAAATTTAATACCTTTTCACCCTTATGTTGTATATACGTCACTTCCAATATATTTCACCATAACCAATAGAAAATATTATCAACTCTATTTTAAAATCCAACAACTTTTCAATTTTACTCTTATTTGATATATATTATGCCCCATGAGAACAAATTGAATATACACAATAATAACTGAAAAGTAAAATTGTACATTAATAAGAAAAATTTAATGATATCACTTATAATTAAGATGAAAAAATATTCTCAATTTCATTAATAGGACCTAGAAGTAACTTGTAAGACTTACTCTCTCTGACCCAAAATACAAATTACTTCCAACCATCTCATTGAAACCAAGAAAGAATGGTTAACTTATTAATTAAATCAAATTAATTCTTTTCCAATTTCATCCTTATTGATGAGGTTTTGAAAGAGAGAGGAAAAAAAAATATAAGAAGTCATATTTAAATATTAATTACATGGGTAAAATTAGTAAAGAAACATTAATTAATCTCTCAAGTGACTTAGATTATGAACCAATCAATCTTTCTACAATAGGTCTTATATTTTGGACCAAGAGAGAAGAGCCTATTTAAACCAAAATCCTTCAAATTGCTTTGTTAAGGGCTTGTAATTAAAAGACATACCAGATCGAATTATGTAAAACTGTAATCAAAGTTAAATTTCACATATCTTAACAATTTAAAAGAATACATGTGGATTTTTTTATTATTATTTTTGTATATGAATAGTATGCATATATCAACAGGCTTGATCTCAACTAGTTATTAAGATAATGCAACATGATCCCAATTTCCTATATATGAGTGTAATTTTCTTAATCCTACTGTAATCCTATTTACTCCCTTTGTCCTTTTTATAATGAACAATTACCAAAATAATGTAACTTAAAATGTTAGTTGAATTTAGTTAAGATAATAAATATGTAGAATATATATATATATATATATATATATATATATATATATATATATTCTTACCATACTTATGTTTATAAAGAGAGTACATAAGAGACAATGAGTGAAACTTTATTGCACATATAATATGATATATATTTATAGGGGGTAAAAATGAAAATATCAATTTTAAAATTTCAGACAAAAAAATTTATTCCTTATATTTAGAACTACTTCTATGGGAGAGATTATTCCTTATCAAAGTTATTTAAGTCTTAGACAGAATTAACGTGTTTCAAAATTCTTCTTAGTTTTGGTAAAACATGTAAGAATTAACTTATACATGGGACCAAAGTTGTATAATTTAGAGACCCAGTGATTGTAATATTAAGCAGCGGCTAATCTTTTCTATATACTTTTTCTATCCCTAAATATAAGCTTCAAATAACTGATTTACGATTATAAAAAAAATAGTTAAAATTAGTTAAGAGGTTAAATATATATTTTTTGAACTATGCCCTTATTTGTAAAGAGGATAAGTGAGGAAAAAAAAAAAAAGCAATAAATAAAGTCAAGGGGTGAAATTGGAAAACATACAATAAATGCTTTGATAAATCTAAAAGAAAGCTTGCATTTTGGGATAGATATATTCTCAAGTTTAAAACTTATATTTTAGGATGATCGAGGGAGTATTATCTTTGACTAAAATATATTGTAGCAGATTTAATATCCATGTACATTAATTAATATAACAATCAAGGTTAAATTGAAGAAGATAGCTTAGAAAAAGTCGTAAAATGTATCACTAGAAACACGCACAAGCTACAATCCAAGTTGCATAACGCAATTTGTATGGTAAATTATATACGCCAAACAAGATATTCCCCCCCCCCCCCCCCCCCCCCCCCAAAAAAAAACCCAAAATACGAAAAAAGAGATGAGCTAAGGTCATAATATATTATATTAGTTTATACAATTGTGTCTTACATATATAGCAGGTCAAATGGAACCTAAATTACAGGGTTAATCTTAGGGAGTACGTACTTAAGATGATGGAAACATTATTGTAATAGTACGTGTACGTGAATTTTTCTTTTGAACGAAAGATGTGAATGAAACTTTCTTATTACTATAAGAAAGCGACACAGATGGTAAGGGATTCAGGACTAGGCCCTTGGGTCGTGGGTTCAATCCTCTCTACTGTCGCTGGGACTCTTTTGGTAGGCGATCTCGTAAGTCTCTGTAAGTGCTCATAGAGCCCGAGGCCGTGCCCTGACTTTGATAAGGGACTGGTGTCTAACCCTTCGAAAACTTTTTCTTATAAAAAAAAAATTTGGGAACATGACATTGATTAGATTCTTAAACAGCTGCCAATCTTTAAGTATTATCATCCACTTTACAATATTGTTTCCGTTTATCCATCTCATAATTGACAAAAAATGATTTAATTTTACGGATTATCAACAATATTTTTATAAATATTGATAATTTCTTTAATTATTTAATGATTACTGCAATTATTATGATTTCCAGGAGAGAAAAAGACAAGGGTAAAGAGGCTGAGCGTTCCACAAACCTATTTTGTAGGGAAGCTTGTTTGCCTCGTAAGTGTATGAGTCATGCAAGTGATAAAATGATAAGTGAAGAGAATTTGTATAACAAATTGGTCAAGTAAGAAGCTTAGTGAATTTAATTAAGTTGAGCTTGGATAAAGTTTTGATGTGGAATGAGAAGACTATTTCTAAAACTAAAAAATTAATAAAGGTAATTGATTTTTAGATTTTAAGGATTAAATAAAGCCTAGGATTCTTCTTCCCATTTTGTATTTCATAATACTTGATTAATTTTCTCTCTATTAGTGTTTCAATACATATATGTGTTAGTCTAAGGTTTAAAAACACTTGATGAGCTCTCTCAAGTCAAAATCAAGTTTCTCTTCTCATTAAAATGCACAATCTCTTGCCATAATTAATGAAAATCAATGTTTAAATAACAACTTCAATGTGACAATGCAAGATTAGTAAATATATTTCCATTTTACTAACAAACCATCTATTTATCAAATAAACTTCAAGACAAGCATGATTTCAATCAAGTTTTACACCTATATTAACTTTCTCAAGACAAACCCAAGCGAATAAATCATCTAAATGGGGGTCAATCACTTAGAAGCATTAAGCCTAGGTTGAAATCAACACACATATATATTTATCTACCAAAAGAGAGGAATATCCAATATTAGTCCATATAAAAGGTCAAAAGAATCTTAGAATGAAGGATTTAGCTACTTATATCAAAATACAAAGAGATTCTAAATATAGCTACTGAATACATGAAGAAACAAAGTGAAAAAGAGAAGAAAAGAGGAAGAACCAAGGTAAAAATCTCAAAATCTCTTTTGAGAAGAGTACCCAAGCCTCCAAAATGCTCCAAATCTCTCTCCCAAGATCTTCCTTTGGCTACTCCAATGTTCCCAAGTATAGAGAGTTGTGATTTTCGACCCTTTCCTCTAGGTTTAAGTAGTGTTTTTCTGTTGTCAAAGTCAAAACACGCAGCTGTACTGTTCACGACTGACTATGGCCAGTGTGTCAACTTGATGTGGCCAATTTACACAGAGAGCTACTTTTCTCAACTTGCCATGGCAAGTTGACGTGGCTAGTTACGCAAAGAGTAAAATTCTTGAGATTGTTCACTTGCCACGACTAGTTGGTCAACTTGCTGAACCAGTTGTACAAGTTCCTTCTAATTTTGCACTGCTTCATGCACCTTCTTTATTTATTTTCTTATTTCTTAGTTCTTATAGAGCTTCAAAACTTGTCTCAATCCTCCTACAAAATAAGGAGGAATTATTAATTCTCAATTGAATCATAAACTCTATAGGACATAACAAGAATTTCTTTGATTTTTGCTTAATAATTTGATGTGCAAATTTTCTTCTATATACTTCATTTCCTATGCACATTTTGAACCAAAAAAAGGTAAAAAGAAACAAAATGAAATGTCGTCAATTTCTAAGAGTTAACCGAGTCTAGTAAAAGGGGTACTGGTAGGGGCAGTAGAGGGCAGGCCAGAGGTAAACATTCCCTATGCCATCATTTATAGGTGTGTAACGCCCCTATTTCCTAAGTCCATTATGGTGCCCAATTATGATCCTAGGTCTCTTATTAAACTAATCAAAGTGTATTTATATAAGTGATGACGTTGACAGATCAGAGTAAGTCACAACAGAGAGCATGCTTAGGCGTTTGGACGACTGAGTAACTGATTTCATTTGCGCAGACATATGCTGGTTAAAATTCCCGAAGGAATAAAAATGTGATTCTATTTAAAATTTGTCGCGGTGTTTCCAGTATCTGTGTTAAGGTACAATAATTCGAAAGGTTCAATGAATTAATACACAATCTAAATCCAACCATAACTCCTTCCGAGTCTTAACACGTGTTGCTTACTCTTTTCTCCTGCTCCCGATCCTCCTGATCCTGAAGTAAGGGTAAATTATGAGATTCAATGCCTATTGAATCTCAGGTAACAGTTAACCATATGTTCAAGTATAACAGTATATGCATGACAGATATTCATTACATTCCAGCATTAATCATACATAGCATATGATCCATGTAAGGTCCACAACAAAACAATACATAGCACCAGCAAATGTAATGTACAACAATCCATAGCACACAATAGATGTAATGTCTCACAATACATAGCATACAGATCATGTAATTTTCAACCATCGTTTGCACATAAACTAGTGCCACGCTCCTGGCGTGTCCTCAGCGCTAGGAAAACATCCATACGGCATTACCAAGATTATAACCCGTTTCAAAGCTGAATGTATTTAATAAGGTGACCTAAGACCCAGTCTTAGCCACAGTCTATAACCCAAAACCCAATCTTGTCCATAACTACATGAATCAGTCCATGACCCAAGACCTAGTCTTGTCCATGACTGTATGAATCATCACATCACATATAGAGCATACAAGCAACATAAGAGTTAGAGTTACAGTACACGTCCATACCTTAGATCTTGGCGCTAGTGGTACGTTCACCTTTCGATACTGATCCCAATTTTTCCCGGTATCCTATAACATCATCACCGTGTTATTCCCAATATCATTAACATCCCTAAAGAGGGCCTTACCCCTATTGACCTTTCTATTTCTGGTGAAATTGTTATCTCATTTATACCCTTTTCTAATAATAATAACATTAACTGTTATTATTATAATTATTCTAAATTTCCTAATAATACTAATTCCCATTTATTTATCTGGTTAATATTTTTATTTTAATATAAATTTTATTAATTACTTATCAATTATCAATAATTCTTTTTATTTAATTATTTCTCCACCATTATTTTAATCTCTCAAGAGTTATCTTATTCCTTTAAATTAACAGTTTAATAACTAATCAAAATTAATAATTACCAACATCATATGAGAATATGATTTCATATTTTTATTTAACGTTTCTCATAGTTTCTATATTTATATGCAAAAATCCACACCAAGAAACCCACGGCATGCAACATACATAGGCCACAGATGCATATACATATATCTTACGGCATTTTTTTTTCCTTGTTTGTTTGTTTTTGTTTTGTCTTTTATGCATAAATGAAATCACACGTGTCTCTTACCTTCACACATCACGTCCCTTTTTCAAGATATTCACATGTTAAATGAAGCACTCATAACAACACAGAAAAATTTCGACAGTGAGCTATCCGACGGCATAGGAGCATAAACATTGTTCAGAAAATAATCATTGATCTTCAATATTACTTAAGCAAGAGCACGTCTGACCCTCCTCCATTTAATCTCTCTTGTATCAGCAGAGACATAGCAACCACGAACACATAAAAATAAACTAGCTTTTCTTTCCTTGACACCTAATATCAAGCTTATAATTTTCATTCAAAGGAGAAAAACTCAATGATAACAGACATTTGGCAGCAACCCGAGACACTAAGATGACAGCAAAATACTTCTAGGATCATAAAACCATGCATGACAGCAAGTTCCACGCACACACATGGTAGTACACACATATAAACACTCATACACATGTTCAGCGTTTTTTTTTTCTTTTCTTTTTCCTTCGGTAGACTCACAACAGAGCATCTCATGCAGTAAAACAAAAGAAGGAAAAGCAACACACACACACATATACTATGCCTCACGGAAACAAAACAGGAAACAAGAATAAATCATCAAGCTTCCCAAAGATAACCCGATAACAACCATCTCCTATTTACCAGAGCTTTAGTTTTGTTTTCAGTCTTTAAAGTTCAGTTCTAGTTCAGTTTTTCCCAGGAAGAACCGATGACCGTGAATGACCAAAGCTTCAATGTTTAGTTTTCAGTTTTTTTTTAGCTCCCTGTTTTCTTTTCTCTTTTGGTTTCGGTTTCAGCAAGATTTGATTTAACTCCTTTTTAGCTTCATGCCACGTGAGTTTATGACAGAAAACGAAGGAAGAGGAGAGTATATCACTTACCTTCGAAGCTTCTGTCAGAACGTTGAAGCAAGTCGCTGGTTGGTTTCCTCTGTTTTCGACAACATAGAACAGAGATAATGATAGCTTCAGTTCTCTCTCTCTCGGTCTCTCCCTCTCCTTCAGACTCTCAGTTTTCTCTTCCTCGTCTCACTCTGTGTTTTTCTCTTAAGCTCTCACGTTGACAAATGAACACAGCAGCAAGACTAAGGCTTAAATAACAGAACTCCGATCCAGTCCAAATGGAGAAAACCGATGGGTAATAGACGCTGGGCTCATGGCTCGAGAGGCATGGCTCCTTCTGATCCTTCTGACTTTCTTCTCCATTACGTGATCTGCTTTTCCGTAACAGGCGCTGAATGGCGTGATTTGCTTCTTCATTTTGACGAGTTTGACAAGCTAATGGATATTAGATCAAGTTTCTGGGCTTTCACTTCTTTCCTTTGGTTCTGTCGGGTTGGGGCTTATGGTGATTATGGAGGCCAATATGTTGGGCTTTTTAATGGGCTGATCCAATCTCTTTCAATGGCCCATCTGATTCTTTTTTTTTTTATTATATCTTATTAATTAACTTATCAATTAAATTTTGGGAAAATAGAAATAAATTTTTATTTCCCATAATTCTTTTTCAACCCAATCTCATAATTTCATTCCATAAATATTAAAATTCCAAACTCCCAAATTTGGGATGTTACAAGGTGACTCTGTCACAACAGCTTACCCTAAAGCAGCTACGTCATATGACCCCATAAGAAGTAACCCTACCAGAGCTGCCTTTTCAGCCAGAGGGGGATGGCATTAGTCTCATCGATTACAACTAGAATGAGGAGTTTGATTTAAACATTCGTATTCTTAGTGATATGGAGCAGTTTCTGGATGAGGAGGAGGCTTGGGATTGAATAACCCACGACAATTGTTTTTCCGGTTGACAGAGTTTGAGGTGCAAGTTAAAGGTAAATTTAATTACTGCTTTAATAAATTTAATATTTAAATTCCATAGGTTTAAATGTGGATTTAAATTTAAGTAAAGTATGTGATAAATTATGCATATGAGTAAGGGAGCATAACAATTAGGCTGCATGTGGCCGGTCTTAATAGCTTGGACTAGGGACTATATTTCATAGTTTTGTGGAATGAGGCCATAGACTAGCCGATTGAGAATTGTAGTCACTTATTCAATCACTATCTTCTTGAATTGGATGTGGCTCTCCATCCACTTTAAGACATTGAAGAATGTTCCCTGAACGCTAAAGAATATAGCGTGGGACGAGGCTAATATGGTAATTAATTTATCTAATTATCTTATAAATGTAACTAGTTATAATTTATGTCATTTTGAATTAATTAATTAATTAATTGAATTGAATTATTATTTATTCAATTATGATACATGATAAGTTTGTTGTCCGCGACAACAGAAAGAGGTACACAATGATAAAGATAGGGGATAACTGGAAGAATAGGAGGACTCATCTCTACTAGATCATGAATAAGGATGGGACGATACTTCTTGAGCAACTGATCAAGGTGAGTTTTGTCCAATAAGGAAGAGCCCAAAGGGATAGGTAAGTTTCTTAATAATTATTATTTTTTCAATAGTTTTTTGATAATCATTATCTTTTAAATACTTTTAATAATTTTAATGTTTTGTTGTTTCTATCAGCTCTTTCTCATAGAAACACCAAGAGCCGAGGGTAGTAGAGGATCCATCACATGTTAGGATCAAAGACATTTGTTGTCACTTATAGTGAACCTCAGTATTTTCTTACAATTAAATTAATTTTAGCTTTACATTTTAAATCTATTTTTTTATTGTTTATAATAAAATTTTATTGTTTTAATTCTTTTAAGAAAGGAAGGTTTAGGAGGAAAACCATCGAACAGACTATGGGGAGTTATTCACTGTCACTCATAGACCCTAGGATGAGACTGCAACCTCTCAGTAGTCAAAGGAGGCCATTGTAAGATATAGACACTATTTGTTTTAATATCTGTTATTTATTTTAATTAAATTAATTTTTTAATAAATGTTTCATAAAATGCGTGTTGTAGGAGCATATTTATTAGTCCCAGGCTAAGTTGCGAGAGACCCATACCCAAGAATCACCATGGATGTTGTATGCGTATGGTTTTAGATGATAGAAGTAGTAGAGTTTACGGAAAAAGTGGTGCATTTGAGGTTGGCATCTATTGAGTAGGGACCTCCGTCATCAAAAGGATGAGGGAGGAGACTGTTCAAGAGATATGTGTGGAGGTTGCGAAGTAGCTTTAGGTGTAGGCCGATTTCTTCTATGCTCAGCATACCCAATGGTTGAACATGGAAGAAATCATCAACAGGGGGGTGAATTGGGGATTTCAAAAATTCTTTTGAAAGATGTCTGAATTCTTTTTCAAAACTTTGAAAAACAAATAATGAAAAAGTAAGAGAAGAAAAGCTGGACACAAAGGATTTATATTGGTTCGGTCTTAAACTTGACCTACATCCAGTCCCCAGATATCTTCTGGGTATTTCCAGTAGTTCAACAGGCTTTAATTACAACAATGTAAACTACATGCAATCCTATTCACCTAGGACTTGCTCCCCCTTACACTTTGTAATTAAACACCCCAACTCACAGGTTTCACAACCTTGAGTTCTCACAAAACAAGTAATCAGAAATGATTTTCGAAATCACACTTTCTTAAAGAGCAAATAATCATAAACTCTGAAGCTCAAAAATATTTCGCATAATAGAGCTTAAAAAACAAAGAGGCAGTCAAATGTAATTCTGTTGTGTATCTTGCTCTTCGTCTTCATGGGTATTTATAGGTTAACTAGTAGAACTAGCTGTTGCATTTTCTTCTCTAACGTTTAGTTGTAAATCTGGAAAATGGTTGTTGCATATTTTCCTTTATTTCTTCAATTCTTGGCTGGAATCTTGGATATAGCTGTTGCATATGATCTTCCAGTATTCTTGTCTTTCCATGATCCGTTTTTGACCGTTGGAGAGTGATTTGGTTGATCCATAACGATCTGTGCTGAACCATTGGTATAGAGGAGAAGTTTTAGCCTGGTTTTTGGTCCTGAATTAAATGCTCTTAACCCAGATCTGATCTGAAGCTTAAAACGTGTTAATGTAATCTGTAACTCATGAACAAACTTATCAAACATATATATGATGATTTGTAATCTTATTTAAGTATAAAACACATCATGAGAGTAAATAAGAAATATGAAACACGCGAAGAGTAAAACAAAGATCTCGTTAGGCTCGAGTCTAACTTCAGCAGACTCGAGTTTGTTCATGTGCACTCAAGCATAAAGTAAGTAGGCTTGAGTTTGCCCTTTGGAATTCAGTGTTTATCGTGATAAGTGTTTGAAAGTATCTTGGAACATTGCACAGACTCGAGTCTATTAGTGACAAGCTTGAGTTTAGAACTGTTTGCACTGAAATGAGGCTTGAGTGCAAAGGCATAGGCTTGAGTGTGGAAACTTTAAGCTTGAGTCTATTCGGCCCATAAAACTTTGATAGCTCTCTGTCTGAGCTAAACTCGAGTCTGTAAGTGTTAGGCTTGAGTTTGCTTCAGCCATACGCTTTTGAGACTTCTTTCAATCTGAAATAGACTTGAGTTAATGACATTATGCTTGAGCCTATTTTTGAGTAAATATTTGATTGCTCTTTGGAAGGGTCAGGCTCGAGTTTACTCGTATGGAATTTTGTTTGAAGGGCTCTCTGTAAGACTTAAGCTTGAGTTAAGAAATACATGCTCAAGTGAAAATGTGACATGCTCTCTATAAGGCACAAGCTCGAGTTTATTTAGGTAGGCTCGAGTCTAATTGAGAGCCAATAATTTAATTTGCTCTCTGTAAGACGTAGGCTCGTGTTTACCATAATAGGCTCGAGTCTACCTTAGTTATAAACATGACACTTGCTCTATATCATGAGCAGGCTCGAGTCTAATAAATTAGGCTCGAGTTTGCCTAAGATCAAAACACTTATTTTACTTTCTGTTAAGTGTAAACTTGAGTTTATCAATCCTGAACTCGAGTTTAACTAACATCATAAGTTTTAAATCAATTTTAACAATCTTCAAGTATGTTTGATCTTTAGCAACAATAAAAGACTTTTAGTTTACAATGGTCTATTATCATCAAAACACATAGAGAACTAACAATGGTGGTATATCATGAACGTGATGCTGTTGAGGACGTGGGGTCAATTATTTCCTAATGAGGAGCATCAAGAAATCCCTTCAATCTTTAAGTTCATTGTCCAGCTACCTCATCCTCCTCCCGATGATGATAGTGATCAAGCTAAGTTGCTAGAGACCTATACCCAAGAGTCACAGGAGTTTGTGGATCTCGCTGCACCTCTGAAAGTTGCTTTAGGCCCAATTGAGAACTATGGACGTTGTAGAGGTATGGGGTTAGGCGCCAGACCTAATAGGGTCTATGGAAAAAGCAGCACCTTTGAATTTGGCACCTCTCGAGCAAGGACCTTTAACATCAGAAGGTCGAGGGAGGAGTCTGTTCAGGAGATATGTGTGGAGGTTGCCAAGTAGCTTTAGGTTCAAGCTGATTTCTTCTAAGCTTGGTACACCTAGCGGCAAGATATCATGAATATGATGCTGCCAAGGTTGTAGGATTAGTTGCTTCTTGACGAGGAGCATCCAAAGGTCCCTCCAATCCTTACGTTCGTTGTCCAGCTGCCTCATCCTCCCATTGATAATGATAGAGATGTTAATTATAATTAGCCTCGTGATCCTACCCCCAAGAGAAAGGACCTAATGTTCAGCCTCTGGATATTTAGTTATCTTTATTTATGATTCAAGATAGTTGCATTTTGATTTAGAACATTTGCAAAAAAAAAAAGGACATTTGTAGTTTCATTTATATAATTTCTTGTTCCAATTAGAACTCATCCAAAAAAAAAAAATTGTTTGTAGCAGATTTCTCTTAGAAACCGCTATAAACTGTAAATTATTTTTCTTAAAAAAATAATTTTATATTTGTAGCAGTTACAAAACTATTACAAACTATCAATTATTTTTTTAAAATAATAAATAATAAATCTTGCCAATGGTCATGAAGTTTGTAGTGGTTTCGACCACATAACTGCTACAAAGTTTGTGATTTTGAAATTTGAATATTTCATATCACTCCAATAGTTATGAAGTTTGTAGTGGTTTTGGCCACATGACCTCTACAAAATGTGTCATTTTGAAATTTGAATATTTTATATTCCATTAAGGATCATGAACATTGAAGTGGTTTTGTCATGATAAACGCTACAAAGTGTGTCATTTTAAGATTTGAATATTTCATATACTGCCAACGATCATGAAAGTTGTAGTGGTTTTTGGCCTACAACCACTACAAAGTTTACACTTTGTAGTGGTTTTATAACAAATCGTTGATTGTTGGAGAATTTTAATTAAACCATCCAAGCGGGCGTCATTTAGAAAACACAATTATCTTTTCACTCACATTTTTTGCTAATTTTTTTTCACTAGCTGTGGATAAGTCATGGATTAAGTTGCCACACAATTTTTCATCATATTTGGCAGGATTAAACAATTTCTTTGATTTTGCACACTCTCATGCTAGATGTAATGGTAAAATTACGTGCCTATGTCCTAGATGCAAGCTCAAGAAGTGGCATACATGAGAAGTTGTTAGAGAACATTTTCTTGTGAAGCTTTTCCCATAAACTATACATTATGAAGAGTTCATGGTGAGAAACCCGATATGAGATATGATGATGCCCTTTTTGAAATTTCACAAGTAGGAGTTTAAGTAGATCGAGATGATATTATTAATGATGTTGTTCATGATGTATTTGGTTTTCAAGATGATAACTTTAATGAAGAAGTGTAGGATTCAGACCCTGTCTTATAGAGAAATAAAGCAGCTAGGGATTTTTTTTAGCCTAATGGATGAAGCAGATTATCCTTTGTATCAAGATTGTGGAAAATACTCGAAATTATCTTTCTTGATCAAATTGCATCAAATCAAGTGCTTGTGCGGAATCACTGATAAGGGAATGTTGATGTTGTTAGAATTTTTACAAGATGCATTCCTTGACGTGGAGATTCCTACAATGTTTTATGAGGCCAAGAAGATTATTAACAGATTGGGATTGTACTACCAAAAAGTTGATGTATGCCTAATGATTTTATGCTATATTAAGGATATTATGTTAGCAGGGAGATTTGTAGATGTCAAATATCAAGGTACAAAACAATTTGGATGGGGAAAAGTATAAGAAGAAACCTGCAAGATTATGAGTACTTTCCTTTAAAGACGTGGTTACAAAAATTGTTTATGTTGTTTAAAATAGCTGAGAATATAAGGTGTCATGAAGCTAATAAGAATGAAGATAATAAATTAAGACATATATAAGATGAAGAATCCGAGAAAGCATTCGATTATGACTTTCTAGCTTCTAAGGTTGACCTAGAAATGCTTAGCTTGCTTTGACAACTGATGGTCTTAATCCATTTGGAATCTTGGCACAAGTTATAATATTTGATTGGCAGTCTTAGTTCCTTACAACTTGCCATCAGGGTGTGAATGAAACAAAGTTCATTCATTTTGTTTATGATCATTCCATGCAAAAAGGGACCAGGTAATGACATCGATGTGTATCTCCAACTACTTATTGCGGAATTGCTAGACTTGTGGAATGACATATGATGTGTATGAGAAGACACTATTCAACTTACGTGTAGTCTTGATGTAGACAATAAGTGACTTTCCTAGCTTGAGAATTCTAGGTGGAGTGTGAATATTGGGATGGCGTGTCTAGATTGCAATTTTGATTCTAATTCAGTGTGCCTTCCCAACAGTCGTAAATGGTGCTTCAGGGGTCATTAGAAGTTCCTCGATAAAAAGCACAAGTTTAGATTGCAACGGAATCGTTTCAATGAGAAACTAGAAAAAAGAGGACCTCCTTAGACTTTATCCGATGTAGATATCTTACAACAAATTTAGGATGCTGAATTTGAGTTTGAATAAAAATGACAATGCAACAAAAGTAGGGAGAAAGACTAACATGACTTCTTCTTTTGCACCTCAATAATGGCGGAAGATAAGCATTTTCTTTACTTTTCCAATATTGTAAATATGATTTGCTTTGACACAGTTTTGATGTCATGCACATTACAAAAAAGTATGTGACAATGGGTGTAGCATCCCAAATTTTGGGATTTGAAAATTGTAATATTATATGGAAAATTAAATAGTGAAATTTGGCCTAAAATAATTATAAAATTAATTATTGGAAGTTAAGGCTTATTTTCCTTAAATTAATTCAGGAAATATAATAAATTCAAGTAGGGACTAATTTTAGGCCTAAAAATTGTAGGATTGACATTTTATGACTTAGGAAAATTTATTGATAAACAAAAATGCTTATATTAAATTAAGGATTTAATTCTAACACTTATCTAATATCTATAATTAAATGAATAAAAGACATAGTTGCAAATAGAGTCTTATATATGATCAATGGGTTTGTCGAGTAAATACAAAGTTAATTTCTACCTAAGCCCACATCTCATACACCATGCACAAGACATATACACTCTTAGCTTAATATGCTTCTTCGTGGCCCATACACTCTATTAATTATCCAACTCATTACCTATTATTTTCCCAACTCATTAGAAAACACAGCAAGGAGAAATATATACATACATTAGCCAAAAAGATATTAGCAAAATTAGATCATGCCATTAGAGAGCAGAAGATCACATTGTCGTCTTTAAAAACACAGAGGCAACGAGAAATCAGCAAGCATGCCATACTCTTTATGCATCTTGATCCCAACGTCCTCCATACCTATGAGAGCTCAACGTCGTAACTCCTTGGTTTGCCTCCCTTCTCGAACCGAAACTATAGGTCTTTAAATAATCCATGTCCTTAGCTATCATTCATTCCATCACCATTAACAGAAAAGGAAAAAAGAAAAAGAAAATTGAGCTAAGTCTGAGAATGTAAGAGAGAAAGACGAAGGAAGAAAGAGAGAGATTCAAATCGTGATAATTCTCATTCATGCTTGCTCTGTATAGACACCGGAAAATGGAATGAAGCCGATAGGAAGTTGTGATCGAAAACGTGATAGGAGTCAATCAGTCATATTTTCAACTTGTTATTCTCTTTCTGATTCAAAATGACGCCTAGAGAGAGATGCACTGAGAGATAAAGCTAACCCAAACAGAAACACAAAGGCATCGATGGTGAAAAGTAGAGAGAAAACTAACCGAAGTAAGCTTATCTCCCTCTAGTTTTCCTTACTTCCCCAATGCAAACTTAAGAATAGTAAACTGTTAGGAGCATATCTTGATTAACATAAGAACTCTGTTAAATGAATCTGAAATAGGGTTAGCTTCTTGGCGTTTGAGTTTTGCGTCTCTAAGCCTTGCATCGATTTTACTGATCTTATATATATATATAGCATGTGTATTTATTGTTTTGTGTGTGTGTATTATCATTGTTGTCATGTATACATACATACATACATTACTATCATGCTTTTGTGTGTGTGTGTCGTTGATTTGGAAAGGAGAAGGAAAAGTTGATGTCATGTGTGTGTGTGTGTGTGTGTGTATTGCTTACTCTATGTGTGTATATTATCGTTGCTGCCTTGTACACACACACACACACAAAATAAGCGTTGTCATGCTCGCCCTTGTGGGTCTCTATTTTCCAGAGTTATCATGCACATGCATCGAAGTAATTTGGATGACTTAATTGCGAAATAAAAATTTTCAAAAATAACTTAGCTTGAATGCGAGGGTTACATTCTTTGTAGCGATATCTATCCCATAAGTGAAAGCGAAGTTAATCACCAGGAGGGGGTGAATTGGGGATTTAAAAAATTATTTTTAAAGTGCTTTGAAACTTGAACACAAAAATAGAGCAAAACTGAGTAGAGAAGAAGAAGTAAGACACAACAAGATTTATATTGGTTCGATCTAACTCCTTGACTTACTATCAGTCCCCAGACTCTTTGGGTTTTTCACTAAAATTTAGAATTAGTTACATACTTTGTAGTCGAAGTTGTCCTCTCACTAGGATACACTCCCCCTTACAAGTTATACACTAATATTCCCAATCTCCAAGTCCCACGACTTGAGATTCTTACAATAAATGATTTCAATAAATGATACTCTCTCTAAGAGTTGATAAAGATAATCACTGAAGTACAAATGTATCAAAAGATACTTTATAGTAGAAAACATAAATAGTAGTCAGAAACTTGAATGATTTTTGTTTTTTGTATCTTGGTTGTTGTGTGTTCTTCCAAGAAGACTTGAATGCAACCTCTTATATACAGAGAGAGCATTTAATGATCGTTTGATTCTTTAATATAACCGTTGGAGACATTTGAGTAGCTGTTGGAAACACTTTGGTCTACTTCTCTTTCTATCCTTCAGGAGGATCAGCTGCACAGAAGTTTATGGTTGACTTCTCTTAAAATAAATCCATTAGAAAAGTAGCTTCTTGATAAGGAAACAAAATATTAATCCCTTTGCAATGTGTGTAGAATGATTGTCCAAAAGAAGGCAACTTTCTGGACTTGCAATAAATGTTCTGACATTACTTTTTGCTTTTTGACTAAATCTTCATTTAATATTCTTTAAAATATCTGAAACTCATTAACAAATTGATTAAACATAGTTAAGAATAGTAATGAGTGATGTTAAGAAGTATTAAGATCAAATATGAAGATTTCATAAATTCGAGCAATTTGATTTTAAAAAACAAGCAACACAAACTCGAGTTGAAGTTTGTAATTTTGTTTAGATGACTAAACTTGAGTTTTAAAACTTTGACTTGAGTTTAGTTCTTTCAGAGAAGAACGTCGCAATTTGAGCATTGAAGCCCAATATGAATAAATGAGCAAAATTTGAGTCGATTAGTGAGTAACTCGAGTTTTGGACTTATGAGGAGAAAAAAAGTTTAAGTCCACAAAGCTCAAAACTAGAGTTTTCAAAACTTAACTGGAGTTTTCAAATCACAGATATAGAGCATAGTGTTAGTTCTCTATGGGTTTTGATGATAACAAACAATTGTAAAATCAAGATTAACGTTTTGTCTCAAGAAAGTAAAAACTTGCTGTATGAGGCAAAACTCAAGTTTCAGTATCAAAACTTGAGTTTTGGCCTTACATAGAAAAGCTCAATTTTAATGACCAAAGGCAAAACCACAATTTCCTCTTGGAAACTCAAGTATTAGGCCTTACAGAGAGCATTGCAAGTTTTTCATCAGGGCAAACTCGAGTATCAGTTTGAAAACTCAAGTTTAGACCAAAGAGATTTTAACATTCCAGTTTCTAGATTTCTCAGTTTTCCAAATTTTGGGAAAACTCGAGTTTCAGTTTAGAAACTCGAGTATTGAGAGTCAAAAATATTTTTATGTATTAACTCAAGTTTATGAAATGAAAACTCCAGTTTTCTCCTTGGCTCCAAAGTTCAAATGTTTTCCTATTTCAAACAAAAACTCGAGTATAGCATTGAAAACTCAAGTTTCAAGTGAAGCACAGATGATCAATGTTCCAATGCATTTATAAACTCCGGTTTGAAAAACTCCAGTTTTGAGAACTCTAGTTTTGAAATGTCTAAAGATCTCTCTGAGTTTCAAGTTAAAATTGGAAACTCGAGTTTAAGATTGCAAACTCGATTTTTGATCATACAGAGAGCATCATCAGTTTTCACTAATTTCAATACTCCAGTTTTGAATAAAATCTCTAGTTTTGATGGTTTGGACTTATATTAAGAGTTCAAAACTCGAGTTTAGTTTGAAAACTCGAGTATTGGTCTAAAGCTAAACTGAAGCTCCAAAGCTCAAATTGCGACTTTCCTCTCTGGAAGGAGGAAACTCGAGTATCGACTTAGAAACTTGAGTGTGGACTTAAGTGCATAGTGACAAACTCGAGTATTGATACACAAACTCGAGTTTGCGTTACGGCTACTGATAATTCAAATTTGTGAAATCTGTGAAAAGCTTGTTGATTGATTTGAATGCTTTCTAATATTAATTATCAACTTCATTAGATGTGTTTAACGTGTTTGCTATTGTATTTCAGCTGTTTTACAGATGATTTAAGCATATTATAAGAGATGTTTTCACTAAAGCAAAAAGTCATGTCATAGCATTAAATGCAAGGCCACCTAACTTGCTTACTTTGGTCTACCAAGCTCTGCACGATGCAGAAAGGATAAAGGGACATTCAACTATTCAAGATTCTGACATTCCAACGGATAAAAAGATAAGGAAGTCAGCATTTATCCTCCCAACACAAAGAATGAACAAAAGAGTAGAAAGAGAAGAGACCAACGTGCTTCCAACTGAGAGACAACTTCACCAATGGTCATATTGATGCTTGCAACGATTATTAATCACACTCTAAGTATAAATAGAGCAACATTCAATTCTTCTCAACAACCTATTGAGTCAGAAAATGAAAAGCATTCAATTTGTTCATCTACTCTTAAGTTTTTTCTGTGCAAAGTATTTGTTGATACTATAGAGTTTCAGTGTTTAATCTTATCCACTCTTTAAGAGAGTTTATTGTTTCTATTTCATTAATTGTAAACAATCTCAAGTCAGGGGACTTAGAGATTGGGGATCATTGATTACAACTTATAAGAGGGAGCAAGTTCTAGTGAGAGAATTACTCTTGAGTTATAGAGGGTGTAATCAAGTGATATAGTGAAATACTCAGGGTGCCTGAGGACTGGATGTAGGTCATAGAGTTGGACCGAACCAGTATAAACCCTTGTGTCTTTACTCTTTCTCTCCACTCTCTGTTTCGCTCTATTTCATTGCTGTTAAAATAGAACTTGCAAAAAGAATTTTAAAATCCCCACTTCACCCCCCTCTGGTGATTTAGCTCCAATTTCACATAGTTCTCTGCTTGGCTGAAACTCGAGTTTACAAAACTCAATCAAGTTTTCTTTAAAACTAAAAATCTTTGAAAAACTCTTTGCTTAGGGAAAACTAGAGTTTGTTAAATCAAACTCGAGTTTTCTCAAGGTGAGTAAATTTTGAAATCTCTCTGTCAATTCCAAACTTGAGTTCATAAAAATAGACTTGAGTTTTCTCAAAATTAAGAAAACTTAGAAAACTTCTTAGCCAAGTGCAAACTAGAGTTTGTCATAACAAACTGCAGTTTTCTTAGCCAAATACAAACTCGAGTTTATGAAAACTCAACTTGAGTTTTGTCAAGTTCTCAAATTCTTGAAAAACTCTCTTAGAGATATAAACTCAAGTTTGTAGAAGCAAACTGAAGTTAGTCAAACTTCAAAAAATATTGAAGGTTTTCTATTTGGTGTAAACTAGAGTTAGTATAATTAAAACTTGAGTTTCTCTTAATATGAAAAACTTTGAGTGCTCTCTGTTTTTTATAAACTTAAGTTTGTCTATACAAACTGGAGTTTAGCTTAGTTGATAAAAATTGAGCTTACCAAAGACAAATTTTCATCTTGAGTTTACAATTGGAGTTTGCCAACCTAAACTCGAGTTTACCTTTGCCAGTAAGTTTTTCAACTTACCAAAAACAAATTTCATCTTGAGTTTATAATTGTCAGTTATTATCAAAACACATAGAGAACTAACAAATAGGAAAATTTAACACAATAATCCAAAACTAGAAAAATGATAAATGAATTAAATACAGTCCAAGTAAATATATTATTGCAAAAATCTCTTCTGCTATAACCCTTACAACTGCATCTTGCCTCTTAATCTGAACCACTACCTGTCTCTTTCATACGGTCTGGAGTTCAAATAAATGAACCCCAAGATAACAGTTAATCTTATATGTAAGCATGAAGTATTAATGACCACATAAGACATGTTAAGCATAGATTAATTGGCAATGAAATAAGTCGCATTGTAACTGTAGTTATCAGTCAAGGACCACAGCCCTATAGTACACGCAGCCCTATAGGACACGCAGCCTCAATCTATAGCTAGGATATATACATGCAATTATCGAGCAGACATGGTTAATCATATATGAACACATAAATACAAGCTAATAATATAACAGTTACCCACCTTAAGTTTGACTCCTTATATTTCGTTTGGAAGTACCGGGATCATCAGAGATGCCACAGGATGCCTATAAACATTTATCATTAATATCAGCCACTTGTGACGTCGCTAAGTACCTAACTATGTGACTTGATAGTAATACCCCTTTTTATAAGTCCGACTATTCCTACATAAAGGCGCTTATTGTAATACCCTAATTTTTATAATACATGTAAATATTATATTTTGATAAATAACACCTATTAAAATAGGTGAATTTGTGGTCTCAAAACTAGTGTAATAATTACCTTATTTCCTAAGGTGATTTCTCATGAAATTAGGGGGAATAAAGAGCTAAAAATCCCTAAGTAAAGTTATGGGTTATAAAATACTCTGAGAATATTATGATAAATCCTAAGAGGCAACTAAATATTTATTAAAAATTAGAAAGTATGTTGTATCTAATTTAGGTAATTTATGAGATTATTTTCCTTGGGAAATAATGAGGCAAAATTAAATATCATTTTGGGGAACATAAATTGCTCCATGGTTTTTAATATTTTGCATAATGCATAAATTATCAATTTCAGTAAAATAGTTGTGAGAAAATAATTAATCCTAATTAAGAAAATTGCCAATAATTAGTAAGTGATTAAATAAGTAATTAATTGCTTATTGTTTAAATATGAATAAAAGGGGATATCCAAAGTTAATTATATGAAACCCCTACTTTGATATTAATGACCAATGGAGGGTCAAGGTTGGCATAAAGAGTGTTGCTAATTAATTTAGCATAATTAAGAGGTATATTAAGTGAACTACAATTATCCTTAACAGAATAAGCTTGCACTAATTGAGATTAGTTGCATAATTCTTCAAGATGATTAGAGATAAATTAAAAGAGGGCTAATTATATTTAAAAATAATTAGCCAAAGAGAATGAAATAATATCTCAAGTAATTAAGTCTAAATCTTCATATAATTGAGTTAGCTAATGGCAAAATATAATTAAGGAGCATGTAAACACTTGATTAACATGATAATTAAGAATTGCTAATTAGTGTTGAAAGGTCAACAATGACACCTAAGCCTTGATTATGTCATCAAGATGACATCACAAGAGCACATGTGTATGAAAAATGAGAGGAGGTGGCATGTTCATATATAGGTGTAAGGATGAGATTTTAATTTCCTTCCTAAGTTAGATTTAAGGGTTAAGATCAAGTGAAAGTTGTTAGGAAGTTAATGCATGGTTGGCTATAAATAGGAGGCTTCATGCTTCATTTTTCTTCACACCAAATCACACTTCAAGAAGGTGATTTCTAAGTAGGAGAGTGAGGAGGAATCTTGAAGCAAGAAGGAGAGTCTTCAAGAGGTAAGTTCTAGTTCTTAAATTTATAGTCTTTAGTTTTTATGAGTTCTTAGTATAAATGTTAGTTTAATCTAGAAAATTAGAGAATAAACTCCTATACTTGTTTTTAGGCCTCATTGCATTGAAAAATGCCTGAAGAGGTAAAAACATAGTAGGGAATAATTTTTGGGAAGCAATGGATTAATGTTATGAAAGTTGTAGAATTTTCGGTTCTTAAATCTTGGTCAAGCAGCGAAAAAGAGGCTATGATTTTATGTGGCAAATGAAGTTATAAAATCATGAAATTTTCCGGAAAGAAAGTAGACATGTAGGGCTTTCCAAATATATAAAATATATAACATTTTGATCTCTGGTCAAGGAGATATGAATTTTTGAAGTTAAGCCATTTTTGCTGGAATAAAATCTGGGCAACGTTGAGAAAATTTAAAACTGGGAATGATTCATGGTGTTCTAGGTTCTGGGAATATTTTTCCTTGAAAATAGACATGTCAAGGGTCATGAGGAATTTTATAGCACCTCAAAATGATTTTTTTAGAATTAATTATGATTTTTCAAAGTTGCTGAAAAATCTGCCCATAAATTCAGCATAGCGTTTTTAAATAAATGTAAGGGTAAAGTTGTAAATAACAAACCCACCAAGGGTAGATGGGTAAATAGAGGTGGAAATATCTCTTAAGATATTATTCTAAGTGATATGGGGATATGTTAGGATATTTGGGAAGTCCAGGCCGGATTCAAAGGTCGGACATTTGACAATTACCCGGTGAAAGGTACATTCGCGTGCTGTAACTTTAACACTTGTGTGTCTTGTATGCCTATATATGATTGTATGATTCACGTGTTATGAGCAAGAGTGTGGATTCAGTCATTTAGATACATTCAGGGTAGCTGTGGATTCAGCTTGACGCGAGTTATAGTCTTGATAACACCGTTTGGATGTTTTCCTAGCGCTGAGGACATGATGGGCCGTCATGGCACTGGTTATGTGCAAACATGGTTGTACATGCATAAGCTGTGTGCTATGTGTGGTGATTTTGACATGCATTTGTTGTGTACTATGTATTGTCCACTGAATGTTATGAATATCTGTCATATATATTGCTTATACTTTTCACATGAAGTTAACTGTTACCTGAGGTCCAATGGGTATTGGACCTCAGATCTGTCTAAGGTTCAGGAAAGGAACCGGAATAAAGAAGGTACCGGTAGATGGAGCCGTGAGAGGCACCAGTGGACGGAGCTGGCAAGAATCACCGGTCAAAGCAAATGCCGGAAGAGCGTCCACATAGTGTTCATTCTGGCATGATTTAACGAGGTTATCTCAAACGGTTTGGTGCCGAACGCAGGGCTAGTCTATGTGGGTCAGTCAATAAGTCGTCGTGAACTCGGTGAGACTTCTATGATAGACACCTAACTGGCCAAACTGTTTGTGTAACTGAGTTAGGTTTATTGCCCTAAGTCTAGCTACAGCTTGGTTGAAGATTGTATGATTACCATGTACAAATTGTAATTATACATACTCTGTATATTGTATCACATAAATCTTCTTTCGGGAAATTTTTAATATATCAGCTTATGTCGGGCATCAGCATATGTCTGGGTATTTTATATCAGATACTCATTGTCTGAATATTAGCGCATGCTATCCATTTCCGCTTTACTCTAAGTTGTAGCACCTCAAACTTTGTTGATTTTCCAAAAACTAAGTGTCAACTGACACGATTTTCAAGCATGGAATTTGGGGTGTTACACTTATCGAATCCTTAAAGGGTGCTAGGTAAAAGATATGGTTTATGGGCTAAGAAGGTGCCGGGATAAGGTTTGTGTATTATAGTTGTCAAGATCTAGTGTGTGAGTTGTAGTTGCTGAGATGGAGTTTGTATGTTTGAGTTGCTGACTTGTAGTCATTGTGTTGAGTTGTGGTTGCCGGGATAGAGTTTGTGTGTTTGAGTTGCTGAATTGTAGTTGTTGTGTTGAGTTGTGGTTGCCGAGATAGAGTTTGTTTGTGTTGTAGTTGCCGAGATGGAGTTTGTATGTTTGAGTTGTTGAGTTGTAGTTGTGTTGAGTTGGGGTTGCCAAGATAAAGTTTGTGTGTTGTGGTTGATGTGTTGAGTTGTAGTTGCTAGGATGGAGTTTGTGTGTTTGAGTTACTGAGTTGTAGTTGTTGTGTTGAGTTGTGGTTGCCGAGATAGAGTTTGTGTGTGTTGTAGTTGCCGAGATGGAGTTTGTATGTTTGAGTTGCTGAGTTGTAGTTGTTGTGTTGAGTTGTGGTTGCCGAGATAGAGTTTGTGTGTTGTGATTGATGTATTGGATGGACGGGTTAAGGAGATTGCCAAGATAGTGATATATAGTATAGGTCGAGGTGATAACGAATTATGGGATGATGTCGGAATCATTTCCCCATGGCTTCCAGTATACCAACAAACACACTACCCAAGCTTTCTTTCCTTTATCATGCATATATAATGTTGATATATGAATCTCATAAACATAAATCTATCTCTTCTCCTACACAGCCCCAAATTTACAATTTATGCAACAGATGAGTTTTATGGCTTGGTTTCTATAGTTCCTTTTTAGCATAAACATCCTAGGTTTGCTTCTATAGTTTATCACTCAAGGTTTCATTAAAAATAATCAATAAAAATTGGAAAGAAGGGAGAATCAATGATTACCTTTTAGTTTGCTAGTCTACACATTGTGATCTTTACTGGAATCACACACCCCTATCCTCATCGCCAATCTCAGGGGAAAGGTGAGCAGGGATCAATCACAACAGACCTTCTCTCTCTCTCTCTCTCTCTCTCTCTCTCTCCATCTCTCTATCTTAGACTCAGTTTTTGGTTGCAGCAAGATTTATGAATTTCCAGGAGCAACTCTTATATAAGGACTAAAGAGTCTTGCTCAACTAGAAGGAAATCAGGGACAGGTGGCCCTGAATTCAAAATGTATGATGGAAGGTCTGGGAAAGCATGGCACCACTGGTCTTATGTGTTTAGAGAGTGAGTGATTCACGCTAGTGAAGTATGGCTAATGGGATTTGCTGACAACTTTTTCTCTGCTACATTTCATGACTTTCTCATATTGATTATTAGAATATATTTAGTTGGGTGTTCCTTGTGGGCCGGGTTGGTTTAATTGGGCGGGAGCAAATCAAATAATTTAGGCGACTGAATCAATTCCTTTGTTCCAAAATAAATGAATTAAGAGAAGAATAAGCCTTAATTCCCAAGTAGAATTATTCTTCACCAAAATTTATACAAAATATCCATATATTATTCCATATAAATATAGTTGTTATTAGTACTTATTAAACTCAAATTGTTATTTATATATATTCAAAGTTTATTTCATGTGGTGTAGTATTTGTTAGACTCTTGATTTAAAGTGTTGATATTGTGTTTAATATTGAAATAGACTCAGGAAGTTTAAATTAATTATATATTAATAATAGTCATAATAATAATAATAATAATAATAATAATAAATAAATAATAACAACATTATTATTAGAAAAAAGAATCAATAATATTAGTATTAGAAAAGGGATTAAATAATAATTAGGAAGGGGAATTATTGATGGATAGTAGATGGGGAAATTAATAGTTATAATGGTTTTATTTTAGTACATTGAAGAAGTTTGAGTTTCTATCACCGGGGATTTTTAATTATCTGCAAAATTGAGGTTGGTGACTTAATATCCTATTCCGTGCATTTTTATATATGCATGGTATGTTCATATATTTTGGATTTACGGCCAAGTTTGCATGCCAATTATATGCATTTTATTCAACTAAGTTGTTAATTATTGATTTATATAATAATTCTGCATGCTTATTTTCCTAGCGCTAAAGATTTGTGTTTGGGACATATAGCACTTGAGTGTGCTTTCACCGTTGATGATGCATGTACTGTGTGCTATTGTACTCGGGTAGTGGTTGTTTGTTGAATTCTTTCTTTTATTTTGCAATATATGAAATATTTGTCATGTATGATTTATGATTTATGTTTTAGATATGAAATTAACCGTTACCCTGAGATTCATCTGATCACTTAATCTCAATGATACCAAAAGATTCAGGAAGATGTTTTGTATTGGGAAGCAAGGCAATACAACTGGAGTAGACTAAGAAGAACTCAAGGGAGGGGATTTAATTAAGAGGATTCTATATACATTATTTTGATTCGTATATTACTAACTACTCAATTGACATTTGGGATAACTATATTATTATTATTACCATCCAACGGTATTAGTTTGACTATTTGAAGTATTTAAATTTTATCACGTGAATATTTCTCTGGGAATTAGAATTAACCAGCATATGTATGAGCATATGTTATCAATTCATCGTCCAAATGATATGTACACTCTTTGTTGTGACTCACTCTGGTTTGTCAATGCCATCACTTTGATAAATACACATGAATTAGTTTAATAAGAGACATAGGAACATAATTGGACACCATAATTGACTCAAGACATAGGGGTGTTACAATGTGCTATACACGTTGCTTAACAAACCCGATAAATCAAGAGATCATCTTCAAGAAAAGGAAAGATTATGGGCCATGGGAGTTTGTGAAGATGCATGATCAAATGATGAATATGAAAAATTTCAACTGGAAAAATTCACCCTCATAAAACCTAACAAGGAAATCTGAAACTCTCCACACATTTTTTGTAGGGAAGACAACAAAGAATGATTGAACAAATTATACTTTTATTCTTTTAAACCTCAATTTATGTATATATTATAACATCCCAAATTCCATGTTCGAAAATCGTGTCGATCGACACTTAGTTTTAAGAAAATCAACAGAGTTTGAGATGCTACAACTTAGAGTACTGCGGAGGTGGATAGCGTGCGCTAAGATTCGGACAATGAGTATCTGATATAGAATGTCCAGACATATGATGATGCCTCGACATAAGCTGATATATTCAATATCCCGAAGGAATATTCATGTGATACAATTTACAGAGATTAAATACAATTCTCTGATAAAGAGAGTCTTAAACTAGACCTATGGCTTGGAACCTAACATCAGTTAATCAGACCATTTAGCCAGGTCGGTGTTCTGTAACATCCCGTTTTCATAAACGTTTCTGGAGCTAAGAGAGTTGAAAATATTTTACATAAACAAAGAGTAACTGAATAACATTGTATGTAATATATCTAACTGAATGTTAACTAATACAGTCATCCAAGTCTAATACTTCTAACATAAGTATCCCAAAAAGATGATGCCTTCGCAGGGTCCTCATACCGGCTTCTTACCCTTGTCCTCGATCACTTCCCAGGATCCTGAAGCTATGGCAGGGGCTGAGGTTCAATTCCCATTGAACCTCAGGTAACGGTTAACCTCATGCTTATGTAAACAGTATATGATAGTTATCAGAGATATACAACATAATCACAGTTTCAAACAAATATCCACATGTAAGGCAATAACATAACACAGCCACTGCAATATGTATGTTATCCCAGTCTGCACATAACCAATGCCACGACGGCCCATCGTGTCCTCAGCGCTAGGAAAACTCAACGGTGTTATCAAGACTATAACCCGTATACAATTCAACTCTCATAAGCAAATTTTCAAAACAGAGTATCATCATGTGAAAGCAACTATCATATATAACCAAACCATAAGCATAAGCGTTAATGTTACAATACGCGTCCATACCTGAGTTTAACGGGTCGTTGGGTACGTTTGTTGACGATACGCGTGCACAGTCTATCCTAAAAGGGTGATATTGTCTCAATTACTTCTCAAGCAATATTTCAAGAGACATCTTGGTCATACTTGACATTTTTACCCTTGAAGGATTTATTTTCATTTATTTCCGCATAATTTTCGAAAAAAACGATGATGCAGAATTTCTGGGAAGAATTTCGCCTAACTTTGGAAAATCATAACTAATTCCAGAAAGATCGAAAAGAGGATCCGTAAAATTTCCCGGAATCCTTGAGATGTCTACTTTCAAGGAAAAATACTGGAACTTACCCAGAACTCATTGATAATTCCCAGTTTCCAGAATTCAAACTGCTGCCCAGAATTTTGCTAAGAAATTGTAGCATAACTTCTGAGATTTTTATCTTTTTGCACAGAACTTCAATTGACACACTATTTATATATTTGGAAAGCCCTAAATGTCTACTTTCATCATGAATTTTCCCAGAATTTTAGAACATCATCTTCATCATAAGATACTAGCATTTTTACTACTGACTCCAGAAGTTCTTATTTGCTGAAATTTCGCCAGAGCTTCGCTATTTTGATCATAATCTTCCAAAAATTTTGCTATAACTTCTTCTTCATCAAATTTTTGAAATAAAGCTATTGGACACCATAAAAACATGAAAATAAAACTGGAATTGGAAGTTTGATGATCAAAATAACATTTCTAGCATTTCTACTTCATAAACTTAAGAATTTAAACTTGGAAGCTAAGAACTTCCTTAACTCTTGAAGACCACTTGCCTCCTATTTTCTGCAGCTCTTCCACACTCACTCTTTCTCTCTAAATTTTCGGCCAAGCTAAGTGAATTGGTGAAGAGAATGTGTTGTCTAATGCCTCTATTTATAGTAGAAGGGGGTGGCATGCTTGTAATTTCTCTTCTTAGCATACAACCATAGGATTTTTCTTGATGAGGAAGAAATGATCTTGCCCCTTCATCCCTCTTGGCCGTCCCCCCCCCCTCCTCCTTCTAGAATTTTTCTTGCTTTGTCCCCAAGAAAAGCCTTTTATTTATTAAATTAACTTAATAAATCCCAAATCCTAATTTAGTTAGGTGTAAGTTGGCGTTTAAATTCAAAATCTAATTTCACTTTTGGAATCCTAATTTTATGATTAGATTTATGGTGATTTTTAATTCCCAAAATGTTTAAGTATGAATTTTAAAAGTAACCGAAAGTATCTTTGAGAATAGCCAAGTTGAAGCTCATAATTCTCTAATTCTAAATATGTATTTATTTTGGACATTTAACTTCAATATCACAAGTTATGATTTAATTTCTATAGGTTTTCTCCTAATTTCTTCTAATTAAGCAATTACTTGCTCCCTAAGACAAACAACTTGCTCCCTAAGTTGTCTTAATCTTCTTCTACACACTTCTTTAATTGATTTATTATTTTTCTTCCATTTCCCTTAAAAAATTTCGTCCCCCCTCCCTTAATTTTAATTATGAAATTTTGTCTTAATTGTTCTCACATGCTCAAGAAGACAATTCCCTTATTGGTCCATTTAGACTTTAGGATTTAGGGTTAATATCATTGTATAATTTATTTATTCTTACTTAGAGAGATTTTGTCTCATGAAGTTAAATTAGGAATAAATGAGTTAAGTCCTAATTTAATCCCTAAAATATTGGTTTTTATATCAACAAGCTAAATTAATTTTTATACTCCTAAATTCTAAGAAAAATTTCCTATAAACAAAAATAAATACAATACAAAAATTTGAGACTCCATATTCACCTATTTGAAATAGGTATTATCTCTGAAAATATAATATTTAAGATAAATATTTTTATTTTTATTATTTTTGTTTTCGGGTATTACATGTTCAATCTAATAGGAGTCTCACCAACTCTATGGCGACTTGTAACAGTCCACCAATGAACCCTTCCTTAGTTTAAGCACCAAATGGTTCGAAATAACTTTATTAGATTCATGCCAGAGACTAAGTCCTAATAACTTCTACCGACCTTCGTCTTTGACCGTTGCCTCTTCATGGCTCTACCCACTGGCATCTTCTCTATTCCGGTTTCTTCCCTGTACTATTCATTAAGATTGAGGTCCAATGCCCATTGGACCTCAGGTAACGGTTAACCTCATACTTATGTAAACAGTATATGACAGGTATCACAATAAATACACAATGATAACTTTCAAAATCATAACAACAAGTATCATAATACAGCCACTGTAATATGTATGTTATCCCAGTCTGCACATAACCAGTGCCACGATGGCCTATTGTGTCCTCAACGTTAGGAAAACTCAACGGTGTTATCAAGACTATAACCCGTATACAATTCAATATGTCATGAGCAACTTTCAAAACAGAGTTTCAACATGTGAATACACTATCATATATAAGCATACCATAAGCATAAGAGTTAAGGTTACAATACGCATCCGTACCTTCGTTTGACGGGTTTTTTGGTACGTTCGTCGTTGGTACACGTGCACAGTCTATCCTAAATGGGTAATATCGTCTCAATTAATTCTTAAACAATATTTCAAGAGACATTGGCCACACTTGACATTTTTACCCTTTAAGGATTTATTTTCAATTATTTCCTCATAATTTTCAGAAAAATCGCTGGTGCAGAATTTTTGGGCAGAATTTCGCCTAACTTTGAAAAATCATAACTAATTCCAAAAAAATCAAAATGAGGATTTGTAAAATTTCCTGGAATCCTTAAGATCTCTATTTTCAAGGAAAAATACTGGAACTTACCCAGAACTCATGGATAATTCCCAGTTTCCACAATTCAAACCGCTACCCAGAATTTTGCCCAGAAAATGTAGCTTAACTTCTGGAATTTATATCTTTTTGCACAGAACTTCAATTGACACACTCTTTATATATTTAGAAAGCCCTACATGTCTACTTTCATCATGAATTTTCTCAGAATTTTTGAACATCATCTCCTTCATAAAATACCAGCATTTTTACTACTGACTCCAGAAATCACTAATTGATGAAATTTCGCCAGAGCTTCGCTATTTTGATCATAATCTTCCAGAAATTTTTGCCATACTCTTTCTTCATCATTTTTTCAAAATAAAGCTATTGGAAACCATAAAAAAATGAAAATAAAACTGGAGTTGAAAGATTTATGATCAAAATAACACTTTCTATCATTTCTACTTCATAAACTAAGAACTTAAATTAAAAACTAGGAGCTCTCTTACATCTTGTAGAACACTTGCTTCCTATTTCCTGCAGCTCCTCACTCTCTCCCTTCCTCTCTATATTTTCGGCCTAGCCAAGAGAAATTGGTGAGGAAAATGTGAAGGGAAGAGCTCTATTTATAGGCAAATAATGAGTAGTCATCAAGCAACTTCAATTGATCTTGGCCCTTGGTATTTACTTGGAGAAGAGGCAACAATCTTGTCCCTCTACTCCCTCTAAACCGTCCTACCCCCCCCCCCCCGGCCTCTTGCTCTTAAGCTTCTTTGCTTTGTCCCCAAGTCATTCTACTTCCTTCCCAAGTTGTCTTAATTTCTCCCAAATACTAATTTAGTTAGGAATAAGTGGGTGTTTTAATTCATAATCCAATTTCACTTTTGAAATCCTAATTTTATGATTAGATTTATGGTAATTTTTAATTCCCAAAACACTTAGGTATGAATCCTAACAGTATACAGAAATGACTTTGGGAATAGCCAATTTGAAGCTCACAATTCACTGATTCCAAATATGTATTTACATCTACTACTTAGTTCTAATATTCCAAGATATGATTTATTTCCTATAGATTCTCATCTAATTGCTTCTAATTAAGTAACTACTTGCTCCCCAAGACACACAACTTGCCCTCTAAGTTAACCCAAGCTTCTCATACACACTACTTAATTGAATCATGTGTTTGTATTTAAAATCATTTTTCCTCCTTGTTTCTTTAAGCAAAAACCATCCCCCTCCTTCATTCTTAGTGATCAATTTATGTCTTAAATGTTCTCACACATTCTAAAAGAAAAATTTCTCATTGGTCCACTTATTTGTGTAATTTATTTATTCCATCATTAAATAGGAATTTTCGCCCCTTAGTGATTATTTAGGAATAATTAGTTAAATCCCAATTTTAATCTCCAATATAGTGTTTTAGGGGTTACTAGACTTAATTACCAAAATTTAACAAGATTTCTAATTTAATTTTGATGATTAACAACCCCTTGTATGCTAATTGATATCATTTGGTCTCTAATTATGACCTTTAAAAATTAATCATTAACTAATTTCAAAAATTAATAGAGTATCTTTGTTAAAATGGTATAATTAAGATTATGATAATCTTAAGATATTTTATGATTCTTAATAAGATTGAATTTTGGATTTATTAGAATCCAAAGACAATTTCCCTAAAAATAAGAAACCAATTAAAATTAGAGACAACATACTCTCTTAAATCATGTCCCATAATTAACCCTTTGTTAATTAATTCCAAAGGAAATTGCCTAACATTAAATTAATAATTTACACAAATTTTGAGACCACATATTCACCTATTGTAATAGGTGTTATTTATCAAAATATAATATTTACATGTATTATGAAAATTGGGGTATTACATATATTTTTTTAAAAAAATACCAACCAATTTTTGTAGCGGTTTTCAAATCGGTACAAAGAAAAAAAAAACCTGCTAAAAACACTATCATCAAAACCACTAAAAATATAAATTGTTGTAAAATCCGTCACATTAACCGCTACAAACGTTATACATATCTCTATAAATACCACAACCACACCTCATTTCGAACCCTCCTCCATTTCTTCTCACCCCTCTTCTCTCATGTTTTCTCTCATTTGTAAAGTTTTCCGGTAGAGCTAAGCAAGTTGATCAAATGTGATTTTTCCCCCTTCTTATAATACTTATACTAATTATTTTTTCTTCTACTTGAGAAATTTAAGGATTTTCCCCCAACATTTTCAACATTTCTTCCATAATAAAATAATATCTAGTGGGCAACATAATGAATCTTTATTAGCTACATATTCTCAATATTAAACCTACATAATATCTTATCTAATTTAATTTAATCATTCTTCTTACTAGCATTTAAATTGTTCCTTAAATAATAAAACATTCAACATAACAATGGACTCAAATTATAGTCTTGCCTTTTCTTTTTTGCAATATTTTGTTGTTGTTTTAAAACCACTACAAATTTAAATTCAAACTTAGATTAAAATTTTCATGCAACTTTTGAAATTTTATCTAATATTAGTTGTGGTTTCATAACCACTACAAATATTTTGGGGCCAAATTTTCAATTTTTATTTCCCACTGTGCTAAATTTTGCCAAAATTTTGAGCCAAAATTTGTAGTGGTTTTAGAATAGCTACAAGATTCTCATATAGTATGTCATCTACATACATATCTTGTAGCGGTGACACAAAACCATTACAAATACATCAGCGTTCTTGTTATGTGAGTAGCAGTACTAAAAAACTAAAAAACTGCTACAAAACCTTTTGTAACAATGTGTTTTGTAGTAGTTTTTGAAACTACTATTATTGTTTTTTGTAGTGGTTAAAACGGCTACAAATCCACCATTTTGACTAAAAGAAAATGACCGTTTTTTTAGTCGTGGGTTGATCTTTTGCTTTTCATGTCATTATTGCCAAAACATTGGAATGTTAATCGATAGTTGACGATTCAGAATAGTTAACAAGTAGTGCACGCAAAAGCATGTGGGAAACTATTATGAAATTAAGTACTCCCTCCGGTCCTTATTATAAGGCACCAACTGATCCTTTTTATAAGGCACTTGTTTGTTCCCAATAAGCATTAATTATCTTTTTCCATGTATGCTCCTAGTTAATAAATGTAGTGGGTGAGAGAAATCATTAATAAATATTAGAATTTAGTGTAATTAGTAGGGATAATATTGAAAATTATTTAAATTCTAAGACAATTTTATTGACTTTAACTGTTTTTATTGGTATGTGAGAATTGTTAGTTGATGTCTTATAATAAAGACTAGAGGGAGTATGTGTAAAGTGTTGTGAAATGTCAACATTAAGCAAGTGAGAAACTAAATACTCCATTCCATATCATAATATGTCTTTTGGAAGAGATGAATGGTTCTTATTACTCATAATTAAAAGTGTCTCATCATAGGCACCGGAATAAATATACAAGGAGTGTACTATTCTTTGCTTGGCTACAACCAAAAGATAAGGAGTTCAAGCCAATTGGGAATCTCAGCATTGTTAATCTATTTTTGTATATTATCATTGACTTTAGAACATTGTACATTTATCAATGGCAAATTGGCAATATGAAATTAAGCAATGAGAAGGTCGAATTAGAAGGCCAGAATAAAAAGAACACCTTTAAAAAGAAGTCATAAAATGTATCGTAATCAGATCATACAAGCAAGGATCCAAATTGCATATATCACGTTTACTTTAAAGTAATTTAATAATTTACACTCTTTTGGTCAATTTATAAGACAGAGAGACAATAGAATATTTTTATAAGGCATATATTTATTGGCGGTAAACATGGAAAGATTAATTTAAAATTTCAGACAAAAAATATTTGTTCCTTATATTTAGGAATACTTCTATGAGAGAGATTGTTCTCCACAAAAAGTTGACTCAGGGAAGTATAAGGCAGAGAGGGTTCTTTTTTTCAAAAAAAAAAAAATCATAATTATAAGGCATGTCATTAATTTTTAATCACTGATTCTCCCTTTTACCCCTCATTAAATGTATGCGTATATGTTGGTTACTTACTAACATTATAGTATCTATATTTAATAGGGGCACAATTGAAAAGTTATTAAAGTTTTAGGTAGAATTGATGTGTTTCAAAATTCTTCTTATTTCTGGCAAAACATGTTAGAATTAACTTATACATGGGACCAGAGTTGTATAATTTAGGGAACAAGTGATTATAATGTTAAAAAGTGACTAATCTTTACTATGTACTCCATTGGTTCCTAACTATAAACTTCAAACAACCAAGTTGTGGTTATCAATAAAATAGTTAAATTTAGTTAAGAGCATTAAATATGGATTTTTTTTTTTACTACGCTCTTATTTGTAAAGAGGATAAGTGATACAGACTATAAATACAATAAATAAAGTCAAGGGGTAAAGTTGGAAAAAGTTCAAGAAATGCTATGACAAATCTAAAACGAAGCTTGTATTTTGGGACTGACTTATTCTTAATTTTGAGGCTTATATTTAAGGACGACGAGAGTATTATCTTTGACTAAAAAATATTATAGCACATTTCTATATCCAAGTACAATATATAACAATGAAGGTTAAATTGAAGAAGAAAGCTTGCAAAAAGTCGTAAAATGTATCACCAGAAACACGTACAAGCTACAATCCAAGTTGCATAACGCAGTTTGTATGGTAAATTATATATGCCAAACAAGATATTTTTGTTTTTTCTTTTTTGCCAATGCCAATAATGCTACCAAAATTTAATTAAACACGTGTCATGAAAATAGTAAGTGGCAAATCAAGTTCGTCTCTTAGAGACTCAATTCAATTAGTGATCAGGCATTAAATTTCCTTGTCTCGTTTAAGTTTAACAAATTAGAATTGCTTTCAATAAGAGTAAAGAGAAACTCAATAAGACAAGGAAACTAATAATAACAGATACTTTTCATAAAAAGAAAATTTGAATATCAAGACAAACAACCTAGAGTCACTAATCCCTTATTTATTTTTTAGATTTTATCTCAACTAAATTAATTTTAACTTAGCTTATCTGCTAACCTAGAGTATTAATGTCTTTAAATGCTTGTCGATCCATTTATATATCCACCTCAATTAATTTTGCAATGTCTCACATAACTAAATAAGATGCACTTTAGATTGGACTTACTCTAATTTGATTATGTAGAGCTTTTAGGTATATGTCTATCCAATATGTAAATCAAATTAAAACCTATTTTCTTATTATTTAATCCCAAGGTCAAATTAAGATTCCTTTTATCGAGTTCGATCATAAATTCCAAAACATGTTCAATGATAGCCAATCACTAAGCAACAACAACAAGAACAAGATTAAATAAACTAAAATAATATGAAGCAAAACCAATTAGTAGAAATAATTTCTAAATCCCAAACAAGTTCATAGTTCCTCTAGGTTGAAAAGAAAAATTAGCTAAAACAAAATTCATGAAATTCAAATAAAATTCAGATCCAGTAAAATAATTGAAAAAAAAAAAAGGATGGAAGAGAGCAAATCGGGATTCTTGCTGCTGTCGCAGGTAACCAAGGCGCGATGCACGTTCTCTATTTTGTCGCTTCGTCCGTTCCTGTTTCTGTTCAGATCCGCTCTCCCCGCTGCTCCTATATAACATATATTGCCTTCCTTGCACGCTGTCTCTGATCGCTCTTTTATTAGATGTATTATGTCACAATAATATCCCTTCAATAATTAAACAGCCCGAGATAACTCTTGCTTCATGTAGGGTCTACGTCTTTGATGATTGTCTTAATGAATTATTTTCTTTTATTTCATGTTTTAATTTCTGCTAGGTCATATGGTATCTCCTTCAAAATAAAACATGGAATATGAATAGATTTTATATCAAAATATCCTTTTATCCTATAAGTAATTAAATGATAGAAAAATATATACAAGATAATTAAATAGGTATGAAAATTAATAAACCCAACTAATTATATCATAAAATATACACCTATTTAATTATAATATATATACTTATCAGCTAAACAAGAGATGAGCTAAGCTCATAATATATTATATTAGTTTATACAATTATTTATTACATATATAGCATGTCAAATGGAACCTAAATTACAGGGTTAAGCTTAGGGAAGTACGTACTTAAGGTGATGGAAACATTATTTTAATATTACGTGTACGAAAATTTTTCTTTTGGACGAAACATGTGAATGAAACTTTCTTATTATTATTTTGGGAGTATGATATTGATTACATTATTAAACAGCTGTCAATATTTAAGTATTATCATTGACTTTACAACATTGTTTCCATTTATCCATCTCATAATTGACCAAAAATTATTTAATTTTACGAATTTTCTACAATATTGTGTGCCTGGAGTACAAGATTCCTCAAGACTTGCTGGAATCCTAGAGATGGTTACGTGGGCACAAATTTCTTAAATATATATTGGCAAAACAACATATTTGGTGTTTCAATTTTATATAAAATTTTATCTTGTTTGGCAAAAATTACTATAAATTTACACTTTGATATGCTCCTCATAGGGCAAAAGAACCCCTTATAAAAGAGCAAGTGAGGAAATATCAAATTTCAATTCCTACATTTATTGTTTGCCATGGATCCCAACAAAACTCACATAGCAGTAATTACGGTACCTTCTTTCAGCCACCAAGCTTCAACCTTGTACTTATGCAAACGCCTCCTTCAACTCAATCCACACCTTCACATCAACTTCATAGTTCCAATTCTAAACTCTCTCTCTAATGCCTCAAAATCACTCATTGATTCTCTCTCTTCTTTTAACTTTCACATTATCCTTCTTCCTCCTATCTCATTCCCACAAGCCTCCAATATTCATCCTGCACTTCAAATTCCTCTCACAATATCTCAATCTATTCCTTCCATCCGTGACACTTTGAACTCACTCAACAATTCGACTAATAATAAGCTTGTTGCTTTAATCGCTGATTATTTAGCCAATGAGACCATAGAAGTGGCCAAAACACTTAACATATTGCCCTACATATATTTCCCCTTTTCAGCCTCAGTTCTTTCTCTATGTTTGCATTCGTCGTGGCTTGACCAGACGGTTTCATGCGAATTCAGAGATCTTCCAGAACCCATAAACATTCCAGGTTGTATCCCAATTCATGGTCGAGATCTGCCAAATTCGCTTCAACATCGATCCAGCCAAGATTATCACAACTATCTTCGTCGCTCTAAAGCGTTACTTCTCGCCGACGGCATCTTGGTGAACAGCTTTGAAGGATTAGAAAGAGGAGCAATAACAGCCTTATTGAAAGAACAAACCAATAAATATCCTTCTATATATCCTGTAGGGCCTAATGTGAATCAGGCCGGTTGGGTTAGTAGCAATCATGTGAATGATCATGAAAATGATGATTCAGAGTGTTTAAGGTGGTTGGATAAGCAAGAAGCTAGGTCTGTGTTATATGTCTCTTTTGGAAGTGGTGGGACATTATCTCAAAACCAAATGAATGAGCTAGCATTAGGGTTAGAACTGAGTGGGCAAAAGTTTCTTTGGGTTGTGAGAGAACCAAATGATTTACCAAGTGCTAATTACTTCACTGGGTCAAAAGTAGATCCTTTACAATTTTTACCATGTGGGTTTGTAGAAAGGGTAATAAAAGCTGGTGGGCAAGGCATGTTGGTTGCTTCTTGGGCACCCCAAGTTGAGATTCTAAGTCACAAAGCCATTGGCGGATTCTTAACGCACTGTGGCTGGTTCTCTATACTTGAGAGTGTTTTGAATGGCTTGCCCATTATAGCTTGGCCTTTGTTTGCTGAGCAGAGAATGAATGCTGCTATTTTAAGCGATGGCCTGAAAGTAGCAGAGAGGGTAAAGGTTAATGAGAATGGAATAGTGGAAAGGGAAGAGATTGTGAAGGTGATACATAGAGTGATGATTAGTGATGAAGGAACTAGAATTCGTGCAAGAATGAAGGAGCTGCAAGATGTTGCTGTTGATGAATTGAAACAAGATGGAAGTTGTAGCATGAACTTGGTTCGATTGGGATTGCAATGGAAAAATATATGATGATAATAATACAAGAATAAGTTTCAATTTCAGATAATCATATCGATTCTTCTGTAATATATATACTCCTTCCCTCGCTTTTTACAAAAAATAACCTCCACATATACCTCATTTTTTTTTCATAACAAACATTTAGAGAATATCTTATTTTTTACTTGTTAATTTTTCATTTTGCCCTTATTTAATTATTTTATTTAATATCAATATAATAATTTTCATAGCCCTTATTACTTCTACCATATTTATTTTCTTATTCTCTTTTACCATCTTCTTTATTACTATAATAATTTCTTTATTCTCTCTTGTATTCCCTATCTCCTCGTAAATAAGGGAATTGTTGTGAAAAGGGGGTTACAATTTTAACACATTTATTGTTCTTAATTGACATTTTAAACCGAGAGATTTGGTTATGTGATCCTTATAAAAAAGCAACGGAGGGAGTATAAAATATGCGTTAACCTTGGGGTATGTGGGAGGTCAAACGAAGTTCATTATACAAGGGAGTTCCGGAGTGAACATGCTTTCACATTAATTTTATCATTGTTTTATCTTTCATATTTTGAATCTGATCCGTCAGTCTTTTCATTTCTTAGGATGGCATGAGATTTCTTTTTAAACTTCAAAATATTATTTTTTTTTCTCTCATCGTTTTTTATAAATAAGAATACTTCTGAAAAAAAATATTTTTATATATCTATTGTCTTTGATTAATTTTGTTACTCCCTAAAACTTTAGAGGTAACCGGCAAAGAATATGAGAGATCACTATACAAACAAAATTAAATATGTAGTAAAACAGTTTGTTATAATCAGTTTAAAAATAGTATATCTCATATCCCATCTTTCGTAGGACTTTAACAAAACAAATAACAAGTGTAGCCTCACAATCTACGAAGATAAATAACCGAGTGTAGAAGAATCCACAAAAACTAGTGTGGACACATAGTCCATGAGGATGAGTAACTAAGTGTGACTCGAGGCTACGAAACAAAGGTAGGTACAAAACCTCACGAATGACAAGTATGAGAACAAATCCCACAAATATCAAGCATGAGTACTAAGCCCAAGAAAGTTAAGCAAGCTCAAGGTTAATCATCGTAAGCTCGGGACTAACAGTAATGTCGTTAGTAATCCCTATGTTGTCGCCGTTACATCATGATTGGACTTTGGTTTCCCCGACATTGGAAGCATCTTATGACTCAGAGAAGGAGGAGCGATGGCAAAGGAGGAAGGCGATAGAGGTGGCTAGATTACCAACTTCATAATTACAAAAAGTTGGTGTCCTTTCATGTAAAAGGGATGTACAATATATTAAATTCCCACACATAATTACAAAAATGCCACTATTTTTATTTTTTTAATTCCATTTTTAAAAGACAGACTTTTTTAGGGAAGTATTATTGTACTGGGAAGGCTTTCTTCTCCCAACACACACACACACACACGGGAAGTATTATTGTACTGCGAAGGCTTTCTTCTCCCAACACACACACACACACACACACACACACACACACACACACACACACACACACACACACACACACACACACACACACACACACACACACACACACAGAGTTATAATTAATAATCTATAAGTTATATAACTCTATTCTAATATTAACTCAATTACAAACAACTATAATATTTCAATTTACAAAACAACTATATTTAAATTATGTGCGTTTTACCTATCAATTTACAAAACAACTCTATAACTCGTATTATTACCCAAACAACTTCAAAGATCAACTTTGATAAAAAAGACTTATGATTCCCATTTCGAAACAAGGTTTGACTCAAAGTAACATACGATTCAAGTCCCTTATTTTCTTCTTATAGCATAAGCCCACGGTTATCTAGCAATTTTAACATCATTCCAATCATTTTATTCTTTTAGACATTTTATCAAACACGTGGAAACAAAATCAAACAATGTTATCAAACTCGATACACTCAACAAATCTCTTACCAAATGCTTCCAAGTATCAATATATACTCTTAGCTTTCCAACTCAAATCTTTACTAATAATCAATTTAAATACAAAAAAAAAAAAATCAAATTTGAAACTTTTCTTCTTCATAACATATTAACTAATACCATAAATAAAAACTTACCCAAACCAAATCAAGCTTCAACCATCCCCACAACACGTTTAGCAAGGAAGAGGAGAAGAATCAAAATGAAATACTCCCAAACAATCTTAGCCACACGCAGATTGGAGGAAAAATGGACAACCTTGAAATCAAAGAGAGAAAGGTTGATTTGGATAGAAGACAGAGTCGCCAGCGGTGGTCAGACGAACGCTAAACGACGGGAGGCACGGTCAGGGAAGCGACTCATGGCTGAAGGAGGCTAGGGGTTTTGGGTTAATCATGAAGCTTCTTCCTCTATTCAAACATGAAGATGCAAAACAAACAAAGGAGTCCTCTGGGGATTCTGAGTTTATCACAAAGCTCCTTCCTCAGTTCATATTTGAAAATGCAAAACTAGAGCCATAATACTGGTTCAACCTGTGGCCCATGGGTTTTGGCAAGGTTTGGATTGTAAAAGTGGAGTCGTACATGGCTAAACTGTTTAGCCAGTAGGCTGATGTGGGTCAGCCTGCGGGTTAGTGGGTTGGCCCACATATTATTTTAAAAAATATATCGCAATTTCACAAAACCCATAAGTCCCATACTCTTGCCTTGGTACCTCCTAATCCCAAAGAGAAAAAATTTCAGCCTCCTTCCTCCTGTTTTAAACCAAATTATCATATATTGATTGCATGAGGATGATTTGATATTTTTTATTTGTAAACTTTGACAAATTTGATAATTTTATCTTTGAATTATGAATTATCTTTTTGAATTTTTATAAGGGGGAATGCTTAGTGTTAAAAAGGTAATTTTTTTTTTATATATCAAAATTTTAGGAAAGGTTCGGGCTCACTCACAATCCAAGGGTAGGGCGTTTGGAGCTCAGTCCATAGAGGATATTGGTCAAAGAGTACACATGCCTCCATCTCTACCAATGTTACCACTGCTTCCTAGACTCCTAGAATGCCTCTTCCAGCGCCTTGACCAACGTAAGGATTGAACCCCTCCCTAAAGGTGAGGAAGACCGACCCCCACACCAGTTGAACCCAAGGACGAGAGGTTTTGAGTCAAACCTTGTATATTTGATAACTCATGTATATGTCTCAAAATTTTGGGTGTCTTAAGAAAATGGGGCAAAAATAATAATTAAAAAAACGTTGGCCTGCCAGCTGGCCTACCAATATGTCACTAAAGGTTAGGTTTGACATTTTGTTAGCATGCAAAAATGCGGGCCTGTGTAGCCTGCGGATTGATATGGGCTAGCCCGTTGCCCACATTGCCAACTTTATGCAAGCCTGAAGCCTACAGGCTTGTCCCGTTCCCAACTTTATGCAAAACGCTAAAAAATATATGGTCCTCTTCTAATTGTTTTTAGTAAAGGGCATTTAAGTAATTTAACCTTGTCAAGACCAAAAAAAAAAAAAAAACACCTGGTAGAGGACGATTTCCAGCACCCCAAGATACTGAACACACTCCCTTGCCACCAAGCTAGAAGCTCAACTTTGTTGTAATTCCACCATAAATAATATAAATGTCAATCAACTCATATTATTCTATTTTTAAGGGCCATCACAAATTTTAACCAATTTTTTACGCTACTTAATTTGATTATTTGTATAATTTATAGATAGGATTGAAAATTAAAAAGAATATCTTTCAAAATTTCTCAATGGAACAACAGAAAGTAAAGAAAAATAAATAAATAAAGTTATCTATTATCATAAATGCATTTTTAATTGAAAATTAAAATTAAAGGTAAAACTAAACTAAAGGGTGATCCAATCCTTTTGTTTGAGAGGAATTCTGTGTATATTTCACGATATATAAAATGTTTTAGCAACTATGTAATTTAAACCCTCTATATACCTTAATTCTTTTCTTTTTTTTTTGATACTATCAAGTATGGTATCAATCCCTTTTTCTAATCCTATTATCAAATATCGAAGCAAGTAACTATTCTAGTTTTAAGGTTCATTACTGCCCTCCCAACTTATATCTCTTTTTTATGCTCAAACTTGAGACTTGAAAAATATAGTAGGGCCTTACAAATCCTCATCATTGTTTTCAAACATGCAGGAGTTGTGTGGAGGGTTAATTACTCACTAATATAACGGATGCAAGGCAAATATTCAACTCGGAGAGAGCCATTCGAGTAAATTATTCTGGTATTTTATTAATTGAGATTTGTTGACGAGTTATAGCTGTGGTAGTTCACTTTTCAAGAATACTTGGTGAAGAAGTGCATATCATTCATATGTAAAAGATTACAAAGAAAATCTGTTGGGTTAGTAACTCGAGCAAAAAAAAAAAAAAAACTTCTTTAGACGTTAGTGTTCAAGATGTTGAAGCTCTAGATTCTAGCACAATTGTGGATTGGCCTTCTTCACCTCTCTCCTCATGTGGGCTCTCGTCTAAGCAGCTTGTTGAAACTTCAACAGGGGTGAGGGTAGGATCAGTTGACCACTCTCATCAACATATGCTCTTAAGTCGACGCCCGAGGTATCTATCTTGATGCTAGGATTCAAGAGCGCCTTTTGCTCTAAAGCATTATTGAAGGCGCCCTCCACCCCACTCCTTAGATCGGCTATGTTGGCATGGGAGGATTTCAACTTTACCTCCAAGTCCTTCAGCTTGGCCTCGGCCTCTTTGTTTAGCTCAGTCATCCGTTCAAGGTTTTGACATCCCCTTGGCAATTTTGTTGCTTATTGAACAGGTTTAACCTTGAAGTCAGGAGATCCTCTTAGAGCATAGTCAGTTCCCCATCGGCCTTTCCCTTTTCTAGCTTAGCTGCCTCAGCCTCCCCCAATGCCTTTTCTATCGCCTCAATGACTTGGTCCTTCTCCATGGTCATGTGTTGTAGCCTCTTTTATGAGTCAGTGCATTTATTCCTTAGAAAGGCCACATTTTAAGCTAGTCTCGCCGCCCTTAGAGTGTAGTGCTCTATTTGTGCAAGCTCGTCGGCCTTGGCATCAGTGATACATTGGGCCATAAAGAAGTTGTGCAGCAAACGGATACACATTCGGTGTCTTTATTCATTCCTTGGTTCTAGAAATAGGACCGGGATTGGAGGATGTTGGTAGGAGATGGTGGATGTTGGCTGGACAGCTGATCCGGCATCCGAGCGAAAGAAGTTGGAGGATCTAGAGTTGGTCCTTGACCAATAGAAGCAGAGGCATCGGTCACTTTTGATGCCAACGTGCTCTTGGTAGTTTTGGATTTTTTAGGAGGAGCTTTTTGTTTCCCCTTCCTGGCTACAAGAGAATCTCATTTTTTGGTTAAGTCAGGGTCCAGGACAACCTCTTTGCCGGTAACCACATTCATTTAAGGTGGCCATTTTCCAATTCTCGGATTTGCAAGACAAAAACACAAACTGTTGCTAGTAAATTGTCAACAACCAAGATACATGTAATGCAACACAATGAAGAATAATTTTCGTACTCGCCACATGTCATCTTCTAACTAAGGGTGTTGGAATGTAGTCGACTGAATCAAGGAGCCCACCCTGCTCCCTAAAACCATCTATGAGGATGATCGCATCTTCTTCAGCATTTGTAAGGTTATTTAACAAAGGGTTAAAGGGTTTGGGATAGACACCGTGATGGTTGTTTGTTCAGAAGAGGGGGAATCTACCCTCGATGACCCCGGGATCAGAAGTTTGAAGGAACTAAGGCTGTTGCCTGAGTTCAGCAACAACCTTGAAAAAGGCGGGCTTAAAACTCTTGAAAGAGTCGGTAAAGGGTCTGAAAAGTTTGCGATCTCATACGCTCCTCAGAGAGGTCCAACTAAATTTTGAGGGTTTTTCTTTGGAGGAAGGTGACTTTAAGGGGCAAAGAAATAAAAGAAAAGGGGAATAGTGCAAGGCAAGTCTTGCTCTTGGCAAAAATTTTTGAAGGCAATGACGAAGGCCCAGCAGTTTAGATGTAGTTATGTGGAGCAAGGTGTAGGTGGTTTTAGAAGGCAGATTTGGAAGTCAAAGAAAGGAAATTTTTTGTTGAGATGGGTTATGATATCTCAGTAGAAGAAAAAGAAGTGGGGATCGGTGTCCCTCACTCAGCAAGAGGCGACTGACTCATTTGCTTGGGGTAAATGTAGGGTATACCTCTCCCTATTGAAACACCCATCCAAAATACACTTTTTTTATACATCAGAACGTATACAGATGCGTCTCTTAAAACCAAAAACTACCACCGAAGCTACTATTCCTATACAATAAATTTACAACTTAATAAAATAAATCTCAAAGCTAAAATTCTTCTCCCATCGTAGTATAATTCTCTAGTATCTCCTTTATTCCCGTGCTTCTTACCCTAGCTGCAACATTAGTTATTTCAAAAATACTCCTGGGATTCAAATGAATCCCAGTAGTAATGTTAATAATCACTCACATACAATGTATACACAATACATGCAAGCACGATCATTACTTATACATACAATTCATACAACGCATTCAGCATTCATGCATTTATATAAATACAAACAATGATAAATACAAGCATATAAAGGTACACATAGTACGTGAGAGAAGAGTTACTACCTTGATCTTTCCTTCCTTCTGCACCCACGAATCACACATATATATTGTCTTCTTCCATAATCCTTCGGCATAATGCATACACAAGTAGTACATCATTCTTCTTCCATATACACGATTTCATGCACTCAACTCCACTCTCAGATTACTTAATCATTTCCACTCTTCGGATTTCTCTTATTCATTCACATTTCCGCCAAAATGAAGGAGTAATGTGGGTATATATATTATGCTCAATGTACACACGTGGCTGGTGGGAGCAAGATGAAGAAAGTATGTATATGTGTCGTGAAGGCAAAATGGCCAAGTATCATTTATGTGTGTACGTGTAATTGTAAAAAGAAGCATGAATTATCTTTAGCCATTGTGTTCGTTTAGCCGAAACTGAATGAGGTGTCTTCTTTTTAATAACAAACCACATTAGACCATCACCACATACACACATATATTGACACGCACTCACACAAGACACACACTCAAAACATTTGTCAATATATTTAATTTTCCCCTTAATTATTTCATAACCTTTCTCCAAGTCTAAAATAATTTGGCTAATTATCCTAAATTCTTCCCCATACTAAGCTCAAGACTTTGAACTCTTTATAAATAGGGCCTAGTAGTCTCCCAAAAATAGGCTAATTCTCAAGCCTTTAGACCCAAAATTCGGAGTGTTACACCTATCAAAAATGCCGAGTTGGGGGAAATCTTCAGCAATCATCGTACTTCTAACATGCAGCATGACACTGCTCACTTTTAGTGAACCTGAACTATTTGTGACTTGGGCTGAACCGGAAGAGCCCAACTCTCCCGTCATGGATTGTTTGGTAAGGTGTGAAGGTGAAGCCATCTATACCTATATGGAGAAAAGGTAAAAGTCAGAAATGGGAAATGTACCTGACATAACAAAGACATCTAAGTGAAAATTAAAAGACACAAGGCCGGGATGGCTCAAGTGGACAGAAGATGGAATGGCTGGGAAAACAAGGTTATGTTGACAGTGGCCCAGAAGTAAGTCGGCCTCCTTTTCACGACCTAGTTGAGCAAGCTCAATACTTTTATAGCAACAATCGTCACAAGGTGTTAGGCTTTAAGTTTGGAAAGCTGGGCTAGAGGAACTTTGATCTACAGCTGGACTGGAGGAAGGACAGGAAGAAGGTCCTGAGACATTTGCTTTTGCTCTAGAGTTGGTAGGTGTGTGAGTTTGAATGTTTTTCTTACTCCCACTTCCCTTGGATTGAAGAAGGTCTGCTTTGGTCGACTCCTCAATGCGAGGAATAGACCAAAACCAGAATTTTGTTTTGTCAGAGAGCTTTTGAATTATTTCTCTATCTTCTACGGGGATTGGCCTACCATACATGTTTAAGGCCACACCAAGATTTTGGTGCATTGAGCCTAGGGAAGAAAGAAAGAAAGTTGAACTTTTAAGGGGAAAACCCTAAGAACTCACCTAGAAAACTCAGAAATCCTTAAAGACCTATCGAGAAGATTATGAGAAGATGTTCTAATGAATGAGAATGAAGAAAAACAAAGATGGTAGGTAAACAAATGCAAAATAGACGAAGCAAGAAAAGAGCAAAAAGTTACATGGTTCTAGGAAAGGCTGAAGAAGGGAGAATTTGGTAAGGAGAGAATTTGGCGCAACTAGAGTTCTCTCTGAGAAGTTGTGACAAATTTGAGCGTAAAGTGTCAAGACAGAGACGCACACAGGAATATATAGACGCTGTGAATTTGAAGAGTTAAAGATAGTAGTGTCAAATGTTGCAAATTTGAAGAGCTAGGGGCAGCAATGTCAACACCCCTATGAGAATTAGGTTTAAAACCCTAAAAAATACAATGATGACTGATATGAAATTATATGAGCATTAAATGCGCATGAAAACCGAAGGTAACTGGTGTGGCTACTACTTGGGAAATGGCGGTTATACACTAAGATGCGAGCCAGTGAACAGTTGTCAACTTCTTTGAGGAGTCATACCCCTTTGTATGTTGGCATGCTTACATGACATCCCGAATTGGGGGCCGCACATGGCAAAGGTTGATAACTTGTCAAGCTGGGTTAAAAATTGCAATCGTCAAGCAGGGTTAAAAATTGCAAATGTAACCCGGTCATCATGAAAGCATTATGGTTGCGGAAAACCAACTCGGCAAGCATGTTAGGGGGCATGTCAAAAGTGAACTCGGATTCAAGAAATCTTGGAAAGCAGCTGAATGGAAGTAACTCGGATACATAATCGGGCAGTTAATCTCGACATCTCAGAAGCCTGAAATACGGAGCTTGGGGGCAACTGTTATGGATGCATATGATGGGCCTGGCTGATAGGCAGCCCAATAAGCAAGCTTTATGATAGAATCCTTCCATAATTAGGTAAAACACTAATTCTCCTATAATCATACCTATAATCATGGATAGTATAGGTAGTGGAGTAGGCATTTGAGAACGTAGGGGTGCATAATCAGCACACAGAGTAATGGATTGAAACCCTAGAGATAATCTCTATAAATAGGAGATTAATCATAAGTTACACGCTCTTAATTCATCTATTCTAAATTCAATCTCACTATGCACACACCCCACTCTCTTTGGCTATCGCCATACTTATGTAGCACAGTGATCACTAGACGCTTTGTGGTGTCGTTTCCATAAATAATGAGTAATCTTCATCTCTTTGGTGTTCTAATCAATAGACATCTTGGAGAATACACTCGGTCCAATATAAACCCTTTACTAGTCCATAGAGGTTAGGCATCTGTGTTCTACAACAGAACACTTTGAGTTGTTATTTGTCCTCTAATCATCAGTGTTGTTGCTAGCATCACTTACTGAACGAATTGGCTTTAAAGAAGAATAAGAAGAGCAAAACAAAAAGCTTGTCTTGCGTCAAAAGATGATTTCCTGAAACAATTAATAGAATTGAGTTGAGAATGACTAAGACTTAATAGTTGTGGTAAAACAACTATAATAATAATAATAATACTAATAAGGGATTTCTTAATCAGAAGTAGGTCTTCAAATGGCTGGTTTAATTATTTACCTGCCAACAACATTGCAACAAAAGGTCTCACTTATGATAACTCAAGTAACCTTAGAAGTGTTCAGTAACATGTTCCTGAGATTACTATCCGATTCAATAATCACTCTATCCGGTGCGTATATATATGTCAGCACGGGAGAAAACCATTATTTGGGAGCAATCATATGTCAGCATGGGAATTTCAAATGGCATGTCCCATTGTAAAAGTTATTATACCTTATCAGACAAAAAATATTTGATTTTTTGAGATTCCCAAATGTTATCTTATCTTCATCTGATTCTTTATCTCCTTTAGCCATTATTTCTTGATTGATTGACATCTCCATACGAACGACTCTTCAAGTAAAGCTAAACTTTTAGCTGCCGAGGATGTGAACAGATATAACAATCCTTCACAATCATTTACAAGCAATTCCCTTAATTTTGAGAAAGATATAGCTGATAGTACCAAGTGCCTCAAACGAGGACAATGATCCATTATCAAGGTTTCTAGGTTTGCAAGAATTGGGGCTACCCAAGACTTCTCTAACCCAATGGATTCAAGATACCCCAGATACATTAGTTCCAATCCTTTGAGACGTGGAAACCACATGTCATTATCAAGATCGACATCAGGTCTTTGAGAGCTGAACATTTCTGTGAGATTAGTACAAACCACTCGAAGCTTTTCTAAATTGGGAAGTGATCCCTTCTGAAAGAGTTCCTATGGAAATCCACCTGAATCCTCATGGAAGCAGTGCAATATGAGAAATTTCACTGTCTTGATCAAGTTTACTGCCTCACACTTTTCTCGCCAATTGATGACTTCCTAATTTTAATAGATTTGAGGAATATTTTAACGTATTTAGAAAGTCATTAATACTAAATTAAAGAGATTTTCTTAAGATTTTAAGAGAAATCAAGTTGGTATATCATTTGTGGGATTTCAATTTAAAATAATTTTTTTGAGTTTAGGAAATAAATAATAGTAATTAGAAATTAAAAAAATAAAAAAATAAAAATTCAGTTTTATCATTATTTGACTATCATTATTATTTAATTTCTTTCCTTTCATTTTCTTCTACAATCAGATGCAATAGGAGCACGTCACACTTGGGCTGAAGGTGTTGGAATGAATTGAAGAAATTGGGCCCACGTTGAATTTCAAATTGGTTTGAATTCATTGGAATTGGGCCACGCATAAAGCTGAATGAATTGGGTTGCTTGGAGTTTCATTTAATCAATTGAAGTGGGCCCATAATACATTGAATGAATGAGTGAATCAAATGAGCGAATGAATGAGTGAATCAAATGAGCGAATGAATGAATGAAAACCTAAATAAAAGGAGGATCTGGACGAAAAGAAAAGGGCGCGCGGGAATGAATTGAAGAAGCAGAGGAGGACGCGCAGAAAGACAGAGACACGGAGAAGCAGAAAACGCGACAGCTGGGGGGCGTAAATTTGAATCCAGAAATCACGAGCTGGACAGAATAAAAGAAGGAACACTGGAGCAACACGAAAAATCAGAGCGCGAGATTTGGGGGCTGAACAGAGAAGAGACGGTGACAGAAAAATTGGAGAAGCAGAGATAGAGATGCAGTACTGATTTTCTGTTCCTATTCTTGGTTCTGTTTAGTTCAAATTTCTTTTTATTCTCCATGTTTTTAATCTCAATATTAATGTTAGACTCTCTTGTGTCTTGGATTTCATTGAGTAGCTAAACTTTTATTGCAGGATTCTTTTGAACCTTTTGTATGGATTAATATTTGAATAATCCTCTCTTTTAGTAGATAAATATATATATATGTGTTGATTTTAATTTAGGCTTAATGCTTTTAAATGATTAGCCTCCACTTAGATGATTTATTTACTTAGGTCTGACTTGAGAAAGCTAATCTAGGCGTAGAACTTGATTGAAATCATGCTTGTCTTGATATTTATTTGATAAATGGATAGTTTGTTGGTAAAATAGAGATATATTTACTAACCTTGCATTGTCACATTAAGGTTGTTACTTAAATATTGATTCTCATTAATTGTAGCAAGAGATTGTGCATTTTAATGAGAAGAGAAACTTGATATTGACTTGAGAGAGCTTGTCAAGTATTTGTAAACCTTAGACTAATGCATATAGATATGGAAATACTAAGAGAGAGAAAATTAATTCAATATTATGAAATGCAAATAGAGGAAGAAGAATCCTAGGCTTTTATTAAATCCTTAAAAATCCAAAAATCATTTGTTTTTATTAATTTTTATTTTTAGAAATAGTCTTTAAATATTTTCATTTCTCATCAAAGCTTGTTTTAGCTCAACTAAATTAAATTCACTAAGTTCATTGTTTGACCAATTTATTATACTAATCCTCGTGAAACGATACTCTACTTATCACTTTATTACTTGCACAACTCGTACATTTGTGAGGCGAACACCAATTAACATTCATGATATCAGCCTGGTTCAATGACAATTGTTCTAGGTTGGGAAAAGCAAAGTAAGAACCAAATTACTATTACACCGGTTTTGGGTAAAATGATCAATTTCCATAAATTCAAAGTTCATAGACACATAACAGAGGGACAAAATTTAGTAGACACATAACAGAGGGACAGAATTTAGTAGAAATAAATATAGAGTTGTTTTTATGTTGCGAGAGAATTATTATTACACTAGAATAAACCAATGAGAGGATTTATTTGAGACATTTTCTTATATTAATCAAGGACACAAACAATATTTATAGTTTCAGGTGTTTAAAAAATGGCTCAACATTGGTTTATGAAGAGCCAAAAATAATAATAATAATAATAAAATACTAAAATGACAACTATATATGGAGGGCATTAGAAGGGGGGGAAACCTTTTCGAATGAGACAATAGCTTCCTCATCAATTGGATCATGACCATGACCCTTTGCTGGAAAGATCTCAAACGATCACAATGATATGATATACAAAAACGTTTAACTTTGGCCATTAATCCAGACCCTCTAGTCCTAGATAGATGCACTTGAGTTGAGGCAAATTCCATAGACTCAACGTGCGTGGTTAAGCTTGGAAACAGAATTGAGTTTAAAGTTGCCCCCCTTTGGACTGTTTCATTATTTGCAACAATTTTTATTAATCCCTCACAACTTTCCACGTGTATTATTTCAAGGCTTTCAAGTTTGCGTTGGGGCATTGAGGCTGGAAATAAGCTCTTGAGTCTTCCGAATCCATGAACATGCACTTGTTGCAGGGATTGGAAGCTTAGAAATTCTTGAGGGTCCTCATTCCAAACATTCTCCAAACCAGAGAGTTGTTGCAAAGTCAATGTTTTCAAGGGAATAGAGAAAGGTGAGGACAAGGATCCCACCTCAAATATTGTCTTTATGGAATCACAGTTTCGTACTTTTAAGTTTTCCAAGTTAATGAAAGAGCCAAGCAAATGAAAAGGGATCACATAATGCAATAAAAACTGGCAACCATCCTATATCAAAGTCTCCAACTTACTGAACCCTCCCTCTGGGACTGCCATATATCTCCAAGCTTTAAACCTTGCACACCACTTGTAAATTGGGCAAGCTGCTCGGGCAAAACAGTTTTGTTAAGTTATTATATGAGTGTCATTATATTTATAATTAATATTACATCAATATGTTATTCTGATCACCTTTGACTCTCCACACCCCCCCCCCCCCAAAAAAAAAAAGAACCTTTGACTGAGGTTTAGATGAATATTGCACTTGCCAACACACACACACACACACACACACACACACACACACACACACACACACACACACACACACACACACACACACACACACACACACACCACACATTTTCGCGGTTTTAAAAATTAAACTTTCCTCGATAAGATAATTTAAATACGCTCACCTTAATTAATTAAATTCATTTTAAGTAAAATCTCAATAAATTTACAACATAATGTCCTTTTAGCTTTGATAAATTTTAATTAATTTTAACAATCATATGTAACGTTCATAATCAATATTAGGACCATCTAGCCTTTCGACATTAAATCAGATGGCAATGGTGCAAGCAAAAGTCAAGGTTTAAGCTTTTTCAATTTATCAAAATAAAAAATATTAGCACTATGCTATTTTGAATGTAACCAAAAATAAATTAATATATTGAATTTAACGCAAAAAATAGCTTTATCAAGAAATGAGTTCTAAATATAATTTGTTAAACTAGATTGACAACCGATTTGGAATTTCCTTGGAGGTTAACTTAATTTTAGGACTATTATGCTTTGAAATGACTATTGGATTTATGGTACAAGATTTTTTATCAATTGAAAAGTAGGCTAAATTATTCAAAACCTTTATGAACTTTGTGTTAGTTGCATATAATTCCCTGACACTTCTAAGTTTAAATTTAACCCTCTAACCTTTTATGTAATACCCGGATAGTTATCCATCTTAAATATCATATTTCCATAAATAATACTTATTTTAAATAAGTGAATATGTGGTCTTAAATTTTGGTGTTATATTTATTTTATTCCTAGGCAATTTTCTCTAGAATTAGGAAGCCTAAAGACTAATTTTTCTAAATCTTATTAAGGATCATAAAATATCCTAAGATTATCATAATTTAGTATGATCGTAATTATACCATTTTAGCAATTAAAATCATCGGAGGATGGTGAAATCAATTAGAGGAAATTAGTAACAATTATTGGGCAATTAAGAACCAAATGATATTTAGGAGCTAATATTAGCATACAAGGAGTTGTTAATCATCAGAATTAAATTAGAAACCTTGTTAAATTTTGGTAATTGAGTCTAGTAATCCCTAAAGCACTATATTAGCAATAGTAACCAAGAATCAACTAATTCTCCCTTTAACTAATAAAAGTGGCGAAAACTACTAATTAAAGAGTGAAGAAATTATATTAACCCTTAATCCTAAATCCTTGTGAAATTAAATTGGCCAATGATAAAACCAGAAAATATTCTTAATCCTCATGAAATTAATTGGACCAATGAGAGATTTTTTTTCTTGAGTTTGTGAGAACATTAAAACATAAATTGATAATCAAAATGATGAAGGGGGGACGGTCTAAGATTGGGCAACAAAGAAGAGGAAATTGTTTTAAATAAACATACAAACACGTGGGTAAATTAAATGATAAATGGTCATTAAAGTTTAGAAGAAGATAATTGTACTTATGAAGACTTTAGAGGCTTGAATTTATTGAATTGGAAGAGGATAAAGGAGAGAGAAGAAGGGGGGAGGGGGTGGCGTGTGTATGTGTGTGAGTTGTGAGTGTGTGTGTCTAAGAGTTGTGTATGTGTGTGTGTAGTAAAGAAAGTCAAAAATTAACCAAGGTGAATAATGGTTTGAAATCCAAAGTGAAAACTTAAGAAGCAAGTTTATTCCTTAATCAGACACAAGTAAATGAGAATCCATAGAAGTTAAATCATATCTTGAAATATTGAAACTAAGTATTAAATATAAGTAGATATTTGAAACCGGTAAATTATGGGCTTAAACTTGGTTATTCCCAAAGTCATTTTTGTATACTTTTGTGATTCATACCTAAGTTTTTTAGGAAGTTTAAAATAACCATAAATCTAGTCATAAAATTATGATTACAAAATTGAAATTAGATCTTAAATAAAAATTCCAACTTACACCTAACTAAATTCACATTTGGAGTAAATAAGAGATGAAGCAAAAATCTAAGAAGAAGGGGGAGGGGGAGGTAGTAGTTTTGAGAAGAGGTGTAGGGGTAAGATTTATACTTCTTTACCAAATTAAATCCAATGGTTAAGATTAAGTAAAAGTTGCTAGATAGTTAATTCATGCTTGGCTATAAATAGAGGCTTCATGCTTCATAATTTCTCACCAATTCACAAGGCATAGCCCGAAATATTAGAGAAGAAGGGAGTGAGTGGAGGAGCTTCAAGAGCAAGAAGCTAGGTTCTTCAAGAGGTAATGAAGCTTTTAGTTTTAGTTTTAGTTCTTAGCTTGTGTAGTTTAAGTAGGAATGTTAGGAAATGTTATTTTGATCTTCAATCTTCCAATTATAGTATTATTCTCATGTTTTTATTGCCTTTATTTCAAAAAAATGTTGAAGAAGAAGTATAGCAAAATTTTTGAAAGATTATGATCAAAATTTCATCGATTAAGAATTTCTGGAGCCAATAGCAAAAACGCTGATATTTTATGAAGAAAATGAGGTTCTAAAATTCTGAATAAATTCATGGTTAAAGTAGACATATAGGGTTTTCTAAATATATACAGAGTGTGTCATTTGAATTTTTGTGCTAGGAGATAAAAATTTCTAAAGATAAGCCACGTGTTCTAGGGAAAATTCTGGGCAGAGGTTTGAAATGTTGAAACTGGGAATTGTTCTAGAATTCTGGGTGAGTTCCAGTATTTTTCCTTGAAAATAGAGATCCCAAGGATTCCAGGAAATTTTACGAATCCTCGTTTCAATTTTTCTGGAATTAGTTATGATTTTTCAAATTTAAACAAAATTCTGCCCAGAAATGTTGGACCAGTGTTTTTCCAAAATTTTGTGGGAATAATTAAAGAAATGAATCCACCAAGGGTAAAATTGTCATTTGTGGCCAAGTTATCTCTTGGAATAATATTTATGAATTAATAGAGGCGATATTACCCTTATATGATAACTGTGAACGCATTCTGACCGATAGAACGTACCAAACTCGTCAATGAAGGTACGGACGCATATTGTAACCTTAACTCTTATGCTTATGGTGTGCTTATATATGATAGTTGTACTCACATGCTGAGACCCTGTTTTGAAAATTTGCTCTTTAAATATTGAATTGAATACGAGTTATAGTCATGATAATGCCGTTAAGTTTTCCTAGCGCTGAGGACACAATAGGCCATCGTGGCACTGGTGAATAGTGCAGACTGGGATAACATACATATTGCAGTGACTGTGTTTTGTTATTGCCTTACATGTTGTTATGAATTTGAAATTGTGATTATGTACTTATTATGTGATACATGTCATATACTGTTTACATAAGCATGAGGTTAACCGTTACCTGAGGTATTGAACCTCAGCTCTTGCCTTAGCTTCAGGATCCCAGGGAACCAGAGTCAAGGACAAGGGTGAGAAGCCAGCATAAGAACCAAGTGGAGACGTTATTATTTTAATATGTACTTAGGTGTATATTAGCACTTGGATGAATGTACTGTTAAATGTTCAACTTGATACACAAAAGACAATATTCACAATTACTCTTTATTTTGAAAAAATTTTCAACGCTCAACTCTGATCAGAAACACTATGGAATCGTTTACATAATGGGGTGTTACATTTTATTCTTTTTATTGTTAACCCTTATCGTTAACTCACTGTTATCTTTTTAATAAAAATTTTCATATCATATTAACATATGACATGTGGCGTCCTGTATGAATTACCAGTTTAATAAATCTTCTGAATTTTAACCAGTTATATATAACCCCCTAAACTTTAATCAATTACAAATAACTTTGACATTTCAAAATTTCAATTTAACTCCCTTAAGATTTTGCTTTATAATATTCAACCCCATGTTGTTACATTTATCATTTTAATAAATTTATTAAGATTCTTACTATCACTTTCACTCGTCAATTAAAATAGCTTTTTAGTACCGACAAAACTAGAAGAATTATATCTAAAAAATATAAAAGTAAACATTGAACCTCTTATATAATCAAGAAAAAATATGCATTACAAGCAAATAATTAACGAGGGCAAAAGATATCCTCTAGTACAAATGTAATATTTAAACTATCAATGCTTAATTATCCCAAGAATATATTTAACACTAATGATGAAATTTGTATACAATCAATGCTCAATTATCCTAATGAAATGGGTAAATGTTATACAGATGATGATATTTTTATTTTTATATTTATACTTTTAAGTATTATTCTTCTAGTTTTTTCCCATAAAAAATATTTTAATTTTCGAATCATACTGAAATCTTAGTAAATTTATTAAGATGATAAAAATAACAAAAATGGGTTTAATATATTATAAATTAAAATTTCAACGGAGTTAAATTTGAGTATGAAATATCATAGGGTTATTTGTAACTGATGAAAGTTTAGGAATTATCTGTAACTGGTTAAAAATTCAGGGATTTAATGAAATTAGTAATTTTTTAATATGTTAATTACTTTCAAATATTACTATCGATTAAAAATTATTTAATATTTTTACTAATTTTAGAAAATCTAAGTAATTTATCTTTTATAATGAATATTTATTAATGACGTATTTAATATTTTGAATAAATTTAGAAACAATTTAAGTAAATTTTTGTGTGAAAAATATAAAGAACTTGATTGCAAATTTGAGTAAATTCTTAGCAAAAATATGTTTAATAAAATATATTTAAAAAATTTTAATTATAAATTTTTTTTATACCTTATTAAAACATATTCATTTGAGTTATATCATTTTTTTATATACTTTCTTGTAACATATTCACATAAGGATCTCAAAATATATCATTTTATGATTTTTATAATTTAATTAAATACATTGTGAAACATTGTATTATATATATATATATATATATATATATATAATATGTTTTAATAAAAACAAGATCAAACATTTAAATTCATTGTTAAATAAAACATTAAAATATAATTAACTTTATAATATGGTAATCAATTTAATCGTATGCCAAAAAATTGAAAATATATATTAAAATTAATTTTTAATTTTGGTTAAATATATATATATATATATATATATATATATATATATATATATATATATGATGAAATGATTATAAAATAATATTATATGTAAAGGAGGGTCATGTTAGTCAAAATTATGGGTCAATATTATAATTTAATGGTCAACTAACAATTAGAAAGTATAATATCAAAATTAGAAGTGAAGTTTATGCAACACATATTTTGATTTTAAACGAAAATGAGATTCACATAGGTTTTTAAAATAGAAGGGATTTCCTTGTAATTTAAAGCAAATAGAGGTGAAGTTGATATATTTTACTCTAATACTAATAAATAAATAAACTTATTAAAAATAATTTTCTCCTTCGGACTCTCCACTGTACATATCTCAATCATTAATCAAATACAAAATGATCAACATTTAATATTTACATTTTTTATTTTTTCTTCACAGTTCTAAATTATGTGGGTCAAAAATCTACAACCTTCTCCGGTCCTAATTATAGGATCTTATTTGTGGTGCAAATTGCGCTATAAATTATGTCCTATAAGGATTTGACTTTCCTTATTTTCTCCTTACCATCATTTTCCCTCCTTTTTCCTTTTTTCACCATTGGATCAAAATCTCAACGGTCCAAATTTAACATATTATATATTTAAAGTAAAATTATAATAATAAGATAAAATTATAATAATATTTTTATAATATGTTAAATCTGGACCGTTGAGATCTAGATCTAATGGTAAAAAAAAGGAAAAAGATGGTAAGGAGAAAAGGAGGAAAGTCAAATCCATCCTATAATTAGAACTAGAGGGAGTAATAGCTTACACTTATGTATTTATTTTCATGATTTTATATTTTAATAATAATTGTGTATAATATTAAATTAGGACAGTTCAAAATCTGATCTCATCGTACAGATGAAGAAGAAATTTTACAAGCAGTTTAGTATTATCTTTGGAAGATATGTACGTGGAAAAAAAAATGTTGATAAAATATTTTTAACCTTGAAATAAAATCTTGTAATTATCTCATTTCCGCATCAAAATTATTTTTCCAAAGTATGAGCATAGATATTATTGATTTGTTTTTTGGGCCAAAAAAATACAATGAACAAATATGATATGCGAAAAGGAATAAAAGGAGATATGAAACAACACTTACCTGTGAGGGGAAAAGCGATTTTATGGAGGCATTAAGATCCAAGCCCGACACGTTATGTCTCACATCATGCTTGAAGCTGCTCAGTTGGGGAAAATCACTGTATTTGGTAGCCCCAGTTGAAACTCTTAAATGCTCACGTGAATTTATGGCTCCATCAGGGAAAATTCTCATTTTGGGGCATTCATTGACAAAAACCAGTTCCAAGCATGGGAAGTTGAATGTAGAATTCCCAGAGTGAAAGTAACCAAGCTTTTGGAGACACAAAAGAAACGTTCTTTTGAGCTTCCGGAATGTAACATATCATCTTCATCAGATCCATGTCCTTCTTTGGACACTATTTCTTCAATGGATGCACACCTTGCAATGGACAGCTCCTAAAGAGAAACTAAACTCCTTGCAGTTGACAATGCGAACAAATATAACATTCCTTCACAATCATTTACATGAAATTTCCTTAATTTTGAGAATGACACAGCACAGGGTACCAAGTTCCTCAAACAAGGGCACTTATCCACTATCAAGGTTTCTAGGTTTTCAAGAATTGGCGCTCCCCATGACTGCTCTAATCCGATGGATTCAAGATGGTCCAGATAAATTAGTTCCGATTTATTGAGCCGTGGAAACAATACATCATTATCAAGATCCATCACATCAGGTCTTTGAGAGCTGAAAATTTCTTTGAAATTACTACAACACACCCGAAGGTCTTTTAAATTAGGAAATGATCCCTTTTAAAGAGTTCATGTGGAAATCTATCTGAATCCTCATGAAGGAACGCGTATACTTAAATACTCTTGACGAAATGAAAAATTATGTATTGTTTGGGAAATGATCCCTTTTAAAGAGTTCACGTTGAAAATCAATTTTTTTAAAAAAAAAAAAAATTAACATTAGCGGCAACAAAAGTCGTTGTTGAAAGTCACATTTTGGAAAAAAAAAATAATAAATGGCAAAAATTCCAAAGCAATTGTATCACAATGGCAACAAATGCACTCCACACTAGGTAGTGTTTCAGATTCAGTTATCACAGTAAGACATTTTGTCCAATAAAATGTTTGTAATTCAATATACCTCAAACCATAACAACTTAGACATCATTTGAAAAGCTTCTCCTGAGACCAAGTCAAGTCGGTCTTGTGGTGCTAATTTTGCCGCAAAATGCAATAAATTGCATTTATCAACACTATCCACAAAAGAAACTATGGAATCCTTGATTGGACCTGTTTCATGTATGAGATTGAAGATGCTAGCATGACGATTCAAGACAGCAATGTGAATTATACTTCGGTTTTGGCTATCCTTTTTCGACATCAAATCAGGGTAAGTGCTCCAAAGCTCAGTTAGGAACTCAAAATTCCCAGCTTCAGCTGCAATGAACATAACTGGTGAAGGTTCTCTTATGACTCTCATCATGCTTGACTTATCTTGAAGAAGAATTTCTTTCCAAATATTCCTAATAAGCTCAATGACCAAATTCTATTCCACACCTGAAACAAATTAATTTTGCAATGAAAAACTCTTTTTAAATAACCATTTCCACAAATCATAATATTGATAGCAATTGTTATGAAGATAAGAATAAGCAAGACCAGAATCGTTTTCTTCTTGAGAATCTTTAAAAGCAAGAACTGATTGTAATTTCTTTCACCACCCTACTTTCCTTCTTTCTTTCAAGTAATTAATAATATTAAGTATTTCTTCTTGTTCCTATTAAATAACATAAATGGACAAAATAATCTAATGATTTAGTTTTCATGATGGTATTGATTGTAGTCTCTTACTGGACTTCATGCTCTGTCTTTATATGCTGAACTCTGGCTACCAGAACCTGAAGGCTTTCGAGCTAAGTAGTGTAAAGCTGTGCCATCGTCTCCATCCTGAACTAAAGCGAGCTTTGGCTTCTCACGTAGCATTTGCAAGGCTAAATCTGCAAAATATTTCAATAAATCAGAGGAATTTTCTACAAGAGAAAGAACCAAATAAAAAATGAACTTCTAACAAGAAACTTTTTCTAGGTTGTATGAGCAAGAGCTATAAATACCTTGTCCAGCACTGATTATTTGCATACAAAATTAGAAAGTGACTTGTTACCCATGGAATGTCAATCATCACAACTAGCTGAAGTGGTTTAATGTAACACCCGCCTTGATTTCACTTTTAAATACGTAAATACGTACTCAAAAGCATACCTCAATTTTACAAAATCACTATTCACATATACGACACTATTCACGTATACGGTACTATTCATCTATACGGTACTATTCATATTTACGTACATATATCAAAGTATACGCAACAGTGAGCATGTATAAGCGTATGGACGATGAGTAACTGATAACATAATCCCAATATATGGTGGTTTAAAACATGTACACATAATTCACACTAACAATCCAGAAATACTGTAGAGAGTGTTAATTAATACAGTCATCCCAAAAGTAGTTTAAATAACTAATAAACAAACCACACTTATATATAAAACCCATTTATTCAAATCCCTATCCTTGGGGTCTTCTTCATCTACTGTATCCGTATTGCCTTACTTCCTGATCCAGAACATTTTTCTGGCTCCTTAGGTGTTTCTGGGATCCAGTAATCAGATGTATCCCAGGGTAACAGTTAATCTCATATTCAAAGTGTAAAATTATACATGGCAAATAATTCATATATTGCAGAAAATTATAAACATTTAATAAAACGCACCGCAATCAGAATACATAGCATAAAGCAAATGCAACATCATGGCGAAAGTACATAAAAGTACTGGATAAACAGGCATGCAGCATTATTATATAAAAACAATAATACTCAGCCAAATAAATAAAACGCATGGCACGGACATACAAATCCGGCCACGAGTCCACAAATACATGAACATATAAGACATATATAAGAACACAAGGAATCGAAGATTAAGTTACCAACCTCAACTTTTGCAAATATTTATAAAATTCCCAACGTAAGAACTCGAACTTCCTTCAATATCTTGTCTTGATCCTTTGGACTTAGCAACTTCTTCTTGCTTCTGCCTCTTAAAACCCTCAGCCTTCACTCTCAAAATAACGTAAAACAATATATATCTCTCTCACACATAAAACTCTCTCTCACTCTCTGCGTTCTTTCTTTGGTCCAACGAAAATGAGTAAATGCAGAGGCGTATCCTTGAATATATTAGCCTTTAAGAATACTGTTTTGCCCGTGAAAACAATGCGCATATGGAAAATAAGAGTGATTCATGATCCTTTACATTTTTGTTGCATTCGGAAAATGGAGACATAAGTGGGGAGTGGTTGGGGAGTTGTTGAGAGTAGGTGAAGATTTGGTGGAATAGGTGGATAATGTTTGGAAAAAGTGGGAAAATTATTTGTTTGCGTGCGTTTGAAATTGCTATCCGAATGGAGGAAGTTGAATGTAATGGGACATATGAAGATATATTAAAATATTAAGAGGAAATTAGTGGATGATTTGTTTACTAATAAAGAGAATAGTATGGGTGCTTGTGAATTCCTCCTTGTCGTAAATGCTTGATTATGGATTGCGATAAGGCAATAATAGGTAGACAAAAGAGAAAGCATATGATCCCACCAAATTGAAATGGAAAGAAGGAATGATATGCTTCTTGTTTCCATGCTCCTCATTTTCTTCACAGTAAGCATGATATTTGAGAGATAATGTGGAATAAAGAAAATGAAAGTGAATGAGGAATTTATTTTAAAACAAACGGATGTTACATTTAAATAATATGCATGGATTCTACACTATCTGATCTCATAACTCCGTTCCCTAGATTAAAAAACCCTTTCTATTTTTCTATCACTAACTCTAATATGGAACAAACACTCATGTACAAAATGATGAATAACACCATTACAGCCAACATATTTCAGGGTAGAGAGTAACAATGAAGTACTCAAGAAACCATCTTTTTGAGTTAAAATATATAAAGAAGCCTTACTTGCAAAGCCATCTTTTTGAGCTTATTCATTGCAGAGAACTGCTTCAAGCGTCACAAAACAGCAGAATCAAGAGGCTTATCTGGTGCAATGTTGTCATCAACAATCCATGGGTGACCTGACACAAAATCAAATTAGCACCATCACAGCCTTGTAAAAATTTACAAGTTGCCAATCCCACTTTAAAAATCTTATATGGCTCAGAGTATTATTACTACAAAACCCGCATCAAAGCGTAATAGGCTTACGGAGAACTTCATGGGCTGTAAGCCTTTTTTTGGGATTTTGATCAAGCATTTTTCGAATTAGGTCCTTTGCACTGTCTAAAATGCTAGGCCATGGTTCAGAATGAAAATCAATCTTTCCTTCCAAAATCTGTCGGAAGATCCCTGTTTCAGTTTCTGTAGGTGACAAAACTTAGGTTACCATACTAACAACAAGGAACAGATGAAACTTAGAATACAAAAACTAAGAACCCTTCTAAGCATGGGAGGACAAAAGTTCGCCCACTTTAAATGAGAGAAAAGACAAACTACCTTGGGAGGAGGAAGAAGCAGCAGTAGAGAGACAGGAAAAGGAAGTCGCAGGAAGTCGAAGGAGGAAGGAGCAGGCTGCCTGAGCAGGCGCACTCTTCCTCTCGCCTCACCTTGCCCTAGCAAGACACCCGCCCTCTTTCCTTTTCGCCTCACCTTGGCCGAGCAAAACTCCCGCCCTCTTCCTTTTCGCCTCACTCTGCTTTTCCTTTTCCTTTTGCGCCCTCTTCTTTTTCGTGATTATCTCAATATTTTTTTTAAAAAAAACACTTTAAACCGCGACATTAACTCACTGCTGAAACATACTTTTAGCGGCGACTAATTAGAGTCGCCACTGAAAGTATACTTTCAGCGGCGACTTTTCAATGTCGCCGCTGAAAGTTATCAATATTGTAAAAACAAAAAAACAAAACAAAACTTTCAGCGGCGACATTAAGTCGCCGATGAAACATACTTTTGGCAGCGACTAATTAGAGTCGCCACCGAAAGTCTACTTTCAACGGCGACTTTTCAATGTCGCTGTTGAAAGTTGTCAATATTGTAAAAAAAAAAACAAAACTTTAATGTCGCCGCTGAAACATACTTTTGGCGGCGACTAATTATAGTCGCCATCGAAAGTCTACTTTCAGCGGCGACTTTTCAATGTCGCCGCTGAAAGTTGTCAATATTGTTAAAAAAAAAATAACACTTTCGGTTGCGACATAAAGTCACTGCTGAAACATACTTTTGGCGGCGACTAATCAGAGTCGCCACTAAAAGTATACTTTTAGCGGCGACTTTTTAATGTCGCCGCTAAAAGTTGTCAATATTGTAAAAGAAAAAAACAAAACAAAACTTTCGGTGGCGACTTATTAGAGTCGCTACTGAAAGTCTACTTTCAGCGGCAACTTTTTAATGTCGTCGCTGAAAGTTATCAATATTGTAAAAAAAAAAAAAAACAACAATTTTCGGTGGCGACATTAAGTCGCCACCGAAACATACTTTTAGCAACGACTTTTTAATGTCGCCACTGAAAGTATAATTTTCAGTGGCAACATGAATTGTCGCCGTCGAAAGTCTACTTTCACTGGCGACGTTTAATGTCACCACCAAAAGTTGCCACTGAAACTCTTTTTTTTTTTTTGTAGTGTGAGGATGAGAGAGTAAATTAGTAACTGAGTCAGAGATAGACACGTCTTGGAATTGAAACGAAGAGAAAATAGGTAAAAGAGGGTGTGGTATTATTAAAATAGATTATGACAGATAGCTACTACGTAGGATTAAAATTTGATTAAATTAGTTCTTACTTTTTAATATTTGTTTATTGCAGTTTTAAATTGTTTGGGCTAAAATTTACTTCCTCTGGTTCTTATAATTATAAATCACTAACTAATAAGTGTTTTTTGTCTTTTTACAAGGCACTTACTTATTTCTAAAAAGTACTAAATATTTTTTTTCATGTGTCCACTATTTAATATGTATAGTGGGAGAGAGAAACAATTTATATAATATTAGAGTTTAGTAAAATTACTAATAATAATATTGGTACTAATTATTTAATTTTTAGGAAAAATTTAATGCTTTTAACCATTTTTATTGGTTTGAAAGAATTGTTAGTTTGAGTTTTATAATAAGAACCAGTGGAAGTAGCAATTTAAATTTCCTTTTTAGTAATTTTATAAAATTTTAAATAAGGATTCTAAATTTCAGTCTAACCATTGAAGTGGGAAATGGAGGAGAATGGAAATGGAGAGAATTTGAATCTGAGAATTTCTCATAGTAATAGATATTCTAACCATTGGGTAAAACCCAAGCATATACTAGTGAATCGTTGAATTAATCTATTGATCGTTCTTCTCAAGAGTACATAGGCTATAACTTAATAAATAAATTTTTAAATTGCGTCCAAATTATTAAAAATACATTTAGCATTTCAAATATCAAAGAACAATTAGTCAAAGAGAGTATTGTATTCTTCTGGATATTCTCACGAGCTTTTACATTGGCATCTTGCAAAATGAAAGCAAGGAGCATTAAATTTTGCAGTGTGCTTTTGTGAAGACAGTGTCATAGGTTACTATGTTTATCAATGTTGACAAATAATTTACTTTCTTATCAATTCCCATATATATGATTTTGTTAAAAGGGATATATATAAAATTAAAACTTTTAGAGCTTGCAGTGTTCTTGTTTTGATACTCTCATGCACTAATATGCTAAGCACACAATTTAATCTTTTTTGATGAAATCAATTACAAGAGCTTAATCTCACACCAAATATAGCCATTTCATACAATGAAAACATTGCTTTCTCAATGTAAATTATAGTTACTGCGCTGTATTTATGATGTATTCAATGAATATATATATATATATATATATATATATATATATATATATATATATATATATAATGTAAATATAAAAAATTAAAATAATATTTAAAATTAAAAATTAAAAAATATAAAAAAAAAGTGTATTTAAAAATTACTTTAATTTTAGAAAAGATCATTTAGAGAAAAACCCAGTTTAAAAAGCTCCAAAATCTAACGTTACATTCAAAACCTACTTTCTAAACAATTTTGCATAATAAGCAAGTTTAAAAAGATCATTATGATTTTGTACCAAGCTCATGCTGGCTTGACAAGTTTAATAAGCTTCTCAGTGAAGCCAGGTTTGATTTGTGAAAAGGCCTATTTCCACCCCTCAACAGTGTCATGCATGTGCATCATTATTCCATTTTTAGGCCACTGCTTTGAACTTTTGTTAAGCATGTATGTAAAGTGCTCTGATCGACCCATGTGATTTCAGCTTTCACAAACATATATGATTCCTTACTTCACAATAATGGAGCTTCGTTAATTAGACTCAAAATGGAGCAGAAATGATATCGTTTGGTATTGACGACTACTAATTATTGAATAAAGAATTCAACGTTTAAGTTAACGTGCAGAAATGATATCTAGTTTGGTATTGACGACTTTCCTAATATTCATTTGTCAGAATGAATGATGGTTAATGGGATTCATTTGAATTGAAAATAGAATTAATTTACTTTTTTAAAACTTAATTATTCTTTAGTGATAAAATTAATTTCTTTTTTATATAACTATTTTTTTCATGATAGAATTAATTTATTGCGTGGCAACCTTAATGGGATTCTTCTTTATTAGTGCAGTTGGCTCTTCCTCTTATTTGTGCTCTTCTTAAAGCTCCTGGCAACTTACTTTGTCTAACTAAATATAGGAAATTAATTATTCAAATAATAATGACAGTGGGGGTGGAATACATGTGATATTTGATCCTATGTGAGTATGTGGTTGAAAAACTGAGATACAAAATGCAAAGGTTTCATTAGGATTAGCTTTCAAAGACGCCTAATAATTAAGTAGCTATATATATAATTATATATATATAAATATTACTTATATTCTTCATAGGACAAGAGTTTATTTTTCTTGTGTGAGTATGACAAATACATATTATTATATATGCTTTATTTGAAATTTAACAACTTCAAATTCATGTTGTAGCATATCTGTTAATTATTATGCTTAATCTTTAATATTGAAATGCAATTATACTCTAATATTATTAGAGCCATCGTGAAGTCAAGTTTTTAAACTTTATTAATTAAATTAATGTTATCTTTTGCAAAAACAAAAAAATGATACATATTTGGATGATAAGGATGCCATTTATTGTTAAACCTTTTTTTTTTAACGAAAATGGGACCAATTTCAAGGTATGTATAATTCAAATTGTAACATTCCAAATTTCAGGTTCGAAAATCGTGTCGGTCGACACTTAGTTTTAGGAAAATCAACAGAGTTTGAGATGCTACAGCTTATAGTACTGCGGAAATGGATAGCGTGCGCTAAGATTCGGACAGTGAGTATCTGATATAGAATGCCCAGACATATGATGATACCCCGACATAAGCTGATATATTAAATATCCCGAAGGAATATTCATGTGATACAACTTACAGAGATTAAATACAATTTTCTGATAAAGAAAGTCTTAAACTAGACCTATGGCTTGAAACCTAACATCAGTTAATCAGACAATTTGGCCAGGTCGGTGTTCAATCTAATGGGAGTCTCACCAACTCTATGGCGACTTGTGACAACCCACCAATGAACCCTTCCTTAGTTTAAGCACCAAATGGTTTGAAATAACTTTATTAGATTCTTATCAGAAACTAAATCCTAATAACTTCTACCAACCTTCGTCTTCGACCGCTACCTCTTCACGGCTCTATCCACCGACATCTTCTCTATCCTGGTTTCTTCCCTGTACTAGTCATTAAGACTGAGGTCCAATGCCTATTGAACCTCAGGTAACAGTTAACCTTATACTCAAGTATAACAGTATACATGATAGATATTCATTTACAATTCAACATATAACTATACATAGCATACAGCACATGTCATAGTTCATATCACAACAATACCTCTACATAGCACACAGCCCATGTAAGGTCCACATAGTTTGCACATAAACCAGTGCCACGCCCCGGAGCGTGTCCTCAGCGCTAGGAAAACATCCATACGGCATTACCAAGACTGTAACCCGTTTTCACATAATAGCTGAATGTATAAATAGTGACTTAAGACAGAGTCTTAATCACGGTGCATGACCCAAGACCCAGTCTTGTCCACGACTATATGAATCATCACATCACATATAGAGCATACAAGCAGCATAAGAGTTAGAGTTACAGTACGCGTCCGTACCTTTCACCGGGTAACTGTCAACGTCCGACCTTTGGATCCGGCCCTGGATCTCTCGGATATCCTAACATATCACCATATCACTTAGAATAATATCCTAAGAGATATTTCCACCTCTATTTACTTCTCTACCCTTGGTGGATTTGTTACTTACAATTCTGCCCTTACATTTATTCAAAAACGCAGTGCAGTATTTTGTAGGCAGATTTTTCGGTAACTTTGGAAAATCATAATTAATTCTAAAAAAATCATTTTGAGGTGCTGTAAAATTCCTCATGACCCTTGGCATGTCTATTTTCAAGGAAAAATATTCCCAGAACCTAGAATACCATGAATCATTCCCAGTTTTAAATTTTCTCAACATTGCCTAGATTTTATTCCAGCAAAAATGGCTTAACTTCAAAAATTCATATCTCCTTGACCAAAGATCAAAATGTTGCATATTTTATATGTTTGGAAAGCCCTACATGTCTACTTTATTTATGGAAAATTTCATGATTTTATAACTTCATTTATTACATAAAATCATAGCATCTTTTTCGCTGCCTGTCTAAGATTTAAGAACCGAAAATTCTACAACTTTCACAACATTAATCCATTGCTTCCCAAAAATTATTCCCTACTATGTTTTTACCTCTTCAGGCATTTTTCAATGCAATGAGGCCTAAAAACAAGTATAGGAATTTATTCTCTAATTTTCTAGATTAAACTAGCATTTATACTAAGAACTTATAAAAACTAAAGATTAGAACTTAAGAACTAGAGCTTATCTCTTGAAGACTCTTGAACTCCTCCCTCCTTCTTACTTCACTCTCCTCTTAAACTCTCCAATCTTTGGTATGAGTTTGGTGTGAAGAAAAATGAAGCATGAAACCTCCTATTTATAGCCAACCATGAGTTAATTATCTAGCAACTTTAATTCCATTCTAACCATTGGATTTAACTTAACTAGGAAGCTTAAATCTTGACCTTATACCTCTTACAAAAAATGCCACCTCCCCCCCTTTTCTTATATTCATCTTTTCTCTTTCATCCACTACACACACACACTCACAACACACACATGTGCTCTTGTGATGTCATCTTAATGACATAATCAAGGCTTAGGTGTCATTGTTGACTTTTCAATACTAATTAGAAATTCTTAATTATCATGTTAATCAAGTGTTTACACATCCTTAATTATATTTTGCCATTAGCTAACTCAATTACATGAAGATTTAAACTTAATTACTTGAGATATTATTTCATTCTCTTTGACTTAATTATTTTCAAATATAATTAGCCCTCATTTGATACTTTTAATTTGTCTTTAATCATCTTGAAGAATTATGCAACTAATCTCAATTAGTGCAAACTTATTTTGTTAAGAATAATTGTAATTCACTTAATATACCTCTTAATTATGCTAAATTAATTAGCAACACTCTTTATGCCAACCTTGACCCTCCATTGGTCATTAATATCAAATTAGGGGTTTCATATAATTAACTTTGGATATCTCCTTTTATTCATGTTTAAACAATCAACAATTAATTACTTATTTAATCACTTACTAATTGTTGACAATTTTCTTAATTAGGATTAATTATTTTCTCACAACTATTTTACTAAAATTGATAATTTATGCATTATACAAAATATTAAAAACCATGGGGCAATTTATGTTCCTTAAAATGATATTTAATTTTGCCTCATTATTTCTCAAGGAAAATAATCTCATAAATTACCTAAATTAGAGGCAACGTACTTTCTAATTTTTAATAAATATTTAGTTGCCTCTTAGGATTTTATCATAATTTTCTTAAGGTATTTTATAACCCACAAATATTTCAGGGACCTATTTACAAATTATCTAATGTTTTAGGGACCCTTTTCGCACATTATTTAATCTTAGGAGAAATTGTTCTAATAATAAGGTAAATTCAATACAAGGTGTTTGAGACCTCATATTCACCTATTTTCAATAGGTATATTCTACCAATTTATGATATTTATCCTAAGTCAAATTTTAGGGTATTACACAAATAAAGTGCCAAATAAGTGCAATATGCCTTTTATGACGTTCTGCAAGTTTTGGAGTAACTACATATGACCTTTTTTTAACTAAAAATTGTTCAAGACTTCAGCAGTTATGGTTAATCTCTGTATGTTAAAAAATCCCAGTTCACTTGCATTATTAACATTTTCGTAATAATAGCTTGATGAATAAAATGGATCTTGCTTCAGAAGGAAACAACTTATTTATTTAATATATTATTAATATGTATACTAAAATTTATATCAAGTCTATTGTAAAATGTAACAATATTTTTTTAAAAAAGCTGATGTAATTCAATGAAAATCACCAATACAAACCAGACTTATCAATTATGGGAAGGAAATGGTGGAAGAGTCAGGAAAGCAATTCAAAAAAGAAGTTGCCACTTTTCACACCCGGTGGCTCCATGCTGGGACTAATTACAAGAGAATGATCGAACCATTAGACATTGCTTATTACTACATGGATAAAAAGAGACTACATAGATCCAGGAAGATCCGAGCATTATAAACAACTAGAGATAGTGGTTGGAAAATGATCCTCAATCAATAAGTAGGACCAATATAGAATCTATATTGACGTTGGATTCTTGCTTCTGGGCACGTGTGGAAGAGGCTCTTACTTCGTGCCAAAAATGGAAGCTGTACCCACAGCCTTCAATTGTTGGCACGAAATAAGAGCTTCATCCACACGTGCCCAAAGCAAGAACCCAACGTCAATATAGATTCTATAGGGTGCAAAAAGTGGCACTCATGAATCAAGAGTTTTCAATAGCATCCAGTGAGTGGGGTACGCCGGACGAAATCATGGGAACTGGGTGCCCAAGTCTGATACCTTTCTTCCCAACTTTGCCCCTGGAAGCAATACAGCAAGTGCTTGAATCAGCCCAATCACTGATGACCTATCAAATTCAAACAACACTAAGCAACTCCAAAATAAAGCAAGAAGAATACTACACAAACATTCTGATTAAAATTAACCAAGAATCAAGCAACAAGTACAATGTTGCTATTTGAAGGCACATAAATATTCAATAAAATAAAAGAAATTGTACAAGTGTGAAAGTAAAGAAAATTTAAAGTTTATTGCATTTCAGTTATATTGCTAAAGATTATACTCACATATATTGTAACAGTTCTTTCCAGTATGTTAACACACAGACTGTCCAGTTGTTTTAGCTTTGAAATTGAAAATGGCTTGTTTCAAGGCCCTGAAAATTCCCAGAAAGACAACCGTCAGTACAGTCAGAAGAAAAATCAAACTATACACTGAATTTAACTGTAAGGGCCTGGAGGAGTAAAATTTAGAAGCTCTTCGAAGACGAAAAGACACCAACCTCACATGATAATCTGTCAAACAAGACATTAAAAGAAAACAAACTTTGTGACATAAACACAGAACTTGAAGAATGAAAATACAGTCAAATACAAAGGAAGAGGCGGTGACCCACCACGAGATCGCAGAGTGGAAAGGAAACAAAACGGCTAGACCTCAGATTAACATGATCTAGGACTCGATTTTAAAGCTTTGGGAGTGTGCTATCTCCTGACCAAATTTCACAGAAAAACTAAACCTCGAGCTCCTCAAATCGACATGCACAGAATGCTCTGTTTTTCTGTCAAGAAACAGAGATATATGGGGAACATGAACCTTAAACAGTGGCTTATCTTGCAAAAACGGACACCTTAAACCCGTATACTCATGCTCTATTTCGCTACATCACATGCAAAGCCAAAGAAACTCAATTAATGCCTCAAAACCGACATGCAATTACCCTACAAGACTTACATGATGACATAAGTTTCTCAACGGAATCTCTCAACTTCCAGCAACTCATAGACCCCGAGAACCACATTAAAATCTGTCAAAATGAAGTTAGGAAAGGGATTAGAAGGTTCACCTTTGTAGGATTCTAGGACTGCATGCCAGTTCCGGCCTTTCCTCTTCCTCTTTCCGGTGATCCTCAAGCTCTCTCCCCCTTGCTCTCTTTTGTTTCTGGCCGAAAGTGAATGAAAAATGGTAGAGTAGGGGCTATTGTCCGAAATGATATTTGGAGAGATGAGAGAGTGTTATGCATGTGGCGAGGGGTGTACGCGGCAAGTGGGGAAAGAAGCAGATGTGAGGAATTTTTTTTATGAGATCAATAATAGTCAATAAATTGTTATTTTTATTTTTATTGCAAATTAATTTCCCTCTGTATCTGGAATGAGTGAGGAATCTTTTTTTATTATTATTCATGGGTATTAATGGAATTCGCAAAATCACAAGGATAACATTGTCAAAAAAAAAAAAATTTGTCTTCTCTCCAAAACTCCCAATTCAGAAGGGAGCCAAAATAGGGTCCCCTCTCCTCCAAAGACATAGTCCTTTCCGGGAAAAATTCCACAAATGGAAAAGCTCAGTAATAAATGTCATTTATCTTCCTTTAGACAATGACTTTGGCGTTTAGAGGGCCCATCATGTGACCAACAACACCTTTTTATGAATCCTATATATGTGTGTCTGTGTATAATATTGTATATATAATCATCTTTTGAAAAAGATCAGAAAAGTTTTTTCTGTTATTGGATATCACATATAAACCCAATAAAATTTCATGCATCAACGAAAGCGGAACAATGCATTAACATTGGCCAAAATGTCTGACATCAAACCGCTTATAAAAGATATAGCACCACTTGCACGCAGAGTTCCATGCTAGAAAAGATCTTAAAGACATCGTAATTAAAAAACAAAAAGATCTTAAGGAAAGACAAGTTGGTTGCCTAGGATTTTTTTCTCAAAAAAAAAAAAAAAAATAACATACTACAAAATCTGTTACTTCTTAATTTAATTTAAAATTTCATGTTTTTGGGTTAAGGTGCATCAATCACCTTGAAGTCTTTTGTTAAGTGTACCAAATGCCCTAAAGTATTTTTTGGTTTATTTAGCACCTTAAAATATTTCTTTAAGTAACAGTGACCAACAAAGGGGGTGGGGGAAGAAGAAAAATGGTATCATACAATATGTAAAAGACATTAAAACAAAAAGAAAAAGGTTATCACTGCAAAGCTTCACATGATAGGATAAAATGGAAGGATAGGGAATAAGAGAAGAAAATTAAATGCTGTGTACGTACAAGATAAGGTTACACTAATATTGGAAATGCTATGTGCTAGGGCCTCACGTCCATGCATATAATTATTACTTCATCTAGTCTTTATTATAAAGCATCAACTACTATTTCTCACAAACTAAGGAATGAAAGTTAACTCATTAATTAGGTCTAAAATTAATAAATGTTTTCCAACTTCACCTCTACTTTAATGAAGTAGCTTTAAATGAGTTAGTTAAAAATGAGGGCACAATGGGAAAAAAGTAATAAATTAGTTAATTAAAGTAAATCGGTGCCTTATAATAAAGACAAAAAAATATTGGTAGTTGGTGCATTAAAATAAGGACCAGAGGGAGTACCAAGTTTCATAGAAGCAGAAGAAGGAAAATGGTGAAATGAAAGATTAAAAAGACATCAAGGAAATTACTCTAATGATGAATATTTATAGAAGCACTAGAGAATCCCATTTGGTTGTGGTTTCTTTCAATGTGAATGTGAAGATTCCCTCTCTGTTGGTTTTCTACAACTTTCCTCCATTGGTTGCTAAGCTTTTTCTCTCATTTCTGGCGATTTCCATTCTGAATCATTATATTGTTGCATTGTATCCCATATGTGTAAATATTTTGAATATCATAATGATTCGTCTGAGCATTGTTTTTAGGATTTTAATTTGAAGGTTAAGAAAATTTCCAATATGTTAACCGAAATTGATGAGAATAGTACATGTACGTGGAAAAATGATTATATTCCATACTTATTATTATTATTAAATAATAAAATTCACTTGTTTATACCTCTAATGCTAGTTATCTCCTTTTGGTCTTTGTTATAAGGCGCCAACTATCAGAAGTTTTTGATCCTTATTATAAGGCACCAACTGCTTTTAACCAATTCATTTATTACAATTTTTCAATTATTTCCTTATTTTTAATTAACTCTTTAAATTCACATCACTAAAGTAAGAGTAAAGTTGAAAATTTTTATTAATTTTATACCAATTTAATGACTTAACTTTTATTCCTTAGTTCGCGAGAAATGATAATTTATGTCTTATAATAAAAACCAGAGAGAGTAACTCATTGTACTTTAAGACAACAAATGTAAAAGAAGTATTCTAATTAAAGGTTGAGTTTCACTGAAAAAGAGTACATGCCCAAACAATAAGAAAAAAGTAGTAGGAGAAATATTATAATATAAAGAAGTCTCACATTATTTAATTAAAGAAGAGATTAAAAGTATAGCCAATGTAAAAAGGGAGTCCCATCAATTAAGTCAAGTTATTTTGATAGAAATACAACACTAATATATGAACTTGTATCAATTCAATACTGGGATATCTCATGCTATTAGTTATAAGGCTATTTTTAGGGATATCCCATGCTACTAGTTATAAGGCTATTGGTTTGCTTTCCATTGATCTGAAATTTTGTAAATGACAATTACAAATAGGCCCATTGTCATGATTGTCCTTAAGAAGCTATTCTTATGTAAAATGTCACTAAACTGTTTATAAAGATAATCGTCTTAGAGATGACGAATAACGTATAGCGCTCTATAAATGTTGTTGGCATATTAAGGTATGGATGCAAATAGAGCTAGCTAGGGTTCTTGTTGTCCAGGGCTATGGCGTAAAATTAGAAAATCTTCCAACCCTACCTCTGGCCTTTACCTTATGGGACGCCTTGTACAGCCAATTATTTGTCCTTGAACAATGATATGCATGCCCGTTTTTAATTTCTCATGGGAGGGTTTAAGAAAAAAAATTTTAAATTGTTATCTATTCCACACATTGAGCAGGGAAAAAATCTATGGAAATATATAAATTTTAAGATCATGTTGAGCTATTTTATGATAATTAAATGGCTAAAGTATAATTTCAGCCTTTTAAGTTATACATGAGATATACTTTTGGTCTCTTAACTTTATAAAGTATACTTTTGATCCTATAATTCTAACATTGTTAATATTACTAATGAAAAACGCTAACACAACACATTCAAATAATTCTAACACTGTTGTTGTTGTTTCGCTTTTCTTTTTTAATGTTTTTAAAACAAATGATTATAAAAAAGTTATGTACGTTGCAACTTCTTGTTGTTGTTGTTGTTTCGCTTTTCTTTTTTAATGTTTTTAAAACAAATGCTTATAAAAAAGTTATGTACGTTGCAACTTGCAATCAGTAGTGTAGGTGGAAACCACCAATGCCAATATGCTGCATAAATGCAAGTTCAGATGTATTTGGTTCTTTTACCATTTTCATCCATAAGGGATTAGCCTGAGTCTAGTATTGGTGGGGACCAATTAGCTGTCATTTATGAGGTTGAAAACAAATGCTATATCGGTCTTTTTTATAACTTTGATTTATCTAATTCTCACATTTCAAGAAAAATTAATTTTCATTTTGGTCTTATTTATAAGTCTAAATTACCTAATTCTTACAAATCAAAGAAAGTGAATTAGTTAACTCAATAAATATGAACTAAATTAGTAAGCTTTTTCAATTTTCGCTCATTTATGAATTAGTATTTTTCACCTCTTTATTTGCCATCTACCTTTAGTTAGGGAAAAATTGTAACACCTTAATTTATTATCATGGAAGTGAAATTATAATAAGGCCATAAAACTTTTCCAAATGTAGACTAATAAATATGATCAAAATAGTAATTCATTAAATATGTTCTAAATTGCTGCATTTTTCCAATTTACCATCATTATAAATGTTATTCTCAACCCTCTCTGAATCGATCTCTCATCTTTCTCTCTTTCCAATATTAATCAACTCATTTTTCATTACATTTAGTAGGGGCATAATTGTAATACTATCCTTAATTATTCTCTAGGAGGACTTATAATAAAGACTCAAACTTTTTTTTTCAAATTAAACTTATTAAACCAGAGTGATATATTAGAAGTCATTGGGAAATTGAGAAACCAATAAAATCAAATTAAAGACCACAATTTTTCTTAAATAATGTCAATATATTTTGAGAAAATTTCAAGAAAATATCATTTGAATTTCAAAATCTTAAATAGGTGATTTCATAACAAAACGATTTGTTAAATAATTTACTATTGTTGTTAATCTCATTATTATTATTATCAACCAGATTTTGAAGTTCAAATCAATTTTTTTTTTTTTTTCATATGTTTCCCCGCAAAGCAAACCGTACATGATTTATCTAACCCCTCTTCCTTCTCTGACGTCTGTTCGCCAAAATAATAATCCTACTAACTAGCCCGCCATGCTTTCAAATTAAAGTTGATAGGTACTTCTGATGCCAAAAATGGAGTAAAGGAGGGGTACCACACAATACTTATTACAACCCAACAAATAAAGAAAATTCCATAATTTTTTCTTAAAAAAAAAATTAACCATAAATTAATGGGCTCTGATATGCCCCATTGCTGAGGTTGTTGATATTAATTAACAAAAAATAATGAAACGAAAGCATGTCATGTAAGACGTATTGTAAGGTGCCATTCTAGTTTTATTTATAAGTTTAAATTAACTAACTCTCACATACCAAGGAGAGTTAGTTAACTCATTAATTATGGGTCAAATTTTCAATTTTTTCATTATCTATGATTGGTTTTAAAAGTCAACATAAATAAATTTTTATTTATTTATTGCAATTAAAAGGGTCTAAAAAGTAAAAAACACATTTATTATCCTAAAAATATACTTACAATAAAGACCAATTTTTTTTTTTTTTTGGTTAAAATAGACTTGTAAAGAGGAGGGGAGTGGTATATAGTTACACTATATATAAGAGATGCTATATGACGTCTCATTCTAACTATTACCAATATTCACATTACAACTTTTTGGCGGACACTGATTTTCTGAGATAGGAAGGTTCTTCAAATTTTTGTCTATGTCCCCAGTTAGCACCCATAAGGCCAGCTTTATAAATTTGTTCAAAAAAAAAAAGGCCAGCTTTATAAGGAGTATCTCCACCAAGCATCAGATCAATTGCCTTGTGATACATATACCTATTAATTATGCCTGTAATATATGCACACTGTAAATTTCTTGTAGCTCAAATCTCTCAGTTTGAATTTGAATTTTCAAATCTGTAATTCCTCAAGACATTCGAAAATCAGAAGATAATATGGGAGCCGATGAGGTTGGTGTATGATGGAAGAGCTCGCTGGTGAGTATCAAGAATAAGTGATGCCGTCTGTTTTGGGGGTTTTCTTAAAAAAGAAAAAAAAAAAAAAAAACCTTTGTTCCCAAACTTTACTATGTCACTCACATAGGCATCCTCCCTAGCAATGGACATAGAAATGACAGACGTTGAAATTGTTTTCATAGTAGTGTTAATATTTATCATCATCATCATCTAGTATTGGTATCTTTAAATAGTTAGGATTCGAATTTCAAATCTAGATCACGGTAAATTCAAATTATTCCCAATTAGAGATTTGATACAATTTCATCTTCTGCGTACATGCCTACATACTCATATGTAGTTATTATGCAATATATCATATTTGAGCGTTTCTATCAAATTTATCATTCTACCTACATACAATAAATTAGTCACGTTTTTTCTTTTAATTTTGCTCATCAAGAATTAGTCACTTTCTTTGACCAGAATTTCTTATATATATAGTCCCACTCTCTACCTCCCTTTCTTGCTCTTCCTCTCTCCATTCTCTCATCTACTCTTCCTTGGAGCCCTTCATATGCAAGCTTTGCAACATCTTGCTCAGCTGCTTGGTTTTTTTTTTTTTCCTACAGGGAAAAATTTTCCAGAAGTATAAGTCTTCATATATATATAGTCAACATGATGTGTGTTGATGAAAAGCCATATATACTTCTGAAGAAAAAAAATTGTTCTACCTGTAAAGGAGCGAGCAAGATGTTTCCAAAATTGCTTATGAAGACATATAGTGACATGTCGAAGCAGGCTAAGTAGAAGTCGCTGGTCGATTGTTGGCAAGGTTGGTCAACATTTGAAACCTTTTAAATGGTATAAATATTGTGCAGTCATTTTTCTCATTTATTTTATATTTTCTGGACTTGTCCCTTCAAGATCCCATATTTTGTTCCTTGTTGTTTTTCTCTTTGTTTTGATGATTAAATATCTCAGCTTTGGATTACTAAACCATGCTTTCAAAGATAATATTGTACGAATATGTTTTCTTTTTCCTTTGTGGAACAAGGAAGATTTAAACCACCTCCAGAGGGCTTTGTGTTTCAAAGTTATATAAACTGATTCGCTCAATACTTTGCGATTGATGTTAGACTGGGAGTTAGAATTTAGTCATTCTTATAGGGAAAGCATAAAATGTGTTGATCTGTTATATGAGCCTTGATTTTGTCACTCTTGTGAATCCTACAGTCTTAATTTAGTGCTAAACAGCTTCGTTAGATAGTGCAATATGCCACACCCTCACAACTGCATGTCAAGATCTGTAAGACTCGGTCTCGAGGCTTGCCTTCATTAATAAAAAAACGTTTGATATTGTGATGCCAAATATATAGAGTAAAGGATGCAACACCACGCAATACTTATCATTACGGCCCAGCAAACAAATAAAAATAGATAACCATAATTATGCTCTGATAACCACAATGCTCAGGTTTTTCAGATTAACAAAACAAAGAGAGAAACATTATGTGAAGTGATCTGATCAGCGCATGTGATTTCACCTTTCACAATAACGGAGGTTTGTTAATTAGACTCGAAATGGAGGTATAAATAAACTGGAGGTTTGATATTTAAATTAACATGCAGAAATGCTGTCTAGCCAGGTATTGATGACATTCTTAATACTATTTATTTGTCAGGTTAAATTATTTTTAAGGGAATGAATTTGTATTGATGATAGAATTAATTTCTTTTTTATATAATTAATTAATTTTTATGATAGAATTACTTTTTTGCGTGGCAATTTTAATAGGGATTCTTCTTTATCAGCATGGTTTGCTGTTCCTCTTACTTGTGCTTATCTTCAGGCCCCTGGCAACTCACTTTGTTTAACTAAATATAGAAAATTACTTTAATAATGGCAGTTGGGTGGGAGGGATCCTATGTGAGAAATTTTGTGGTTATGAAAAATTGAGACAGTGCAAAAGGCAAAGCTTTGATTCGCATTAGCTTTCTCAGACACATAAAAATTAAGCAGCTATAGATTTATTTATTTATGGATATTACATAGGTGCTTCACAGGACAAGAGTGTGTGTGTGTGTGTGTTTTTTTTTTTTGTCTGGTGTGACCTGTACATATTATTATGCTTTCTGTGAAATTAAACAACTTCAAATTAATGTTGTATTATATCTGTCAATTTTCATGTTTAATCTTTAATATATAAATGCAATTATACTCTAATATAGTTAGAGCTACCCTGAACTTAAGTTTTTTCTAATCTTTCTGAATTATATTAATGTTATTTTATGCAAAAATAAAAATGTGATACATGTGATATGGATGGCATTTTTTTCACAAAAATGGAACCCCTGTCAAGATATGTAGAATTCAAGCAAAGTGCGAAATATGTACAATCTGCCTTTATAAGATCCTTTCAGTATTGGAGTACCACATGCTTCCATAAATGCAATTCAGCTTTCAGATGATCCAAATTTAAGGTAAGGAGAAAAAAATCAATAAGACGACCCAGATGAGCTCTTTTGTGTTACTAGACTTCGTGTGTGTGCGTATTAAATTATTATACTTTGGTATTGTGACTTGTTTCTTTGTCTTTAAATTATTATACATCGGTATTCCACATTTTTATTGCAATTTGATTTAATGTTTACTTTCAGTATTAGATCCTACATGTAAGATTATTGTTGGAGATAGTTATACTTAGGATCTAATACTGAAATTAAACATTAAATCAAATTGCAATAAAAGTTTGGAATACCAACGTATGATAATTTAAACACAAAAAAAACAAGTCACGATATCTATCAAAGTATAATAATTTAATAAACACACACTCACGAAGTCTAGTAACTAAGTAACACAAAAGAGCTCATTTAGGTCTTCTTGTTTTTTTTTTTTTTTCCTTACCTGGAATTTGGATCATCTCAAAGCTAAAGTGCATTTATTGAAGCATATGGAGTTTCTCCTATACTTAAAGGATCTTATAAAGGCAGATTGCACATATTAGGCACGTTGCTTGAATTCTACATATCTTGACAGGGTTTCCATTTTCGTGATAAAAAATGTTAAACAATAAATGTCATCCACATCACAACATGTATCACTTTTTGTTTTTGCATAAAATAACATTAATTTAATTCATAAATATTTAAAAAAACTTAATTTCACGGTGGCTCTAATTATATTAGAGTATAATTGCAGTTTAATATTAAAGAGTAAACATGAAAATTAACATATACACTACGACATTAATTTGAAGTTGTTAAATTTCAAAGAAAGCATAATAATATGTAAAGGTCACACTAGACAAAAAAAACACACACACACAGTCTTGTCCTGTGAAGCACCTATGTAATATCCATAAATAAATAAATCTATAGCTACTTAATTTTTATGTGTCTGAGAAAGCTAATGCAAATCAAAGCTTTGCCTTTTGCACTGTCTCAATTTTTCAACCACATACTTTCTCACATAGGATCCCTCCCACCCAACTGCCATTATTAAAGTAATTTCCTATATTTAGTTAAACAAAGTGAGATGCCAGGGGCCTGAAGATGAGCACAAATAAGAGGAAGATGCAGCTACATGCTGATAAAGAAGAACCCTATTAAAGTTGCCACGCAAAAAAAGTAATTCTATCATAAAAATAATTAATTATATAAAAAGAAATTAATTCTATCATCAATACAAATTCATTCCCTTAACAATAATTTATTCTGACAAATGAATAGTAATTGAGGAAGTCATCGATACCTGGCTAGATAGCATTTCTGCACATTAATTTAAATATCAAACCTCCACTTTACTTTATTCCTTCATTTTGAGTCTAATTAACAAACCTCCATTATTGTGAAAGGTGAAATCCCATGCGCTGATCGGAGCACTTCACATAATGTTTCTCTCTCTGTTTTGCTAATCTGAAAAACCTGAGCGGTATTGTGGTTAACAGAGCATAATTATGGTTATCTTTTTTAATTTGTTTGTTGGGCTGTAATAATAAGTATTGTGTGGTATTCCCTTCTTTACTCTACACATTTGACATGACAATATCAAACTTTTTTTTATTGATGAAGGCAAGCCTCGAGCTTGAGTCTTACAGATCATAACACGCAGTTGTGAGGTTGTGGCATATTGCCACTATCTAACTAAGCTGTTCAGGACAAAATTAAGACTAGAGGATTCACAAGAGTGACAAAATCAAGGCTTATATAACAGATCAACACATTTTGTGCTTTCCCTGTAAAAATGACTAACTCCCAATCTAACAACAATTACAAAGCATTGAGCGAATCAGTATATATAACTTTGAAAGCATGGTTTAGTACTCCAAAGCATCTACACGCACAAAACCTTCTGGAGGTGGTTTAAATCTTGCTCGTTCCACAAAGGAAGAGAAAACATCTCCTTCGCATAATATTAACTTTGAAAGCATGGTTTAGTAGTACTCCAAAGCTGTGATGATTAATCTATCATCAAAAGTTTAGTCAAGAAAATATAAAATAAATGAGAAAAATGACTGCACAATATTTATACCATTTAAAAGGTTTCAAATATTGACCAACCTTGCCAACAATCGACCAGCCAGCGACTTTTACTTAGCCTTCTTCGATATGTCACTATGTCTTGATAAGCAATTTTTGAAACATCTTGCTCGCTCCTTTACAGGTAGAACAAATTTTTTTCTTCACAAGTATAAATGGCTTTTCATCAACACACATAATGTTGACTATATATGAAGACATGTACTTCTGGAAAAAATTTCCCTGAAGTAAAAAAAAAAAAAAAAACAAGCAGCCGAGCAAGATGTTTCAAAGTTTGCATATGAAGGGCTCCAAGGAAGAGTAGATGAGAGAATGGAGAGAGGAAGAGCAAGAAAGGGAGGTAGAGAGTGAGACTACATATATAAGAAATTCTGATCAAAGAAAGTGACTACTTTATTGTAGGTAGAATGATAAATTTTTAATGGCCTTAGTGACGGGGGGCATTGTAATCCATTGGATCCTTTGGACGAACTGGATTTTACGATTAAAAAAAAAAAAACCAATGTGAAGGTCTGGATCCGTAACATAATAAGTTCCTTTTTTCTTTTCAATGAATTTATCAGATGGACCTGTTAGCTGGCAACGAACCACATGGTTTCATCATATGATACTGTGTGCACGCAAGATTATCAAAAGTATGACTTTTGATACAAGCTAAGGGTGTTATAAATGTAGTAACATCACAAAAGAAAGCTATTCACGTAGTAGAAGCTAAGGCTATGAGAAACACGCAGTAAATATGGGAAACTGAGTAATAAATCTGAAGATGTCATGATCAATGAGTTTGGCATTTTGAGGGTCCACCGTGTGACCGACAACACCTTATTAATCCTGTAGGTTTGTATGTGTCCGTGTGTACGGACAATATTATTATGGGAAAATTGACCTGGAGGCCCAATATACAAAGATAAATGCAAAAAAGACCCTACACACTTTCCCATACCAGGGCCTTTTCTGGCATTAACTTCCAAGAGAAATGACAAAAACACCCTTGGTGTTAACTGACAAATGAGAATGGAAATCTCAATCTCTCTCACTCTCGTGTCTCTGTGCTCTTCACCGCCTTCCACTCTCTCACTCTCTGTGCTCTCAATACCCTCTATCACTCCGCCAGATCGTCTTTCCCCTTTTTTCCGAAGCTTAGATTGAAAAAAGTCATCCGCTTACTTCAAAATCCCGAAGAAAATCTTCTGGAATCATCTTCTTTTCAGCGAAAGGCCCAATTAGGAGGGTTGTGGTATGGATGTGTCTACTGTTCATGTCAAGAACATTACTCGGAGCCCTCTTTTGGTCAGAAACTCGTTTTACGAGAGACCCACTTCTGGCTAGACTTTGGGAAGGACGAGAGTTTCTTCCAGAGTCAAAGATGGGAGGATTTTTTAGATCAAAATTTTGAAGCGCAAGGGTTGCTTTAAAGGGTATCAACCATTTTCTGTGAAAGCTATGGGGAAGAAGAAAAATAACAATTCATCGTCTTCAGGTTGCTTTATTTCCATATATCCAGAATTTACTTAATTTCCTGTTTGGATTGCTCAAATTCATTATTTTGGTGGCTTGAAACTGCTTGAAGGGTGGCATTATAGTGTTCATGCTTGTCTGTAGAAGTGCTTTTATCTTTGAAGGATAGGGATTTTCTGAAATACTTCATTATTGTTAGGCCGAAGAAGATCTTTTCAGTCGTTTCGTTGGTTACTGAAAATCTATGAAGATAGCCAAAACAGACATGGCTGTAACTGACCATGGATCTCAATTGAATTCAATCTTAATGAAAAATATCATCTTCTATAGAAAATAGTCAACTTAAATTAGCTCAAAATTAGGTGTGATATGGGGTGGTAGAGAACTCCATCATATATAGTGCATTGGGAAATGGTGTGAAGAAAAAAGAAAGTTTTTTTTCCCTTGCAATGAGAAGTTTAATCTTTCTATATAGAGGAATTTGGGCATTTCATCAATATATCTTGCCAAATAACGAGGCTTCCCTAGATATTTCACATGTTAGCTGAATATGGAACTGAGCTACACTAATATTACAATTAAATCTTCATTCCTCATTTAAACTGCAAATTTTTTAGTGTGTATGTGTTGGTTACAACTGGATTCATATTTTAACACTTGCCCTTACTGGTACAAATCTGTGTTCCTATACTTTTTTATCATTTCCAGTGCTAGTTAAAGTATGAGAGAATTTTATCTTAAAATCGTTGTCATTCTTGATGCACTAGTTGCTTATACTAGTGATACTGATAGATGATTTTGTTCAGTGAGGTGGTTTCTTTTATCATCTAATTCTTTCACTTCTATTTTGGACAGGTTCATGAAGACAATAGATAATGTCTTTCATCAGTCCCAGATATTTGGCCTTACATCGCATTTCTTCTGAAATATTATTATCTAAACGCAGTTTTGATTATGAATTCAATCATATCTGAATTATTTATGATGACATATCCTACTTTTTTAGCTTTTGATCTTGACTGGGAATGTATGTTTTGGTTCTAAAACTATGGCATTTTTATGTGTTAAGTTATGGCTATTGTGCTAGTAATAGGACTCTGGATTATTGAATTTTTCTGGGGTCATTGCGTTCTGGTCAATGATGAATTGTTGTTGTCTTTGGCTATTGTCAAGTAGAAATGGGTGATACAAGTGCCTATTTTTTAAGAAATGTCAAGAGTTGGAGCTTTTAGGATTGAGCAAAGTCAGCTGTAGGTGCCCATGCTGGTGAAGTCCTAATGGGTAAATAAATTAAATACACTGGTTTTTGACTTTGTGCGTATTGTTCACACATGTGTATATTTCTTGTTTTCAGGGACTCGTGTGGTGTTCATGTCCTGTCATGGCTGCAATCATGGGATGACACAGAGCAAGAGGATGGCTACACAATGCCTTCATATGAAGCCAATGATATCCGAGAACTAAAGATTGGCATGTTGTGGTGGTTGGTCAGTATATCATCCAAACAACACACAGCGAGCGAAGGTGTTGTCTATGATCCAGGACTCTCAAGTGCGGAAGATGAGCCGCTAGTTTGTGTATTTGAATTGTTTTTATGGACATAGGCTGCCTTGGTTAATTTTGCATTTGAATTTCTGAATTTTGATGGCTATTTGTTAGATTAGATTACACAACTTGTACAAAACACTTCAGTTCATTGATAGGAGCTACTTTTGTAAATTTGCTGATGTAGTTGACTTGACATTTTAATATGACTGACAACCACAATTGGTTCCAGCAGATATTCTCTTTGTTGGTTGTGTTTGTATGAACAGTAAAAAATGAATATGATCAGGTACCCGGTTGTCAAAACCATCAACTCCCTTTAACAATATCATTAGCCTCTTTAACAACACCATCAGCTCCCTTTAGCAACATCATCAGCCCAATTAACAACTTTTTGTTTGGCTATTTGAAGTTGGCGCCCAGTGCAAAGTTGGTGCCCAAGGCGCCAACTTTCTGTGTTTTGCTAGGTTTTGGCGCTCAGGGTTTAGCAACACTATCAGCCCGGTTAGCAACACCATCAGCCCCTTTAACAACACCATCAACCCCTTTAACAACACCATCTGCACAATTAACAACACCATCAGTCAGATTAGCAACACTATCACCCCGGTTAGCAACACCATTGGCCCCCTTTAACAACACCATCAGTCAAATTAGCAACACCATCAGCCCGGTTAGCAACACCATCAGCTCCCTATTAACAACACTATCAACATAATTAACAACACCATCAGCCCTTTTAACAACACCATCAACTCCATTAGCAACACCATCAGCCCAATTAACAAGTACATAAGCCACTTTCACAACAATATCAGCAAATAATATCAGCATCAAATGACAACATCAGCAAAATATGACAGCAACATCAGCACAGTTAGCAACACCATCAACCCCCATTAGCAACACCATCACCCCTGTTAGCAACACCATCAGCCCCTTTAGCAACACCATCACCCCCTTTAGCAACACCATCAGCCCCCTTTAACAACATCATCAGTCAAATTAGCAACACCATCACCCCGGTTAACAACACCATCATCCCCCTTTAACAACACCATCAGCCCCTTTAGCAACCTATCAGCCTCCTTTAACAACACTATCAGTTAGATTAGCAACACCATCAGCCCGGTTAGCAACACCATCAGCCCCCTTTAGCAACACTATCAGCTCCGTTTAGCAACACCATTAGCCCAATTAGCAACACCATCAACCCCCTATTAACAACACTATCAGCATAATTAACAACACGATCAGCCCCCATTAACAACACGATCAGCCCTCATTAACAAGTATATCAGCACGGTTAGCAACACAATCAACCCCCCATTAACAAGTACATAAGCCATTTTAACATCAATATCATTGAAAAATGACACCTAAATCAACCCATTTTGACAGCAACATCAGCAAACAATAAAAATAATTTTTCAGCATCATTTACATTTATAACAATATTAATATGTCTACATAAATGAAACCTGGATACAATTGTGTCAATTGTTGTTATATCCAACTTTCATTTACATCAAAAAATATGCGTATAAATTAGAGCTTACAACTTGACACACCACCTCTAAAAAATAACATGGTGGGGATTCCTATCTATGGTCATTTACAACAAAAGAGTGTGACACACAATGCCCAAAAAATAAACAACCAAGGCAACAACAATCATCAACTTGGGTTTTTAAAGATGATATTGTTCTTTGCAACTCCTCATATGTGGTCCCTTCCTTGATGCATCTTGTTTTTACCATTCCTCCAACATAATCACTTTCATCCCCTCCACCTTGTAGAAACTCCCCCCCCCCACATGAAAGTAACATAATATATTCTTCCCTGAACTACTAGCCATCTGTAATTACAATATGCAACAGAGTTAGTATTAACAACTTTAACAATAGAATTAACAACTACAACTGAAGGAATTAACAACTTAAACTATAGGTATTAACAACTATCCCATATCAGTATTTTCACATTCCCACTAACAGACCTCCCTCTGTTTCAATGCCCAAAAAACATAGCATCATATTAACAAGTTAAACAGCCATATTAACAACAAAAACATATGGTATTAACAACTAAAATTGTAGGTTTTAACACCTAACAAATTTCAACGTTTTTCAAACTTCATTCCTTGATCATTTTCATCCATTCCCACTCAAATACATAAATTTTCCTCTGTTTGTGTGACAAAAAACAGAGCAACATTTTATTGACCCACCCTACATAGATTAAAAACGAGGAAGGATGGTGATTAAGCTATCTTGATGAAAAACTTAGCATTTCTTGCCTTTTTTCTACCAGATAATACAATAAATGAGTTCAAGCTCCAACCTTTCAGTAACTCAAACTTCCGAAGTTGATGAATAGTAATAACCACCACGTTCAATCAACAATTTACAACTAGGATAAGTTGCTTTCAGTCCAGCAGAGGAAAAAAACGGAACACAAATATCAAACGAAGCAAGACGAAAGAGATAGCTAAATGATCATTGAAGCAATGTTTCTGTCGGAAAAAACCCAGGTTCTGATTCTCTCTCACGTTTTCAGCGAGAAACAGACTTTGTCTTTCTTTTTTAACACCAGGGGCGTTTTTGTCATTTATCTTGGAAGTTAATACCAGAAATTTCTGGTATGGGAAAGTGTGTAGGGCCTTTTTTGCATTTATCTTTGTATATTGGGCCTCCAGGTCAATTTTCCTTATTATTATATACTACCTACTTCCGGTCCTAAATGTAGGAGATTGTTTGGAGTGCAAATTTTATTATAAACTAAGTCCTGCATTTAGCATAGAAGGAGTATAAGATTAAGTTGATTAATTTAAAGAGATTAAAAAAGCAAATGAAATATGTAATTATAGAATATATAACATGATCTTATTGAAATACTGATATGTATCATTAAATTATATATCAATTTATAAGTTACACAAATCAGTTTAGAGAAAAATGATAAATATAAATACTTTTAAGTAATTAATTTAACTTCCTTAATCTCTCAAAATTAGTTACTTGGTCTTATATCAAAGATAGGAGGTAGTACATATATATTATTTTTCATCACATTTATTAAAAAAATTATTTATGTTTGTTTTAAATGGCTAGAAGCATATTTCAAAAAAAATTATATTGTAATACTCTAATTTTCATAATACATGTAAACCTTGTATTTTTGGTAAATGATTAGCAAAACACTAAGGTGAATATGTGTCTGAAAGAAATATAATCTATTGATTATATTTTTATCTAAATTTCACTTTGGAATCAATTGACCAATGGTTAATTAAGAGACTATATTTAGGGGTTATAAAATGTGGAATAAATAGCATATAAAATAGTAGCTAATTTATAATCAAAGGAGATAAGAAAAGGGTTATGAAGACCTTTAGCTAAATTAACATAAATTAGCAAATAATATTTAGTAAATTAGCTTGTGCTAATTGAGATTAGTGGCTTATGATTTCAACTTGATTAAAGGCAATCAAAGACAATGGAAATAAGTAAATATTAAAGTGCATAAATCATGTCTAAATAAGCACTAATTATCATGATTGGCTAATAAACCAATTATACAATGACACTTGTGATTAGAGGGCATACAAAGACTTGATTAGAAAGGTCATTAAGCTTAATTAAATCAGCCCCAAAAGTCAACAATTGCAACTAAAACATGATGGAAGATTGGATGAGATTTTGACACTTGTATTAAGATCCAATGGTTGTCATTTAATCTTGTAATTAAGCCTAAATCCTCATGTAATTAAATAGACCAATGGGAGACTTGAACCATAGGATTTTGCCACATGAAAAATCAATTCAAGGGATCTAAAGAGTCCATATTTTCATCCAACCAAAGAAGGGGGAGGATTTGTTGTCAAAAAGTAATAATTGATCCAAGGGTTAGGAAGAAAGAAGGGGAATTTGATCATATGTGGTGGAAACACATAAGTTTGGAATTTTTCCCTATAAATAGATATGCTTCCCCTCTTCATTCTTCACACCAAAAACCCAAATCAAATCTAACTAAGTTAGAGAAAAACACATAGGAGCAAGGAGAAGAAAGAGTAAGAACTTCAACAGGTAAGTTCTTAAGCTCTAGCTTTTATATTTTGGTAGAATTGTAGTTTAATCTAGGAAATTATAGAATAAATTTCTTTTCATGTTTTGGAAGTTTCCATTGCTTTTAAAACATGAAATGGAGTAAAAAACTTGTTGGGGAATAATTTTTAGAATCAATAAATCATTATGTTAAAGTTTGGAAAAATATCTGTTTAAATTCTATGCTGACAGCAATTGTTGTGGCTAGTATTTTATATATCAAATGAGCTTTAAAAATCATGAAATTTTTCAGTTATAAAGTAGACATATAGGGATTTATATTGATATAAAATATGTAACATTTTGTGCTCTAGACAAGGAGTTAAGAATTTTTTAAGTTAGACCTTATTTCTAAAGTTATAATCTGAACAATGGTTGAAAAAGATAAAACTGGGAATGACTCATAAATTTCAAGTTCTAGGAGTTATTTTTTCCTAGACATGGACTTATCAAGGGAAATTTTGGATTTGGAATCACATCATTTTAAATTTTTTACAATTAGTTATGATTTTTCAAAATTAGTGAAAACTTTGGGCAGAAATGCTGAATTTCAAAAATTAAGAAAAAGTAAAGGTAAAAATGGAAGAACAAATCCTCTAAGGGTAAAAAAATCAAAGGAGGTAAAAATAACCCTTAGGATATTATTTTGAGTGATATAGTATTGATCATTGTAACATCCCAAAATATGGATTTGAGAATTAAATTATAACATAGGATAAATTATGGCACAATATTATAAAGAAAAAGAGAATATGGAATTAGTATATTATGTGTTGAATTAATCTAGCACTCATTTCCTTATTCTTCTCTAGCCACGTGCTTGTATATGGATGCATAATCAATGTATTTCCCACCATTTTTCATTCTCATTCATGATCCACTTTGGGCCCAACCCAATTCAGAAAACCCAAAGTCATATGCTCCCTCCTCCTAATATTTCATTCTTTCATTTCCTTTAGCCTCTCAAAACAGAAAACGCAGAGGACATGAGTCATCAAAGTTCAACCATCTGTCTCATGTTAACCGACACCTCATCTCCTCCCATTGTGCATGCCTTCCACGTGCCCCTCCTCAGATCACACACACATACTTCAGCTCTCATTTATTCATTACCTCCTCCCATTTCATTATTTCAGTACGGCCAGAGAGGGAAAAAAGAAAGAAAGAAAGAAACAGAGCGTGAGAAGGGAGAGAGAGACTGAGACGGTGAGAGCTTGAAAAAGGGAAGCCACCCATTACATGCAAGCTTGATTCTCAACTAAGGTGAATGTCTTGAATCTCCTCCTATCCTTCTTTTCTTCAGCTGTATATGTAAAGTAGCTGAATCTAGAAAGAGAACTCATATCAACATTTTGCTTCTTGCATGTTAAGTTCTAGAGGAGTTTTGATCTTCTTTGACTCTGGAAGTAAGTTTTCGAGCTGTGCATGTCTGATATATGTACATGTGACTGATTTTCTGAAGCTTAAGAGTCAATATTGTAGTTGCATATGTGGTTTTACACCTCTGCAACATGGTCCGAAAATAGAGGATGAAGTGCATATCGTTTTCATAGGTTATAGTTTGAGTTTTTTTCTGAGAATTTTACATGAGATAGTACACTCCTTCAGCTTAAATTTGAGCTTTGGAACACACAAAACGAAGGTCTGTAGCTCTAGTTATGAATTTTGAAAGTTGAGGTATGAATTGGAAAACATTTTGCTGTCAGTCTGGAGGAACACTGATGACGTTGCATTTTTGAGCAAGTAAAAGAATTTAAAAAATTATGAAGATTTTAATGGTGATTGCTGACATACATATATTTAAAATGGTATAAATTTCGGATCATTCTAAGCTCTGGTCAATGAGAAATAAATCTTACAAAATGACCCTGCGTCTGGGAACCAAAACTAGACAGTCCCTACATTTTTCAAAACCGGGAATGAATAGAGTAAGATTAAATTATGAAAATTTCCAGTTAATTAGAGGACTTCCAGAGCTTTAATTTTACGTATAATAGGAATTTTATGAGCTCTGTACGTTGAGTTATGGATTTTTAAAGATAAGCCACAATTTCTGAAGAATTCTGGACAGAGCTTAAGTTTTTGAAATTTGGGAATTTTTCTCAGCCATAAACCAACTTGGTGACTTTAGTTTATGAAAATAGACTTATCAAGGAGCAAGTAGAAATTGGAATCACTCCATTTCGAGCTGTATAGGTCAAGTTATGAATTTTCCAAATACCTGTGGAAATCAGAGGTCAATTTCTGATAAGTCTTAGAATAGTTACATAAGAGATTAATTGTGTCTAACCTTTAAAATAAGAGTTTCTTTGGGCAAAATGAAATGTTAAATGACTTAGATGATAATTATTCATAATGAAAAATATCTAATTAAATAAGTCTCAATAGATATACATCTCTAGTCATAAGGATATTAAAAGACAAGTATCTTCGGGGTGGGTCTAGAGAAGTTAAATTTATAATTATGATTGATTTGGTTAGTGACCCACCGCTATATGTAAATGTTAATTATAGGAGCTGAGAACCGCCATGCCGAAGGACAAGCGTAGTAGTAAGAACCTGGTTGAAGGGTGAAGTCGGTAAGACCAACAGGTAGTAACTATAATCTCATGTTCTTTGCATAGCTATATATATGTTTTTGTAAACCATATTGTATGTCTCGCCTGTATGGAACCAGCACCACTCGTGGCTCGATTAAGCAAAAGGGCCGACCATAGGGCCAGCTTCCCGGTGGCTAGGCAAGGCCTAGTGCATTCAGTAAATTTTGGTATTTGAATTACCTAAAAATGAATTTCCTAACGCTAAGGTATTTGAAATCATTGTATGATTTACTTGTATTACAAGCTGCATTTGGTATGTAATACTTGTCGTTAAAATTGAATTGAAATCTGTTTGCTTTATATGCTATGTGGACTACTTTGTTTGGTTGATTTATATATATTACATGTGTTAGAATCATGGTTCGTGAACCCAGATCGGACCGGCCAGTTTGGACCGAAAACCAGGCAACCGACCGGAAAGCCAGTCCGGTTTAGGGAAGAAATGGGTTGACTTGGTGACTCCGAGTCAACCTGGTCAACTCAGCCTAAACCGGCCGAGTTGAACAGGGTCACCGAGTTGGGGGACTCAGGAATCAGGGAAAGTTTGGTCGGAGGAATGAAAGGAACGATAGAAGAAGGAGAAGAATGAATGGCAGAAAACAAGGAGAATAAGAAGGATGAACGCCGGAAAGCGATGGGGATCTTGAGAGTGACAGTGACTTGCACGAAAGGGCAAGGATCCATGGAGGTAAGGAAACAGAAGAAGGAAGGTTAGAAAAGGGAAGGACGAGGTAACAGATCTGTGGAGCGTAATGTGCAGAGAGGGAAGAATGAGGGAGAAAGAGACTGAGTAGGTTCTTCATGAATAATTGCATATTAATATTTGAAAGAGGGAATAGCTTCATAAAACGAGGCATTGGAGAGGAGTACAGCTAAGCCTGCCGTTTGAAAAAGGATCCACCTAAACCTAGAATATTAATTAGTCTAATAGATTAATGATGGCATATAGTAGGCAAGTACAAGTGCTACAGAAGGAGTTGGCAAAGGACTCACTTCTTCAGTAAAGTAAAGTCGGACGGATATGCATGTCATTTATTTTTATAAGTAATATATTTGTAAAATAATTTATTTATTAAATAAGTATCCATATCATTAAGGTTATTAGGAGAAATCTAATAGGAATTATCATCGATAGAGATGAAGGGTGGGTTTTTATTTCATGGTTAAACATATTTAAAATAAATATGTTGTTATGATGAATATCTTATCATTATTGTTTATAAATTTAGAGGTCATTGGCTGGTATAAGATATTGTAATATCTATTTGTTAAGGAAATTATAAAGAATATTTGATAAGTATCTGATTATTTTGCTAGTGATTCAATGTATTGATATAATATTTAGTATTTGCTATTTGTTATGGTATGATGAGAAATTAAATTATTTTTTAAATTTTTTATACCTCGACGGTTTAAGCCCGAGTTGACTCCGGTCTGACCCACTAACCCTTGACTCAGTACCTTAACTGGTTCAATGACCGGTCCAAGTTTCAGAACCTTGGTTAGAATTTGAGATTAACCTATTACTCTGGGATTCATTTATTTGAATCTCAGAGCCTTCCAATAATCCAGGTCGTCGACCTAATAGTAAGCAAAGCTCACGAGGCAAGGGCATAATTATCACTTGAGGCCAAGAAGGTGGTGGAGCTAATAGTACAGCTTTATTTTGTTTCACCTTCTGTTTATCTTGCATTTTGGTTTAGTTATTATTTTGAGATAGCCGTATGTGGCTATTGGGATGTATATTTATGTACATATTATAATCTGGTATTAGTAGAATACGTATGTATTGTATTACAGCAAGGCCAGGCACATATATCACGAGCCCATAAATGAAATGGATGTATGAGTAAATTGTAGAGCACTAGGTTAGATATAATACATAAGTAATACTCTAATAAAATCTAACCAGGTATAAAAGTACATGTATTTATTAATAAGAATTTGAACCACTTATTTAATGTTTTCTAAAGTTCTAAATTTTTAGTAAAGCCCATTCAAACAATAGTTTTGAAATCTATAAATGGGTTGAGTTTTTGATATATTTTTTAAAGGAAAAAGATTTTACTTTATGGGATCAAACATGAGCCTAGTGGTTTAAATTCTTTATTAAATAATACATTGAAAGAGATAAGAAGATGCCACTTTGTTCTAAGTACGGAACAGTGGGGTGTTACAATTATAATATCATATAAAATATGGAAAAGGAAATGATCCGACGATAATATTATAGGATACCCGAGAAGTCTAGGGTCGGATTCAAAGGTCAGACATATTAGTAACTACGTGGTGAAAGGTAGGTTCACATACTAGTAACTTTAACTATTGTGTGTCTTGTATGCCTATATATGATTGTTTGATTCATGTGTTATAAACAAGACTGTGGATTCAGTTGTTTGTTTACATTTAATTAAGCTGTGGATTAAGCTTAAAGTAGATTATAGTCATGATAATGCTACATGTTTTCCTAACGCTGAGGACACGTGGATTCGTGGCACTGGTGAGTGCAAATGCTGTAAAGTACATTTGTTGTGTGCTATGCATTGTGATGTTGAATATAATGTTGTTGTAAATATTTGTCATATATATTGTCATTACTTGAATATAAGGTTAACTGTTATCTGAGATTCAATAGGTATTGAATCCTAGACTTGACTAAAGGTTCAAGGAAGGAAATCTGGACCTGAAAAAGACGATGTGGACAAACAAAATCATGAAGAGGCACCGATCAAGACAAGAGTTTGAAGAAGGTTAATAGGGTGTAGTTTTTGGCATGAATCTGATAGAGTTATTTCAAACCATTTGGGGTTTAAACTAAGAAAGGCTTGGTCTATATGGTTTCAATAATTAATTACTGTGAAAGACGGGGAGACTCCCACTAAACTAACACTGATCTAGCCAATAGATTTGATTAATTGTGTTGGATTCCATGCCATAGGTCTACTTAAAACTTGATTTATCAGAGAGCTGTATTTGAGTCTCTGCAAATTGCATCATATAAATATTTCTTTGGAATATTTAATTTACCAACTTATACCTAGACATTTTATATCAGTCACTCATTGTCCAAATAATAACGTATGCTCTCCGTTCCGCTTTACTCTAGCATGAACACTGTCAACTCAATTGATATTCTTGATACTACGTGTCATTGGACACAATAAGTACTACAGAATTTGGAGTGTTACACTAGTCCCCCTATGTTTTAGAAAATAAAATTATATATTTTATGAACTTACAGCCTTTTTTTAATGGTTAAAATTATAAGGGCCTGCCATGATTTAGTGAGCTAAAAAGGTGAATTGTCACCCTTGACCATTAAAAATGTCAAAGGTCAATGTTAATTTTTTTAATGATCAATATAAAAATATTATTTTTGTAAGGGTTAAGGAGAATTTACTCCATTTTTAACTCTCCCGGATCAAAATTGATGCAAACAAAAACTTTCAAATATCCATAGTTTATACACAATAATTTCTGCAAAATTAAATTTTAACCCTATGTATTAATTAGAATAGATAGTTAAGATTTTTTTTCTTTCCTTTTTATCCTACTCTCTTCCTCCATCACAGAATGTCAGTTAAATAAATGAGAATGTTTGTTTAAAAGTGCATATAAAGGTGGGTGCAAGGATTTGTTTTTATCTCAGTTGCTCTGTCTTGTTTCAATCTATTCTTCGCTATCTTTACCAAATTCTTTTCTTCGACACTTTTTTCTCTCCGTAGGATGTTTTACAGTTATATGAACTAAAAGATAATATTAACAGACATTTATTTTTTATAACGACAGATATTTATTTTAATTTTGGATCCTTAATTTGATTATGATTTAGTCAAAATATTTAACTTTGGAAAAATATTCTGAAGCTACAAAAATTTGGGTAACTAGGATCTCAATAAATCATCGGTATTCAAGGGTGAAAAAAATTTCTCCAAATCTTATCATAATACATTTTGATTCATTTAGTAAAATCTAATCCCTGATGAGGCCTTTTGCATTCAAAATTTGTTAAAAGTGTATGCATTAATTTAAGTTTTGGTATTTTAGTTGGAATTAATTGAGATTTTCCCTATATATTTAAGGAACTAAATGAAATGGTAAAGAAATATACAAACACATATTGCCAAGAAGAAAAGGGAAAATAATTAGAAAATAATTTTTTTGTGAAATGTCATATATATGTTCCTAATAATGTCATAGATATTTTTTTTCTGTAATGATGCAGAGATATAATAAGACAGTACGCGTTTTAATTTTCATGCCATGAAAAAGCTAGAATTCCTTCACTTCGTTTATACAAAACAGAGCTTGAATCAATTGTTTATTGATCAGATCAATCGTATAAGTAGATAGATCGATCGTATAGTAACGAGAAAAACTAACTCAATGAAGTTTGTGGTTCTCCAATATTCCAGTTAGTTTCTCTCGAACACAATTTATAATAACAGAAAATATTGATACTATCTCTAATCTTTAATATAAGAGCTCGTTTACAATACAAAATGAACTCTTAGACTGAAGGTAGTAAAATGTAAATGGAAAAAGATAAATGTAAGAGTTTAATCCAATCAACACACACATTTCCAGAGTGTATCTTCCAGGATACATAAAAGAACTTGAGACTTGGTAAATTATATTCCTTCTGGTTATTAATTTTAAGACTTATTTTAATAAATAAATTGAACTAGAAAGTGGGTATAGCTCCATCTATCATTGTTTCTTCCTTTTCCACAACAATTTCAAAAATCCCATGACATTGGCCTATTTCAAATTTCTTGTGTCTCACTAGATTTCTTGCTTGCAGCACTTCTTATCTCCCCCATCTTCTCCTTCAACGATATTATCTTCTTTTTTTCTAAATTTGGCGTGCTCATAATTTTCTTGGAAATTTTTTCCAGCTTAAGGGAATCGCTCCCTTTTAGCTTTTCAAGAGGTGGGAAACTGAAGATCAGTTCTCAGTTTGCCCAAAACAATATCATCTGATCTTCTTCATTCTCCTCCCTCCGTCAAAGGATTTTGCACCTGAAGACCCTTAATATATTATCATGGGAAAAAATGTGGAACTTTAGGAAAAGAAAACATATATAAGCTATAGTAATTGTTTTTATTAATAAAATTATTTTAAGAAATTATATATAACAACAATAATAAGTAACAATATAGCGATTATTTAAACATAATTAGCATTAATTAGCACTATTATAATGTAATACTGAGTTTATGCCAGGCACAGTAGTTTACAAAGCACTCCCCCTGAACTTTGAGTGTGTTACAAATAATCTCCCTCACCTTTATAAGTTTAAAATTGGGAGAATTACATTAAGGTTCTAAGAACCAAAAATATTTACAAAGGGGTCCTGCACCAAATTCCAATTACTCTAAGGTCCCAAAAAGTCCCTGGGACTAAAGTGTAATTAAATCAAAGTATAAAATGACCATTATGCCCACACTGAACAAAAAAGGCAAGAACGAAGAAGAGGAATTGCTCAGGCATACGTTTTCTTGCGTGAGAAAGGAAAAAACGTAGAGACGATGGTAATCACGGTGGAGGACGGAATGTACAACGTTGAAGCTTGTGGTCGGCAAAGTTGAGGTTCTGAAGTTGTCATGGGTTGTTTGCACTACGTTGGGTCGGTAGCTTCTTCCTGCATGTTGGTTGCATTGAGAGAGTCAAGGGTTGGTGAAAGGTTCTAGCTTGAGCTCATGAGTGGACTATATGCAGGTAACTAGGTAAGTAATTCTAAGATATTGGTAAAGATATGATCTTGATCAAGTATTGTCCTCTCATCTTCATTTTTGGGTTGGGTTTATTACATTGGTTGCATTGTGATCTGTTTTGTGGGAAGCAAACAGGGGATTGCTCTGTTTTTTATTGAGAAAGGTTGAGGTGGTGATGGTTTTTTTTTGTATAAAACTCTGATGCGAGCAAAAAATGTTGTTGTTAATACATGCATTGTTTGTTGTTAACGTGGCTTTTTCAGTTGTTAATGCAATGGTGTTGTTGCAGATTGTCTTGAAATATGGCATGCACTTCAGGGAAAGCTCTGTTCTATTACTTTCATGTAGGGGGAAAGTTGTTAGAAGGTGGGGGTGATAAATGTGAATATGTTGGAGGTAGGGTAAGAACAAAATTCGTAAAGGAAGGCACAACGTATAACGAGTTGCGAAGAATGATATCATCTCTAATTGGAAACAAAACTAATGACATTTCTGTGAAATTTAGAGTTAGATTTGATACATATACATTTATTGATCTTCTAGACGATGAAGGGGTGGATCATTTAATAAGGTTCAATGAAGAATATGCTCATGTGTACATTGAAGAGAAAGGGACTAATAAGAACATACAAGCACAAATGAATGCTGAAATGGAACATCAAGAGGAAGTGTAAGTTTATTTGTCATAACAAACCAAATATGTCCTGTATAAGTGTTGACTGAGGTGACATACATCATCATGACTAATACTCTAACTTGTCATGTATTGCAGTGATGAGGAATTATTCGGATTTGCAAGTGGATTGTCTATGTCTCCCCCTCAGTTGTTAAGTGAAATTGAAGAATTGCCATCTTTGACATGTTGTACTGAACTTGTTGCAACACGACGACCGGAGCTGAATCATACGAAATGGAGGGATTTGATTATTGGAGAAGGACAGATTTTTCCCAATGCTTCGACCCTTCGTCAAACGTTATATAAATACAACATTGCACACAACTTTTCGTACCATTTTGTGAAGAACAATAAACAAAAGGTTATTGTCAAGTGCAAGGTTGATGGTTGTCGATGGTACATGGGTGCATATTCCTTGGGAGAACATCAAGATACAAAGTTTTTAACAATCATAACATTACGAAGTGCACACATCCACTAAGCGCAAGACACCCTAAATGTTTCTCATCGACCTCGATCCAGCTTGACTTTCTCAATTGTAATGGATGGTAAGGGCAAATATTGACAAGACAACTATAGAAATTGGGTCAAACTTGTATAGAGAATATGGGGTCCGGACGACGTACATGCAATCATATAGGGCCAAACAAAGAGCATTGAGGGAAAAACACGGCCGAGTTCAAGAGTCTTACAGGGAAATTCCATGGTTATGTGAAAGACTTATGGAAAGTGACAATAGCAAGGAGACTGCACTTAAGCTCCTTGATGCCATTGCATATGCAAGGCTCCATGATGACTTCACTAATGTGATGGGAAATTTAAGAATGTTCAATGCACAATTGGCACAATGGTTGGAGACAAATGGGGATGTAAACCGATGGGCTCTTAGCAAGTTTCCTTTCAAGAGGTTGGGATAACATCACCATTAATGTAGCGGAGTCCTTCAATGCCTGGATGTTGAAAGAGAGGAAGCACACAATCACTCTTTTAATACAAGAGCATAGAGATGAAGATGGAATATCACCTAGAGGGGGGGTGAATAGGTGATCTCAAAAACTTTTTGCCCAGCTCGCTTGAACACAAATAAAATAGAGACTGAAAGAGAAAATGAACACAGAGCGATTTATCCTGGTTCGGTCTAATACTCCGACCTACATCTAGTCCCTAAGCACACCTTGGGATTTCTACTAACTCTTCAAAATACAATTACAACTCAGGATGATCCTTTCACTCTCGGACTCACTCTCCCTTACACGTTGCAATCATACACCCTCACTTAAGGTTCCACAGCCTTAAGTTCCAACATAAAGAAAAATGATACAAGTGTTTAATAACTCCTCACGAGTAGATAATAAATGAACACTGAAGAACGATTAATATCCGAAGATATTAAGTGAAGTAGATAAAACCGTTAATCACAATAACTCAGAATTGAATGCGCAAAGTATTTTTTTCGGTTAAGCTCTCTATCTTGTAATTTGAACGTGTCGAGCTTTTATAGCATTTTCCATTGATGCTGTTGTGAGAAATCTCAATATAGCCGTTGCGTCTCATCGAGCTTCGTCGGGCACAATTTCATATGTAGCCGACATTCTTTTCAACTAAAGGATAATTTGTGGGCTCAATGAATTTTTATCATGCGCAATATCTGGACTGTTGTGTTTCTTCATTCAAGATGTAGACACTTCCGACATAAACGACGACGCACAATACTTCAGTTGCCACTTTCCAGCTCAGTCATCGATTCTCAATGCTTTCAAGGAATTTTTCATTTGATCATCTCAGACACATTGAACGGCTTGAGTACTCATTCTGGTATGGACAATTTCTTGAAATCATTGTGTCTACTCTGTCTGCTCTGCTTCTCGAAAATTCAAATGCTTCAAGGCTAATCAGAATTTAAACAATGGTTAATCATATGCAACTCACTCAAAAACATAATTGGTAATATCATAGATAAGATTGAGTGATGTAGAAGAAGAGTTAATCAAAACTTTGAACAATGTTGCAGAGATCATTTGAGTGAACTGATATATCATACTCAAGTAGCTTCTTCGAGTATCCTGCAAAAACACTTCACAAATGCTCAATCCTTGGATTTACTCGAGTAGCCTATTTCTCATACTCTAGTATCATCTCAGTAAATCATATCAGAAGCTTTAGAACAATGTTATTCGAGTAGATGAATCTTGATATGTAGTATTTTTGTGCAGCATCATCTGTCCTGGTGTAAGAATGTATCAGTTGATGAGTATTGTGTTTTCTGTGGAATCGAGATTTCGACATTACTCGAGCATAGATGAGAGTTACTCGAGTATTGTTGTTCTGCGTGATTCAGCACCGTCTCTGTCTTGCTTCTACTCAAGTATTACTTGTGGTGTACTCGAGTATCCTATTTTCCAGCAACTGATTCCCGATGTTACTCAAGTATATAAGTGACATCCTCGAGTACTATTGATGGGCTACTTCACGAATGGGTCTGACTCAACATTACATTAAGCATGAATGCAGTAACAAAGGGATTAATTCATCTCTGGACATGGTTCACTGCAGTAGCTCCTGGTATGACTGAAGTTATCATAATTTCTCACTTGATTGAGAGCCAGTTCCAGAATTCTAAATAGACACTGAACTTCCAAAAATCATATCTCTCTCATTTGATCTTTGTTTTAAGTGATCTTGATGTTTTTGGAAAGGTATTTGAGTCTAGTTTCATATGTCGTTGATTTCACCTCATTCGGATATGTATTTTGTGAGATACACTCAAGTTATTGAACCTTGCTCAGCTGTGTGATGGTGACAGATAGGGCAACTTCAAAAATTCATAACTCTCTCATCTGATCTTCTTTGGACATGAACTTTTGTGAGGAATACGCATTATGTGTCTAGTTTCATTCAAAATTGATTTCATCTCAATAAGATTCCTGGTTTGGGAGATATGATCGAATTACTAAATGTCACCCGAAACAGAGTTGAGCAGAGAGCTGAAAAACACACTGTTACTTGCTAATTGGTACCATACTCGAGTATATAAGTGTAATACTCGAGTAATAACGGGATTTTGGCTTGAATCAGAGCTGTTTGATGAACCATACTCGAGTATTAATGTAAGGTACTCAAGTATTGCTTCAGGATCAGTACCATACTTGAGATTTGCAGTATGATACTCGAGTATTACTTCAGAAATGCATTTGTAAAACTGTAACCCAATTCAACTCTATCATTACATATATTTCGCAAGACACACACTCCTTGAGTCACATGTTCTTGAGGTAATTAACAAGAGACTAGAGGCATATTGAAGAAAAGCATATGAATAATTTACTTCAAGTAAATTTGAGACTTCAAATTTTCATAGGATATCAATGATTAATTACATTATAATTGTTATCATCAAAAACATGAGAACTAACAAGAGAGAAATTGGCACGGAAAATCCTTGCAAGCAAGATGGAATTGTTGAATTGGAATAACGGTGTTGGACCCAATACTGAAAAAAAAAATCGTTGCCTCATGTGCAGTTTGCTGAAAATATGTCTGTACAATACTATGGAGACTATAAGTTCTCGGTACAAACTACATGCGGTGATGGTGTAATTTACGTCAATGTTGATCTTCGTAAATGAACATGCACGTGTTTGGCATGGGAAATGAGTGGTCTGCCTTGTGCGCATGCATGTGCAACAATAAAGCAATGTCATGGTGATGTTTACACATTTGTTGATGAGTGCTTCAAAGTTTCTGCGCAACAGAAAATATATGCCAACTACATGAGCCCAGTTGCAACACATGACCGGCCACGTGCTGATGCTCCGACTATCACCCATATGCTAACACAGACATTCTTGGACCCTCCCATCATCACAAGGCAACCAGGGCGACCAAAAAGAAAACGAATTGAATCTCAATTCCAAAACAAGAGGGTTTATCATTGTAGGAGATGCCATGAGGCTAGACACAATGTCAAGACATGCAAAAATCTGAACCCTATCTAAAAAGAAGACGTACAAGCCATTCGACAGTTCATTGTTTCCATATTTTGTATTGAGACAATAGTTTTTATCACTTCTTGTATCACCTTTTTGTTTTTTGCTGGGTGGTCAAGTTGTCATAATTACAGCATACACATCAACATGGAACCATATATGTGATTTTTTGGCTTCATATGATATTAAGTGAAATGAGTAGGTGCAACTAGCCACTTACTCATGCAACTTAATATTTTCATATGATATTCCCATGTCAATGTATAGTCATGTAGCTATCAAATTTGTAAGTATGTGTTATAAATATAGCTTTGTCAGGTGTTAATATGGCATTCACCATTGTCACTACTGATTTACATGTTATGAAGGTTTTACATGTTACATTAAATTTTTCAACTGTCAATGCACCATTTTCAGTTGTCCTTACATCATTCTTCCATGTTGGGGATGAGAAGAAACAAAAGTCTGCAAATGTCTGCACAGAAGCCCATATTACTTGTTAACGTATCATGTAAAGTTGTAACTGCATTTTTTCCACGTTGTACTTGAGTAGGAAATATGTCATACTCGAGTACAGCACAAATCTGTTAAGCCATTTTCACACTAGACATGTATGATATTCAAGTATGGTCACATCCTATACTCGAGCATGATCCTATCCACATCCAAGCAACTGGAATTTCTCCACATGTGCTCGAGTATGCCATGTTCCTCCATCCTCCAGCACCACAGTTGGGTGAAATATCAGACGCGCATATGACCAAATGACCAAAACGTAATTGCATTAAACCATAAGGTCTATACATAAATAATATTTAACTCAAAATTCTACATCCGGTGACAACGTTGATAATGAATAATAATAAAGACATGAAATACTCCATAACACACTACCAGACAACAAAACATGTGTGTAATGTCTAAAATCACGCTCTCCCTATGTCACCACCAATCAAAGAACATGGACTTGGCTCGGTAGACTGCAAAGTAGGAGGAGTTGGATTCTCAAACGGATTTTGTTGACCAGGAAGAGTATCATCCACAGGATCTCTTGGAGGATCATACAGATTTTGTTGTTGTATGTTGTTATGTTGTCCAGCCAAAGCCCGGATTTCTTTCATCATCTATTATGATTAGCATTCAGGACCTGAAACCTTTCTTCCATCAATTTCGCCGACTACTCCATCTCAGTTTCCATTGACTTTATTAGAGGGGCGATGGCATTTTGAATGGCATTCTGGATGAGTGACTGGATGGCTGCACTGGTAAAGGAAGGGGCAGTGCCTGCCGCAGGCGGAGATCCAACATCTGAAGATTGGCCCTCATCTGGGGCCTTCGATGTCATAGGCAGAGACTCAGGGACAATATGTTTCTTCTGCTTCTTATTGGCCTTGTTCTGGTCATCATTCAAGGAAATTCTCATTCTAATCAGATGTTCCATACCAAACCTCTGCGGAAACACGGTCTTACAATCATTGAGAAGGTACCATATCTTCTTATTGTAAAGGATCTGCGACACCAAATTGGGATATGGAATCGTTGCTCTTGGCTGTGTGGTTGCCTGCGATATAAACGCAGACATTTCGTTGACGATAATCCTCTCCAAATTTCTTGGCACCTTTGCAATAATAGAAGCGAACAACTGATAATCTTTTGCCACAAAATGAGTGTAGCTCTGTCCTTTCTGCACCATATTCCGGGTGTACAGATACCATATCACTTTGTAAGTGGCGCTCATCATAACAGGCTTGAATTTTAATTTGTCACCATCATAAGGCACATCAGGGAGCAAAGTAGTATGTCACTGATGATCTGAAAGATTCGAAGGATCTTCAGGAACATCAATAACTCTCAAAATGGTATTCAACTCGTTTGCAGTGATCCTGATCTGTTTCCCCTTCACGTGAGTAATTAGGACATCATCGTCACTTTCATTCACCTTCTCTGCGACCACCATATTGTGATAAAACATTCTTACTACAGTCGGGGAGTACGGGGTGCGAATGGACAATAATGGCTCATACTGTTTCAGCCAAGGAGATAAATCCAATTTGCATTCGTCCAGAAAATGGCCCATATCCAGATACACCGTTGGGCAGAATGGACGATTCCCATAATTAGATTCGAACTTGTGGTGATCACCAATAACTAAGGGGGCGTTAATCATACTAGGAGGGCACTTAACTGCACTTTTGTGGCCACCACCAGTTCCTTCTCCCTGACTACCAGATGGATGTTCTCTTTTAGTGGTGGATGACGGTTGCTTCCTACTGCCAACGGCCTTCAGCAATTTCTGAGGTCTATCGTGTACACTCTTAGAACGACCTTCTTCAATAGCAACATCATAAGCCTCCCAATCCTTAGAGTCAGACTAGGACAGAGACTTTCTCTTCTCTTTTCTCGATGCCAATGTGGTTGTCTGAGTCCGAGTCACAGCTGGTGTCGAGTTCTGAAAGCTGGGGCCTTTATCAGACGAAGATTTCATTTTGGGCTTCGAAGGTTGGGAAGATCAGGGCTTATTTCAAACTGATGATTGGGATGGGGAAGACGAATCATCATCAGATTGAGCCATTCCGGATAATGTCTACTCTCTAGATGGATGGCTATGAGATTGAAATCCCAAATGCGAGGGAATTTATGGAGGGAAATTAGGGGAGGCAACGGTCAGCAAATGAAACCGTTTGAGGAATGGAGACTTATCACCCAACGGCATAACGGATTGAAATGGGGTTTCGATGAGAGTGAATGGTATTTCGAAGAATATGTAACAGAAGACGATGACAGAGGTATGGGAGGTTTGAGCAGTGAAACGACGAGACTTCACTGACCAAATGGGAGGTTTGGGAGGTTTGAACAGTGATAATCGAGTAATAATTGCTATGCTTGAGTATAAATGGTGTGAAAATATGATCTGGCGACTTCAAACCCCACAAGTGAACATGGCATATTTGCAACTCTGAGTGCCACGGTTACAAGTAAAAATGTCATATTAACAAGTGAACATGCCATCATTTACATCGCATAATGCAATAATTAAAAGTAAAACTTCCACCATTTACAACTTCAAATGCCATATTTAGAACTCCAAATGCCATATTTACAAGTGAACATGCCATCAGTTACAACTAAAAGTTACAGTATTTACAAGTGAACATGCCATCATTTACACCTCTAGATGCCATATTTACAAGTGAACATGTCATCATTTACAAGTGAACATCCCAGATTTTACAAATCGTAATGCCATATTTACCAGTGAACATGTTGTCATTTACAAACAAAGATGCCAGAATTTACAAGTGTACATTCCATTATTTACAAGGCAAAATGGCATCATTTACAAGTCAACATTCCATAATTTACAACTCAGAATGCCATATTTACAAGTGAAGATGCCATAATTTACAACTCAGAATGCCATATTTACAAGTGAAGATGCCATAATTTACAAGTGAAAATGTCATTATGTACAAGTCCTAATGCCATATTTACGAGTGAACATGCCATAATTTACAACTCCGAATGCCATATTTACCAGTAAACATGCCATAATTTACAAGTGATCATTTTATCATTTACAAGTCGTAATGCCATATTGACGAGTGAATATGCCATCATTTACACACAAAGATGCCAGAATTTACAAGTGTACATTCCATTTCATTATTTACAAGTCATAATGCCATCATTTACAAGTCAAAATTCCATGATTTACAACTCGGAATGCCATATTTACAAGTGAAGATGCCATCATCTACAACTCCGAATGCCATATTTACCAGTGAACATGCCGTAATTTACAAGTGATCATTTTATCATTTACAAGTCGTAATACCATATTTACGAGTGAATATGCCATCATTTACACACAAAGATGCCAGAATTTATAAGTGTACATTCCATTCCATTATTTACAAGTCATGATGCCATCATTTACAAGTCAAAATTCCATGATTTACAACTCGGAATGGCATATTTACAAGCGTCATTCCATAATTTACAACTCCAATACCATATTTACAAGTGTACATGCCCAAATTTACAACTGAATATGCCAGAATTTACAAGGGAACATGCCATGATTTACAACTCCAGATGCCATATTTACAAGTGACCATGCCGGATTTTTATTTACAAGCCATAATGCCATATTTACGATTGAACATGGCATCATTTACAACGCATAATACAACTTTTACAAGTCAAGATGTCATATCTTACAACTCCAAATGCCATATCTACAAGTGAACATGCCATCAGTTACAAAATGACAAATGCCATAGTTACAAGTGAACATACCGTCATTTACAACTCCGGATGACATGGTTACAAGTCAACAGGCCGTCATTTGCAGTCTCAACTTCCACAACTTGGGAAGACGAAGTTCTAACACCAAACCCCACATTTACAACTTCAGATGCCTTCTAATACAACGTAAAATGTCATATTTACAATGATAACGCTGACAACAATGCAGTTGATGGTTACTCAAGTATACCAGTTTGTTACTCGAGTACATATGTTGATTGTGCCATGGCATGTTAGATGGGATAGTGCTACTCAAGTATAACAGTTTCTTACTCGAGTACATATGGTGATTGTGCAATGGCTTGTTAGATGTGACTGGTCTACTCGAGTAAACCAGTTTCTTACTCGAGTAATCAACAAACCTCGAATGAAAATAAGTTAACAGTCCGCGATGTGACAATGCTGGAGTAACGCTATATATAGGTTTGTATAGAGTTATAACTGCAATTTTCAATTACCATGTTGAATAATGATAATGTTATATGTATTTCAAAAGACATTCGTAGAGGTAAAAAAGAGTTGGTCACAAATTAACAGCAAATGTGGCTAATGTTTAAACAGCATACTACATCAATCAGCGAACAACTGATGAAATACAAAAACATGAAAGGCAGCAACTACAATGTGACAACACAAAACCAGACGCCTAATTCTACGATAAGTCTAAGTCTTCTTATGTGGTGGTTGGTTGTAGGGCAGCCAAGACAGCACCTTTTGGGCATGTTTGTTTTTCTGATGCGATACAAGCCACCACAAGCATTCCACCTTGATCTTGCGCAACTGCTCACTTGAAAACTCAGTCATGGTATACCCTTGTTGCTCTTTAGCAGAGCCGTCCCATCCATGTAACCATGTAAGAACATGGACACCACAAGAATCCCTGAAATGAATATGTCAGTAAAATAGTTGAGAAGAAACCCCAAATTTGTATGACTAGTTGGAAACAAATACTAATGTGTCACATTGTAGATGGACTTTGGCCCAGTTGACTTGCTGAGGAATGGGTGTCCCTTAAGCAAATAGTTCTGGCTTCACACGTCGAAGTATTTGATGGAAGCAGTCTCTCTAGAAATAATGAAATCACATTTTTCATGTGAGAAAAATGAGTGACCAAGTAAACATCTATGAATAAGCAAAGGGAAATTGCCAATTAACATGAGAAACAAGTTAGGGCATTATCATTACACATTGACGTGCCAACCAATCCTTCGTTTCAAAGTCTTCTTTTTGTTTTTTACTCAATCTCTTTGGCTTATTTGTTTCCTGAGACCCTCCAGGGGCATCCTCTCTCTTATTTTGTAACCAGTAATACGTCATGTGGTCGACCAGTGAGTCCAGCGCGTAGAAAGACATAGTCTTTGTCTCTAAAACGTAGTAAAACCAGTGGTCCATGTGTAAAGTGGGGCCAAAAATGAAGTCGCAGTCACCGATGTTATACCCAATATGTTCTGGGAGGATCTCTTTTCAATGCTTTTTCCACGTCCACTCCTAGGGCATGTTAGACATTCTTAGCATTAACTCTGCACTGAAAATGTGCCTTCTCACGCGACCAGTCCTCTCTAACTCATCCCCCACCAAGGTCTTCGCAACCACAGACATGAGTTGTAATGGATATATGAAAATGTTAGTAAACGTTGTGTATGAGGAAAAAATGGAATTGAAAATAGGGAATTTGATACTAACCCGGTTATTTATCCATCCTCTTTCACGTAGACAATATAGTTCACCACGGTTGAGGAAATCACCACACATGTCTACAAACTCCCTGATACACAAAGAAGAGAAGCACATTAGTTGACATGGTGAAAATTAATATTAATTGCACAAGTTTGTTGACTTACTCCCGCTGCTCATCTCCACTACATCATGTGGTGCACAGCTGATATAAAGCTTCCTTCTGTTCGTCTACTTTTGCTCTCTTCTTACCCATAGCCATCAACACCCAAGGAGAACCGAGTGCTGGTTTCTTAAACCTTGTAGATTTCCTCACATGAAGTTGTTCCTCCACATGAAGTTCATCCTCATTTGAGTCGCTTTTCTCTGGACTTTATTGGCCTTATGACTCAACAATAATTACATCTTCATATGATGGATGCTTCCCAAGACTTTCATCTCCGAGTTGATCCACATTTATTCCATCTCCATTTGAGTGACCGTTGTCCTTACTTTCGCCTTGTTCCTCCTCCACATTTTTTTCATCACTTGACTGAACATCTTTAGCTTCTTTTTCTTTGTCTCGGCCATCCTCTTCACTTCCTACATCTTCACTTTCAACCTTATCACGGTTGTTCCCTTCATCCTTTTCCGGATTTAATAGCCTTGATTGAAGGGAAATAAGTTCTTCTTGCACTATGGACATGACCCTAGACATAATCCGATCATACATTGTCTTTATTTCCTGAAGAGTGTGATGAATAAAATAAGTTAATAACTCTACCCATTGTAACATGGAGATCACAGGGAAAGCGCACACTTACTGGGTGAGTCAAGATTGTTGGTGGATTGACTTGTGTAGATGATTGTCCCACTCCATCATTAACACCGTGTAACAAGCCATGATTGCTTTCCTTCTCGGTCTCCACCCTCCTTTTCACCTTAGTGTCATCCCAATATGCAATTGCATCATTAGATGCACGAGCTTGAAGAGGGCCCAATGGAAAATGTTGCAAGCAATAAATCTGCATAACATGGAAAACGCAAGTTAATACACCACATAATACCATTACCACTTAGGTGACATGAAAGTTACTAAAAAAACTCCACCACTTACCATAAGAAAATAGATACAGCCTCCTATATTTATTCGTCCAGACACCTTCCCTTTCCTTAATTTCTTTTTATACTCTCCAATAGAGTCTGACAGTCCATTTAACACAAAGGTGCTCCAATCAAAGTCACTGAAATCTTCTTCTGTTGCCACAATCACCCTTAAAATTGAGTCGTTGACTTTAATGCCTGCACCAGGACACAAAAGTGTTCCCAATGCATAAATAACAAAGAGCATTTCAAAATTTGCATCATCCTCGCCTTCAATCAATTGGTTGGCTATTGTCTTATATGAGACTGACCCATACAATCCCTTTAGTTTCTCAAATGATTTATCGTCCTTCTTGCCATTTTTTCAATCTCCCTCCCATTACATGGTAACCCCATAATTTGTTTCACATCTTCAGGGCCTATATGAAGCGCCTTGCCTCGAATGGAGACAATGTTTGTAGGAGGGTCAAAACCAACAATAAAGCGATCACATAAGTTCTGAGGAATTTGTGCACAAGATATATTAACCAACTTATTGAAACCTATCTTTTCCAGCCTCTCCATCCTATCTGCCCTGTTTTTAATCTATTCATAGACGTTGATAAATTGATTTGGGGCATAGCGTGTGAGGAAGGGTACAACCTGATTTCTCCCTTTTCGCCTACTTAATTTCTCGGCTCTCTTCCTATATTCTTCCTTCTCCTCATCTTTTAATGCATTCCATGCCTCTTTAATAGACTCACTCTCATTTATCAACAGCTTCTTGCCTTCATTCTTCTTCTTCTTTTCCTTGAAATACCATTGTGTGAACAGTTTGTACCCAAACACATTCATATTTCCCTTCATATCTCCGTCCTTGCCTTTTGTTTTCCTCTTCTTCGCCATTTTCTTGTTCCCTGAAATTAAACATCCCCAGTTCCATTTAACAACTAAATAATTATGTCTATCTTTGTTACTTTCAATAGTTCAATACAAATGCTTATTGTTATCACATCAGTAAGAACATAGCCAAAACAACTAATGCTGCAAATTTGCAAACATTCCCAAGTCTTTCTCTGTAATAACTTATGCTTATCATTATTACTGTCAGTTTCAGTCATACTCGCCTACAGTTTGAATCATACTCAAGTAAACATAACAATATTGAAAATATATGCATGTCTGCCCACCAAATGCACCTCCCAAGGTGAGGATTTGATTTGGAGACACAATGAGGACTAAGCAAACGAAGAACGACGATACGTGAATTCGATGTGTTCGACTTACCTTTTTTGACGCACATGCCGGATTGCAATGCCTCCTATGTCATTCCCTAATCGTCTGGTCTGATGGTTTACTTCGTCTCGTCTGATCTTCGCTTGTGTCGTTTTCCCCTTTCCTCCGACTTCTCACCATTCTCTCTCTCTCGCGTTGACCTCGCTCTGCTCGAGTAACTCGCGAATTTCAGAAACTCTAATGTAACTGTTAGATGTGCTACGGCGTTTCTCAATGTGGGCATATTGGTCATTTGACACTTTGATTTAATTACACTTAAGTCCCAGAGACCTTTTTGGGACCTTTGTGTAAATGGAATCTGGTGCAGGACCTCTTTGTAAATATTTTTTGTCTTTGGGACCTTAGTGTAATTCTCCCTTTAAAATTACTAAGACCCTGAAGCTTAGTATTCTGACAGTTAACCTCCCTACCATTAAAACTACCATTAGACTTAACAGTTTTTGCCATCTCACCGTAATAGTTAACACTTGGCATTGACATGAAATTTAAAATATTTTAATTATTTTGTTAAAATCTAAGCTTTTATTAGTATAATAAATGACTGTGTCAATTAAATCATAAGACGAGAATAAAGAGAAGCCTCCCTTTCTCAAAACCCATTCCCAATATTATCCCCATTCCGGTCGGCATTCCCCTTGTTGACAAAGTGATAATTGACATTGGCACTCCCAACAGCATTGATATATTTTTTTTTCTTTTGCTATTGCACCCGCTTCACCAAAGTTTTGCCCTGACTAATTCGGATCGAGGTTCTGTCGAGCGCATACACGGGAACCTCTCCCAAGGAAGTTTTCTACATCCACAAGGACTCGAACTCGAGACCCTTGTTTAAACGACCCAAATCCCTTCCACTTGAGCCAACTTCTGCTGGTAGCATTGATAATTCATCGCACGTGTTTCTGTTATTTTCATTGTCACCCATTCTTAATATGTGGGCTCCTTCATTTCGGTCTTCTTGTTTTTCCCCCTTACCTTGAATTTGGATCATCTCAAAGCTGAAGTGCATTTATCGAAGCATATGGTATTACTCCAATACTTCGAAGTATCACAACATGTATCACTTTTTTTTTTTTGCCATACAATAACATTAATTTAATTAATAAATAATAAACTTAAGTTCACGGTGGCTCTAATTATATTAGAGTATAATTGCATTTCAATATTAAAGATTAGGGAGGGGGTTCGATCCCTACGTTGGTCAAGGCGCTGAGGGAGGCATCCTAGGGGTCTAGGAAGCAGTGGTAACACTGGTAAAGGTGGAAACATATGTACTCTCTGGCCAGTATCCCCTGTGGACTGGGCTCCAAGCACTCTACCTTTGAATTGTGGGTAAACCCGATCCCTTTCCTAAAAATTATGTATAAAAAAAAAAAAATATATATATATATATATATATATATATTAAAGATTAAACATGAAAATTATTTCAAATAAAGCTTAATAATATGTACAGGTCATACTACACGTAGAAAAAGGTGGGGGGGGGGAATTCCCCTCAAAACCCAAGTTATCAAAATATTATGAACAAAAATGCCTAAATAAAAGTCATATGACAGAAAAAACCCCAAAACCTTTTTTGGTATTATTTCAGAAAATATTGTACAGATATATAGTTGTTAATATATAGTTATTAATTATACTGAAACAGATATTGATATAATTATTAACGCTTCCAAAAATAATACTAGAAAAAGCCCTAAGGTCTTTTTTAACATGTAACTTTTCTTTAAGTCTTTTTTGACAATATTATGATTAATTAGGCCCTGAGAGGAATTTTCCCTAATTTAAAACTGAAATCCTTGATTTGATGTATTAACTATAAAATTAAAAATATAGGCCAATCAAGGAGATATGTTATACTCCATAGTAAATTATATGCTTCTCAAAATTTGTCAAAAGCCAGATGGGCATTCAATTAGGGCTGAGAAAGACTATTTGTGAATAAAAATATGCACAATCGTTCTATTAGAATAATGCCATCTTTCTGAACTATTATCTATACAAACACGAATACTTACAAGAACAAGTAAATCTAAATGAATTCCAGAAACAATGCTTCATGCCTGCTGGTCAGGCCTACTTCACTCAAGGCAAATGAGCTATCGTCCATACTGAAAGCTTGTCGGGGGTATGACTTCACCTATCCACCAAATATACAGGAAATGATTGTTTGGTTATTTATGCATCTCAAACATAAGCACTTGTATTTTTGGCCAAAAAAAACATAAGCACTTATATGAAATATAACGGACAAATAAATATAATTTCTTCCACATTCAAATACCCGTTTAATCCAACCATATCACATGTAGAAGGAAAAAACAAGGACTTTAAATACCTTTTATACACGTTTTCAGTCATCTTTCCAACAAATCATGATAATTGTCACTGGAATGACTTTATGATTTGTTTATTAGAAAGGACTAGACATGGTTAAATTTCTTTATGCATTTCCTATCAGGTTCTTCTCTTTGCTATTAGGTCTCTCATAAACATAAAATAAGTTTCCAGGAAATGAGATTTATCTCGAACTATTGGAATTTAATCCAATCAAGTATTAAGCAAAAAGCCTTCAGGTATGCTACCCCAAACTCTAGTTTTTAAAATGTCGAAATATGTGACCTTTTTTTGTGTTGAGAAAAATGACTTTGTTCAATTTACGACGTCTTTTCAAGACAGGAATGGTTTTTGCCCAATGACTGATGTGGATGGTACTAAACTCCACACAAAATTGAGGGCACAAGCATTTTCCCCCAGTGTACATATACATATCTGCCTCTGAGTGTGAGGTAGAAGTGAATCACTTAGACACTTTTATGAAATATCACAAGAGAAGGGAGTATCACACAACTAAACGACTCCTACAGTTACCCAGTTGGAGGAAATCACGCCATATTAAACTTCAAAGAAGGTTCAATTCAGAAAATCAGAGGACAAAGAAATAAACACTTACAACTCTATAGGTGCCAGGCTTTATTTCTCCACCAATTTCTATGAAATCAAAAATAACCTATAAAGTTGCACAATGACAGTTTGTTAGCCATGCATGCCAACTACAAAACAATGTACAATAAGTGCATTAATCTACAAAAGTCTCCCTCTGAGATGCTCTGTGGACCTTACCTCATATGATTGTTATCAGAAAATTCGTTAGGTAAAGTAGAGAGAATCTAGACTCTAACGTTTATCCCAAATGGGTAAACTTCAAAAATAAAATGGGTAATTATTTTCCTCCCATATAAGAACGAATATAAAATGGTTTCATATATGCGTGTGTGACAAAGTGAGAGCATCAAATAGAGGACATGCCTATCAATAGGAGCTGCAGTTTTATATATGAACCTAATACAATACTTGATCTCCTTCATCATAAAAGATTATTTGAATTATAACGAACATCAACTCTACAGCTTTGAAATTCTAATACAAGTTTACCTTAAGCTTGTCAGTCTTAAGAAATCGACGTCCATGTCGATTACCATCTGGCATTCGGATGACAATAGTAATTGCATTCTCATCATCAATGGGGGGTTCCTCAGGAATTAAAGTTTCTTTCTTACCAAACATTTTTTCCTCCTGCGACCATGAGGCACATGTATAAATACCAACAACAACAACAACAACAAAAACTTTCATGTTTTTCAATGTTATAAAGAACAAAACCATCTAAGATGATATTCTCCCTCAAAAACAAAAAAACAAAAAACAAAAGAAAAAAAAGAAAAAAACTTCTGATACCATAATAAGGCAAAAATACTATAGAACAGGATGAAATTCTTTCCTTCACGGCAATATCAGTAACCGCAAATGGAAGACTACAGAATACAACAATTAATGTACTAATGTTATTCACTCACACCAATCCCTTTAAAATGATGTCAAGAAGCCCCCTTCCCCTTAACAACATCATTTCCTATGATCAATAAGAAGATAATCATGCAGTTTTCCACCAAAAGAACTGTATAGGTAGAAAGGAGTTTCATCTTTTGTTCAAACAAAACTACATTTAAACAAAGTTACGACTACAACAACATATTCATCTTCACAAGATTTTTTGTTCTTCAAATAACAGTTTGTAATCAATATGTCAACATATTCCTACCAATTTATTTTGATAAAACAGCATATCATTTAAAATTAAATTTAGAATTATTGCCTGATACACTGGAAGTCACATTTAAGGCATCAGCCCATAGCCCACCCACAACCATATCACCTTCTGATCAAGGTCAAGTAGGCAATTACTAGCATGAGTCAATATCTGAAATGGGGATGATGGAAGGTGTTTTATACACAAATAATTCTAGACAAGCTATCATTGGCTTAAATAAGTATGATTATATGTAAGTAGGAACCATCAAATTTCATAAATCCGCCTCACATTGTCAGTTGCCACTAGTTATGCTCATTTTATTGAATTCCGTATAATATTCCAACATTACTTATTATTAAAAAAAAAAAATACAGCAAATGAACACTTGAAAGTTAGGCAATTAAGAATATCTACAACCTTGATCAACATTACATCCTAACCAAGTAAGCAATTTCAAGCTAGAAACTCAACGAATTTATTACCTTCCTTTCAAGCTTCTTACATGACTCTTCTTCTTTTAAGCATTGAGTTTCAACTTTTCTTAGAGCATTCAATTCTTTTTGTTTATCAGCCAACAACGATGCTTGATACTCAGCATCCTGCACGAAATTTGAAACATCGTGCTATCCAGTCACAAATATTGTACACACCAACACAAAAATAGCCATCACAGGCAAGAATGTAATACCTGTTGTTCTCTTAGCAAACGAGCTTCTATTAATGGCTGCTGTGTTGGAGTTGGCCAAAGCTGAACATTAGGATCCACAATTCTTTCTGGACAATGTTGCAGATCAGGGAAAGACGATATATTCTGTGAAGTTTGATCAGGCATATCACCAAAAATTGCAGTCTCAAGCAAAACTGCTTCATTAAGCTCTTCAGATGACATATTACCCCACTACATTGCCAAAAGGTGCCAACAATAAATCAGCATAACATCATTGGTTTTAGATGCAAATTTTCAAGAGTAAATCAAATTATCTTGGGTTTCTATTGCTACCTCTTCAGAAATAAATACATCTTCATTGCCTTGAAGACGACTTTCAGCAGTGCTGCTCAATGGAGGACTTATCACTGGCTTTTCCATTTTTTGGGTTCCACCTCTGTTGGATGAGGTTCCTGGCTTTACTTGGAAAATGATCATTTATTAGAAGAAACATCTGTGGAGCTTTTTTATTGCACAGGTCCTTAGAAAAGTGTCATTCCTATACCGTCTAAAGTGCTCACACCAAATACACACAATAAGAACAAATATGCTGACTGAAAAATAAGTTTAAAGCAACTTCCAATTAAATATTATAATTATGTCACCTCTGCCCAAGTCATCCACATAAGTTATACTTTCACTTTGCAAGATTAAGTTCACGCAATTGAGACAAATGCTATAAATTGATATAAGTTTAGCAGTATTTTCCTTTCTTTTTAATGAGCATTCATTATGCATCACAACAGTCAGAACTAGAAGTAGAATGCAGGAAGGACCAGAATGAATAAAGTTGAGGGTTTCTTAGAAATAACATAAATTTCTGTGGAGGCCAGACTTTCAGAAAAGGGAAGGGGAAGTAAAATTAAAATTCTTTTTTTCAGTGCCAAACTTGGGGGGAGCATGTCATGCCAAAGTCTTAATATAGGTCTTTACCTGCTATTGCCAAAGTATGCAAGTACATCTTAAGTGCACAAGTGTCTTGTGTGAGTATATTAAAAATTTAATCAGGCTAACAAAGTATGCACCTGCCCTCCACTACTGCTGGCGTTCTCTCTAGTGGTTGACAGATCATGCACTCCTAGTCTTTCATTTTCTGGTTTAGCTAGATGTTCATACATTGCCTTCTCTTGCTCTGCCATCTAAGTTCATTGGTAATTAAATAAAGGACCAAGAGATGGAGAAAGCATATATTAAAAATACTAATATGATTTCAAAACCTTCAGGGACAACGAAATTGCACGAGCTAAATCTTCATCTTCTTGGTGAAAATTACTTTGGGGAAGCCTACCATCTACTGAGTCCTGAAAGAATATTAATAGAGAGAGCAGGAGGAGACTTTAGAGAGCATAAAGAAAGAGGTAAGAATCTAACTTTAAGATATGATATACATTAAGAGTGCCAAATTGCCCCTGTGAAGCGCTCTCCCTGCACTCCAACTTTGAAGCCTCTATCGCAGCCTGAATCATTTCCTCCTCTATAGTATTATTTGGTGTAAATGAGGAGTTTGGCTGAGTTAAGTTCAAGTTTCTTTGAAAATCACTTGCCCCATAAATTCCTTGACCATGAGATGAGGAATTTCCAGTCAAATCTACACTTGAAGAGCTCAATCCTGAAGAACGGGATTGCTCATATGAACTATTGATCCCCACAGGAGTTCCCATCACTTCTCCTGGGAGTGAAGTATATGGTGCATGACAGTTAGATGGAGTAGCACTAGTCCCCTTATACAGGTCCCTCAGTTCTCTCCTATAGTTTGAGTCAAGCAGGAGAGAAGGTCGAAACCTTCTCGCAGCAGACAGTAAAGGCAAAAGTCCACGTGATCCAGCATAGCTGTGATTATTTACATCCATGTGATTATACTGCGGACCAGAAGTAAGATTTTGCTCCATACTGGACAATAAGTTGCAACAAACAAATGTGTAAATAAAAGAAAATGTGAAGAAAACTCAGAACTTCTTATTTATATTAAGTACCATCATTTAGGTTCAAACAAAAATATTTTAGGAAATGGGAAAAAGATTATGAATTATTTGCCATACATGTGTTTATCCCCTTCAATAAAATGAGCATTGACAGCTTCATTAAGATTGCCTCCGTACTCCTGCTTACCAATCAAAATATGAAAGTGTAAGGATTTGGGCTATACTGAAAATACCTGGTATGTAACTAACCCAAATGATAGTGTTAACCATGAAATTAATTATAAACAACAGAATCACAGTAGTGATGGACAAGGGCACTACACAAAGAAGACTGGTGATAGTTATGAAAAAAGGATATGCTGTTATATAGGCAAAGGCACAAAGACAAACATTTAATACTTTAATATATTACAAACCCTTATCATAGTAATTCCTAATTAACGACAAACATTTGGAGATTTGATCTTGCTAAATAATTCTTCAAAAAGAAAATGATCAAGAGATCACATCTTGAGATCATTTGTCAATAAAAAAAAATAGAGCCTTCCACAGCTAGTTAATAACCCTCAGCTCATGTATCATGGTAAGGAGTTAGTTTTTTTTTAATTTGATGCATACTGCCCTTAAAAAACATAGTTCTGAAGCTAACAAGAAGAATGATTTGAATAATAATGCCCTTTGTCTAGGGTTCAAGTTTATTGTTTCTCAGCACTAGGGACATTTAATGAAAAAGAACTTATTAGTTTCCTTATCATCCCAGGCCTAGGTACATCTAAATCTAATGAAACAGGACTTTTTGTATTAGTTGAACTCAAAAGTCAATTGCATTAACATACACGGTGAAAACTGATGAGTAGCCACATGACCTGACCCTGCTACATCCCCAATAAGTTGTATTCAGGCTTTTCTCGACTTTGTCCCCATAGCAGTTAATAGTAGTCTTACCAGACCCAAAGAATGGTGTCACCCAAAACTTTCATCCCTAATTTCCATTAGTGTGAATCCCCAGGCAATAACTATTTCACTATAATATATTTAATACAATTACATAATTGTGTTTCAGTGAGCAAAAGAACTTAATCAGATCAATTCATCACAAATCATGGATATTTTAACAATACCTTTCAATAAAGAGAGATGCTTCTGACCAGTCATCAGTGAGAACACTGACATTGGGTATTTATGTTATGTCCATTGACGTTTTCTTCTATCTACTGCTTCCTCCCTCCCTCACCTTCCTTTCTAATTTTTCTAAACTCATTGCTCATGGAGTCTTTTATAAAACGACCTCCGGCATAAATGAGCAGTATTTATGAGGAAAGTAGTGTAAGTAAAGTAATGAAGATCAACCAAAAGAATTAACCTATATAATTCAACCGCACCCTTATATTTTATCCACAATAGTAACTCACAAATCATGCCTCCATTCGCGCTCTAAACTTTGATCCGATAAATAAGTCTCTTTCATTGTACTATTTTCCCCTCATTTCTCCTGTTTTGACACTTATGTCGTCAGCCATGCGATGCAATACTACAATGTATGCTTAGCTAGAAAAATGAATCGGACAAAGAAGCCACACTGCGAAAATGAAACTAAAACGGTGCCGCTGATGCTGCCTGATAAAGTAATGAACAGTGCATTTATCCAAACGAAAATGGATTTTAATAATAACTTCTTGTTTATGAAACCGATAAGAGGATATGCATAATATAATATAGCATATCAGACCGAGAAACTCACCTCCAGCTTCCGAATAGCGACGAACTCGGAGGATCCGGTGATTCTCATGAAGGTTTCGATGGCTTCCGGCGTAGGAGTCACCATTGCGGCCGCAGATCTTTGCAAGGAGAGATGTAGATTGCAGAGTAAGGGAAGCCAAGTGGTGTCCCCTGTATACGTACAATAATGCGTTTAGTCTGGGAGTGCGCGCCACCTTTTTGGTCGTTGTGGTATTTTTTTTTTCCCCTGGAAATGTTATCAGTACTATTTATAAGTCCAATTTTGAATGAGAGTAAATTTTGGTAAAAGTTTGGAAAAAATCTTAATTAATTAATTAATTATCAAAATGTCACTGAAGTAAAAGTATTAACCCATCTGTCCTCATGTAATCGATTACATGCCTTATGTAATCAATTACAGGGGTCAGATCTCTTTTTTTTTCATTTTTTGCACTATGTAATCGATTACGTCACTGTTTAGTAATCGATTATATAAAATTGGCACCCTGTAATCGATTACGATGAGTGGCATAATCAATTACATAGTGTAAATGTTATGTAATTGATTACGCTACAGATGTGTTTTTTCGATTACAATGCGTAATCGATTACTTTTCGACAGATGTGTTTTTAAAAAGCCAAGTTGAGCTCATTCGTGTTTATTTCTCCGTTTCTGCCCTAAAGCTTCTGGTTGCTTGTGTTTTAGACGGTTTTTGTGCGACCCATCAAAGTGTAAAGCCATTCTCCTCTTTGATTGTGGTATTGTTGTGTAATCTTTGTAGTTTAACTTCATCCACCTTTGTTTTTGTGTAGAATATGAAACCCACTCCCTTCTAGCTCCCAATTTCTGTCGTGAAGAATGAGTTCAAGTTCTAACGACTACGTTGCCGTAATCTACCATAGTGGGAGGCATTTTGAAGGACCCAATGGTGTTCAATTTGAAGGAAAAACCAAAATGATGAAAATCAATCGGGCCACCACATACAACCAGCTCAAAGAAAGGATTTGCCAAAAATTGGGGCTACATGGCAACCACTTAATTCATCGGTTGATTGCCAAAGTGGAGACTGTTGTCGGTTTTAATAGTGTATACTACATTAGTAATGATGTGTGTGATGATGAAGACGTAGAGTACATTATAGATGCCTTTGACAATCAGAAATCACAAAATTTCATTGAGATTTATGTTGAGGTTGAATCCGGTGAAGCATCTTCTGTTCCCAGTGTACAAGATCTCCACAATATTATGGTTAAGAAGACAGAGCCGTCAGTTTATCTGCACCGTTACAAGCATTAAGTCAACTGAGATTGACGAAGGAGGGCGAGGATCACGAAGACGAGTGTGAGGAAGACGAGGATATTCATAGCGAGGAGGGAGAACTTGACAGTGTGGTTCCACTAGGTGACTCATTAGACACTGATGTAGAGGGTGATTCACCGTCACCACTTCGTGTGGACCCAGTTAGCAATGGTAAGTTAGTAAATTTGTATTTGTATCTGTAATTTGTATTCAGTAGTTTTGACAAAGAATCGTTTGTACAACTGTCGGGACTGATATTGAGCCATTTTGGAACGAAAGCCCGCACTATTCTAGCATTAATTGGGCGCATCCTAATGATGAGACGGAGATGTTGTATGGTGATGATGACATGCAAGGTGGTTGGCATTTAGGTGATCCATGCTATTTATATCAACAGTTTCCTTCGAAGTCGAAAATGCAACATGCCGTGAAATTATATTGCATGAAGTCTCATCGCACAGGCAAAGTTGAGAAAAGTGATGACCATAGGTTTGTCATAAGGTGTCAAAGCCATGCCGACGGTTGTCCTTGGTACATGAGGGCAATGGTCCCCAAGAATGGAAATTGTTGGGTGATTCGTAAGTGGGGTCAAGATCACACCTGCCATAACCAGGCTCTCGTCCGGGACCACAGACAGTTGGATTCAGACGTTATATTTATAGCCATCATCGGTATGTTTTCTCTGTTGTTGCAGTGTCATTCGTCATGTTTATTGATAGCACATTAATGGACTATACGGTGTTTTCATTAAGTATGTTAAGAGAAGATCCAGCTGTTAAACCAGCACTGTTGAACATTATGATTATGTTGACCCGGCGTTCACCTTGCAATACATTAGTCAAGTATATGCTGCACATTGGTACCCGATAGGCAATGAACGATTGATTAAACAAGTAGATAACCCAATCGTTATCCCGGATGCAAGTTTGTCCCGCAGAAAGGGAAGACCAAAGTCTACGATGATACAGAATGAGATGGATTGGGTGGAGTCTCAACCATCAAGCAGTCAGTCCAGATGTCGGCATTGCAAGCAAGTTGGTCATAATATACGTACGTGTCCGTTGAGGAATAGGCAAGGTTAAAGTGGACAAGTTATGTAATTGTATTGCATTTATGATGACACTGGTGAACTTATGTGTATTAGTATTTGTTGATGTATTGTGACGTTCAGTTTATAATTACTTGTTTTAGAAAACCATAAATGCAAATGTCCAAATAGTTATGTAAACAGATATCGGGACATCGATGGACTAGGTATAGGGTAAAAGGTTAATTGTTGGCAAAAATACCTTCCCCAAGTCGCATTTGTAGGTAAAAAGAAGTTGGAAATAAGTTTTCTCATGCACCAATTCGAAATCTCTTCTTCATTGTGCTTTTGCAGATGGTGTAATCGATTACTCCATACAGGTGTAATCAATTACAGGGTGCCAATTTTATGTAATCGATTACTAAACAGTGACGTAATCGATTACATAGTGCAAAAAATGGAAAAAAAAAAAAAAAAAGATCTGACCCCCTGTAATCGATTACATAAGGCATGTAATCGATTACATAAGGCATGTAATCGATTACAAGGGAGCAGATGGGTTAATACTTTTGCCTCAGTGGCATTTTGGTAATTAATTAATTAATTAAGATTTTTTCCGTACTTTTGCCGTAAATTTTCAACTTTACCCTCATTTATAAATAGGACCAAATTTTTTTTTTGAATTCATAAATAAAATAAGAAAGATATGTAAGTTGAGTTGGACATGTGGTAACCAGGCCCGAGACCTTTGTTTTTTTTTTGTTTGCCGACGCCTAGACGTTAAACACGTGCAAGAGAATACAAGTATTGGATTACAAAGTATGTGTGTATGGATTAACATTAAGTGACCAACAACAAGAGCTTTTTGGCGCCTGGTTTGTTGGATCTGGCTATCACCCAAGAGGGGGGTGAATTGGGTGTTTGATAAAAATTTAGGAACTTTAAAAATCTTTTTGCAACTTATAAAATGATAGTTAGATATTCAAAGATAAGCATGTACTAGAAATGTAAAAGATAAGGGTAGAGAGTATGCAAACTGTGATTTATCCTGGTTCGGTCCAATCCTTGACCTACGTCCAGTCCTCAAACTCCACTTGAGATTTTCAATCCACTATCTGATTTCAACTTGATTACACATTCTGTACTCGAAGTAATCCTCTCACTAGGATTCACTCCCCCTTACAAACTGTAATCAATACACTTGCTTGATTACACACTCTGTACTCAAAGTAATCCTCTCCCTAGGATTCACTCCTCTTACAAGCTGTAATCACAACAAAGTGTTTCCCACTCAAGATTACCCAATCTTGAATATCTCTCAAATAAACCGATACACAATGAATCTTCTCTCTCAGAAGTGAATGAATAAACACTAAAGCATAATACAAATCATTTCTCTCTCAATGATAAGCTACATAGGCATTGAGAACAGAGAGTAAATGATATGAATATCAGAGTATTAGCATGTTGAAAGTGTAAGCATGTGTCTCTGCGTTTTTCTCTCTTCTTACCTACTCTTCTCTGTTGAAGTCTTCAAGTCTTCGGGTATTTATGCTAATTGAAGCTTGTGACTGTTGCAGATCCATTCAGACTTGGACTCATTCGAAAATATAGCTGTTGTGAGTGTTTCTCCATGGATCTAGCTGTTGTGACCACTTCTGTTTGAATATGACTATTGGGAATAATTCAGATTTGAATATCTGAATATTGGCTTATCAAGAATGTCTCCTATGTGGTCATGTTTGATGTTGTTCAGCATCTTTAATTGGTAGGAGCCTTGTTGTCTGCATTGAAGAATGGTTGGGCTTCTTTCCAGGCTGTTATCCATTTGCTTTGTTGAGAAGATATATTAAAATAATACAAGTGGTTTATAGAGTTGCTTTATTTAATTTTAAAGCAAATTTGTATCTTCTGAAATCTGAAACTTAAGCATATCAAGATTGTTGAACGTTTGAATCCATTGCAGTTGAGCATTCAGCTTCGTTTCTCCAAGTTTCTCGTTTGGTTTTGCCTTCTTTGCCATTTCTGAAAATCTGCAGCAATCTTCATCTTCATGCTTATGACAGATTTTGATTTCTGTCAAGTTTGATGTTATCTCAAACTTTTAATCATCTGAAACTTGCTAGAAAACTGATTAATCATGATTACAAACAATAGCAATAGATGATAAGAAGTATTAAGATCAACCATGAAGTTTTCACAAGTTGGCGCAATCTGGTTTTTAAAACTTCAGTGATTGAAACTGGAGTTTGCAAAACGAAACTGGAGTTTGCAGCGGGCTAAACTGGAGTTTAGAAATCCAAACTCGAGTTTAGGTCTTCTAGAGAGGAATGTCGCGATTTGAGTTTTGAAGCACACTTGAACATAAGACTAAACTCGAGTCATTAAGTGACTAACTTGAATTTTAGACTTTTGGAGTGAAAATAAGCTTAAGTCCACAAAACTCAAAACTGGAGTCTTCAAATGCAAACTAGAGTTTTCTTAATTCAAAATATTGATGAGCTCTCTGTCTGCCACAAACTGGAGTTTACTAACTCAAACTTGAGTTTCCTTCAGAGATGAAAACATCTTGCTCGCTGTCAAGTCCAAAACTGGAGTTTGCTAACACAAACTCGAGTTTTCTTCTCCATGGCCCAGTTAAATATTCTTCTCACAAGTTCTTTGCTTTCTGACTTGATAAATATCAATTCTTGGAATCCAGTACCTATCTCCATAAGACTCTTTAAGTCTTCTTTCTAATGCAAGAAGAATCAGCTCCAAACTCATTGTAATTTGATAGTTATGATCCGATGAACGAAAGCTGTTCTTTGGCTAGCGTTTTTCCAGCATCCTGAATTGACTATCAACTTCAAAAATTCATACCTCACTCATTTGATCTTTGTTTTCCATGATCTGTATGTTTCTGGAAAGGTATGTGAGTCTATTTTCATATGTCACTGATTTCAGCTCATTCCGATGTGTAGCTTGTGAGATACACTTTAATCATTAAAACTTGGTCTGCTATGTGGCGTGAATTCCTGTTCCAACTTCTGAAATTCATGGCTCTCTCATCTGAGCTTCTTTAGGCTTGAAACTTTGTCAAGATGACGTATTGGATGTCTAGTTTCATACAAAATTGATTTCACCTTAATTCGATCTCTGGTTTGGGAGATATCATCAAATTACAAAAGGTCGCCAGTGTTGAACGTGAAATAGAGTTAGACAGAGTTGCTAAAAGCTTGCTAAACTCGAGTCATTAAGTGACTAACTCGAGTTTTAAGTTCCAAACTCGAGTTTACATTGGCTAACTCGAGTTTTGCTGATCCAGAAACGCCAGAGTTGCTGAAGACACTACAAACTCGAGTTTTGTATCCTAAACTCAAGTTTTCTCATAATCCAGAGGCAAATCACTTCCAGTAATGCAGTAATCTTGACTTTTGAGTATCTGGCTCGATTTTGCTCATCCAGAACCTGATACATGCTTGTTTTAACTCTGAATTGAGACATCCCAACTTCCATTTGATCCTGGAGACTTCAAGAATCAAACTAAGAACTTGTATAATGATTTTCTCAATTTATTCAGCAAGTTCTTCTTTCTTTCTTCTCTTCTCTTGTTCTTTCTCCACATGAACAAATCTACATTAAATGTAGCAATTAGTCAATGTCTATGATATAAACTTTTTGCTCTTGCTAATGACATCTATATAAGACATCATCAAACTAATCATAACCAACACGGTTGTTAAAAAAGGTCTCATAAAATTATAATGTTACAATAATTTCATTAACAACTTCATTAGTAAGGCATTAATAACTTCATTTATGGTTTTTAACATCTCTTTAAGATCAGAATTTTTTGTGCTATTTTTTTGATATTTTCTTAATCCCTTAGAACATTAAAGGGATTTTTCCAAAAAAACAAATTAAATAAAATTTATCGATAATACTCCCTCCAATTTAACGTAAGACATAATTAGAGAATTGATTTTGCTTATAAATATAATACATATCTTTTTTTTTTTTTGCCAAAAGATACTTATATTAATACTTTAAACCATATCTGATACAACAAATGAAAAACAAACCGAACATAACAACATCAACAAGAAAATAACATAGCTAAAATAAATACAATTGATACAAACCAAAATAAGGAAAAAACTAATCACCACCCACAGAAAAACTGGGAGAAGAAGTACATTAGTGATTGCAACGGCTTCGTGGACATCTAAGGTTAGAAGAGATATGAAAGAAGGTGTTGGTTCCAAAACCCACCCTATAGGACACAAGTCCTTATAAGCAAAAGCTGCAAATAGAACAACTATACAAATGCCCCATCTTGGGGGTAAAGGACATCTAAAACCCAACCTCAAGAATAAGAAGACAAATGATATCAAGAACAATTTTGCTCTGCCATCCAAACAAATCTAGTGACGCCAACCACACACAAATTAAAACCTAACACCACGATAGAAGAAATAAAAGATGGACATGCCCTCCACTGACGGAGACCGCTAAAGAGGAAGACGCCATAACAGTATCTCGCACAAAAACAAAGAAAAAAGCTCTCACCACCTCAAGAGAGATCTGGAGATGGAAAGGAAAAGCCTACCCTAAAGGCAAGAGAGGACCACAACCGCTTAACGGAGTGACGGTGACGACGGAGAACAGAGTAGGGCCGACATCGGTGGTGCTTGAAGCTTGTCGCTGAGTGTCTATCCTTTGATTTGAGTAGTGCGACACTAAGTCTCTCTAGTGGTGCTTCCTACGGTGAGAACAAGGTTGACCGGTGAGGAAGAAGGTGAAACAAACTTTCTTCAATTCCCCGGGTGCTACCAGCTTCAGATTATATGGGCTCCGATCTGCTTTGTTGTTGTTGCTGTAGAGTCGGACGATGCTCGTCGGCAGCATGTAGAGGGGAAAGACGCCGCCGGCGAGAGAGAGACGAAGACGAGTTCGCAAGCTAGGGCCGGTTGAGAGAGAGAGAGAGACTCATGGGCACATCGAAAGATAATACATATCCTTTTAAACCAAGGAAATGTTAAAAAAGTTTCATACAAAATTCTAATGTTATAATAATCTCATTAACAACTCCATCAGTAGGATATTAACAATTTCATCTATGGTTTTTAACAACTTTTTAAGATTTTTGTGACATCAAAATTTTTTGTGTGATTTTCTTGACATTTTTCTTAATCCCATGGAGTATTAAAGGGATTTTCCAAAAAAAAAAAAAGAATAAAATTTATCTATAATACTCCCTCCAACTTAACATAAGACTTAATTGGAGAATTGATCTTATTTATAAATATTTGTTATATTTGTCAATCTTTTCTTAATATATCTCTATTGATACCCATCAACAATAAAGGAGAAAAACTTAAGGAAGATAAATATGGTATTTCAAAAAATAAATACTATATTAATTAATATAACTAATTTTCTTAATTTAATCAAATTTTCGATAAAATAAGTGTTGATGAGAATGAGTAAATAAAACACTAGACACATTTTTTTTTCCCATTTTACAAGGGTGCTTATGAATAATTTGACCATAAATTCTATATTTTCACTTTCATATAAATACATAAGAGTTTCACCTTCTGCTTAAATACAATTCACTTATACTCCATTATCGCATGCATTCACTCACTTATCTTTTCTCTTATCAATGACTAATTCTCCCAATAACCACGTCGTCTGTCATGTTTAAATAAGATCTTGGATTCAAATCTAGCATATACATAATTGTGTGTGTGTGAGTTAAAATTGTATAAATTTTTTTTAAAAAAAACAAATGCAATTTAAAATCTTGATTTAATTAAGAAAAACTTATCGTTTCCCTTGACTCACATATTTTGAAGCCTATTGGACAAGAATTTAGTAGAGTGCCCTCACCCCACAAAGTAGTTTAGTGACGGGAGTCTTGCTGGTCACATGCTCTTTCTATTTAATTCTAGGATAATGAGATAATGGAAAATTCCAAATAAAGTTGTCCAAAATAGAAAAAAACCAAATTAAGTTGTTAAAAACCAATAAATCTTTCATTGTTATTGATCCAATTTAAAATTTTAAAATATGGGTAAAATAACTTTATCATCCTCCCTTCATCCTCCTGTTAAAAGAGTTTTGTTACTCTATGACTTAGTTTTTGGGTTAAGGTGCAAAAATATATATAAGTTTTTTTCTCATGAGCGCTTAGCACCACGTGCTTTTTTTTTTAGCAAAAATACACACGTGGTTACCATTTTAGAGCAAAAGTTACATCCCACCACTATATTATTGTTCATCGTGATGAGAGAGAAAGATATGACGTGAACAGTAACATAATGGCGATAAACAATAACATAACGGTAGGATGTAACTTTTGCTCCAAAATGGTAACCATGTATGTATTTTTGCTCCAAAAAAAAAACACATGGTGCTAGGCGCTCCTAGGAAAAAAGCTCATGTGTATTTTTGCACCTTAACCCTTAGTTTTTCATTCAGTGTGTATATTAACAGTAATATATAACAAAATAAAATATGATTCAAATAAATCAAAAGAATTTATGTGTTAGGGAAAAAATCATCAAGAATAATTCAAGCCAAAAAAATAAAAAGAAATGCATAACCCCAATATCAATTAAATGATTTTTAGTTGAATATTGTGAATAATATTTTATGTTTTTTGAAGAACTCGACTTATTTTTTTTTTAATACAAATAAAATCAAACTACATTAGTCACATAATTCTGATTTATGTGATATATAGTTTGTTTTTTCTTTGATTATATTATGGAGAGTAATATTGCATACTGTCTGTTAATAGAAGATGGAGAACCATCAACTTTCTAAAAAGCAACAACTAGTTTAGATGGATAGTTATAGGTGACAAAAATGTAAAAATAAATTGATACTTTTCATGAGAACAAGACTTGGAAGGTTGGCACAGATGGTAAAGGATTCAGGATTAGTCCTTTGAGACGTGGGTTCGATCCTTTCTGCCGTTGTTGAGACTCTTTTGGTAGGCGATCTCGTGAGTCCCCAATAAGTGCTCATAAAGCTCAGGGCCGTACCCTGGCCTTGGTGGGGGATTGGTGTTGAAACCCTCCAAAACTTTTTCTTATAAAAAAAAGACTTGGGAGGTCGTACCATTACCGCAAAGAAAAAAGCCAAATGGAAACAAATGGATTTATAAGATCAAACGAAATAGTGACAATCAAGTAGAGTGGAATCATGCAAAATTAGTAATCAAAGGTTATGCTCATACAGAAAGAAGGTGTTTTTTTTTATGCCATTAATAAAAATCTTTGATACATGTAGCTTGATATATCACACAAGTCAGATTTTTATTGTGAATAACGCAGTTTAGTTTTTTCCTCATCAGGAGAAAAAAAATTCAAGGCAAAAGTAAGATTTTTTGTTCACAATATTCAACTAAAAAACATTTAATTGATATTGGGGTTATACTTTACCCTTTTTTTTACTTGAATTATTCTTGATGATCGATCCCTCCCCGCACACAAAAAATTATTTGATTTAAGTGAATCATATTTTATTTTGTTATATATTAAAATTGATATATAATAAAATAATAATTAAGTTATGAAGCATTAAAACCCTTTTAAGAGAAAAGAGGAGATTAAGAGAGGATAGTAAAATCATTTTACCTCCATTTTAAAATCTTAAATCAAGTCGATAACTTAACTAAGGAGTATTGAAATTTATCAACCTAAGATAAAATTTATCTATTTTATTTTATGTAGCTTTATATGAGATTTTCCTTTAATAAAAGGAATCAACATACATATATAATCATATCAATCAATAATATATCATACAAATTTAGTCATCCATTTATAACATATACTATACCACAATTCCAATACAGCTTATATCAATGGGCTACAATAGTTTATACTCTCATATTCCTTAATATAATACCTAATTTGAGAGTTCATGTTGATTTTAAATATAAGATTTATTTTTCATATTTATAATTTTTTTTTCTAATTTACCCCTATTGATACTCCTTTAACAATAATCAAATTAGAGAGTGATTGGGAAAATTAAAAAAGATGATTATGATGTTTTGAAAAAACATATCATATCAACTAATTTAATCAACTTCTTTAATCTAATCAAATTATTAGATAAATACAACTTATATTAAGGAGGGAGAGGGAGTAATTAATTTCAAATGCCTTACTTCATATGATTAATCCATTAACATGTTTTCATTTATTAACATTTGATGACAATCAAGAATAGAAAATAAGTAGGAAAAATCTATATAGGGGCTCAAATAACAGAAAAAATTTCAAAAAATACCCCAAGATTATGAAAATACCAGAAAAGGCCTTGGATCATTTTCTGGTATAAATTTATTGAAACGTTAACAACTCTATCAGCCCCATTAACAACTATATCAGCCCTGTTAATAAACTAAAGGCTTCAATGAATTTATACCAGAAAAGACCTTAGGGCCTTTTCTGATATTTTTAGAATGTTAGAGCATTTTTAAAAAATTTTTCTGTTACTTGGGCCCCTATACAAATTTTCCCTAATAAGTAAATGCCTCATTATCCCAATCGTTCGAGGTAAAAAGGCTCTCAAGCGACATTTTATTTTGTAGATTTGGGAAAATGAGTGCCAATATCCAACCTAAACACCAGGAACTTCAAATGAAGCTTAGAAGCCCAAATGCCAAAACCCCCAATCAAGCAATATAATAAAAGTGAATATTAGTAACTTTATAGCCTAATGGCATATATGCTTCCATATAAGCCAGAGATTGCATGTTTAATATAACTTATAACTTCAAGCTATTAGTGTTTCCCTTATAATTTAAAAAAGACGCAAGTGAATTATGCATTTCAACATACAAATAAATCTAAATATATCCATATAGTGGTTGGGCCTAGCAGAAATAAGTTGTTCCTCACAATATGATAGACCAAGTATATATCAAAAAAAATATGATAGACTAAGTTTCGAATTTTCAATGAGAGATACCCATATTCAATACTTGTCAGTATGTCTTCAATAGGATTACATCTAATATAAAGGGATTAATGTGCCTAAGAATAATCCTAAAATTTGAAAAGCGGAGCAAATCACCAAGAGGGGAGGTGAATTGGGGATTTTAAAAATTTTCTTGACAGTACTCTACAATGTATGCGCTAGAATAGGGATGAACAGAGGTAAGAAAAGGAAAGCAAGACACAACAAGATTTATACTGGTTCAGTCTAACTCCTTGACCTATGTCCAGTCCCCAGACTTTCTGGGATTTCCACTATCACTCACAATCAGTTACACACTCTGTATTTGAAGTTATCCTCTCACTAGGATACACTCCCCCTTACAAATTGTAAACTAATATACCCAATCTCCAAGTCCCCCAGACTTGAAATTCTTACAAGGAAATGATTTTAACAATAAAAGACACTCTTTCTAAGTGTAGATAATGATAAACACTGAAGTACAGATTTCTCTCAAAGTATTTCACAAAAAAACTGAAATGCTAGATGTAATCTTGTATGTTTGAGCTTCTGTGTTTTTCCTGCTTTTCTGAGCTTCCTTTTATACTTGAGGAACTTCATTTGAGTGTTCCATATCAGAATATAGCTGTTAGAGCTCCACTTCGAATTTTGACGTTAGACATCCACTGAAGAGCTGGACCGTTGAGCATTTCTGGATTTCAGATTGTTCATTCCATTGCTGTCTATTACTTTCTTATCTGCAGGATATTTTATTTCAAGATAATCCTGATTATCTTTATCAGAATGGGCAGCAGAAAAATGTCCATATTTATTTATTCCAAGTTGTAGAATATTCCTGACAAAGGTGCTAGTAGACCATTCTGGAAATTGCCTTTACAGCTCAGCAAGTTGATCACTTGATTCAAACTTCAATCCTTATTCAATTCATCTGAACTTTATTGAACAAAACTGGTTAATCATGAATAAGGATAATAATCAATGAGAAAGATAAATATCCGAGTAGTCAACATTGATTAAATGTAAGTGACTGGAGTAATCCATAACGACAGTAAGCTTTTTGTGATTGCCTTACTAGAGTAACTCTAAGTAACTAGAGTAGCTAGCAGTCATTTCATTTCTGTATTGTATCTTACTGGAGTAGCGCATAGTCTACTGGAGTAGCTTTAAGTTGTAACAAAGATGCTACTAGAGTAACGTCTCGATGACTGGAGTAGATGACTTGTCTTTTGCTTCTGTTTTTGTTATTACTAGAGTAAGATCATTGTTACTGGAGTAACTGAGAGACATTTTGTTTCTGTCTGTGATATGACTAGAGTAGTGACTATGTTACTGGAGTAGCTTCATGTTCATTCACTTTCTGTCTACGATCTTACTGGAGTAATGATTTGACTACTGGAGTAGATTAGGTTCATGTGCTTTCTGTTTGGTATGTTACTGGAGTAAGTTTTTAACTACTGGAGTAATTAGAGATCAGGTTGCTTCTGTCCTCGAACTTACTGGAGTAGCATCTTGGTTACTGGAGTAATGCTAGTGCAAAGGTTGTTACATGATTGGAATAATTGAAGCTTTACTGGAGTAACTTCGACAGACTATCGGGTTTTGGTTCTGAAGGTGTCTGAGAATGAAGGGTTACTGGAGTAACTAAGTGACTACTGGAGTAACCTTACTGGAGTAACGTTATGGTTACTGGAGTGACATGTTTCATATCAGATAAGCTATCGGGTTTGATCTATAGACAACTGAAACAAGACACCTTACTGGAGTAAGTAAGTGACTACTGGAGTCACTCTTACTGAAGTAAGTGTAAAGCTACTGGAGTAAGTATGGACACAGAGACGTTTTACAGAAGATTTCATAACAGACTTGCTGGAGTAGCTTTAGGCGTTATTGGAGTAATATATTTTGAAAAACATTTTGGATCAAGGCATATTACCGGAGTATCAAGTGTACTACTGGAGTAATATAATTTTGAAAACATTTTGAAACACTATGTATTACTGGAGTAGTACAACACTACTGGAGTAATATGACTTGAAAACTCTTTGAACACAAGCGCATTACTGGAGTAACATTTTACCAAAATGCGATTTAACAAAGCAGATTACTGGAGTAACAGACTATTTACTTGAGTAATATATGTGAACATACAATGATGTTACTGGAGTAACATAATCATTACTGGAGTAATGTTTTTATTATTATTTTTTTTTGAAAACTTAGTAAATGCATGAAATCTTATTCTTTTAATTTACAATTATTAAGTTATCATCAAAACACATAGAGAACTAACAAAATTATCCTTATTGTTTATATTGTCAAACCTCCGATCACTCCAGTCATAAGCTATAGGCTATGGCTGCTCTTGGATGAAATCATAAGGGCTTGCCCTAAGTCAAGGTTGGCTCAACGATCAAGTTAGCCCCCACACTATTTTGTTAAGAAATTAAATGTTAAATTCAATTAAATAATGAGAGAGAGGTGAAAGATAAGCAAAATCGTTGTCACCGAGAACGAATTGATCTTAAATTTAAAGTCATTCCTACTATGAATGATTTTAAATGTAGTATCTTGATAAATTCTTTCCATCATATAGGATTTTAATAATTTATTTTACTGTTTTGTTGGTAGGATTTTGATGCATTTGCCATAGATATCCTCAATCACTTTGACCCAATCTATTACCTAAATTCAGTTATTCTTTTTGGTGACCAAATTTCATTTCAATTATCAGTCATAATTTTAATTATTCATCTCAATAAGACCGTCTATAATTTTTAGATAAAAAAATGTCATGACAAATAATAATTTTTTATAAGTATATCTATTTTTCTATTTTTTTGGCCTGAAAATAAGATATATATTTTTATTGAAAATAACCGTATTCAAAATATTATTAGATATTTTGACAAAAAAAAAATAGATATAAGATGTGAGCAGAAGCGGATTCAAATTTTGGTTAGGCCGGGCGACTCTTGATGCTCGGATGGTTTCTACTCCAAACAATTCGAAGATGTGTTAATATGGTATTGAAGGATCAATTATTTTTGGCTAGTCTGTTGTATTAAAGAAAGGGTAAAAGAGTAAAAATACATATGTACTTGATCCTTTAGAGCGTTTAGCACCATATAATTTTTTTAGGAGTAAAAATACGTACGTGGTTACCATTTTAGAGCAAAAATCACATCCCCACTGTTATGTTACTGTTCGATGAACAATAATATAACGGTCATCGAACAGTAACATAATGCTGAGATGTGATTTTTACTTTAAAATAGTAACCACGTGTGCATTTTTACTTCCAATAAAAACATGTGATACTGGACGCTTCCAGAAATAAACTACATGTTAATTTTACTCTTTTACCTTTAAAAAAAAGGGTTAGGCTGATCCAACCCATAATAATGACGATTATAAAAATAATATATAGAAAGGAGTGTCTCTTCTATAACTATAACCAACGTGGCTTTGGCAATATCTTTTTTTTTTTTTAACCCGAGTTGCCTTGGCAATTTCAATTTCCAAGCGAAGCAAAAATTTGGGACGGATCGATCTATCGGCATTCTCGCGACCAAGGCCGGTTGCACGACAAAGAACACTCCTCACTTCATCAGTAAACCCCAGGGCAGAGTCGCTACATAGCAACAAAAGCTCTCACGTAAACCCAAACCCTAATCCCAACTTCACTTCATCTTTAGGGTTTTTATTCTCTTAGTACTTAATATGGACGGTGACGACGAGACCTCGGGTCCGATGATTGACGAAATCTACGCCAACGGTGGCGACGATGGCAATCGCAACCGCCGCCCAATTACCAGCGGCGACCAGCTCGACGTTGAAGCATATGCGAGTCTCTACACCGGGCGCACCAAGATTGTGCGACTCCTCTTCATCGCTGATCACTGCGGAAAGAACTCTACTATGGAGCTCGAGGCGCTTCGCATGGCGTACGATGAGATTAAGAAGGGGGAGAACACCCAGCTGTTAAGAGAAGTTGTCCAGAAGATTGATGGGCGGTTGGGGCCCAATTACGGGATGGACGGAGCGTGGTGTTCGACTGTAGATCGAAGGGCGGAGCAGAGGAAGGAGAAGCTCGAAAATGAGCTCAATGCCTACAAGGTATTCTCTTTCAACTCTTGTATGTTTTGATTATATGTCAGTTTATGTTGAAACTAGATTCAAGTTGGTTGGTGCCAATATGGTATGCAATGATTTTGGGCTTTGCTTGTAATTCCAGTTTTCTTAAGTGACTGATCGAGCATTATATATTTTAACAACTCTGTTAGATATTGTTCCTTCCATGGTAATATTTCGTTTGTATACTTCAAATATGATGTGTTGACTATTCAAGCAACCATGGGCTATAGATTGTTTTATATCCATTCCACCTTACCTATCAATAAAAGGCGTTAGTCATGCACTGGTTCTCATATTAGTTATGATCTGTAACTTCTGTTACTGTGGTAGATTTATCATGTTCAGAACACGAGGGTAATGGTTGTGGGTTGCAGTACTGTTCAGATAATGTGCGTGTGTGTGGGGTATGTCTACATATATATTATATGGCTATATGCAGATCAGATGTCAGTCAAGTTTTGCTCTTTGCCAATTCAGACACAGTCTCCAGCCAGCGCTTTACATTAATTTCTGGTTGGTTTTTGTTAGATGTATTCATTCTGTAATTATCACGGAAAATAAAATGGATTATGGTTACTCTATTGGGTTTTTCCCCACCTTTTGTTTAGTTTGGTAGCTTAGATAGACATTTTGCATATATGATATTGTGGCATGCTTTTTATACTATCATAATCCTTTTTTAACTGTCCCAATTTTCTTCTCATTGATTTATTGTTTCCAACTTTCATTTGTCTGCAGACAAACTTGATCAAAGAAAGCATAAGAATGGGGTACAATGATTTTGGAGATTTTTATTATGCTCATGGTCAACTTGGGGATGCTTTTAAAAATTATGTCCGTACCCGGGATTATTGCACCACATCAAAGCACATAATTCATATGTGCATGAGTGCAATTCTTGTCAGCATTGAGATGGGTCAATTTACTCATGTCACAAGCTATGTTAGTAAGGCAGAACAGACACCAGAGGCCCTTGACCAGATTACTGGCGCAAAGTTACGTTGTGCTGCAGGATTGGCAAATCTGGAGGCCAAAAAGTACAAGCTGGCTGCCCGAAAGGTTTGTTCCTTGTTTAGCCTTATGATATTCATATTGAACTTTGCTTTAAACTTACGGTGAGAGATTCCCTAGCTTTGAAATATTTTGATGATTGTAGTCCTTTCCATGGGTTGCCATGGGGTTACCTGATACAATGGCAACCCATGTAAAGGACTGCAATCATTGAAAAAGGAATGGATTAAAGAAAGAGTTTTGAAACATCTATTGTAACCTTGTAATCATTATTCAATGGTTGTATCTCTTCTAAGTACTTTATTTGAAAAGTGGGGCATAAGGGTCATTTTTATTATTTGAAAAAATTTACTTTCCCTTCTCCACTTCATTTTGTATACTAAGCAGGACTTGAGTTTTTACTTAACCTCGTACAATTGTACAAACTTATTCTATGTGGGAGCTTGCGTCTGATAGGGTTCAGTGGGCATTTCTGATGTGATCTGAAGTGATTTAACAATAATTCCCTTCGTATAAGTACTAGGAATGAACCGAAATGCAAGTTTTCTGTTGATTACTGATGGCTAACAAGCAATTTGATATCTTTTAAGAGTCTGACTTTGACATATGATTGTGTTTATTCTCACAACCAACTTTAGTGGTGACTTTTCCAGAATTTTTTTTTCTTTTTTCCCTCACTCAGTGTTCTTCCACTTGCGGATATTTAGCATAGATTTGTCTAGGATTACTGCATGAACTGTAAGCCATATGATTTAACTTTGTTATTGTGCTCTTTATTTAATGCAGTTTCTAGAAACAGCTCCAGAACTGGGAAGCCACTACAATGATGTAATCGCACCTCAAGATGTTGCAACATATGGTGGACTTTTTGCACTTGCAACATTTGATAGGGCGGAGTTAAAGGCATGTTCTCCATCATATTCATAGATAGTCTTGCGTTGATATGACCTTTGTTGAGGCATTCATAGTATTGGTAACATTGCATCACCTCTGCTGTTTCAATTTTATGCATGGCAGAACAAAGTTATAGACAATCATGTTTTCCGGAATTTCTTAGAGTTGGTACCTGAAGTAAGAGAGCTGATAAACGATTTTTATTCAAGGTAACTTGTGTTCCTTTATCTTCGTTCTTTTTTATTGTTCACCCCTGTATTGATGGGGACCCTTCAACTGTGTTTTGCCCCCTTCCATATGTAATTGAATGGAGACTTGATTTGTAGAATCTCAGCCTCTCAAAGCCTGAGAGTTGGAACCGTACTGCATGGATCTTGAATTGAGGTTCTTAATGAGAGGTTATTAATCTGTGTGCCTAAATAGTTGATAATTTTTTTATAAGAATTGGTATGGATGCACAATATTCAGAGTGTTCTTTTTCAACTATGGTGAGATTGTGGCTGAAAAAAGATTTATGAATTCTTGATTCTTTTTCCTGGGAATGCATATTGGTGGTACTGGTGATAGACTTCTAGTTTTCCATAATTTTCGTCAATCAGATGAATGTTCTCTATGAAGCATGTCTACATTGTGGATCTTTTATAATTGTTGGTGGAGGTTTAAGGTTGGAGGTGATTGGCAATTATGATATTTGTCCTTTCCTCATTTGTGTATCTTATGTTTTATGTATTGAACTGTTTTTCTACCTTTTTGCAGCCACTATGCATCCTGTCTGGAATACCTTGGAAACCTTAAAACAAATCTGTTGCTTGATATACATCTGCATGACCATGTAGAGACACTCTATGATATGATCCGCCACAAAGCCCTCATCCAATACACACACCCTTTTGTATCTGTTGATTTACGCATGATGGCTAATGCATTCAAGACAACTATTGCTGGACTTGAGAAAGAACTTGAAGCTTTGATTACTGATAACCAGATACAGGTGCAGTTGGGATTATGCTAGTTTTCTTTGCTTTTGTTGATTCCTATAGCATCAACTCTTCTTTATTCTTCTCCACAGATCTAGATCTTCGTGTTCTCTGAAAATCATCATTGTTCTGTTGTTTTAATTGCTCTAAAATCTAGTAAGCTTTAGGTTGTGGGATTCTACTGATTATTTATTTATTTATTTGAAAAAGGGGGTTGGGGGGGAGATCTGACTCCCCTGCCATTCTCTTCAGCAACCTAGGCTTGCTATATCTTTAATGCTACTTTTGTCAGGAAAACGTGTTTCTGTGAACAGCCTTGCAACTAAGCCTTTGATACTGTTTCTTGACAGGCTCGAATTGATTCTCACAACAAAATTCTGTATGCACGGCATGCAGATCAAAGAAATGCCACTTTTCAAAGGGTTCTGGAGTCTGGAAGGGAATTTGATCGGGATGTCAGGTCCATGCTGCTGAGATCAAATCTTATCAAGCATGATTACAATCTCAAGGCCTCAAGGAAACTCTGATCTTCGATTGGATGATGGTGGGACTGACGTTGCTATTATTAATTAATACTCGGACATTGATCGGCTATAATGGAGAGAAGTTCAATGAATTATTGCCTTGACTTATGGTGGGTTTTCAAACGTTTCCTGCATTATTTGACGGATGTGCTATGGCTGCTATTTGTATATACTTTGTACAATTCAAATGAATCATTCAGAAGCCCTTTTACCATATGTTTAGTTTGCCTATTGGCTGATATGACTTGTTTCTTAATTTTGGCACTTAGTGTGTAAAATCAATTTGGAGTCTGAAAAGGCTCAAAATGATTCTCACACTACTTATTGGGGCATTGGAAGGGGAAAGGGAATTGTGATTATTTCAGAAATTATGTTTGGTTCATGGAATGCTTCATTTGTTCATTCTATTGAGAAATCTTGTTCCATCAGACTGCCAAGTCCATCAGAGTTTTGGAGAAATAGGTAAACATGTGTCGCGGATTCAAAATGCTGAGGACAAAAATTGCCCTGGACGCCCAAGAAGCGGATGAGGGCATTATTGTGTTGGAGGTGAAGATGCCTGTTTTTGTTTGCTTGGCTGTAGGGGTAGGATGTTACTCCAAATTGATTTACAGTAGAGAAAATTAATATTTAAAGTCTTTATAGTTTTATCTTTGTTATAGCTCAGTCCCAATATTTTGACTTGATGCAACTTTGTTCCTATATTTTGATTAGATTGCAACTTAGTCCCTGAACTTTAATTTATTGTAATTTTGTCCCTATAATTTTAACCATTTTAGAATTTAATACGAATTTTTGTTTTTTCAAAATAATATATATAATAAAGACTATGGACTAAATCGTAAAATGGTTAAAGCTGTAGGGATTAAGTTGTAGTGAATCAAAGTTTGAAGATTGAGTTACTTTGAGTAAAATATATGAGAATTGAGTTGTGTTGAGTTAAAATATGGAGACTGAGTTCAAATTAAGTCAAAATTATAAGGATTGAGAGATTGATTTTTGCTTGTGCAAATTTTGATGATAAATGAGTTGGATTCACTGTCCCATATCTCATCCCATGTCTTTTGAACGGGGGAGACGGGATTAGGATATTCAATCTATCCAGTTTATTATTATTAATCAAAATACAATTATAAAGTGTTAGTAAGAAATATGCATGACCTAACATTTTCAAATTACTGGGTGAAAAAGGTTTTTGATTTATGGAGTTTTGATGGGATCTGATGTATTAATGTTGGTATAATGACACCCAAAATTTTCATTTAACTGGGGTCTTCGCTAGTTGTTTGCTTGGGGGGCCTAACAACATAATCCATAGAAAGGTGGGTTATAAGATAATAATAGCATTAGTCAATGATCATTTGACCCTCAATTTTTAAAGCTAAAAGATCACTTCCGTTTGCTTTCTGGCAACAATTTGAAATCTTTATTCTTGAGCGAATTCTTTTTTTATAAAGAGAATGAAGATGTGAGGTTTGAAGAGCGCGCGCACACACATAACCATGAAAGTACAAAAGAACGAATTTCATAAGTGAAAATGATGTTCATTGAGTTTTGAAATAAGAATGTAATGAGAAAAGTTACCGGGCATTGTCTTAATAGAATTATTAAGGGGTATTGATTGTTTATACGTAAGGTCTTAAGTTTGAATTTGAGGATGTGTTGACTTTGGAATGCTCCAACTCCATCCAGTCAAATAACTATTTCCACAAAAAAAGTGATGAGAAAGTAATTATTATTAATAATAAATAAAAATAATAAAAAAATTATCATATACATTAACTATATATTTTATTTATAAAAAATTATGAACAGTTAGTCGCTCTAAACTTTTATTATGACCCACCACTATTTGGCAGGCCTCCAATTACCATCTTACAGTTCGGTTCACATTATGTGCTTATCCTTTTAATTTTGAGGTGAGAGTATTTTTATTTTTTTAATATATTTTATTTACATATACTAAATAATATGCTAATTCTGAAATATTTTTTGCACCAAGTATCTCAAATCAATTAATTTTTAGTCTTACATTTAGAAATATTTTTTCTATAATATCAGTATCTTGATAATTAATTAATTTAAGATACAAAAAATATTTTAGGATACATAATATAATTTAATCTAAAAAAAAAGTCCCCTCTCCAAAATTAGAGGGATGAACATCTAAAAAACATATAAGAGAGAATCATGTAACATGATTGATTAAAATACTTACTAAAACAAGGATAGTTCCTTGGAATCTTTTCTATATTTTATAAGATATGTGTAATATGTTACACTCTTGTGTTTTACTCCTTTACTACATAAATACAATTTTATGGTTTTATGGAGGGGAAAAATAAATATAAAGAATACATATTAAGTTTATTTTCTGAACTTCTCATTGGGATCAGGTCTAATTTTAACTACATTCAGATTTTAATATAGACCATCGATCAAGTTGATCAATTTCGGGAGATTAATAAAATGAAATAAATTATTTTAAAGTATTTATATTTATTATTTTTTTAAAACTAATTTAATTAACTTATATAAACTGATATATAATATAATGATACACATAAGTATTTTATAAAAATAATGTAACATAAGCTGTAATTAAATAATTTATTTAAATTCTTTAATATCTCAAAATCAGTCAATTGAGACGGGAGGGTATTCTAAAATAAAAACAAGCCCATCATTTTCTATTGAAGTAGGCCCCGTCTAATTACCAAAATCTGGAAACTATGCCAAAATATAGAAAGTGGAGGTCAAATTCGATTAGGGAAAGCAAAACAAAAGACAGTCATCATTGCTAATTATTTTTCTCTTGCGAGGGTAGTTTAAGTCAAATAAGGTGGAATTATTTATATTTTTTTCGTATGAAAACGAGTGATTGTGGTCAGCCACCTAATCCAACTTCATTATTATTTATTATTCCACTAGCTGCAGCAAAAATATACTCCGCGCAAGATTTATCATGGTTTGTATTTTATTTAGAATATTTATATTTTAATCAATTATCTTTTACTCAACTTAAATCAATTTTATATTTTTAATAAATTTTAAAAAATTATATATGATTTAAAAAGTGGGTAATAATTAGCTGTTATGGAAAAAAAAGGAAAAAAATAACCAGATAATTAAAAGAATGAGTAAAGAATTGGAGAGTAGAGGAGGGATAAAGAACATTTCTTTTTCTTATTGATGGCAACTTCTTTTTTACCAATATTTATTGGCACAAATTTACCATTGCAAAATCTACAAATTTCATGATAACATGTGATAATATAGGTACATGTAAATATTACTTAAAATATAAGACATATTTTATGGTACAATTTATACCATAGACTATCTATCATATTTAGGATGGGAGAAGTACTATATTTATAACATTAACATAATTTAAATAAATTATAAATACGCTTACAAATTTATTTTATTCTTAAAAAACAAAGGCTCTGTTAAGAAGAAAAAAGATGTATGAATCTCTTTACTAGTCTAATTTTTTTATAAGTCATAGATTAATCTCACATGACAATAAAAGTTAATTAACTCATTAAATTTGATAAATTTTTCTAATTTTACTTTAATTTATAAATTGTTATAAAACTTGTAAAAATATCAACAATTATTTTTTAAGTGAACTTATGACAAGGATTGAAAAAAAGTTCAAACTAGACTTATAAAAAGGTGTGTTATTAATATTATATTATACTATTTTCAGTCCTAATTATAAAATCAAGTTATTTTTTTTGAAGAAATTAAGAAAACTAATTAAATTAGTTTAAAGTGTTTTTATTTTTTCTTTAAATTAATTAATTTAACTAATAAACTACTCTATTCGGTCTTTATTAATAGGTACCAAATAACAATTCTCACAAGCCAATAAAAATAGTTAAAGTCAATCAAGTTTTCCTAAAATTTAAGTAATTTCTAATATTACCTCTACTAATGGCACTAAACTTTAATAGCATATTGATTATTATTTCCTCTAGTTTTTATTATAAGATAGCAAAACTACTATTTCTTGTAAATCAAGGAATGAAAGTTTAATAATTATTAAATATTTTCAACTTTACTCTTACTTTAATACTTTAATGATATATAATGATATAGGTTTAAAGAAGTTTGTTGAAATAAGGGCATAATATGAAAATAAATATAAATAAATTAGTTAAAGGTAATTTGGTCTTATAATAAGGACAAAACATTGTTGTTAATTGATATCTTATAATAAAAATGGAAATACTATGTGCATACATGCAAAAAAATTAATTAATGTTCTTTGGAAACGAGTAAATGTCTTATAAAAAAAATTAAATACAGTTAATAATTAGTCGACCTAAAGAATGATATATGATCTAAAGATAAATCCATATTATTAAAGAAGGGGTAAAAGTGAAAATGTTTTTCAACTAAGCACTCATTTAATGACTTAACTTTTTTTTCTTAGTTTGAGAGAAATTACAGTTAATGCTTTATAAATAGAACTAGAGAGCGGGTATATAACGATTAAAAAGAAAAAAGCCAATTAGGACCGGATGGAGTATCGCGGAGATTGCAGTTGGATCTGCTTCTTCTTTTTTCTTGTAGATTAATGATAATGCACTGTAACCAATGAGTGTGCTCGCTAGTCGCTCGCTTCTCACTTCACACTAGTACCTGTGGCGTTCAAAAATCTGATAATACCTGAGAGATCCTCCATCTTCCCTTGAATCAACTGCTACTTCCTCCCTGGCTTCCTTTGATAGTTCGATTGATTTTACTTAAAACAATCGTGAGCACTGGTGCTCAGTTATATGATCTATGTGTTTTCCCCCGTTGTCGTAGATATACGCACAACATTTTGCGTCTTCTGCAGAAATAACTGATTTTCGACCCCAAGTGCTCTGAAATCCGCAACCCAGATGCTCATTTGATCAGATCCTGTTTGTTTTTGATATGGGTCACTTGAATCTACCAGCTTCCAAGCGTAACTCACGCCAATGGCGGCTCTTGGACCTCGTGTCGGCGTTCTTATTCGGCCTCGTATTCCTTTTCTTACTCCTCGTCTTTACGCCTCTTGGCGATTCGCTTGCGGCTTCCGGCCGTCAGACCCTTCTTCGATCCACTGCAGATCCACAACAGCGCCACCGCCTTGTAGTCGTTATTGAGGCCGGGCAGCAGCAAACCATTGAGGCTTGTCCTGCCGACGCCGTGGATCATATGCCATGTGAAGATCCGAGGTTGAACAGTCAGCTCAGTAGAGAAATGAATTACTACAGAGAGAGGCATTGCCCGAGACCGGAGGACACCCCTCTTTGCCTAATTCCTCCGCCTGATGGCTACAAAATACCAGTGCAGTGGCCGGAGAGCTTGCACAAGGTATGATTTGGTTTATTCTTGGGAGGGAAAGTATATATTGTGCTACAGAACGGTCTCATTACAAGTAAACATACATTTAAGCAATTTTAGCCTACAATCTAGCATCTTTCTCAAATGTAATTTTAAATCGGATTACGTAGGTAATAATGTCGTTTATATGTAGTTTAAAATTCTGCCCCCTCGAGAAATCTGTTTTCAATCCAGTTTTTTTAGTCACAGAAGGTTGAATTGGATCCCAAATTTTAGGAAATAGTAGCTTATTTGTCAAAGTATGGATCCATGTAGGCTGCAATTTTTAAGGAGGGTCAACAATATGTCCCTGTTAATACCAAAAAAAAAAAGAACTCTCCCTGTATGAGACAGAACGATATCGGTCTGTTGGATACTGAATTTCATCTTTCTGAGTAGATAAGGACGCACAACCGCTCAGCTTTGTTCTTTTCACTACAGAATAAGCACATTTGGTAAAGGGGAGCATGTGTTTTGGTCTGTAGTTTTGAATGGGACTTTCAGTTTTTGCCAGACCTCTGCATATATGTTTAACTTCTAAATTATTCTGGACCCGATAAATTAAATTTCCCCTGTTGATGTGGGACTCAACTTCAACAAGAGATCATGTTGCAGTTTAAGTGCCGGGAATGTGTTGGAATTATTAGACATTGATGTATTAGTAAAGGACCCTAATCTATACGAAGGGTGACTTGTCATTGTATTAAGTGGGGAGAATTTATTCATTTGTTTGCTCACCATCTCGTCTTGGGTTTGTCTTGGCCTCTTGGGGTTCACTCACTAGGCTTATTGCCATCAAACCTAGTTGAGTTCATTTTTCCCACCCAGATTTATCATCACTCACCTTTGAGTTTATCGTCACCGTGTTTGCAAATATTGTCTTTCTTTCTTGTTTTTTTAGGGGTTTTATATGTCTCTGAGTGGTCATCAATGTCATTAATAGAAGTTTGATATTCTTTTCCATCATCTTTGTGGCTTCTTTGATTTCCGATAGTATGTTTCTGGCCAATTGATCCATTTATCCATCTAATAGTATTAAGTACTTTCTGTGTAATATGGCACAGCACCATGCCATACAATAAGATTGCGGACAGGAAAGATCACTACTCACTACTGATGAATGAAATCTGAAGGTCACCATCACTACTACAACTCGTATTTTGACAGAGAATGAATCCATTCCTAGCATCTAGGATCTAACTCAATCATGTTCCAAAAATCATATTACATGTGTTTGAGTCTTATGACCAAAATGCGTATTGAAATCCAGTTTTTCATTCATTGTGGGATTGAAATTGATCCTGAATTTTAGAGAATAGTTTCTTTTTTATTAAAAAAGAATGACTATCACATTTAAAATTTCCAACTTAACGGTAAAAAATATTTCCTTGTGTGAGGCAAAAGAATACGTGATTCTGTAAAAAGTGGAAGTTTTTGGACAAGGCTGCAGAATCACTCATCTTTATTCTTTCAACTACAGAAACACATTTGGTAACCCAAAAGATCTACAGACAAACATTTGGGCGACAGGAACTTTTGTTTTAATTTTTAGTTTTGGATGTGACTGTTTGTTTTTATTTTTATTTCATTTTTCTAAAGTTCCAGACAAAAGTTGTTTAACCAATGGATTATTCTGAGATCTGATGAATTGAGTATTCCTAGATGACATGGGACTTCACTTTAACAAGAGATTGTGATACAATTTAATGCGATGCTTATATCTCTATCATTTGATCCATCTATCTAATAGTGTTAGTACATTCTATGTAGATATGGCATAGTAACATGCCACACAACAAGATTGCTGACAGGAAAGGTCACCAAGGATGGATGAAACGAGAAGGTCCACACTTTATATTCCCTGGTGGTGGCACAATGTTTCCAGATGGGGCAGTGCAGTATATTGAAAAACTTGGTCAATACATTCCAATAAACCTTGGCGTTCTAAGGACTGCTCTTGATATGGGTTGTGGGGTAGGAGCTATTTCCCATTTCCCTTTAAGACCCCGCAGTGAACTTTTACTATATAACATGCTTCTTTTTCCTTGATTTACAGGTTGCCAGTTTAGGAGGATATCTATTATCTCAAGATATTTTAACTGTGTCCTTTGCTCCAAGAGATTCACATAAATCACAAATACAATTTGCTCTGGAAAGAGGAATACCAGCTTTTGTTGCCATGCTTGGAACTCGCAGGCTCCCATTTCCAGCTTTTGCTTTTGACTTAGTCCATTGTTCTCGGTGTTTGATCCCTTTTACAGCCTACAGTAAGTTCTGTTTGCAGCTCACCTTTGAATGTTTTGCAAGCTTCTCAACTCTTATTGCTTCCCTAATGCCAAAATCTGCCTTGCAGATGCAACTTATTTTATTGAAGTGGATAGGTTACTTCGCCCTGGTGGGTATTTAGTCATCTCTGGTCCCCCTGTACAGTGGCCTAAACAAGATAAAGAATGGTCCGACCTCCAGGGCGTGGCAAGAGCTTTGTGTTACGAACTGATTGCCGTAGATGGCAACACTGTGATCTGGAAAAAGCCTGCTGGAGATTCATGTCTCCCTAACCAAAATGAATTCAGTCTGGAGTTATGTGATGATGCAGATGACCCAAGTTATGCTTGGTAATCCATTAGACTATGGATAGAGCTATCTTTCCTCTTATTCTCTGTGTTGGTCATTTTTGTCATTTTCAACTCTGATGGTTGCTAGTCATGCTTGGATCTGATTGGACCTATCATGCTAGCGAATGGGTGAATACTATTAACACATTCTTTACAGTTGTTAATTGGTATTGTCAATAAAGATGTTTAATTTTACAGGTACTTCAAGTTGAAGAAATGTGTGAGTAGGATGGCTTCTGTCAAAGGAGAATATGCTGTTGGAATGATTCCTAAGTGGCCAGAGAGGCTAACTGCAACACCCCCAAGAGCCTCACTTTTGAAAAATGCTGTTGATGTTTTTGATGCTGATACTAGGCGGTGGATTAGGAGGGTTTCATACTATAAAAATTCACTGAGCATAAAGTTGGGAACTCCAGCTATACGAAATGTTATGGACATGAATGCATTTTTTGGGGGTTTCGCTGCAGCACTAAAATCTGATCCTGTGTGGGTGATGAATGTGGTTCCAGCTCGCAAGCCATCCACTCTGGATGTGATCTATGACAGAGGACTCATTGGAGTTTATCACGATTGGTGAGTTTTTGCTGACAGATTTGTGCATTTTCACCTAAAGTGATATTTACTGCCAGTCTCCAAGAATGCTAGAGTTTTGCATATATTTTGGTATATGTAATGACACATTTATTTTTCATTGATAATATGCATAATCTGAAAATAAGAAGGATGCACATGTCTATAATCACAATGGAAATTTCCTTTTTAATCAAGACAATGAGTATTTTATTGAGCCAGTATTTCACAGAAATCTCATTGTTTGTGAGTTAGTACCTTGACTGGAGGTTTTCTTGTTTCCCTTGCTGAACTTGTGATTTCACGTTTCCTGGCTTTTGTATAAGATCAAAAATACTTCAAAAAAGGTGCTCTTTCTTTGTCAAATTTGTATCCGACTCTTGATGCTTGGGGTGGGGTTGTTTTTGTAGTTTTATATTGGGAAAATCCCGAGAAAATACCACTTGATCTTCAAAATCCTAAATAGGTGATTTCCCAACAAAATAAGATTTCAATTGTTTTATTGTTCTTGTTAATCCCATGACTGTTGTTGTCAACAAAATTTTGAAGTTCAAGTGGTATTGTTATGTCATTTTCCCTTTTATATATATATAATGTTTTAAATCTTTCTTATTCTGCATATCCAAGACCAAGACTGTCAAACTCATTAGTTTAACTAAACTAATGAGAGGCAGGTATGTGCATGTTTCTCCAAAAGAGCTTGTTTTTTTTTTTTTTTTGGGGGGGGGGGGGAATGATTTCTGATTGATGGATAGCTTGTGGCAAGTGAGGTGATGTTAGACTTGTCAAAAGATTAAAATCTGAAGCAGGCTGCTGGCTCTTCGATCAGCTTGTTTTGAAACTATCATTTGGAGGAGCCAGGTGATCAAGTTTCTACCAAGAATCTGGTGTCAGAAACTCTTAAGGTTTTATTGCTGAAATTCTTCTCTTCCAAGGCTCTAATGTGGGTTAGACTAAAGACCTTAATAGGAAAGAAGAGGTTGTCTTGAGAGATAAATAAACTGAGTTTACTCTTTAATTTATTAGCTTGCCCAGGTCACCAAAAAAGAGTTCCATTATGAATTGATTACTTTTCCTACGATAAACTTTTGACTCATCCAAGTTTGAGTTTAGTTTGACTATACATATCTAGTGATGTGTTTCATGTTCTGTGATTGTGTTTGAGTTTTATAAGCATTCATGCTTAACCTATTTTAGGCTTCTAACTGCTTTCCACATCTGATGTTTTTGCTATAATTTCTGGTTTGAATTTAAACATATATTACAACTTGTAATGGACGGTTCTGGGATCTAAACTTTTGTGGTTATTTTTGCCAGGTGTGAACCTTTCTCAACATATCCACGTTCTTATGACCTGATCCATGTGACTGGTATAGAATCGCTAACAAAAGATCCAGCTTCTGGTAAAAACAGGTATTTTTGTCCTATCACTTCGAAAGGTGTATTTTACGTATCAATGCATCTCAGTCACTGTTCAAAGATACTTGTTAATACAATTGTTGATGCTTGCCATAGGCTCATAGCTTCATAGCTTTTATTTTAAGTGGATTTAAGTGCCTGACTGCTGCGCATTAAACCTCAAATTCAGAATGTGTTGATTATAGTAAAACCTATTCACAAGCCTTCAACCAACAGCTTAAGCTTTCAAATAATAGTGATATATTTAACTGCAATCTTTTAGTGTGTGACAGGAACTGCAATCTTTTAGTGTGTGACAGGAAAAACATACTTGAACTAATATATAATCTTTTAGTGTCCTTCCATGACTTATTTAATGTGACTTTTCTTTGGGGGAATAACATTGAAGTCCCAAAAGATCGATTTAATGATGTTAAGGTTCCAAAAAAATTGTTCTAAAAAATGGTTATAAGTACCAATCAGATAATTGTAATAAGGGTTTCAGTTGCAAACTGAGTTGCATTTCAAGTGTAAATGCCTTATCTGCATTTGGACTCTTAGGGCCTGTTTGGTTTGAGGGGAAGGGAGGGGAGAGATATTTTTTTCCTCATATTGACCAAATTGCCCATGAAAATTTTTTAATATTCCAAAAATACACTTTCACCAAAAAGGAATATTCTTCTCATTAATGGCAATTCAGTAGAAGTCTTCCCTCCCACTCCCTCCCCTCAAATCAAACACTATTAAATTGACAATGGTGTGAATTAATATTTGGAGCTCATTTTTAAAAAAAAATTGTCAGGAATGAAACTGTCATTAAATCAATCTTTTTGGGACCTGACTATCATTATCCCATTTTCTTTCTTGTGTCCTTATATATGAATGATATGGTTATTGTAATAATTGATATGGTTATTGATATTAGGAATAATTGATAATTAGTAGTTAATTGGTGGCTTACTAAGTTTATAAGGTCGCTAGTTTGTTAGTAAGGGCAGGTTAGTAATTATTATAGTAATTGGCGGTGGCTAACTAATTCAATAAGGCTACCAGGGTTTGACTCTAATCAGTGCCTTATAAGGACTGATATGTCATTGTAGGAATCTTTTGGTTGAGTACTAAACTGAAGTATCCTCTCGGTTTTCTCTCTTTATCCTTCTTCTCTTCTTTTCCTCGGCAATTCTCTCCTATTCTTCTATACTTTCACATCAGTGAACTTTTTAACACTTGCACTCCTCTATCATAACATCAATGTGATTTCTTTAAGTCATGAGGTTCAGTTCATATCAGATCCCTACTTACTATAGCTCCTTATGTGCAAGGGCTACATGATCCCTCTTTATCTTAACTTGTATCATTACTTCCATAGAAATTACCCAAAGAATTTAATACAGCTGGTGAAGGAGTTACACACCTCTCTCTATGATTAAAATCTTAGAAGCATCAAACTTATGCGAGGGAATGGCACCTTTAGGGCCTGTTTGGTGTAATTGAAGGGACAATGATTCACTCTCTCTCTGTTCTTCAATGGATATCATATCTTTCTATTCATGACTCTATTGTTTCTTATTCCTTTTATTCTTTTTATTTTCTTGTGTTAGGGACACAACCTCTTAAGATTACCTGAGGGATTTGTACCCATAATAGCATTCTCTCTTGTTGCTTCTTGACTTCATTGCAGATGTAACCTTGTGGATCTGATGGTAGAAATAGACCGAATGCTGCGTCCTGAAGGAACGGTCGTGGTGCGGGACACCCCTGAAGTAATCAATAAAGTAGCACACATTGCTCGCGCTGTGAGGTGGAAGCCTACTATATATGATAAAGAACCTGAATCACAAGGGGGAGATAAAATCCTAGTTGCAACCAAGACCTTTCGGTACCTGTAACTCTCCATCTCACTGACACAACTTTGCAATTTAGGTAACATTTTCATCCCACTGCTTTAGGGTGTCGGGGTGTAAAAGATACATCATCCCCACATAAACTATAAAGGGATAATAGTATAGTTAGAATATGAGAAAAGTGAAAATGGCAAGAATGTGCTGGTGAAGTCAGTTAGGATTCTCTATATTCACAAAAGGAAGTGTATATAGTGCATTCAGAGATGGCTGGAGAAAAAACAGAGAGATAATAGGTGGAAAGATGAAATGTGGGTTTTCAAACGGAGGTTTATTTATTGCCTTTTTTCTGAATGCATGAATATATATGCAAATATAGAGAATGAAATGTGCTTATATATGTAAAGCACAAGAACAGTGCTAGTTTTATTTTCTTAGCTCTAAAGCAATTGTATTTTATGGCTCTTTATAGATACTTGTTAATTAATTAATGGTAGTTGAAGAAAAATCGATCGCTGTTTCTCATTTGGTTAAGTTTCACTTTCTCTTATGTTTTGATAATATTTCCTTCAACTCGGCAGCAAATTATTAGCAGAGTTCATGTTAAGATATTTGATTGACAAATATGATTGTCAACTCGCGTAATGCTTTCACTATCCTTCATATTTTATTTTGTTTTAAGCTAGTTTTTTCAGGCTTTTTTTTTTTTTTGGTTATTTTCAGGCAATTTGGCTTCATGAACTTCTTAGACAAGTTATTGATATAAATATGAAAGGTGGTAAAAGCAATTGTTGATTTGAGCAACTTAAAAACTTGCAATGAGTTCTGTTTAGCGGATCAATTTGTTTATTGTTAGGTTTAATTATTTATATTCATTTGTACGGTGTAATTTTTTTTTAATATAAACAAATTAATATACTGTTAATGCTATCAAAATGCAGGAAAAAGTATTAATTATATTAAACAAGTTGTTAACAAGTTCTTGGCAAAAATTTAATCCTCATTAAATATAACTACGTGAAAATCCTTGAAATAGGTACATTTTGAATTTCATATGCTATTTATTTTTTATTTATCCCCGGGTGTTTGACGTACTAACCAATAACTAATTAGTCTGGTTTGCTCCACAATGGGAAAAACTTAACTACTTCAAGTAATTATTGCGTTCCACCGTCAGTCAATTTAAAAGCTTCCTGGTTTATTAATTTTGTTTTTGCGGATAATACAACGTTTGGTTTTTAGAATTTATTCTCATTTTAATTTTGGTCTATTTCAAATCATGAGGCTTTGCCTCTCAAATTTTTTCCCCCTTCTAAAACGTTACTTCCTATATTTTAACAAAAATTCAGACTATTTCACCCCTTAAGAAAATAAAACCAAAATAACAACAAACTATAATAACAAATATTGTATTACCCTTTTTTTTTTCACTCAAGTCATTTACATGTTACCATATTATATCGTACTGGTTATAATGTTTTTAATTAAATTCTTATGTCTACTCAAACGATTTTACCAAACGACGAGTGTTTGATTCGCTCTCTGTTTTTTTTTTATATGTAATTTTAAAAGATTTTGAATTTCCATAAAATTGATCAACTTGGGACCAATCAATACCTTAGACACACACACACATAAAAAGCTTAAATGGACTGTCTATATGATAAATAAAAAGAAAAAAGAAAAAGAAAAAGGGAAAGCGCCAATTCAAATAAAAGCACGTGTTGTTTAGCCGTAATTCTTAATACATAGGAATCTTTTCACGGAAGAAGAGGATTATATTTGATGAAGAAGAGGACGATATGTTTCATGGGAATTGCCAGAACGTTCTAGAGAAATCGGAAATCTTATTCATGATCATAAACCATTTAATTCATTGGTCCAATTTTGAAAGTGGATCTAAGCACTTATTCAGAAGAAAATAAAATTGATTCAATGTGATTTTATGAGGGGCGTTCGCAGAAAATCTAGACCCGGAAAGGGAAAATCGAATGCTTGTGCCAACGAACAAATGTTTGGTTTGCATTTTTCAGGCAAAAATGCCAAAATATGGTAAAAAAAAAAAAATTTCCAAAACGGGGAATCGTGCAAACTAATAGTCAAAGTAAGCCATTTTTTGGCGCTACGACAAGTGGCGCCTTATGTGGCACCACGTGTCATGACGCCACCTGCAAAGTGGCGTGTCGACGCGGCACGACACTTAAGAGGCGCAACCACGTGCTGCGCCTCTTAAAAAAAAAAAAAAAGTTAAAAAGCTGCCTCAAGGGCAGCTATTAAAGTTGCCCTTGAGGCAGCTGTATAACACAATTGCCTCATTGAGGCAGCTTTAATTTGGAGCAGGGGGGCCTCCGTCCCCCTGCTCTCAATTTTTTTTTAAAAAAGATAAATTTCTGCAATTGCAACATCCGAAAGATGCTGCAATTGCAGCACAAGGCAGGGGCGCAAAGCACACCCCTGCCTTTATTTTTTTTTTTAAAAAAATATATTTACTTCTTCTCTTTAAACCACCCGCACGCATGTGGTTCACACTCATACACACATTTGATCTGATCCGTGCTGTGGGGAGAGGTTTGGAGAGAAAGAAGGAAAGGAGATTTCAGTGTTCAGAGCTTTTTTAAAGTATGCTATTTATTGTATATTATTATTTACTTAGCTAAATTAGAATCATTTAATAGATTTTCTTCATAAAATGTTTTGTATCTTTTTTTGTTTCTACAATGATGGTAGTCTTGTGTAGGTTAGAAAAAATGCTAGAGTTAAAATAGTTTAGAAGTGGTAAGTTTTGGCAATAGAAGACTGTAGTTGTGTAGTGATTGATTAATAAAAAATTTAAAGTAGTTTAGATGTATTTTATGTTTGTCTGAGAAATGTAAAACTAATTTTTACATTAAAAAAGTTTAACATCGTTGTATTATGTGATATTCTTACCAATTAAATGTCATGCAAATAGTATAGCTGGGTTAGTAGACATATAATGGAAAATTTGATCAAGTTAGTTTTCAAATTATTTACTAGTACAATAGAGAAAAACACCAAAGTATGATGAGAAACTTAAACTAAAAATAATAATTCAATATGTATAATTATATTGAAGTTTATGTATTATATATATATATATATATATATATATATATATATATATATATATATATATTATGAATTTTATGTTTTCTTTTAATTTTTGTTCTTATTTGTTAATTTTGATTTATTTTACTTAAATGAATTTGTATTTTTTGAATAATTTTCATTATTATAATATAATTATGATTTTTTTAAGTAATATAATTATGATTTATAATTATGAATAAATTAAATTTTGATAATTTTATTATTATCATCAATATTATCATTTTTAAATTTGTGATTAATTTTTGTTACAATATATTATATATTTTATTTTGATTATTATTATTATATATTATCCATTTGCATTGTTTGATTAATTTTCGTTATTATTATATAATTTTGAGTTGTACTTATTGATTCATTTTTTTATTTATAAATAATTAGTAACTTAAAAATGTGTTATGTGAGTGTAAATTTTTGTAGTCAAATGGTCTATCAACCTGACCCACAATTCATCCCGGCCCCAAAGAGTGGGGAGTTCTTCATGAGGATGTGCAGCGGTCACATCGATCACAGGTTGTGTGGAACGAAAGAGATTGTGATGCCTTGAGGGTGAGGCGAGCCTCACAAGGGCCAGGAGATGTCCATGACCCAGATGACATCCCACAAGGTTTGCAGTAGCACCTTCTCCGAGCAGGTTTTTGGCACGTGTGTCGGATGAAGTACCTCTCGGTATGCTTTATTTTTAATGCAATTAATTATATGCCTCTAGTTGTTTGTACATGATACAGATGATGAATACGATTACATATGCGATCTCACACCTTTATTTTGGTGCAGATTGACAAAGACCTTATTACTGCTTTGGTTGAGAGGTGGAGGCCAGAGACTCACACCTTCCATATGCCAGTTGGTGAGATAACCATTACTCTACAAGATGTAGAGGCCATTTTAGGTCTGTCCACTGAGGGTCGGGTAGTTACCGGTAGGACGCATGCCAACTGGAGAACAGTCATGCATGACTACATGGGTCAAACTCCCCGCGAAGAGTACTTGACTGGCGAAAACATCAAGATGAAGTGGTTTGCTGCCCATTGGGGCCGCTGGGACGATCACTCAGACACTATGGAGAGTCAGCTCTTGTACACACGTGCCTACCTCATGCGCCTATTCGGTGGATTTTTGTTGTGTGACAAGTCTAGCCATGAGGTACCTTGCCGATATATAACATTACTGGGCGGTGACCTTACGGAGACTGCGGAATACAGCTAGGGGTCTGCTGTACTCGCTACACTATTTCGCGAGTTATGCCAGGCCACGACAGCTGAAGCCAAAGATATCGGGGGGTGTTTGTTGTTATTGCAGATATGGGCTTGGTCCAAATTTCCTCCCTTATATTTTCCCACTCCAGAGCCCAGTGTCGATGGCGGTCATTATGGACGCAGGTACGGAAGCAGTATATATATATACTGGATATTTCGATTGGGTGTAGTAGTTGATTGAATGTGTTCTTTTCATGAAGGTCATTTAACTAATGTTGTTGTCCTCCTCATCGCAGGTTCAATGGTGTACTCGTGTAGTCAGTGCACCGTGATCTGAAGACACACCGCATAGAGCTTGACTAGATGGGGCGTGATGATGTATGTATATTGTTTTTGAGCTTACAAAATAAGACATAAAGAACAAATGAAAGTGCAAGAAGAAAATGAAGATGAAAATTATGAAGACGGATTATTTTCTCTCCTTTCTCCTTCTGCTTCTACCAACATGTGTATGAATTTGAGTGTGTTCGAATAGATCGTCTTATAGTCTTATATAGGCAAATTTTTTATTTTTTTTAAATATATTACTGTAGGGGCTTGAATTTTTTCACGCCCCTACACGTTTTTTTATCTGCCTCAATGGCAGCTGCCCTTGAGGCAGCTTTTTGCAAGCTGTACGTTTTTATATATTTTTTTTTCTAAGAGGCGTAGCACGTGGTTGCGCCTCTTAAGTGGTGTGCCACGTCGACACGCCACAAGAGGCGCACCACGTGGCTACGCCTCTTGTGGCGTGCCCACGTGGCACGCCACTTTGCAGGTGGCGCCACGACACGTGGCGCCATGTAAGGCGCCACCTATCATGGCGCCAAAAAATGGCCTATTTTGACCATTTGTTTGTACAGTTCCCTGTTTTGAATTTTTTTTTTCTTTTTAACCATATTTTGGCATTTTTGCCCACATTTTTCAGCTGAAAACAGTTTCCTACTAGAACCAAATTGCATCTGCATAATTGAAAATATGCTCCCACAAAAAATGGTGGAACTGGGCACCAATTTTATGGCACCTAGGAAAATAGGCTAAAGGCACAAAAGCCCCTAGATGTGATTATTGATGTGATATAAGTATTTAAGATGGGTAAAAATTTCACGTGTCTCATTTTCTTATCTCATTTTTTTAAAATCAAATAAAAATTTTCCTACCAACCCCCCCCCTTTTTTACAGTATAAACCAAACATTTATATGACAAAATATTTTTTGTTTCTTTCCATTCTATTCATCTTTATTTCATTTCTTTCAACCTCTTTCTTTAAACCAAACGGGCTCTTGGAATTATATACTTCACCAGCAACGGATAAGAGCACAAAGTGACCGCTCCGATGATAGAGGAGCAACAGTCGCCGGCAAAGGACGATAAGTTTGGTTCCATGGATGCTGGTTTCTCATCAACCAAAAGGAGATAAGTACATTGTGACTTGTGAGAAAGGAGGCCAATTCAAGCACAGAGTGAGGTGACCATATATAAAGTAAGTACCAGAGCCATAGAAAGCGAAGTGTTGAGCCTTCAACTGTGACCCTACAAGCCAAGAGTCCATCAAAGAGCCTTCCAAAGATTTGTAAATAAGATATACAAGAAGAACCACGACAAATGCATAATAGTAAGAACTAAAACAAAAACTGACATGGCTAGCCTGGAATAATAAATTAAAAGACAGCTATGGCACTACCCTTTTTTGTGAGTGTGTTGTTTTGAACTTTTTTCCTTTGCTGGGGTCAACGTGGATCGGCCGTTAATGGGCCTGTTTGGATATGCTATTAAGTCAGCTTTTTCAAAAAAAAAAAAACTAAAAACGCTACTTTTTGTGAAAAATAAGAACGTAGGCTGTTTGGATGTTCCAATACGTTCACTTGGCTGAGATCCAAAACACAAGATATGTGGGCTTTTTTAAAAGCCACAATTTCGGGCTTTTTCCTGCGTTTTCTCTGTTACCGTTGGAGTCTCACGCCACCCTCCCTACAGACGTTAACCTCTGAAAGACAACAGCACAAGCGCAAGCTCAACCTCGCTCACACTCCAAATTTCACAGCAAAATCCCTTCCTTCTACCTCCATGGACGAAACCCTAACTACAACACCAGAAACTTCCGAAGCGCCAGTTTCTAATGCTGCTACTGTGGATGAAGAGAAAAACAACAGTGAAGACAAGCCCATGCGTGATGCAGCTGAAAACCCCGATGATTTGGATTCTGATTCTGACGCAGACTCTTCTGATTCTCATTCTGATTCTGATGATGAAGCTCAGCAGAACCTTTAGCTCCAGACCATGGAGGCTGAGCTCGCTGCTAACCCCTTCAACTATGATGCCCATGTGCATGCTTATAATACATTCTGTTTGGCATCCGAGTACAAGTTATGACATACAAGGTAAAATCCAAAGCTGAGTTACATTTTGCTTTTGCTTTTGTTTTTCATTTTCATGTTCTTAACCGTTCTGACATTTCGGTGCCATTGCTGCTACGAAATGATTTTTTGTTGTGACCCCATTATTGGTGCAATATTCATCGACAGCAAAGGCTAAAACTATTGCTCGCAAGTATAAACTATTGTTGTGCAGCTGCTGAGTATTGATTGCCGAGGAGATAATGGTGTTTAAATTTTTGTGTTGGCTTTTTAACACATATTACTCCTTTACCTAGGAGTGTGGGTATGAAACTCAATAAATCTCGGCAAAGATATTTTTTTTCTTTGTAGGCTCAGGTATCCAATGCTAGTAGCCGTAGATACTAATCCCCTCACATCATAGGCTTCACAAAAGGGCTTCAAGGCTGGCCATGAAACTTTTTCATACACACCACCAGAAATCAAGTCAGATGCTTAAAAAACATAATTAAATGCCAACTGTTTATGATTGCAAAGAAATCATATTGTCGTTGTCAGGCTAGAATGCTCAAAGCCCAAATATCCGTAGCTTATGTAGGTGAGGCATTAGCTAGTGATACCAGTGATTATGAACATTAATGAGGGATTAAGTTGTCAAAAGCCAAATTTGGAGGATAGTTTTGGGGATTTGGTGGAGAAGAATTGGGAGAACAATAAGTTGAACGAAGAAGGGCTTTCCCCTTTTTCAGAATAATGTCATTAAAAATAAATAGAATGGTGAAGTGGTTGGTAGTATATATCCCAAGAAAGAAGAGGCACAGGTTCGTAAGGGACTCTAAGCCTAAGGTATAGATAAAGCCACAGTTGCTAATGATAGAAAATGGTCTGAAAAATCTTGAATATTACTAAAAATATATCAGAGGAAGTATACCCTAAGGTCAACAATCCTGCTACCTTGAAGGATGTTAGACTCATTTCTTTGTGTAACAAAAGCTTGAAAATTTTGATCAAAATTATTGCAAATAGAGTTAAACCTCTTCAATTTCCTTAATCAAAGGACATGACAAGGGATTCTGTTGAGTACTTACATATTTATCCTTTTTATGGAAAAATTGGAAATACAAATTATTACACCTTGTAAGAGAAATAACTAATGGCCAATGACCTTAGAGTATAATGGCACGAAAGCTCTCCTATAAATGAGAGGTCATGAGTTCAATCTTACTTGTAATTATAATTGTAATTGTAATCTCATGCCATTAGTATTTGCCTCTTTATTTTTTATTTTTTTAAAAAAAAAAGCAAAAAGAAGTTAATTGGAATTTGACAAGAAATATGTGTGTATGGATGCATGTTTGTATAATTATTATGTCTATAGTGGATCCAAATTTAAATGTGAAATCCTCTCCATTAGAGTCTAATTAAAGAGTAGGTCTCATGTAGAACACCCTCCCCCCCCCCCCAAAAAAAAAAAAAGGCTAACTTCCTGTGGGCTATGAGCCGAACTGGATATTTCCTAGCTTAACATTCTAATGTGGTCAGTTGGCGGATCCAGTTTCGCTGCCTATCTTAAAAATAGTCACCATTTGCCTATCTCATCTGGACTGTCCAAATGAGATCTGGATGGTCCAGATTTGATTTTTTTTACATTATATTTTTTTAAAAAAATTTATTTTAATAGGTAGAAAATATAAAATAAAAATAATCTTTTAACTAATATTTTTTCAAAAAATGAGTTTTTTTTATTAAAAAAATCACCATTTTAAAAAAAAAAAAATCAAATTTAGACGGTTCAGATGAGATAAACAAATGGTGCCTATCTTTAAGATAGGCACCAAAGCTGGATCCGTAAGTTGGCAGGCTAACAACTAACAAATCAACCAATCCTCTATTTAGGAAAAACCAGATGCTAAAGAAGTGGTTAGGTTGGTTATTGCCCAAGTAGAAGAATATTGGAGATCTAAAGCAAAGGTGAGTGGAAATTATAAAAGGATATATGATGAAGGTATAGCAAGGAATAGACAGTGGGCGGCACCTGCACCTAAGGTTATTAAGATCAATGTGGATGGTTCTTTTAAGGAGGCTACAAGTGAGGCTAGTATTGGGTTGGTGAGTAGAAATAATAAGGATATGAATTCGTTTTTGTTTTTTTGGGGGGGGTGGGGGTGGTTTGGGGAGAGTTGTGAGGGTAGATTCACCTTTCATGGTAGAGTGTACAACGATGAAGAAAGCTTTCTTATTCAAGAATAAATTTTATGACTCTGAGATAATTGTTGAAACTGATTGTGGGGTTCTGTAACAGTAACTAGATGTGAATGGAAGAGTTGGGACTTAGTGAAGAAGATTTCGGATTGCTTGAGTCATTGGAGGGTGTGTCAATCTCTTCTGACAAGGCAATAGAGTTGTGAATAGGTTAGCAGCTGATGCAGTGAAGAAATATGTGTGTGTATGGATGCATATTTGTATAACTATTATGTCTATAGTGGGTCCAAATTTAAATGTGAAATCCTCTCCATTAGAGTCTAATTAAAGAGTAGGCCTCGTGTAGAACACCCCCCCCCCAAAAAAAAAAAAAAAAAAGAAGGCCAACTTGCTGTGGGCCATGAGCCGAACTGGATATTTCCTAGGTTAACATTCCAATATGTGGTGAGTTGGCAGGCTAACAACTAACAAATCAACCAATGCTCTATTTAGGAAAAACCAGATGCTAAAGAAGTGGTTAGGTTGGTTAATGCCCCAAGTAGAAGAATATTGGAGATCTAAAGCAAAGGTGAGTGGAAATTATAAAAGGATATATGATGAAGGTATAGCAAGGAATAGACAGTGGGCGGCACCAGCACCTAAGGTTATTAAGATCAATGTGGATGGTTCTTTTAAGGAGACTACAAGTGAGGCTAGTATTGGGTTGGTGAGCAGAAATAATAAGGATGAATTCGGTTTTTTTTTTTTTTGGGGGGGGGGGGGGGGTGGGGGGTGGGTGTTGAGAGTTGTGAAGGTTGATTCACCTTTCATGGTAGAGTGTACAACGATGAAGAAAGCTTTCTTATACAAGACTAAATTTTATGACTCTGAGATAATTGTTGAAACTGATTGTGGGGTTCTGTAACAGTAACTGGATGTGAATGGAGGAGTTGGGACTTAGTGAGGAAGATTCAAGGATTGCTTGAGTCAATCTCTTCTGACAGGGCAATAGAGCTGTGGATAGGTTAGTAGCTGATGCAGTAAAGAAGATGTACAAGCATATGTGGCTGGAATGTGCTCCATCTTCTTTAAGCCTGATCCATGACTCTGACTTATCTAGGGAAAGTAGTGATAATACAAATGTTGCAAAAGATAGGGAAGGAGTGGGATGGTAAATTGGATTAGAAACTGTTATAGTTGATTGGTTGTTTCTTTTGTAGGATTTTGTTATTGGTAAAAAGTGTGTTAGGTTGTAGTATTAGGTGTTTTGAGCGTTTATTTTAACTTTAGTTATTAGTGTGTGTAATACTTGTTTTTGATAGTGATAAAATTAACTTTTTCGGCCAGAAAAAAAAAAAAACCTATCCTCTATTTATTTCTTGTTTTCCTGGAAATCTTCGAATTATTATAACCTTCAAATTGAATTATACATGAACAAATCAACCCCAAAACTTTCAAATATAGGCATACAAATCATTTTACATAATTGTTTCGGTTCCTGCTATACTAAATTCATAAGAAACAAACATGTGTAAACATCTAACCAAAGATAATTTTATTGGGTGCTCAATGTGCAAAACATTATTGTTATTTTTGCACCTTCACCCCTTTTTTAACTTGCCCCTATTGATATCCTCTTTACAAAAATCATGTAAGATTGAGAAGAAGGGGGATTAAGAAAGTTGCATTGAGGTGTTTCATAAAAAAAAACATGTCATATTAACTAACTTAATTAATTTCCTTACTTTAATTAAATTAGGTTAATAGTTCATGGGATGGAGTATTTATATAATAACTTTAATGACATGACGTGTATTATGGGACAACAAACACTCTCTCTTTCAACTCTTTAAATAGAATCAAATGACTAAATAAATGCACACACATAGGCTAGCCCACTTGTTAAGAGGGTTGGCTCACTCTTTTGGTGGGTAAGTGGGACAAGCCTATCATCTTTAAAACTACCCAACTCGACCCATTTTCTCATAACTCTCATATATATTTGTATATACAGAACTTAAAATGGGATCCCAGGAGACGTATTTTCACAACTCCGCATACCCTTTTTTAATCTTCTATATATTAATATATGATTCTGATTTGTGTTATATATTGCCATATGCCCATATTGGGATATAGGTGCTGCTAAAACCAAACAAAATACATAATGCTCTGGTTTTGTTGAACTTCCGGGACTCAACTCATCTAAAGGTTTTTTTTTTTTTTTTAACAAAAAAAACGTAAATGTAAGAAACAAAATAGTAAGTAAACCACCCACCGACCCACAGAGGAAAACTAAGAGTAGGGGCCGTGAGCATGTAGGAGGCTTTAAAGTTTGAAGTCGTGTTCTTTAATTTGAAGTAATGTGATTTTTGTGAAAGAAAGAAAGAAAGAAAGCTCATTGATCTTAACTTGCATTGCATGGTAATCCACATTATTATATTCAGACTGGGAAATTTGTGAAAATAGACCCAAAAAAAATGTCAAAATAGACCAATAGGGAAACATTTTACCAAAGTAACCTAGTTTGTGGCGCCACGTCAGATGGCGCCACACGTGGCAGCGCCACTTGTGGTGTGCCAACATGGCACGTCACATAAGTGGCGCCACATGGCTTTAACAATTTTTTTAATTTTTAATTATTATAATTATATATTATTATATTTAATATATATTAAATATAAATTTTTAGATTATATATTAGTCAAAATAAATGAAAATAAATTCCCCTGTGAACCTAAAAAGTTACAAAATAACTTCCCAGCGAACAAAAAATTTAGAATATAAACTGCTCCCACAATTTTAGGATCGATAATTTATTAATTTAATTAAAAACTAAACAAATGAATAATGTTTAAAATATAATTTATTAATAATAAATTTAAGTTAATAATTACATAATTTAGAAAATATTAGTTTATTAATTAATAATTCTTAATTAATTAATTATTCAGTCACAGGACCAAAAATTACTGCAGAATTATATAATTAAAATTTTATAATTCTGAAACTAAAAAAAATATGTTTCATTAAAAAAATATATAATTCTGCATAAATTAATCAATTATAATTCTGCAGAAATATATAATTATAATTTATGACTGAGAATTTTTTGCACGTTATATGTTTCTGCACATTACGGATCCTGCAAAAATAATTCCGAATTTGGCCTAAACTAAAATTCGGAATTTGGGGGTAGTTTATATGTTTAAATTGCTCCCACAATTTTAGGATTGTGAGAATGTGGTAATGTGCAGAATTAACGTGCAAAAAAATCCCAGTCATAAATTATAAAGAATGAAACATATTTTAACGTGCAGTAATTTTAATTATATATTTCTACAGAATTATATATTTTTTTAGAATTATAATTAATTTCTGTAGAATTATATATTTTTTAATGAATTTTTTTTTTAGTTTCAGAATTATAAAATTTTAATTATATAATTCTGCAGTAATTTTTGATCCTGTGACTGAATAATTAATTAATTAAGAATTACTAATCAATAAATTAATATTTTCCAAATTATGTAATTATTAACTTAAATTTATCATTAATAAATTATATTTTAAACACTATTCATTTATTTAGTTTTCAATTAAATTAATAAATTTCCGATCCTAAAATAGTGGGAGCAGTTTATATTCTGAATTTTTTTGTTCATTAGGAAGTTATTTTGTAACTTTTTAGGTTCACGGGGGGAATTTGTTTTCATTTATTTTTCACTAATATATAATCTAAAAATTTATATTTAATATATATTAAATATAATAATATATAGTCAGAATAATTAAAAAAATTTTAAAAAAATTGTTAAAGTGATGTGGCGCCACTTATGTGCCGTGCTACGTTGGCACGCCACACGTGGCGCCATCTGACGTGGCGTCACAAATTAGGTTATTTTGATAAAATGTTTCCCTACTGGTCTATTTTGACAATTTTTTTTTTGGGTCTATTTTCGCAAATTTCCCTATTCAAACTTATCACCAGTCACCACTTTAATATGACGCACCTCCCACGTCGTCATCTCACTTTGGCACTATTTTATACTACCTCCGGTAAGAACCGTATTAAATTTTTTTTTGGAGAGATTAAAGTAGATAAATAATTTATTTAATTATCATAGATGCAAAAAAAGCTTTTAAGACCGGACAAAAAAGGCATCCACAGATTGGACTCACGGCTGGTCTTGTTCTAACCGGTATTAAAAGTATATCTTTAAAAGCGGATTTCAATTGATCTTTAATAAACTATTTTAAAACCGGACATTTAAAAACACCAGGTTTTAAAAATATACTAAATCCAACCGAAATATTTTTTTTTCGGTCCTAAAACTCAAATTTTAAGACCAGACAAAAATTTAACCGCTCTTAAAAGTTCTATTTTTTAAAACCGGACAAAAATAATTATACGCGGTCTTAAAAGACTCACTTTCAAAACTGGTTGAGTAATAAGTTCGGTCTTAAAAACTAACTTTTAAGACCGGGCATATTAAAACCAACGGTCTTGTAAGACCAACTTTTAGTACCGCATATCAAATATGTCGCCTGGCGTTTTTGTTTTATCGATTTAAAGTTTCCTGCATTTTTCTCCTGTTCTGTTCTTTCTGATCATCTATATACACAAGTCCATACCAGCCAATCCACCACATAAAATGGTATACTTTAAGCTACAAGCTATGAATAATATAATTGTGGATAAATTGAATGATCTATACACAAATCCATAAAGCCAATCCAGCACAGAAAAGACTACACTTTAATCTACAAGCTATGAACAATTATGAATAAATTGAATTGGGAAAAAACAGATCGTAGCTAGAATACAAATATTATTGACCATGAGTTACAAATACAAATACAATAAGCTGTTGTAATAAGATATACCACATACACTTAAATCAACATACATACACAATATTCACCATGCCTCCATCCGATTCCCACCTAACAACTCCCTGATCATTATATTCCACCATGTACAACTCCCTTAACAGGATCCTGATAAGTTTTGTGGAGTTCTAGTATGATCTCTTCTCTCTCTGACTAAGCAGAAACAATAATTAATAACACTTAAATATTAAAAATTCAGAGATAATAAAATGCGTTACTGATTAAGTTGGTTGTTACATATTAGAGAAAATTTACCTTAACATTGATCTTTGAGGGCCAAATTTTCAAGATATTGCTTCTGTAGTTTTACAGCTTCCCTCGGCTGAGAGCATTGGATCGGATCCAGCTGCCACAAACATAAAACAAGAACAAACTTCATAGAGTCAGTGGCATCGGTTAAAAACATAGAAGGAATATAATACAGTTAAAACCTTAAAGTTTTCAAAGAATTGTGCAAATGAATATTACCTTATGAATTGACTCTTTTATAAAGGGATATCCTCCCATATCCCTTCTTGATGATCATTTCTTATGCCAGGTTCATTATCCGCTTCATCTTCTTCGTTCATGTCCGGTAGACCCCTTTAAAAAGGAGTACTGCCATGAAGACCATAATTTGCATGACTTTCCTCATCAATATCGATAACCCTTTTACCTTAGAGTAGGGGTGTTCATGGGCAGGGTGAGACTCTTACCCGATGCCTTGCCCGAAAGATCAATGGGCAGCAAAATGAGGCCCAGTGCCCGGCCCTGCCCGATAAATGCCCTAACATTTTTAGGCAGGGCGATAATGGAGAGGGCAGGGCGGGCCCTCCATGCCCAAGTGGTCATACCCTATCACACTTTATATATTAAAAAAAAACTTCAATCATACCTAATAAATAATATTACAAACTACAAATAAAATCCATAATTCTACAACTTGGGTCTTGAAATTAAAAAGATAATCATGTCTTAACAAATAGTCAATATCTATAAGTGAGCAATTAAATAACATCCATAATCCACTAATACAAAGCATCAAAAAATTGTAATCAAAGCCTTGTAATCATCCAAAATTCCAAGAGGTTGCATCAAGGCCCCAAATTGTCAAAAGAAAGAAGCATATGGAATCAAAAAATGGAAGATTCAAAAAATTAAAGATAATAGATTATTAAAAAACAATATATATATATATATATATATATATATATATATATATATATATAGTACCGGGCAGGGCCAAATGAGCAAGGCGGCATACCCTGCCCGATGCCCGGCCTTGCCCGCAAAATGCCTAGCCCAATTATGCCCAAATTTTTTTGGGCCTCTTTTTTTCAAGCTGGGCAGGGCGATTTTTTCCTGGGCACGGGCGGGCGCACAGGGCCTTGGGCTTTGTGAACACCCCTACCTTGGAGAGCTACAGACCACATTTTATTTGCTTGGTCGATAATATAAAAAACTTGTTTCTCCTAGTCTGCCATAATAAAAGGTTCATCTCCAAAACTTGTACTATTGAGATCGACTAACGTAAATCCAAGCCGATCGATCTGAACACTACTGTTGACATTAACCCACTTGCATTTGAAAATGGGAAATCTAATGAAGACATAATTCACCTCCCAAATCTCTTCAATAACCCTATAATATGGCATGATTGCCAATCTAGGCCTCTTGTCTTTCGAACTGGAGAAGTGCATGGATTCAGCCTCTAACATTACACCACTATTTTGGACGGTGTTCCTCTCATCTAGGGAGTTCGTGTAAAATGTGTAACCGTTGATCACATACGAATTCCAACTCAGGATATCAACTTCAAGACCACGTGCTAACCATTTCATTGTCTCAGAAACAGATTCCTCTTCCTCAACCTTTTGTTTGAACCAGTTTGCAAATGTTCTGTTATGCTCCCTAACCAGCCTTTGTTCAGTCATTCGGGGATTTTTTTTCCTCACAGCTTTTTTATGGGTAGCTATGCTGGCCTGAACTTCATCAACATTATTCAAGATGTATAAGTGGACCTGTGACAATTCATCAGGATCCACTCTATTTACTGAGGTCCCCCGTCTACCCCCTTCAGCATGCTGACGTTTTGGAAGCTCGATATGTCTTACTTTGGCCAAATAATTTTGACAAAATTCCATGGCCTCTTCAGATACATACTTCTGAACAATTGATGCTTCTGGCTAGTATGCGTTCTTCACGTACCCTTTTAGGAATTTCATAGATCTTTCAATTGGGTACATCCACCATAAATGGACAAGACCGGACAACTTGATCTCCCCCACTAGATGCACAATTAGATGAACCATGATGTCAAAAAATGAAGGAACAAAAAGCCTCTCAAGGTGGCACAAGATAAGATATCCTTCATTCTCCAATTCATCCAATTGTTCAACCTCGAACACTTTACTGCAAACAACATTGAAGAACAAACAAAGCCCAGTCAAAATGTATCGAAGATCATACTCGGCTATGCCTCGAATAGCTACTGGGAGTAGCTGTTGCATCAAGACGTGACAATTATGAGACTTTTGGCCTACCAATTTCAAGTCCTTCATCGATACAAGCCTCTTAAAATTTGAAGAATACCTCGACGGAACTTTTGTGCCATGCAAACACTCACAGAAACTACGTTTCTCATCCTTAGACAAAGTATGAGAAACCGGGGGACAATAAGTTCTGTTACCGTATGGCCTTGGATGTAAGTCTTCATGTATTCACATTTCTTGCAAATTCAATCATGTCTTCACACCATCCTTTGTGCTACCTTGTATGTTGAGAAGCATGCCAACAATACTATCACATACGTTCTTCTCCACATGCATGACATCAGTACAGTATCTCACATTAAGGTTGCGCCAATATGAAAGATCGAAGAATACCGATCTTTTTTTCCATATATTTGTTTCCTTTCTACCCTTTGCAGTCTTACTGAAGACGACACTTATATTTTTCACCTTTGCATACACTTGCTCCCCAGTCAATGCCACCGGAGCATCTTCATGCTCTTGGCCACCAAGAAAGGCTTTCTTCAATCGACGATATGGGTGGCCTCGTCTAAGAAATCTTCTATGTCCAAGATAAACCGTCTTTCTTCCATGTTGAAGTTGATGGTAGCATGTGCCTTCTTCACAAACCGGACATGCCTTATGGCCATTTATACTATACCTTGACAAGTTCCCATATGCTAGGAAGTCGTTTATAGTACAAAATATCATGGCTCTCATTTTGAAGACCTCTTCTTGAAAGAGTCAAAAACGTCGACACCTTCTTCCCACAACTCTTTTAAGTCTTCGATCAAGGGCTGAAGGTAAACATCAATGTCGTTTCCGGGTTGTTTTGGTCCCGAAATCAACATGGACATCATGATGTACTTTCATTTCATGCATAACATAGGAGATAAGTTGTAAATAATCAGGAGTACAGGCTAGGAACTATGTATGCTGCTAAGGCTTCCATATGGATTCATGCCATCCGTGCTAAGGGTAAGCCTAAGGTTCCTAGGTTCTTGGCCGAAGGTTGGAAATAATTGATCGATTTTCCTCCATTGAGATGAATCGGCAAGATGTTGAATCTTTCCATCAGAAATCCTCTCATCTGCCTGCCACCTCAAATTTTTTGCATCATTTTCATTAGCGAACAAGCGCTTGAACCTTGGTATGATTGGAAGATACCACAACATTTTTGCACGCCCCTTATTTGACTTGTACCTTAGGGTTTCACATATTGGACAATTCAGCTTCTCTTTTAACTCGTTCCTATACAACATGCAATCATTCGGGCATGCGTGACTCTTTTTGTACTCCATCCCCAGTGGACAAAGTATTTTCTTAGCATCATAGTATCGGTGAGGCAACACATTATCATCCGGAAGCATGTCCTTAAAAGCCTCAAGCATTTCAGAAAAACTCTTGTCGCTCCACCTATGACGTGCCTTCAGGCTGACCAATTTCAATATAACGTTCAACAGTTGGTATTTCTTACACCCAGGGTATAGTGGGGTCTCTGCATCACTGCACATATTACCATATGCATGTGATTGATTAAAAGCCTCTTCTCCTACATCACGAATAATCTCCTCTATGCGATCATCCATATCAGCGTTATTATCATCAAATGTCACTTCTCCGTGTTGAGACCCATTTGGCATTTTTTTCACCATGTCATATCCATACTATATAGATCTCACAAAATCCTTGACAAACTAAATGTGTGTGTATAACTTCAGGACTTAGTCGCCTCTCATTAAAACATCGTACACAAGGGCAATAAAACTTCCTACTATCATTATGGGCGTTTTGTTTAGCAAATTCTATAAATTCCCTAACCCCATTCTGATATTCAACACTCGTCCATAAAGTATTTATCCAACTGCGATCAATAGTACAATTCCTATGGACGAAAAGATTTAACATATAACATAATCCATAAAAACAGAAACTTGCATATAAAATAAGCCAACTACAAATGCATATATAAGCTAAATGTAGGTTTTGTCTTGTGGTCATAAATGTATGACAGTGAATCAAGAAGTAAAATAAATGCATGACGAGGAAATTAAACGCATCGCAAGTAGGTCTCGTGCACTCACTAGTAGCATGTAGGTCAAATGCGTTTGCTGAGTCTCTCTTCTCCTACCACCAATGTTAATGTTGCAGACAGTAAGAGTAACCTGAAAACACTTGTTGGTCAATTGGGTAGGTCCCAAAAGAAGATTTCATCGATTTTGGTTAACCCATAGAAAACCCAAAACGATAAGTAGGAAAAGCATAGAGTTATATAACCGATACAACTCGTACAGCTTGGTCTTTAGACGTTGAGCCAAGGAACCACAAAGTTGTTGTCGAGAGTAGAATGCAAAGCAGCGACGAATCAACGCACAAACATTGGAGACAGAACCAGAGTAATCACTTTCGGCTAGACTAGAGAAGTTCATACAGGGAAATTTAATTTTTTCGCGCAAGTGGCGCGAGAGAGACATTTATTATTTGGGATATTATTAAGACCGGTCAATTAAAAGGAATACGGTCCTAAAGATATATTTAAATTATATTGAACTTTTTAAGACCGAAGTTTTATAAAATTGCGGTCCTAAAAATAATTTCATTTAAATTTATATTGAAAATTTTAAGACCGGAGGTTTATAATACTGTGGTCTTAAAATTCATTTAATTTTGGACCGCATGATTTATAAAACTGTGGTCTTAAAAGTCAAATACTTTTTAATATTAAAAAGAAAAATTGCTGCAGCAATTGAATGAAAATAAAGAACACTAGAGAATGGAGAATAAAATATAATCTTCGTTCTTATTAATTTTTAGATCATTATGACAACATGCAAGTACGAAAGGAAATAAGAACAATAAACTGAAAATTAACAAAAAAAAGAGATTATAATGCGACTAAAAATCCTAGCAGCAATTTCGTGCCATATATTAGCACATTTCTGTATTATGCGCCTCAGTTTCGCTTCATAATCATCAACCAAGGGAGCGTTAGGACCAGGAGGTTGGAGAGGAGGAACGGGAACCTCTTCGTGGTCTGAAGGCTGGAAGGGGCCGTCAACCTCTTTATCATCCGAAATAACAATAGGTCCAACAACCCGTGACTCCTCCGTCAGAATGGAACGACGCACTGGAAGAGAACCCACGAGAGATTTGGCGTGTGCACGAGCTTCAGGAGTACTCCTACGAGGGGTTGTCTGCTTGTATCTAACCATTGTTTGAGCAGTTGGGGAATGATGAGCAGAGAGTTACGTAGTGTGGAGTTACGAGGTAATGAGGACTTAAGGTAAGAAGGACAGAGAGAAAGCGTGTGGTGGACAATAAAGGCAGGACAACAGTAGTTAATACTCAAAAGTGTATTAAGATCGTCATATAACATATCCACGGTCCTAGAAGTCTATTATTTATTTATTTCATTAAAATACCTTTAGGACCGATTATTAATCTTATAACCGGTCTTAAAAGTCTATTAATTTCTTTTTAAAAAATAATAAATTTAAGAACGGATCTCTTACAATATGCGGTATTAAAAGTTCATTCTTCTCAAGTGAGAGACGTACACCATAGACACTCTATTCAAATGAATGATTCAGAGTTTCTTCGGCTTCCAGATAAACTTCCCAACTAGGCGTCTCCTCGTATTCTGATGAACTATGCGTCTCCTCGGTAACGGCGGGGAGTGGTATGCCAGTAATTCAATCAACAAGCACAAGCTTCGTTGGTCATCAACAATCCACGGGCATAAAAAATAAATCATTTAAAACTGCAAGAATACAAATTGAAATTCGATCAAATTATAGGACTTAGCAATAATATTAACCGTAATTTTATTTTGTATCAAATTTGGAGGACAAAATTAACTAGCTTACAGTGTACTATTCACTTAATTAATTATTTAAGTAGAGTCAAACAACTTCAATGGTTATGTCAATTCATTTAATGAATGAGTTAGCGGTTCATTCAATGAACATCTTTGGAAGTTATATACTTATATATACATGAATATGCATTGATGATTAAAAAGAGTAATTATGCTCACTCGTTTATTAAACGAGTTTATTAAACGAAAAATATGAATACATCTTTTATATTCGATTAAGTAATTATTTACCAATAAATTAATCAAGGGCTAAAACATATTTCTGAATGTTAAATGGAACATTTGTAGAATAAAAAAGACCATTAATTACCAATTGTATATATATGAATCACCATATATGTCATTATGAAGTACAGCTGATAAATTTCTTGACCTCGCCAATCAAGAAATTTATTAATTGCATCTCTCAAGATCAAAATTAATATTATCAATATAAATCTTTGACAACTTTTCACCCAACAAAAAAAAAACTTTGACAACTATGCATTTGAATGAATACAAGCTGTCAATAGCTATAGTTGTGCCAAAGGCAACCTCACCCACTATGTTTGGATGATGTCCCAGTTTTGAGTTCAGCTTTGACATATTTGTGCGCGTACCTATGTTTCAATTGTACTCCCTTTGATATTAAATATAGAATAAAGTGTGTGGAAATTGCACTACAAATTTTGTCAAATATTTAGGACCAGATGTAGTATTAAATAAAAAAAAGAATGAATCATGCCTATTTGATGTGATCACTTGATTTGTTTGGAATGATGATTGGAACCTTTCAAAAAACCTTTTCAATCATGATTCATAGTGTACGAGGTAAACATATAAGAGAAGTTTTGTCTCAATTTACTTTTAAGTAAAAGCTCGATAACTAATTTGTAGATATCAAAGAATAAAGAATAATTATTTGTAGTAATAGGTGTATATTAGTTTTCTTAAAATTTCATCTTAATCATGTGCATTTGAACAATTCCCTTTTATGAAAATCCTCTTTATATATATTTGCAATCAATAAGAATACTTTATTAGGAGGAAAAAAAATTATAAATCTGAGACATGGTGAATTGAGAACTTATATTTAAGCTTTTACCATTAAAGTAATCCTCAATTTAGTATCTATATTTTTTACCGGAGGAATTATTTTAAATTGTGTGGCTAGAAGTATTAATTCTCCTAGTGAGATGTCAAAGAGAATGAGGCAAGCTACAACGTAATCCAATGAGAAATTTGCGCTGATATAGATTTCTTGTCCATGGTCCATACAAGGAAAGACATTATGTTCATATTAGCTGTATCTGTATAAATAAAAGATTGAAGCAGAGAAAGATGGGACAACGTGATGTGGGGTATAGGGTTAGTATTTAGGGTTTTGTGGTGTTGTGTTGTATTGTGCACTTCACCGTAAACCCTAAAACACCCCAAACAAATAACCGCTAGATGGGCTGTACGTGAATTTGTTCCACACACAAACACTACTATGAATGCAATCTCACCTTTAATTTGTCTAATTAACCACATACCACAACTTACTTTAGGGTTTAATTTGATCGTTTGGTTTAAAATGGAAATAAGAAAGAGAGAGAGAATAAGAAAGCTTGCCCTCTCTAACACTTCTTATACCAGAGATATCTAACAAAAGTACGTACATACGATTCCATCAAATTTTGTCTTTCCAAAATATGTAAGAAACATATTCTCTTATATATATCAGTTGATTAATATTGAGCCAAAAAAAAAAATATCAGTTGATTAAGATTACATGAATAGGGATATTAATTGTAGGTCTTTGAAACAATCTCTCTCTCTCAAATATGACTTTGTTCAAGTGACCTTGTTCAAAAAGACCTCAAGCGAGAGGTATCCTAGTTACAACGTCTTAATCTGAATTAGTTGTCTGCTCATCCTAAAATAATAGGATAAAAAAGGCCAAATACCAGGTGCTTCTCTCAATCTCCCAACAGTTCATATGATCATGAGTTTTGTATATTTATTTCAAAAGTTGAATTTTCAAATTCTAGCTAGTTTGAGCTTTTGAAGATGCGCAACTTGAACGCAGGTTTTTTAATGGATTTTTTTTCTTTGAGAAAACATATATAAAAGGCTAAAGGAAAACTCGTACCAAAAAAAAAAAAAGCATCATAACACCATTTCTTTATTTAAAACCATTAATAACCTCCTACACCTATGGGAGATCGCTGCAATAGCAAAAAATTTACAACACTACAGTGAACCTATATTATTGCAGAAAATGAATGTCTCCATTGATTTCTTTTCTTTGAATATATCTACCATTTGATCAAGTTTAATGATTGAGATTTAATTTTATATAAAAAATATTTTTAAATATAACATTAAATGGTATTAAATATCAACCGTTGAAACTTGGCCTAATGATAGATATATTCAATGGAGACGAAATAGATAGAGAAATCAATCATTTTAACAAGCCAATTTGAACATTTATTTAGTAAATTCCCTCATAAAAACATAATCAAGGATATCATAAATATAAAGCTTCTAATGTCTCCCACAAGATTTCTCATGATCTATGTGTATATGCATGTTTTTATATAGTCGAATACAGGAGACAAGTTACTTGATTAATTTACTGAGTATTACCCAGAAGTTTCATTCAGTAAATTAAATAGTGTCCAGTATATATCACATATCTATGCTAGTATATGTAGTCAAATTCACTATACGACAAACCGAATAATACAAAACGAAATCATCATCCTAAATCTTAGGTATCCTTCATATGCACCGACGACCACAAATATAGCTACAGAAAGGGGGCTAAAGCAGAAAAATACAAATTAATTAATACCAAAAGGAGTTATATTGATCTTCATCACTCAAATAAAGCGATAAATCACCAAAAACTTTTAGTCATTAAAAGCACAAGATCCATAAGATGGGCGAATATATATGGGGGGAAGGTATCGCTTTGTCAAATTAAAACTCAAAAGGGAGAAGCCCAAGGGAACATATGTTGACTTAGAGTACTTCATAACAGACACTTTCTCTGGAATAATAGAGTGTAAATATCTAATTCCACATGTTTTTGTCTTCATAATGCAAGACAAAATCATACTTAGCTGCTAATGCTTCCAATCCAGAATATATCATCACACCAAAATAAAATGAAAAAAACTGTCCCTTTATAGCTAGTACTGTAGATGAATATGCATTTCATTACTCATCAGTCCCATCAAACACATTACATCAACAATTATTATTACTGTCTCTTCCAAAACTGGGGGGACACCAGTGAAGTGAAAAAGATATCAAAAAAGTTTTAATCCTAAATTTTTTTAATTGGGACTTTTTTTTATAGGGGATTTAGTGTTGTAATCTTTTTTGATATTTTTTTCTCTATTTTAGGACCTCATTGATATTTTCCCATATATAAAAGTGCCCGCTTAGCATCCCCTCACTGATATTGACCCTAAACATTAGTCTCTCATCCCTCCCCTCCTCTCAAACCAAATACTCCCAATTGTCATCATCCTCATTTTCTATAAAACTGAACCGTTTTAGAGTAAAAAAGTGAAACTTGTGCCTCTTTTTTTTTAAAAAATATTTTTGGGTATTTTTGGGTACTAAAACGATACTTCAAAATACTAATCGGTACTAAAAATACTTCCTGATCTTAAAAAATAATCTTAAAGTATATTTTTAGTACTACTTAATACTCTAAAATATTTTTTCAAGATTCTAAAAAAAATTTCAAAATCATGAAGTATTTTTTTCAATATTAGACAGTAACCTGAAATATCTTTCTAGTACTAGTCAGTACCTTAAAATATTTTTTTAAGATCCTAAAATAATTTTTGAATATCATGAAGTATTTTTTCGGCACCTTATCCTAAAGTATCTTTTTAATACCAATTAGTACCCTAAAATATTTTTTAAATATCCTAAAATAATTTCTCACAATCATGAAATATTTTTTAGTACCGATCAATATCCTACAATATCTTTTTAGTATCCATTAGTACCAATGAAATATTTCAAAAAAAGAAATAGTATCAATCAGTATCTTAAAATATTTATTCAAGATCCTAAAATAATTTTTAAAGATTATAAAGTATTTGTTAGTGTGCCAGTCAGTCAGTATCCAAAAATATATTTTTAATAACAGACAATATCCTAAAATATTTTTTAAAGATTCTAAAATAATTTTTCATAATCATGAAATATTTACTTAGTATTCTAAAATATCTTTTTAGTACCTGTTAATACTTTGAAATATATATTTTTTGAAAAATAAATAGGCATCGGTTTCATTATTTTGCACTTAAACGATGCAATTTTGTAGAAAAAGAGCGTAGTAGATAGTAACAATAGAGGAGAAAAGCTAGATATTCTATAAAATAAGTGGTTCGGCTACACAACAATACAATTGTTGTTTTCCTTGAACATGAGCATTCAAATCCTAATCACGAATGTTGGGGTCACTTTTGAGGGTTTCAAAAGTATTTATTAAAATAAATCGAGACAAAACAACTCTTACATACTTACTTCAATTATTGTATTATAAGTCGTGATTGAAAAACTATTTTTAAAGATTCTAATCACTATTTTAACCAAACAAGAAAGAAAGTGTATACGAAAACTGACTCCCTCACGACATGAATATACGTACGGCAGTTACTGTAATTGAATTTTGAAAACCATAAAGGTAAAACTCTTGATTTAGGCTCATATTTCTCTTTAATCACATAGTAGCCCCACTTACAATGGGATTGGGCTATAATGGCCTAATCTACTAAGGGTAGACCTATATTCCAACAGAAAGGAATCCAAATCCAATACGATTAAGAAAACTGCTTAGACTGGGATTATCATCAATGTTACTCCCCCAATTCACATTAGCAAAATCCTAAAGAGTAATTATCATCGGTTATTTGATTTGAGATTCTTGACTGCCCCTCTCAATATAATTGTTTTCTCTAGAATTCGAATTCAATACTTAAATGAATAGACTAAAACCTTACACTATTAGACCAACTTTATATTAGTTAGCCTGAAGAGTATCACCCACACACATATAAAGTGTTAATATATTAAGATGATGTAATTTGATTATGATTAATTTGTATTTTCCTATTGAGTATTGATTTCTATTTTTGTTAAGGTTTACTTATCTCACATTTATTATCATTGTTGCCATTAATTGTAAATTGATTTTGTATGACGACTCCCTTATTTTTGTTGTACATAAACCCTTATATATGTGTTGCTTGAATATAAAAGGCACAATTTGATCAGTCTCAACTCTACCACTTGCTCTCTTCTTGTCCTTTTTTCCCTCTCAGTTCTTACCATGTGTGTTTCTTCAATTTTCTCTCTCTTAAGCTTTGTTCATTCCAACAAATTTCTCTTGTATTTCTGCTGTATAAAAAAAACAATATCTAGTGATTTCATTAAGAAAACCAAATATCAGTGGTGACATTTATATGTAACGGCAATACTCTTAATTATATTCAATTCCGATATGTATATATAGCTAAGCTTGTTAATCAACGTTGCAAAAAGTTATACTCCCTCGGGTCATTAATATAGGATCTATCTGAAAAGTTGATCTTAGTTATGAATATAATACTTATTTTTTATATTTGTTAATATTTTCCTAATTTACCTCTATTGATATTCCTTCAACAATAATTAATGAGACAAAAAATGAATACATTAAAGAAGATAGCTATGATATTTGAAAAAACACACACTATTACAGCATACATATTTTACATATGTTTTAGGGACATAGGGGGGCCTAAATATGATTGATGTAGAAAGTCGGCATTTTCCAGGAATGTTTTAGAATAGGTGTGGAAAGTGGTACTTTTCAGGCTTATTTATTTAATCTAATCAAATTAAATAAATAAGTCCTATATAAAATATTGGAGAAAGTATTAAGCACATGATCTTATAGTGTAATGAGATTAGGCTCAAGCTCACTTTTGTATATGGGAGGTCAAGAGTTTAATCTCGTTATACACTACTATAGAATTCGTGATATATGAAATATATTAACTATCATATATCATGGTTTCAAACATCATATATGCAAGCACTACAACTTTTGTAGATACATTGCGGTTTGGAATCATTATTTATTTTGGATAACGGTTATAATATAACACTCGCTATGTATTGATTCCTAGTGAGGCGTTGATATGCCCATTATTGTAATAATAATTAACGAACACACATCAACAACCATCATTATAGTTGCTAATACTTGCATCATATATAACAGTTTCACTTTAACAACCATTATATATGGTTGATATAAATAAGGGTTGTTAGATAACAACTATGATTTATTGAAGCTAATTTTTTTAAGAAAAGAAATGTGGGGACAAGGGGTTCTACTTTTATATCTCCCTTTCATATATAGAATGAATCACGATATATATTTACATTCATTCATATACAAAACAACATAACAAATCATAATATATTTACTACCATTCATATACATATATAAATTGTTAAAGCCAAAACTTTTTTTTTTAAAAAAAAATCATCTGTATCTAAAAATTTATAATCACTCTATATATATTTCCTCTCCCATAAATGTTGCATAGATGTCGCAAACTCTTCAATAATTTCTTCCATTTGTGAGTTGCTAAAGATTATGTAGGAGGCATCAAAATACTATGTGCAACAAGAAATAATATGGAAGTTATATATTGTAACACACACACACATATTGTATGAAATTTGATCATTCCAACAAATTTCTCTTGTATTTCTGGTGTATAAAAAAAAACAATATCTAGTGTTTAATTAAAAAAACCAAAGATCGGTGGTGACATTTATATGTAATGCAATGCTCTTAGTGATATTCTGATGTGTATATATAGCTAAGCTTGTTAAGCAACGTTGCAAAAAGTTATACTCCCTCGAGTCATCAATATAGGACCTATTTGAGAAGTTAATCTTAGTTATAAATGTAATACTTATTTTCTTATATTTGTTAATATTTTCCTAATTTACCCCTATTGATATTCCCTCAACAATAATCGATGAGAGAGAAACTGAAGAAATTAAGAAAGATGATTATGGTGTTTCAGAAAACACACACTACTACAAGATACACATTTTACATATGTTTTAAGGCCTTCTATGTCCTTTTTTTGGAGGGGGGTTAAATATGCCTGATGTGGAAAGTTGACACTTTCCATGACTATTTTAGAATAGATGTAATGTCCTTCATGTGCTACATCACGCAATATCCATAATCGTTGCTCTTGTCTTGTTGCTTTAGACACTACAAAGAAATGAGAAGAAAAAATTGTCAGTTAGTCATGTGTGTGTGTGTGTGTAAACTATATGGTGTGCTTAATCAATTTAGTAATATTATATATATAGTTATTGGTGAATATAATATATACCTTCAGACACAACCATTAGAATAAGCATATGTAGCTATCATCAGTGAGCTTGTTTTTGTTACACTCAAGACCATTTTGAGTATGGTAAGTGTATATAGTTATGAGAAGATACAATATAAAATTATATATACAGAAACATCCAAGATGAAAATAATTATAAGAGATAGTGAATTAATAACTTATTGATTAAAAGCCTCTTGCATATATGGTCCTGTGTCTTGAACATCGCTTACAGATCCTTTTGCCTATTGGATTTACAACTATTAGCATCCAATGGTTCTTAAGTACAACTATTCAATTACAGTTGAAGAAGTAAATCATAAAGAAGTTGACAGACAATGAACTTGCCATGTATTTCCTGAGGATCTCAAAAACAAGTTTTTTAGTTATAGCTTCCACTTAGTTTGGAAGGTCGAAGATCTCATTCTTAAATTTGATCATTTGACATGGGTCTAAAACAAAGCACCTGTCAATGAACTTCCAAGCATATTGACCAACGATCTTATTCTGTGAGGAAGACGTCTACTTGGATTGATCATTGAGGGTGAGATGCTTTATCTTCTTGGACTAACTAGGGATCTTGGAAGTAGGAGACTTGGACTAATTTGGGGGCTTAGACTGATCTATGGAAGGCTTGGACTGATTAGGGCGGTTGACATATTGGTGGGCAGCTTCTTTTGAGCAACCGATTTCTTTTAAATGGAGGGCTTCTATACTTTAAGGAGACAATAAGGCCATGCAACCAAGCTTCCTGTAGCCCCTCTCATTGTATTTGTGTCTCTAGTAGGCACATTGAGAGGGTAGCTAGGGTCAATGTTGGTGTTAATTTACACATTCACATGCTTAGGAAGGATAAACTCATTATGAAGCATGTTATCCTTTAAGTGGTTGAACATTTGGCTCATTGAAACTATATGAAATCCAGGGCTATTGGCAAAAACTTAACATCCACCTCGGCCTAAGGCAAATCATGGGGGAATGTGCAGTTACCTCTAATACTTGGGTTGTCATTTCCTTATTGATGCTTCGTAGTAAGCTCCTTCATCAACTCTAATGTGAGAAACCGTATTAGTTCCTGCATTTCATCACATTGTTTCCAAAGCTTTTCACAATGTTTGCCTCGGTTATTTCTTCAAGGTTGTTGGCGACCATAATTTTTTTTTTGTCAATCTAAATCCAAAATGCCTGAGAAGACCAAGATGGTCAGGCCTAATGTCTTTGCCAATACGTCTTCATCCGTCAAAAGGCAGCCCCCTGTATGTAACTTCTTAGGACATGGCTTGTTGTGCATTTAACAATAACATTAGTATTAATAGTTACTTAAAGGCATTACTTCCATGAAGCGAGGACTAATATTAATACTTACTATTATATCGACGACCTCCTTTACATGAAGATCATCATAAGAGCCATCTTTATTTTGCCTTGCCATTAACCGAAGTTCATGACGAGGAGATCTACTTCTGTCATTTTCAACAATTCAAGTATACCCCATTTGTCCTCCCTTATAGAAATGCTTATTGTTCTTCACCCTCTTTCTATTCATTCTACTAAATTCCTACAAAAACACACATCTCTCAAGTTAATATTAAATAGATACATGCAGGTCTTATGAATTATGAATAAAAATTACTTGAAACGTCAGGTCATAACATAAGATGACAAAATTTCTCCAATCATTAGGTTTAATGGAGGACCGAAGATCCATAGGAACGATTGTCCCATCAGCCTCCCATAGATTATGCAAATACACCTTTATCAATACATGACAGAATGTGCACAATGAATTACCAACCCTCTTGATGACAAATTCCCTTATGTAATCTCTGTCTACATGATATGATATGCAGACCGCAAAGCACATGATTCAAGTTAACATTTTTTTACAAGTATATAGCAAATGATTAGCATGCATAACGTAATCTCTTTGTACCCTATGCCATTATGATAGGAAGGTTGGTCCTTACAGTTAAATCGATGTAGCTGTTAAAGTGTGACGACTCAAGAGGCTGATCGTCACTCTTCCATACCAAATGAAATCTTCTCCCTAAAAACTTTACTCGATTCACAAAAGTCAAGGCGTAGTGATCTCTCTTTACAATATCTAGCACTTATTCTAACACCTTTGCTGGGGTCTTGTTTCTGGGTGGTGTAGGGATGACATTAGTACCACTTAGAACATTATCGAAAGTATAGGCATTATTAGAACTAGGGCATTGTCATTGTCGCAAGAAGTATAACTGGAAAACAACACTCATTCAGTTAGCCACTAGGAACAGAGCAATAGATTTTCCAAAAAAACACCATGCATAACTAAGGTTAAAACCTACCTAGGCAAAGTGAAGTGAAAAATAAGGAGAATGCAAAATGTATAAGAGAAATCAAAACTTAAAATAAGAAGAACAAAGTATATGAAGGACTATGACATAGCCAGGGCTTCAAAATGAAAATGTGACTTAGGGCAATTGAAGTGACTCACGCGACTGTCAAATCATAGTTCAAGAAAGTAGTAGAAGATGTCATTCACCTAAATGTGACTGCTAATGAACATAAAAGTCAATTGGAGCTGCGAGGTTCCAAGAATGGTGGGTAACGATCAACTAAAGACAAGAGTGTTAAGTGTAATAATTTGGGAAAGTGAAGAAGTGCAAGATAGCGGGTATGTCTTTTAAAAAACTTGATGAAACTTGCTCACGATCATAAGTTTAAAACTGTTTTGAAAGGTGACATTTTCTTATGGTTCTCAATTTATAACCATAATAAACCTTTAAACGAAATTCCACAATTTTAACATCACATTTGTTAGGTTTTGTAAATGTTGATAGTGATTTCTTAATAATCGTTGGGTATTTGACATGGTATTATGAAAAGTGACAGGTTTTATATAACAACCATTACTTATTTGACTTTTTTTCTAATAATTTTTAAACAAAAAAGGAATAAATTTAGTAAGGGTTGTTTACTAATAATTGAGAAGAGAATTTTTTTAAAAAAAATTTTTGGATCACACTGCCCTAATGATTTTTTTTTTATATTCAAAAAATTAAAAAAGCACAACTACTGTCTTCCGCCTCCTCATACCCCTATCCCTCACTCGGCACATCATCAATATCTGAAGATGGAGATGAAGGGTCTAACAAGAAGTGATCATATACAACTTGAATGTGATTAATGATGAGATGAGGTCCAACTTTCTATTCAGACTGAGGGCGTGTCTAGTGAGACGTCTTGTGCATCAATTAAGGTTAGTCGACTTCTACAACAGAGCCTTCATTTGAGGAGGAGGAGGAGGAGGATCTTGTGGAGGTGGTGGAGGAGGAGGGGCTTATGGAGGAGGAGAATAAGGATGACGAAGAGGAGGAGGAGGAGAAGGTTGAGGATGGGGATAAGAAAGAAGGCGAATAGAAAGAACACTCTGGCATCTGGCATGATGAGAGAGAGAAAGACGAGATTATAAAAATATGTTTTTTAGAAAAGTACTATGAATAAAATAAATACTTCGTTCTAAAGTATTTAACTTTACATCAATTATCAATTTAGCCTTAAAAGTTTTATTCAAAACAATTGATCAATCACAGTAGTAAGCATTTTATTAAGTCAGAAACTACATAGAATGAGTTATTTTGAATAGAAAAGTTACATAGACTAAATTATTTTTGAAACTATAGGATTGAGTTATTCCTTTTTGTTTTTTCAAGTTTTAGTATTGAATTGATAATTTTCTTTAAAAAAAAAACAAAATTTAAAGGGCTAAAAGCTATGTATTTTTTTATATATATTTTCTGTCCCAAGTGAGATGAATAATTTTTTTTTTATCCGAACCAAGATGAGTAAATTCAATGCCCAGAAAAAGTGGCAATTCACTAGATTCTTTGAATTATCTGACCGATCCTTAAATCCAGAGACACAATTCTTCTTTAGAAATAAATACTCTTGCGGAATAAACTTAAATAAAAAATGTGAGTGCATAGAAACAGATATTTTATAGGGAGATTTTGAATAAATATCAAATAAAATTTTAAAACCCAGAAATGTCTATTGAAAAGGGAAAAAGACAAAGAGATAAGTAAGTATGAATTTGGGTTTTACATATTTAGATAAAAGACAAAACTACCCTTCTTCCTCGCTGCCAGCAGAGACCACAGGCTTCTTCTCTTCCTACCGCAATGATCACGAGACCTCCATCTTCAACCTCAATCACCATGCCATCATCTTCAACTTCCCTCTTCAAAAAAACTAGATCAAAAACCAAATCTGCAAACAACCTTCTTCCATTAGCATTGTTTTGTGTCCGTGCTCTGCTTCTAGATTCATTGCGCACAACCTTCTTCTTGATCTAATATGGCATTGTCAAACCTACCCCTCGCCACTATCGAACCTAGCCCTCCTGAGTTGAATAATATTATGGTTTTGACGAAGAAGAAGGTGAATAGTAAATGTGGGATTTCACAAAATTTATTATGGGATTCACAAGTTCAGTAATGGGTTTGACAAGATTTTTAATGGCTTTCACAAGAGCAATAATCCTGAGTTGTATGTTTTGATCAACAAACACTTTTAACAATAATTGTAATTAAATTAACAAGTTTATTAATGGTTTTCACAAAACTTTTAATGGGTATAACAAAGGTGTTCATCGAGTGAAAACATGTTAGTTTAGGTTCACCAACATCTTATCACTATGAACAAAAGTCCTGATGGGATTAACAAATTTATCAATAGTTTTCATAAAACTTCTAATGGGTTTCACAAATGTGGGAGAACCCAGACTGAAATATTTTCACTTGATGAACGCTTTTGTTAAACGTATTATAAGTTTTGTGAATACCATTGATGAACTATTTTATCTTATTACAACTTTTGTTCATAATGCTCAAATGTGGGTGAATCTAAATTGACATAGTTTCACTTGGCGGACACCTTTGTTAAATTCATTACAAGTTTTGTGAACACCATTGATAAACTTGTTAATCTCATTACAACTTTTGTTCATAGTGCACAAATGTTGGTGAACCTAGACTGATATGTTTTTACCAAACGAACGTCTTTGTTAAACCCATTGCAAGTCTTATGAAAATCATTGATGAACTTGCTAATCTAATTACAATTTTTGCGAAATGCCAAGGCTACTTTACACCTTCTTTTTCATCTCTCCTTCCTTTCCCTTCCAAGAATGGAGTTCAGCCCCAACCAACCACCATATCCTAAACCCATCACCAGACTTGAATCCGCCACCCCTTACCCCACCATTTTCATCCAAGCCAACACTTCCTCCTTCAATTAGGTTATACAAATACTCTATGGATCCTTTGACACCGTCCGCCTCCACACCCAACTCCGATTCCAAGAGTCATATCTTACCCATCAAATCCTCCCCAAAAACTCAAATCCTATCCCTCTCTCTCTCCAGATGTGACAACAATGCCAATAGAAGCCCCCTCTCTCTACGTTCATTCTATCAACGATCGTAGGTGGTGGTACTGCTCATTTTCCTTTTTTTAATTTAACAACTTACGTCATAATGGTAAATTCATCAATATTTTAAAATCACAATTTAATACCTGTTACATTTATGTCTTTTATAAATGTCAATACACTTTTGCGAGTTTTAAAATTTTATTTGGTATTTATTTATCATTTTCCCTATTTAAAATGCTTGAACTCTTTCGTCGTTAATAATAAATTCTTAAATGAAAATTAATTATAAAGCAGTCGTGCAATGGGTTAAAGAAATGACAAGACAGAAGAGATAAATTTGTTGGTCTATGCGTAGTAAAAAAGGAGAGATAAAATTGGAGAGATTCATTGATGTGATCCTTTCTAGGATACGTTAAAGTTACGTTCACTCAGATCCAATAAAAACTTATCTTATATAATCGGGTTGAAAAAAATAGATTCTATTATAAATATAAAATAGGCACTTAATCATATTCTACCTAGGAGAGGTCTAAATTTCACTTTTAATATTTTTAATTTAAATAGAAAAACAAGGCTAAAATGATTTATTTACTGTAAATTATATTTCAAAAACTTTTATGATTGAAACAAGGAAAAATTCAAAAGAAAAAAAATATACCATTTAACTAGTCTTTTAGAGGTTGTTTGATTTAAAAGGAGGGAAAGGAAATGAGAGAAGAGAGAGAAATTTTTTTTCTCTTATTTTTACAGAATAGTCTATGAAGATTTTTTAATATTTCAAAAATACACTCTCAACAAAAAAAAAAATTCTTTTCATTAATAATAATTTAGTCAATATCCTTCCCATGGGCTCTTCCTCTCTCACTCCCTCCCCTCAAACAAAATAGACCCTTAACTTTTTAGAAAGTTTCATTTTGATCCTTTAATTTTATAAAGTTGTGCTTTTCAATCCTCTAACCCTAACATAACCGACAACAAAAGTTGTTGAAATCAAAATAACTACGATCGGCACAAAAATATCATTTGAGATAAATAGTTAAAAATGTACTTTATAAAATTAATGTATCGAAAAACATTAATAATATAAAGTTATAGATCAAATGTACATTTTTACCCATTTAAAATTGAAGCTAATTAAATTATATTTGAATTTTTAAATTAGATTTGAATGGCTTAAATTTATTAAAAAATTACGATGGTATTTCTATATTTGTGTAATTGCATGGCGATGGATCTACACAGGAGCCAACATCCATTGATTGAGTAATAAAGTCATAAAGTGATGGGTATGTTACATAGTTGAAAATCTTCCCCAATAATACTGAGTGACCAGCTACTAGCTAGCATCTCATATTCAACATAGATGCCAATCAATATTATGCACATAATTTTTTTTAAAAAAATAAAACTTATTTTCCTGAGTTTTGACAAACAGTTCCCTAAATTCAAGATTCAGCCCCATTCTATACATTGATCTCCAGTGACCCTAAGAAAATGAATAATGACAATTAGTTTGTATTCTGTAGAGGATATTTAAAGGAATTGGAAAACGTACGTATGCTTCCAATAACATTAATGCTTTAAATTCAAATTATACCAATAGAAACTTGTTAAACAGGAAGAGTACTTTACTATTTTTTGGAACAAAAATATTATTACTACTATTAGTTTCTAGTAAAACTAATTAGTCTTTATAATCTACATTGAGTCTCAATCGACTAATCTGGATCGGATTGGGTTAGATCACGTGGCTATAAAGATCTTAAATTAATGATTTTTTTATACACAATACTCAAACTTGAAATCCGATTTAAGTAGAGAACAAGTATCATGCCACTTAAATCAATAAATTGTTGATAAAACATTGCTTCTTAAAGACAAATATCAACCCCTCAAATATGTCTTATATTAAGGATTTGAAGGATTATTAATTTAAATTTGATTTATGTTGTGAAAAACTTGATATATTTTATGTTGTTTATGAACCCTTTTTGCAATGAATTATTTTTGAAATAAAAATGGCAAAATAATCCTTATGAAAAAATCATTCAAAAATAAAGAAAAGCAATTGGTGTACTTAGACATCTCTTAGCTAGGGTGAAGAATAGCTATAAATTATGTACACCCATATGGAAAATTAAATGAGTTGTTTTATAAATAGGACCAATAAATTTATTCTCTCTAACCTATAAATAATATTTATTGTGTTTCAATGCGGTAAAAGTTGGCATGATTAAACCGCCACATACATGAACTAATCAAAATTTAAATTAATTAAGGTGTAGTTTCACATTAATTGATTGATAAATTAATTTTTCCTGTCACCAAACATGTCATGTGCCAATTTAATGAAAGTAGAAAGTCATAATTCACTACATGCAACGCAGAAGGCAAAAAAACCTAAATGGACAATCTGGCTTGAAGATAGAAATGATTTCTCTCTCAATCTTGGTTGGTGAGTTTGTTTTTTCTCCTTAATTTTTGTTAAAAAAATTTGAAATCTGAACATCAATTTCTATGTGGACATAAAAAGAGATAAAAATACTCACTAAATGATGATGAGAAAACAAAATCAACACATCATTTATATACATAAGGTATAAAATTTAATTCAAATTCAAGTATTTTTTTTTTTGTATATATATTTAAATCAAGGTTGTCGACCTTAGATTTTAAAGAAGCTCATGATAGGATTATATAAATTTGGCCCGTGAACTCGAACTATAAACAAACAACGTTTACTTTTATCAATATATAATTATTAAAAGTATATAATTAAGATATAAAAATGAAAATAATTTGGTTTATATATACTTCAAATCCAAATCATTGAAATTAAATTCGTCAAAATTTATAATGTATCATACTTATGAAGTTCATATATAAAGTCACTAATCATAATCAAGTCGAAAAAACTAGCACTAATTTAAAAGCAAGTTGACACAATTTCGTTAGATAGATACAAGGAAAAAAAAAAAAAAAACTAGTTAAGTGAACTCACAATTTCAACTAACATAAGTTTAAAAAGAGTTAACACAATTTTATAAATTAAAAATAGTAAAATAGTAAATTTGGTGAGTGAACGAGTGTATTTAATGGCAATAATTTAAAAGAGAGTAACTCTAATAACGCGATTTTTTTTCATACACAAGATTTGAATTCTCATCTTACATCATGATATCAAATCTTTTTCATTCACTTCAATTGTTGAACCAACCATCATTGTACTATTGCGGGCAAAGACAGCTAATGCATTATGTTTTTCTCTCAGTTGTTTTGGCCATTGCAAATAGTAGACTTAGGTGAGGTTTCATGTGCGTAGAAGTCGTAATTGTTAACCTTGAAAGGTGGCTCATAAATTTGTAAAGCTAAATGGTTGGGTGTTCATAAGGAGACATTGAAGAATGAAAATAATGGAACAATTAACATTTATATATGGAAGTAAAAGTCCCAAAATGTCTATATATTATATTATTCAAATTGACTATATACCTATTATCTGCAAATGCCAGCCCCATCAACATGTGATTTCTGTGTTCTTCATTGACTTTTGTTTCAACTTTTTTTTCCTCTAATCAACGGTTTTGACTGATCAAATACATAATCCTCAGTATTCATTATTCACAATAGAGTATACGTACAAACATGAATAATGTAAAGGCATGACTTTTTACGTCGGTTATAGGGAAAACTTTTCATGTCGGTTAGTTGAGGGTAGCATTTTAGAGCATATATGTGTGTGTGTGTGTTTATTCAAAATTTATTTTGGCAAAAAAAATATGTAAAATAAACTCTCTACACCGATTACCAAGTACTCCCTCTGGTCTTTATTATAAAGCACCAACTTACTTTAATTAACTCATTTATTACTTTTTTATCATTATGCCCTCATTTTTAATTTTCCCATTATGCCCTCATTTTTAACTAACTCATTTAAAACTACATCATTAAAGTAGGGGTAAAGTTATAAACATTTATTAATTTTGGACCTAATTAATGAGTTAACTTTCATTCCTTGGTTTGTGAAAAATAATAGTTAGTACCTTATAATAAGGACCAGAGGGAGTAACCAATATTAAAAGTCCACTTTAATTTCCACATTAGAAATGGAACTAAGTGGGACCAAGCTTGCATATGATTTTGTCTAGCTAGCATTCAATTTTGAGAAATTTACAAATATGAAGATTGACAATTATTAAAATTTTCATGCTTATTAAAAAGAAATTTATTTTTATTTCATATTATTATTTTTAAGATAAACAAATTTTATTAAAATGTTCACCTGTTTGTGTGTGTGATTTGCTCAATTATTGTAGCAACTGCCGCCCAGAAGTATAATTGTGTGGCAGCGGTGTGTGCTGTGTTACAATGTTATTGCGTGCAATTATTGGAGAGGTTTTAAAGATACCATAACTTGCAAGAAAAGCATAAACTAGTTGAAGTTATTTTTCTTAATTGCCCTTGAACAAGAAGTTAAAGTTGATTACATGATTTGACTATGTTTCTAACTTACAAAATTAAATCAATATCACCGGTAAACTTATGTCAATTGTAAACTTAGCTAAACTCACAAGTTTATACATCGGGTTTATCGTTTTTATATTTCAAGCTTACAAAAACATATTAATTTATTCGTAAACTAGTGTTAACTTTTTTAATTTAATCATGTTCAACAGTTTTATATATGAATTTTATAGGGTTAAAGTACAGATTGACCAACAATGTTTTACGCTAAGAACACCCTGCAAAAAAATATTTTGAACGAACCTTAATTATCAATCAACAATTAAAAATGGACAAAAATACTGGTGAACACTTAAAATGGGTAAATATCACAATCCCGTTGCCTTTAAACTAACCACAGTTCATCTCTCCTCCAACGTACGCTACCAATATCATATGGATTCAACCCCTTCTTGCTCATTTCCTCCAGAAACTCCTGAGCCTCTCTCATTTTCCTAGATGAGCACCAAACATTCACTAGAACAACATAAGTTCTCTTATCAGGATTCACCCCTCTCCTTATCATCCTACGTATCAATTCACAAGCCCCATGAAACCTCTCAGAGCTCAAAAAGCAGAGAATTGTGTACCTACACATTTTACAGGCAATTGAATTTTTTAGACCTGTTGAAGATCTCAACAGCTTGGTCGGCGAGTCTGTGCTTGCCATACTCTTTAATAACGAAGGAAATGGTCTCAAAAGACAAACTCAAGTTTTGGGTTTTCAATTGTTCAACGGTTTTCCACATGGTCTCGTATTTCTTGGCGCAAGCAAGGATCTTCACCATCTCTTTGAATTCCACAAACGTGGGTTGGTAAGGTTGCAAGATCGAGCCCAATGGAAGAAGCGGAAAAGGCCTTAGTGCTGAAGTTACAGTACAAGCGAAGAACACAACAATTCTTCACCATATACTAGTAGGAATAGCGAAGAATTGACAGAACCATTTTAGCCATGGCAATAGCAAACCTAAAAAATGGCGAAGAATTTAATGGTGAATCTGTTTTCCAGCCTCTTGACTTCCCTCTAACTTTGTTGTCGCTAGTATATGCCGGCAAAAATGGCCAAAAAGATTCAAACTTCTGTGCTAACAGATGCTGGCCACATACAACGTAACTTCGATGAGGACGAAGAAGAATTGGTTTACAAAACAAGACGCTGACCAAACAGCCGTTACCTGATTTTAACAGGATTATTCATTGGTATTCTTATCCATTTTTAATTGTTGATTGATACTTAAGGTCCTTTAAAACATTTTTGTGCCGAGTGTTCTTATGTAAAACTTCGTTGGCCAATCTGTAGCTTAACCCAATTTTATGAAAATTTCTTTATCAAATATAATAAATTATTATGTTGATGGATCAAATTTTAATTATTTGGATTTAAAATATATTTAAATCAATTTTTTTATTTTTTTATTTTTATTATTTAATTATAAATTATTCATACCTATTTAATGATAAAAATAAACTCCTACAAGTTTATGATTCAAATTTACGTCACAAATTTGAACACCTTAGATGTGTTATTAAGAAAATAAAGAATAAATAGAAATATATGAATTGAAGTTTAAATCTTTGAAAAAAAAAGGTTTGAATATGCCCTCCTTACTTTCTAGCTTCATCTTATTGTCAATACAATTTCAAAGAAAACAGAAAGAATATATAAAAATATGATACCCACTGTAATAATGAGGTTTTATTAAAATGTACGAGATCCACTTAATTGATTAGCTTCATGTACCCTATTTATGCTCCATTTCTTCATAATTAACAAAAATTAAGAGGATTTAATCCATCCATACACATTTATTCTTGAGTCATTATTTCATAAACACGTGGTATATCATGTCCGTATGGTATATTGCAAGCGAATTGAACAAGAGTTGGTAGAAAGTTTGTGTTAATCTTAAATGCAATATTTTCATCTATTTTATTTCCTAAATTTATTATTTCTCCCCTAAACTGCCCCTAGCCTTCAACCTAATTACTCTCCCTATTAGTTAGTTGCAACTATTAATTAGCTAGGGGTTTTTTTCACCAAGGGAATAATATTCAATTTAAATTATTAAAATAGATATTTGAGTTAAAGTGCAAATTTGCTTCAAAAGATTTTACTGAAGAGCAATGTTATCCTATTACTTGGTATCTAAACAACCAACTACTCTAATTTTTGGGTTCATATATAACTACTCCTTTCACCATATAAGTGTATCCTTCTATAACTCAAACTCAAGATTGAAAGGGATCTAGCGAAGTCTTACACTACCAAACCAACTCTGTATTGATGAGGTGGTGATAAAATTGGAATATTATCATAATGAGAGAGTATGGGTGGGAAAATGGACATAGAAATTTAAATAAAAATCAAAATAAAAAAGGGTCGATTTCATAATAGTATTTGAGGGAGATGAATGTAGACCATTCCCGGCAAAGAGGAAGGCCCCAACAGGGATTATCATTGAAGAATCATGCCCCCAATATTGCGGAGACTTTCTCAACTCCATTCATATCCCATCTGATTTACATTTTCTCATTACATATAGTTTTTCTGTATTAAAAAAAAAATACTAGTACCCTTGGTCTTTAATACTCCCATATCTAGCAGTCTAAAGTATATAAGAGCTATATAATTAATTTAAGTAAATTAAGAAAACAAAATAAATTGATTAATTTAAACACATGTGACATAATCTCCCAAAAAAATCGTTATGTTGCATTAGATTAGTATCCGTTTACAAGTTAAATAAATTAGTTCAAAGAAAATAATAAATATAGTAATAAAGTGTTTCACATCTTATGTTTTGGATCAAATCCAAAATTCCAACTAACTCTTATATTAAGATTAGCTTACTAATTTTTAAATGTTAAGAAAATTAATTAATTTTGGTTATTAGTAATAAATAAGTTAATTTTCTTAAAATATCATATTTAATAATGTGTATTGGGATTGTCCTTGATGGAAACCCCTTATGTACCATCAATAAGGATATTTGGGAGCAAAAATTATAAATTTAAGAGATAAAGTTAGTTTTGACGTATTATAGTTTTGACCAAAGTAAACTCATTTTGTATCTTGATTTTATATTAAAGACATGAGAGAGGTATAAATAAATTGGTGGTGATATTTATACATAACTTTCATGAACTTTATGTTATGTATATTAAACTCTTATAAATGTATGGGGAAAACTCTCTCACTAGTTCACATATATTAAAAATTAGGGTAATATCCCTTGCATTATTTTTCATAAACTCTTACATAGATTGAAATCTTGATTTTTGATGCCTGAACATTCATTATATACCCCCAATAAAAACGAGAATTATTAGCGACGGATTAATCCAAAATGATAGTTAATTAGCCACGGATTTTGCTACGGAAAACTATAAGACGAATTATTTTCACCATTAATTTACAAATGTGTGTGTACATGTAAGAGATAGTTGTGTCGTTATTTGGGATGCAAGTAAAAATGTGGGAAATATATGGAAGAAGTAGCAATGAAAAGGTTTGATGGGATCACATGGATGCTTTAAGCCCCATGAATCAATAAATAAATAAATATGTGTGTGTGTGATTATGATATTAAAATAAAAAGGGTTGTGGGTTCCCTTTAATTTCATTCAGCATTCATTTCAACTGAGTTAAATTTTATTATTTATGGAGCTAGCTAGCTATACTATGCATCAAGAAAAGAAAATAGATTTTATGATTTAATATGTGGAAAAAAAAAATATTTTTTTGGGTAAATATCATATGATATTTTACACTCTATCTAATGCACAATTAGTTGTCAAAGTTGAAATGAAGAAGACTATTAATTAATCTGACATCCTTATTAAAATGTCCAAAATACTCTTACCAAGTTATTTCATGATTTGAGAGTGAACGACTAAATTATATATTATTAATTATAGTTTTCTTCATAACTCATCCATACATAGTTTAAATAAAGTCTAAGGTAATTATCTATATATAACTCAAAGCTTTAGTAAGGCACGTCATTGATGGGCAAAAGATTTTTAGCATTGCTATATATGATGACTGTTTCAAATTTAAGAATTGTGGGGTTCAATTAAAATTAACTTTTTAAAAATATTTTATTATTATTATTATTATTTTTAAATTTTTACATTCACATAAACTCAAACTTCAAATATCTTTTTAAATTGTCAAAACTCCTTCCATTGGTTCTTAGTATCGATGCCTCGTGATATTGATAGTTGATAGCTAGCTGCATTGATAAGTTGAGTCCATTGTTGACAAGTTTAGAAAATTAAGAGAGTTATTTCTATTTAATTAAAAGTTCAAATTAATTTTATATAAATTATCCTCTAGGTTTTTATTTATCGTTAGTTAAAAACCTTCTCTTTGTATGTTTTATAAAATTAAGGCTAAAATATATTTTTGGTCTTTTAAGATTGCATGAATTATACTTTTGGTCTCTTAATTTTATAAAATATACTTTTAATCGTAAAATTCTAATATTATTAATGTTGCTAATGGAAAATGCAAACCCAAGTGATAATTGTGTAAACTTTAGTGATGACATATAATTAAATACTATTAAGCTTAAATTTAAAATATTGGTAAATTGAAAAAAATCTAAAATTTATGAAATTAAATACTATTAGTCATAACTTGATTTATCATTTTTCATTAGCAATATTAACGGTGTTAGAATTATAGGACTAGAAGTATACTTTAAAATCTTAAAGGAATAAAAATATACCTCATGTAAAACTTAAATGACTAAAAATATACTTTAGCCTAAAATTAAACATCACTCAATTTATTATTTTGTTTCCATTTTTACCCATTCACATATGTAACATACTATTTTTCCTCCAATTATGGGGCCTAAAGTGCCTCCCCTCAAACTAATTGTGAAAAAAAGAAAGTTTAAGTCTAAAAAAAAAAAATATGTCAAACTTAAATGATATTATTTGCTCTCTCCTTCCTTTCCGCAAGAATTTGTATTCTACCCTTCATTTTTTGGTTCAACTGATGAAGGGGTCGGACACTCTTACCAAATGGAGGGAATTCAATCTTAGAGTTGGTTAAGGTGCTGGAAGAGGTATCTTAGTTCTTGGGTGTTTAGGTAAATATCTTAGGGTAATAGACAGCTCGCTCTACCAAACATTGGTATCACCTAGGATGAAGGGAGACTTCATCCTGTCATTGGATCGTGTGTAAGCCTAACCACTTTCATTAAAATTTATGTATTAAAAAAAAAACAAGAAGTTGCATGTTTTTTTTCCTACTGGAGCCTCAGTGTGTGAACTTAAAACTTAATATGAGCAGTACGAAAGTATTTGAATTTCTATCCAATCCTATTGTAGAATAAAAAATATTACTGATATTTTTTTTTAGTTTTTCAATAATTATAATATTAAAAAATTAATAAATCGTTCAAATATTATATATACTTGTTTACGTTACACTGCCGTTTAACCCTTTTTTGGCGAGGCAAACTCACGGGGTCACTACCGTTTAACCACGGAGCAAATGAATCTCGAGATCTAAAATTTGACCCTTGTACTTCAGAAAATTTACTTATTTAATACGCAAATAACTTAAAGGTTTAAGGTGTAAAAATACACATGTGTTTTGGTCAGAGGAGTGTCCAGTGACAAGTGTTTTTTTGAGGTACAAAAGTACACACGTAGTTACAAATTAGGTGCAAAAATATCGTTTGACCGTTAAGTTTGACTTTGACTGTTAAGTTTGACTTTTTTTCCTTTCAAATGTGAAAAAATACACATGTGTTTTAGCAAAAGAGCACCTAACACCAAGTATTTTTTTATTTAATAATTTTATTTTAATTAAAGGAAAATTATTATTTCTCTAAGTATAATTCCTAGAAAATTAAATTTTTTATTTCCATAATTTAATTTCTTTTTTTTAATCCTTATTAAATTTATGTAGTTCGGGAAAAAATTAAATAAAATTTTTATATTTTTTGGATTTTAAAATTATCCGTTAGAAAATAATTTGTCAAAATGTTGTATAGACAAATTAAAATCGTTAACCCAGTATGGAAATTCTACAAATTGTTTCCTTTAGTTAAAGCTCAAAAACATAATCAATTAATTATGTAGTTAAAGCGCACAATTTAATATTACTGAGTAACGTAAAGCATTCATTAAATTCTAACAGTCCTACCCTTTTGTTAGAAATTATATTTTTTGTGCATCAAAAGCTTGGAAATTGTCTTTACTTAATGCGAAGTGATAATCATGTGGTTTTCAATATTTTGTAATAAAGTTTATCATTTATATTAAATTCTAACGGTCCTACCCTTTTGTTAGAAATTATATTTTTTGTGCTTCAAAAGCTTGGAAATTGTCTTTACTTAATGCGAAGTGATAATCATGTGGTTTTCAATATTTTGTAATAAATTTTATCATTTATATCTTGGCGCGTGTGCTATTAATTTCAAGCAAATACTTGCTCCCATACGATATACTCGTTAGAGGACCTGTGCACTTTTCACTTTTTTATATTGGTTTAACTATTTAAATTTATTTTGCATTTTAGATACAGAATTCTCATTTAATTTTATTATTTTTTTACCACTATCTTAACTTCTTATGTGTTATTTAAACTTAAATTTAAAAGAAGTTTAATAACTTGCTTAAGAATTAGTTATATTCTTCATTGAATAATTATTCTTATTTATTTTTTTGAATAATTTTATATTTGAAATTATTTTGGAAAAGGATAAAATATTAATACATGCAGGAGAAACTCGCTCAAATGATTAAAAAAAAGATTTTTTTAAATGAAAATTGACCACCAAAGGACAATTCTTGAAAATTGACATTGCAAAGGAAATTTAATAAGAAAATTTAATAAGGATTTAAAAAAAATAAATTAAATTATGGAAATAAAAAATTTAACTTTCTAGGAATTATTCTTAGAGAAATAATAATTTTTCTTTAATTAAAATAAAATTATTAAATTAAAAAAAATACTTGGTGTTAGGTGCTCTTTTTGCTAAAGCACATATGTATTTTTGGACCTTTGAAAATAAAAAAAGTCAAACTTAACGGTCAAAGTCAAACTTAACGGTCAAACGGTATTTTTGCACCTAATTTGTAACCACGTGTGTATTTTTGCACCTCAAAAAAACACTTGTCGCTGGATGCTTCTCTGACCAAAGCACATGTGTATTTTTACACCTTAACCCCAACTTAAATATACTTTTTATATGATAACGTTTTTGCAAGTTGTATTTTTCCATGAAAAATAAAAATAATATCCACTGATGAAGTCAGCAGGGGATTCATTCGAGGTCATTTGACCTCTTTTTTCGTCTTTTTAAATTGAGTTATAAATATTAAAACTAATTATAATTAAAAATTATATTTATGAGTTTTGGGGAAAAAAATTATATTTTTGCCTCGAAATTTGTAATTTGTTACGATAAGCAATTTTGCCATGGAAGAGGTTTCTCGGGGTGCAATGTCCCTCAGAAGTTTTCAAATCATAACAGTTTTATGTATGCCGGTCATTATCCAATTAAGTTTGATAATTAGTTGATCCAATAGTTCGTATGTCATTCACATCATTTTTGTTTTGGGTTTAGGTACAAATTTACCTTGAATGTTTTTACTCAAGTGCAAGAAAGTTTCCAAATCCTAACAATTTCACTCTAACTGTTATTTAGGAAAAATTTACTCGCCAATTGACCAAATATAATTATTCGGCAAGGCCATGTGTCATCAACTTCTTTTTTTCAAAGTTAAGTTTAAAAAAATTATATCTCATCTAAAAGATTAAAGAGAATCAGAGAGGTGAAAATATCTGGTGCGATGAAGAGAAAATCAAATAAGTGAAAACATATCATGTGATGAAGAGAAAATTAAAGAGATGCTTACCTATCTTAGTGTCGCTAAGATATGTTGGCAGATTCTTGATTCATAATCATCCTTAGTACGTTATGCATCTCATGATCAAATCATTTTCTTAATTATTCCCTCGTGAATGTAAGCTCCCGCTCCATGTATAACTTCTTGTTTAATGTTGTTCACGCGTTAGTTCAACATATTTGGTTAAGTAATGGTAAACTTAACCTTGAAAACTATCAAGGTAATATAACTTCGATTTGAAGACTTTTGAAACAAAATTGTTCCTAAGTGAAAACTTCTAAAACAAATTTGCATTTTAACAAAAAAAAAACATAAATAACACATGGACTTTGAACTTAGTATTTATGGTTAACTAATAATCAAATTTAATTGGGATAATAGTTTAAACAAAATTATTATGATTTAAAATTTTTGGGGCAATATTACACCAAGAAGAACTTCCATGACAAAAATGTTTCAGTGTAACAACTTTCAAAGCATAATATACGCTTAATCCAAAATAGTATGAATAGTTAAAGGTTCATAACTGTAAAGGAGTATCTCTCGGAGTTAAGCTTTTATTTTATTTTTACAAGGACAATTTTATTTCTTTCAATGTATTACATTTTTAATTTTATTTTTTTGTGAAAAAGTTGACCCTTTAACTATTCATACTGTGTAATTTTATCTTCAAGATCAGTTGAATCACCCCTCGAATCGGATTAAAATAATATTTTTTAAGACAAGATGCCTTTATGACATTTAAAATTTATGCAGCAAAATTGTTCTTTGAAAAAGACGAGATTATGGGTTTTGTGGTTATGTGTTTGTACTGTATATTGAAAATTTATTTTGTTTATTAGTGATGGTACTTGAAAAGAATACTTTGATCCTAAGTATAAAATAACATGTTTTTTTAGAAGATTGAGGAAGTTAAATGAGTCACTTCGTCATATTATATATTCTGTAAACTTAAATTATATAATAGATTATAAGTTAGGTAAAATAATTAGGATAAAAAATAACAAATGTAAATATTTTAACTTAATTTAATTAACTTCCTTAATTTTTATGAAAAAATATATTATGTCTTGTATTTATGATTGGACCGAGTATCACTTTTTGAACATTATCCTCTATTAACTTTCTAAAAATTGTATGATAAATTCCTAACTTTCTGTTCAATTTTGAAAATTTTTAATAGATTCTCATAAATCAGTACAGGTACTAAAAATAATTACTTTCATGAAATTATTATTACTTTCTTAAAATTGAGAAGTTTTCTTAAAAAATGTATAATTTTCAATTCATTTTTTGATAATTTCTCTCCTGTGGTCATATTCTATTCAAGTTCTGATTATTTTTTTAAAGTTCTAATTAGTTATAATTATATTATATTATATTATTTTAAACAATACTTTCATCATAAAATATTAAATTTGAGTAGCTAAGTTTGAATTGTATTTCGGCCAAAAAAGGGAAGTTTGAATTTTGCAAATAGATTAATTTTTCTTACATCTGAAGAAACCATTTAAGAAAAAATCAAAATACTTTTATTATAAAATATTAAATTTAAGTAGCTAAGTTTGAATTCTATTTCGGCCAAAAAAAAAAGAGGAAAGTTTGAATTTTGTAGATAGATTAATTTTTCTTACATCTGAAGAAACCATTTAAGAAAAAAACATAAATAATCTAATTTTGAGTAATTATAATAATAATACTTGAGAATCCCAGATTAAGATCCAGCCCAATGGATCTCTCTCTAAAGCATCCACTTCCATCATTGAAACTTCGTTTTCTTTGATATCTTCTCCCGAAAAGTCATCAAAAAGCCGATTTGCAATTTTCACAGTCACTCGCAGGCTTTTTCTGCACTAAAGAAAATCAACTCACAGAGAGAGAGAGAAGGAAAGTTAAAAAGAAAAAAAAAACAAAACAAATGACAGTGACGATCGCGTAAGTCAACCGACCCTTTTTGGATTCATATGTAAATTGTAAGGCTTCAAAGACTCCACATATTGCGTTTTATTTTATCTTCCCCCTTCTCTCTCCTCTGCTCGCAAATCTATAACCCTTAATTTATTCATTAATTTTATTTTTCTCTCTCTTCTTCAGGCATGCATAGAGCGAGATAACACACAGCACAGTGAAGACTAGGGTTCTCTCATTTATTTATTTGCTTTTTTCTTTTTTCCTCTTCTTCTGGGTATTATCAGAAATTGTTGTACTGAAGAGGATAGGGTCATGTTCATATACATATATAGAGAGAGAGAGATAGAGAGAAGGAATTGAGGCGAGCTAGCTGGAAACCAGAGAGGAGGGTTTCTTCTTCTTCTTCTTCTTATCTCAGCTTGTCCTCTTCCTCTTTCTTCCTCTCTCTCAAATAATAGAAGGTGAGTCATACTCATATACAGGAAAGGAAGACATTTTATTTCAAGCTACAGAGAGAGAAAGGTGAGACATTGGGGGGCTTTATCCTTTTGTCTCCTCTATCTCTCTCCCTCTATATTTCGGAAGCTTCACATCCTTCGTTTGCCAAGACATAGTTTATATTATATAGAGAGATAAATTATTATATATACACAGACCATACGCACACGAGGTCAATTCTGATTTCTCGAAACCCCATTTCCAATATCTCTTAGAGGGTTTTGAACTTTTCTGGGGTTGCTGAATTTGCATCGAATCGAAGGCTGAGTGGCTCAAACTACTGAGAGTTTCAGATTTGTGAAGAAGAAGGGTATCGACAAAGTGGCTTCTTTGATGAGTTTTGGGGGTTTTCTCGAAAATAACTGGGGTGGTGGAGGAACTGGCGGAGGTGCCAGAATCGTCGCCGATATTATTCCTTACAGCAACGGCACCACCAACGATGATAGAATGCCATCGAGTGGTTCAATCTCACATCAGCCTCGTCTGGTCACAACAGCACCCACCACCACCATGGCCAAATCCATGTTCAACTCTCCAGGACTTTCTCTCGCACTTGTGAGATCTTTTATTCCCTCTTACTTTTTGGGATCATCTTGTACTATATATGTTGTTTGTTTGTTTTATTTATTTATTTATTATTTTTTTTTATTTTTTTTGGGATAAAAGCAAACGAATCTTGACGAGCAGCAAGGGGATGTGAATAGAATGGGTGGAGATAGCTACGAGCCTAATGTTGGGTTGAGAAGAAGTAGAGAAGAAGAACACGAAAGCAGATCTGGCAGTGATAACATGGAAGGCCCCACTTCCGGCGACGATCAGGACGCCGCCGACAACCCTCCCCGGAAAAAACGCTATCACCGACATACCCCTCAGCAAATTCAAGAGCTCGAAGCGTATGATATGATCTCTCCCTCACATTCCCATCTCTCCCTTTACTTTGTTCTTCTTCAATTCTTCATTTTCGTTTTTTCTCTTTTGTTTTAGTCTCTTCAAAGAGTGCCCACACCCAGATGAGAAACAAAGACTCGAACTTAGCCGAAGACTTTGCCTGGAAACCAGACAAGTCAAATTCTGGTTCCAAAATCGAAGAACCCAGATGAAGGTAATAACAAATAACACCCTCTTGGACATGTTTATATGTAAGTGTGTGTGATACTTATGTTGCTGTTTCTTTCAGACCCAATTGGAGCGCCATGAGAACACTTTGCTGAGGCAAGAGAACGATAAACTGAGAGCAGAGAATATGTCTATAAGAGAAGCCATGAGGAATCCGATATGTTCAAATTGTGGAGGGCCAGCGATTATAGGCGAGATTTCTCTCGAAGAACAACACTTGAGGATTGAAAACGCTCGATTAAAGGATGAGTTAGACCGAGTTTGTGCTCTCGCCGGAAAGTTTCTGGGCCGACCCGTTTCTTCATCAACCGGTACGATGGGTCCTCCATTGCCCAACTCAAGCTTAGAACTCGGAGTTGGCATCAACGGGTTTGGTGGTATCAGTACTGTTCCTTCAACTTTGCATTTAGGGCCCGCAGATTTCGGGATTTCCAGCCAATTAGCCATGGTCCCTCCGGCGGCAACAACGACGACGGCGATGTCAAGACCACCGGGGAATTTGGTCGACAATAGGTCGATAGAGAGGTCTATGTTTCTGGAGCTTGCTTTGGCGGCCATGGATGAGCTGGTGAAGATGGTTCATACAGATGAACCTCTCTGGTTGAGAAGCTTAGAAGAAGGAGGAGGATCAAGAGAGATTCTGAATCATGAAGAGTATATGAGAACATTTACAAATCCTTGCATTGGAATAAGACCTAATGGCTTTGTCTCAGAAGCTTCTAGAGAAACTGGAATGGTTATCATCAACAGCTTGGCCCTTGTTGAGACCCTCATGGATTCAGTAAGATCTCAAAAGCTTTCAACAAAATTCCATTTTTCTTCTCTCGATTCAAAACTCTCAACTAAAGAAAACCCATTTTTTGTTTTGTTATCTAGAATCGCTGGGCAGAAATGTTCCCTTATTTGATCGCCAGAACCTCCACCACCGAAGTAATCTCCGGTGGAATCAATGGAACCAGAAATGGTGCTCTCCAACTGGTAAATTATTATTTTTATATATTATCATCCAAAATACAGTTTTGGTTGGTGCATAGACTAACTTTATACTAGCAACCGGTAAATTACTGCCCGAAAAAGAAAAGAAACTTGTCTTCGACTATATATATAGAAGGTTAATTAATATATATATATATATATATATATATATATATATATATATGAAGTTGATTTGTGTGTGTTTTAATTGCAGATGCATGCGGAGCTACAGGTTCTATCGCCATTGGTGCCGGTAAGAGAGGTGAATTTTCTGAGATTCTGCAAGCAACACGCAGAGGGGGTGTGGGCTGTGGTGGATGTATCGATAGACTCGATTATTCGAGAAGCTTCTGGAACGCCATCGTTTATGAACAACTGTGGTTGTAGGAGGCTTCCTTCTGGGTGCCTTGTTCAAGATATGCCAAATGGCTACTCCAAGGTCAGTACTACAGCTACGACTACAATTTTTCCAGTAATTTTTTTTTTTTTTTCATTTTTACGTTTGCTAAAAATTCAATCGATTTGTTTGTGGGTTTTTGTGTAGTGATTTTTTACTTATGAGGGTCACTTCGTCTCTGTACAACTACTTTTTGTGTCATATACATAACTGAATTTACCAAACTTGTACCTTTACTTGGCATTTCACCTCATTTCATATTACTATTACTCTGGGTCTTACAAGTCCGGATGGTTAAATTTTTTTTACATTAATTGTTAAATAAGGTTAAATTTAAAAAAATAAATTAATTTAAGATATATTAAACATCTTAATTTTTTATCTCTTAGTCTGTGAAATTTGGTGAAACAAGACTTGCAATAAAGGCTAAAATTATATTTCTTGAAATTTATTTGTTCCTTCGATCAGTTCCATATGTGTCTTCTTTGATGACCTAGGATCAAACCATATATAATCTAATTAATAAATTGTGAATAATATAGCTTTGTTTTTTTTCCCCCACTTTAAAATAAGAGTAGGAGAGGGAAAACACTAGGTCAAGGAATCATGCATGGGGTTTCTTCTTGCTTTTGCTTTTCGAAGCTATTACTGATTATTTAAGTAGTAGTAGCTCATAGTTCGAAGGAACCTAGCTTCGTTTGTCTAGTGACTACTCACCCCGTAACCACTCTGTCAGTGATAATTCCCAAATCAGTATTTATTTAAATGTTTGTGTTTAGACTCTCAAAGCATCTACACCTGAGTAGGATGCTTCTTCTTGTCTCATCTTATTACTTTTATTATATTATATTATTCATACTACTATACAAGACTAATTTAGCAAATATATTGATTAAAGACTAGTTATAACAAAAAAAATTAATATAACTGGGAAAAGAATCAATTCTACCTTATTATAAATGAAGCTAGGTTACTTATAAAACATTATAAATTGGGGAAATAAATACTAAATATTTTATGGACAGAAATAAGGCTTGTTGTGATATTTTTGGACAAACTTAAATTGAAAAGAAAATATTTATATCTTAGACCGAAAGAGGATATTTCTAACTTGAATTTTCAACAATAGATTGCGATTGAGATCCTATATAAAATATATACTTGTACTTGAGCAACATATAATAATAAAATCCACTCATGTGGGACTAAATCGAGGTTAATTATTTATATATTATTTTTGGCCTCACAGAAAGCCTAATCTCTTTACTTAAATTTCTGAACCCTGAACACATTAATTATATGCTTACTAAGCAAGATGCATTGTGGTTATCCTGTACCTACTCCTTCATTCCATAAACAATGAATATGATGGTTCCATTCTATTTTTTTTATGCCGAATCACTGTCTTCTTCGAAGCAATATTTTATTATTTATTTTTCTCAGAAGCCCCTATAATCCGTAGTTCTGCTGCATATATATATAACAAAACAATATATATTATTGTAAGAGACCCTTGAAGTCAAAGACCAAGACTAGCTATTTTGTTCATTTCTTTAGCAAATCTCTCTCTCTCTCTCTCTCTCTCTCTCTCTCTCTATATATATATATATATATCCTCTTCACAGTGCTCGCTGTTCCTCTGAATCCTCTATCTTTGCATGACGTAGCAAATATTTTATGTGTTTGTTGCTCAAGTTTCATGGGAATAGTGTACATACCAGGAGAAAAAAAAGGGAATAGTGTATATTTATAACTTGCCTTGTTTCATTGAACCCAATCCTTAAGGCACATTTCCCAGATTTTTTTTTTTTTTTTTTGCTTTCTTTTTTGTATTTTTCTGTCATCATCTTCTTCCTTGGTTCCTCGTGACGGCTTTAAGCTTAAATGTTAAATCTCGTAGTACCATCAAGAAAAAAATATATGCTTTCCTTTTTTAAATAGTTTTTATTTTTCTTGTTAGCATGCTTAAATGTTAAATCCACTTGATGATGTTCTCGATCTTTAAGAAGTAAGAACCCATGTGGATTCAGTGTACGTAGTGTACAAGATATCATGAAGTTAGTGCTACCCTCAGAAAGGTCCAAAACTTTTTCACTATTCAAAAACGATATACTTGGAGGAATTTGTAAATCCGTAAATGGATATTTACAATTTACAAGTAGAACAATGAAACTTAATATTCTGAAAATTTGTGAAATTATGTGTTGAACTGAAGAACTTGTTCATTAACTGGTTTTTGCATGAAATCTTTTACAGGTGACATGGGTGGAACATGCAGAATACGATGAAAGCCAAGTCCACCAACTCTATAGACCCTTGTTGAGCTCAGGCATGGGCTACGGTGCTCAACGGTGGGTCGCCACCCTGCAACGCCAATGTGAATGCCTCGCCATCTTAATGTCCTCCTCCGTCCCCTCTCGAGATCACAGTGGTAAGCATCAACAGTGGCGGGGTATATTATTATGGGAAAATTGATTACAGGGCCCAAGGAAGCAAAATAATTACAAAAAAAGGCTCAAGAAACATTCACATGCCCTTTCTGACATTTTTTCAAAAAACGTTAGCAACTACATCAGTAGCGATTAACAACTATATCAGTCCCCGTTAACAACTAAATCAGTCTAATCAACAACTACATTTTAACAACTACATCTGTAGCAATTAACAACTATGTCCGTACACTTTTTTTTGAAAAAAATGCCAGAAAAGGCCCTTTTTCTGGCATGTGAATGTCTCTTGGGCCTTTTTTGTAATTATTTTGCTTTCTTGGGCCTTGTAATCAATTTTCCCTATTATTATCTCTTCTATTATTAAAAATAATTCCATGTATTAATGAGTTGCCTTGGTTTTGTTACAGCTGCCATAACGGCTGGTGGCCGGCGGAGCATGTTGAAGCTAGCACAGCGAATGACCAACAATTTTTGTGCCGGAGTTTGCGCTTCCACCGTGCACAAGTGGAACAAGCTGAACGCCGGGAATGTCGACGAGGATGTCAGGGTGATGACTCGGAAGAGCGTGGATGATCCCGGCGAGCCTCCGGGGATAGTTTTAAGTGCAGCCACCTCCGTTTGGCTTCCGTTTTCACCCCAGAGACTGTTTGATTTCCTACGTGATGAACGCCTCAGAAGTGAATGGGACATACTCTCAAACGGTGGGCCCATGCAAGAGATGGCCCACATCGCTAAAGGCCAAGACCACGGCAATTGCGTCTCTCTCCTACGAGCCAGTGTACGACCTTTTCTATCTCTCTCTCTCTCTCTCTCACCTGTGGAATATAATTGTTACTTGACGAAAATACCCTGGGATGTGAAGCGAGGTCAATTGGGCTTTGTCGTTTAGTGCGTTTGGTTAAAAAGGTGAAATCGAGAAGGGTAGGTTTGGGAATTTGGAAGTATCTGTGTGGACAAGGTGGGGCACAGAAATAGGGCAGCGTTTGTTTGTTTCGGAGCGAGGTTTGATTAAAAAGTCAAAATATAGGACGGTTGTCCACTTTCTGGATTTCTGAGTAACTCTGACCTGGGTGTTTTTAAAAGATATTTTTTTAATTAACCATTTTTTACCCAGAAAAATAAAGGAGAACTAATAATATATTGTAATAATAATAATAGGAATAAAAAAATATTGTCCCCGGGTTTGACTATGGCTCAGTGTGAACTTTAATGCTAGTGACAAAAGAAAGTAAATTTTGGTTTTTTTTGTGCAGGCGATGAATGCAAACCAGAGTAGCATGCTTATACTGCAGGAGACGTGCATAGACGCGGCAGGGTCGCTTGTGGTGTACGCGCCAGTGGATATCCCGGCCATGCATGTGGTTATGAACGGCGGCGACTCGGCTTACGTGGCGTTATTGCCGTCTGGGTTTGCCATAGTCCCGGATGGACCAGGGTCGCGTGGGTCCCAAACGCCGGCGAGCAACGGGAACACGAGCAACGGCGGCGTGAATGGAAGGGTAAGTGGGTCCCTCCTGACGGTGGCATTTCAAATCCTCGTGAATAGCCTCCCTACAGCCAAGCTCACGGTGGAATCGGTGGAGACGGTGAACAACCTCATCTCGTGCACCGTTCAGAAAATAAAGGCCGCTCTTCACTGTGAAAGCTGACTAGCTGCGTAGTAAATCACGTGACCCAGTTCATTTTTTTTTTGCTTTTTGCTTTCTTCACTGAAACGCTTTTCGGTGAGGTGTTTCGTGAAAGTTTATTTGGGGTAGTTAATTTGCCGACGGTGGGGCGTGTAAAAGACGCGAGAGGGATTGGTACTGGTGGTTTTAAAAAGGACTGTGAGGGGTGTTGAGTCAAGAACGAACCGCACAAAAAAAAAAAAACAAAACAAAACAAAAACAAAAAAAGAGAAAGTCCTTGCGTGGTGGTATGGATCCGAAACTCATACGGGTCCGGATCTTTAACACAAGGCAAGGGTGGTGGTTCGGGTATTGACTCAGGTCAACCCTTGCATTCTCAGTTAGTTAAAGGAAATTGTTTTTTTTATTTTGGATTTTTCTGGGTTCAATATTTTGATGAAATCTATCTATCTATTATATCTATAGAAATTTTGTAGTAACCATGTATGCTAACTGCGTTAACTTTTTAATCTTGATTAGTGAAGGTAAATACTATCTATCTATTATATCTATAGAAAGTTTGTAGTATATAACCATGGATACTAACAGCGTTAACTTTTTAACCTTGATTAGTGAGGTCAAATGCTATTCAAATTTTAATATATATATTGATGGTTGCGCCAAAGGATTGAAAATAAAATATTTTTTTAATAATATTGAAAATGAAATATTAAAATTTTGGGAGTGACATAAAAATTGACATTAATGTTCTAACAAATTAAAAGTTTGAAGTTTTTTAGAAAATTGTAGGAAATATTTGTGGGAGAAAAAAAAACTACTTGTGTTAATTGTGAATCATTTGGAAAATGAGAAGGCATTTGAATATTATCTATGGAAATAGTAAATGTCAATGTGAAGTAAGTTCATTTGCTTCCAAAAGAAATCACTTAAATGTTAATTATAAATTGGTCGCAAAATGAAAAGCTACTTAAAAACTTTTGGTGACCATGCATACCAACTGTATTTACTTTTTAAACTGTAGGGAAAAAGCCTACTCACAAAAGTATGCGGAAGACATGAGCTATTTATGTTTTTATATACCTTTTAATGGTTGGGCCAAGGGATGAAAATAAAATATTAAATTTTTGGGGGTGACATGAAATTGGTTTTAATATTCTAATAAATTAAGAGTATAACTTTTTCTTAGAAAATATAGAAAAGACACTTTGGGAGAAGAAATTAAGCTAGTTGTGTGTTAATTATGAATCGTTTAGAAAATAAAAGAACTCTGGTATGAAATACTCCCTCCGATCTTAATTATAAGACATATTTAACTGATTTTGAGAAAATTAAAGAGGAAAGTTAAATTGATTAATTTTACTCATTTTCCTAAAATGCCCTTATATAAATTTTCAATAACATTAACATACATCATTGATCTAGAATCTTCCTTTTCATACTTTTTTAATTGAAATGATGGTTTTGCCATATATTCATATATGTGTGTGTGTGTGTGATATACACACACATATATCTACCCCCCAAAACACACATACACCCCTGAGATACACACACATATATCTACACATAAATATAAACCCTCACATCTACCCTCACACACACATGTATACACATCCCCCCCCCCCACACACACACATATATACACACATACACAAATATATATATATATATATATATATATATATATATATATATATATATATATCTCTCTCTGTGTGTGTACACAACATATATTGACACACGTATAAACACACACACACATATTTATATATGTACACACATATAGACATACACACGCATTATATATATATATATATATATGTGTGTGTGTGTGTGTACACACAACATATATTGACACACGTATAAACACACACACATATTTATATATGTACACACATATAGACATACACACACATTATACACACACACACACACACACACACACACATATTTATATATATACACACATATAGACATACACACGCATTATCTGTGTGTGTCTATGCATATGTGTGTGTTTATATATGTGCGTGTGTGCGTGAGTGCGAGCGCGCGCGCGCGCGAAATTTTATGCACCTAAATACATATATTTACTAAAAACTAAACACATTTAAAAGAATATAATAGGGGTGTTTTAGGAAAAATTTGACAAAAATTTAAATTGTGTCCTATAATTAAAACCAAAACCAACTCCTAAATGTTGTCCTATAATTAAGACCAGAGGGAGTAGTAAATATCAGTGTAAATGACGGCCAAAAAACAACCTTTGAATGTTAATTATAAATCGGTCAGAAAATGACAAGCCCCATTTGATTTTTAATTGTGTTGCCAACATTTAACATAACAAAATAAAAGAGTGGTATTTAGAACTAACCGTTGGAATAGTTATGATTACTTGGTTTTATTCTCTTCATTAAGCACATTGAATTGCCACCATAATTATTAAGGTTGGAAATTATCGTGTTTAATCATCATTAATCCACCTTTAATCAAACATTATGGCTCATCAATGATCATGTAGCTCCCTGCTTATAAAAGTCAATGGGGTGTGTAGTCCATGTACACCAAGCTTTATCCTCAAACCTCCCTCATCTCTACTTTTGAATTAAACTACTATGGCCTATTTGCTACACGGAAAATAAGGCAATGGAAAAACAACAATCAGCATTTTCCATAAGGGAGGGGCGCAATTTTTTGCCAAATTTTCCAATTAACAATCTTTTTTTTTTTTGGAGGCGACTTATTTTCCTTTATACATAGAAAAATGGGTCTCACCTCTCGTCCTTGGGCTTAACTGGTAAAGGGGTCAGACTTTCTCACCAAAGGGAAGGAGTTCGATCCTAGAATTGATCAAAACGTTGGGAGAGACATCCTAACTCCTAAGTGCCTAGGTAAACGTCTAAGGATAATAGACGGCTCACCCTGCCCAACATTGGTATCACCTAGGAGAAAAGAGAAATTTCGCCCTGCCCTTAGATTGTAAGTGAATCTAACCCTTTTCTTAAAATTTGTTTAATTTATCAAGGAAAAAAAAAAAAAATGGGTTTCCACCTATTTTGGTGGGAACCCATTTTGATGTGGAAAATTTGGAAGAAGATAGTTTTATCCTTCTTGTAGATCTTGATAGCTTGAGAGAATTTGGGTTCAATTGACAATGAGTCTACTAAAAAGAAACCCATCACCACGTTTCTTTAGTAGCAACTAAGAAAGCTGTTGCTAAAAGATCTTTTTTTTTTTCCGTGATTATTTACTGATTATCTAGACAGAGGAAGGTGGGATTGAAATAAAATATCAAGATTTGGGAAGGAGGGCTAAATCAATTTTAACATTAATCCCAATCAAGATCAATTTTATTAGTATTACAGTGGATGTCAAATTTTATACAAGCAATAAATGAATTTGTTTGGAGAGGGAGAAATTAAAATTCCTAAGATTAAAATGGTGGCACCTAGCTACTACAAACCTGGTACATTAACCCCCATATGACTGTTCAGAAAACAAAACAAAAACAAAAAGCTATCTGATAATGAAAAACATCTCCCCTTTCTTTTTATTATAAAACACCAACTAGTAAATAATTTTTTTTAAAGTGTTTGTTTGTTTTTGATAAGTATTAATTATTTTTTTTCAACATATGCCTATAATTACTAAGGGTAGTGGGTGAAAATAATAATTAATATATATATTAGAGTTTAGTACAATTAATAAAGGTAATAATAGAAATCACTTAAATTGTAGGATAACTTTATTGATTTTAATTGTTTTTATTAGTTTATAAGAATTGTTATGTTGGTCCTTATAATAAGGTTCAGAAGGAGTATTTAATTTTGCTTGATGACTTACAACACTTAATAAATATAATTAATAAGGATAGTAAGTGAAAATAATAATTAATATAATATTAGAGTTTACTGTAATTAGTATAAGTAATATTAAAAATCACTTAGATTATAAGACAATTTTATTAGTTTTAAATATTTCTATTAATTTATAATAATTGTTAGTTGGTATCTTAAAATAAAAATCTGACTATTTACTTGATATCTTACAACACTTAATAAAATAAACTAACCAAAAAATCTCATTTACAAGTACAACCAATCATAAATTTGAAAACAATAAAAATATTTTTTTATGATCGTATTTTAAAATTTACCTCATATAATCCACAACAAGTGCATCGCGCTGGTATCGTATTGAATGTGTTAACTGTAGTTTCTTCTTGAAGTGTTAGGCACGCGCTGGTTTGTGAGGGTGGGAATTGGGGAGTGATTTGATGTGAGAAGGTCTGCTAATGAATTAAATGAGGGACCAGAAACTGAGGGTAGAAGCGTTGCCATCATTTAATGCTATGAGTTTGGCGCTGCCTACGTTTGCGTCATTTTCCTAATAAATCTTGGACACGTGGCGGAAATTTATTCGAAAGAGTAACGCACCTTTGTCAATTAAGCAAAAATATCTTAAAAATTTTTACTGCGATTTTTGGTTGGGGCGATTTTTTTTTGTTTTAAAGTATGAGTAATTTTATGATGATCGTTATTTTAATTATTTTTAATCATTAATTAATTAAATATTTTAAACTGATAATCCATATTTTAAAATTTTAAATTTGTCTTTCAAAAAATAAAAGATGAAACATGAACTTGTATGAATTTCAATCATAACAAAAATGACATATACTAACTTAATATATTTGGTCAGATATAAGTCAAAATTAAGTAAGACAACGGTTAAAGCAAAATTATTCTTCTTTTAAAACTCCTAAAATAAAATTGCCTACAACATTTTCCCACAACCAAAAAAAAAAAATGTGTATGCTTAGCTGTGCGCTTCTAACTTATTTTTGGATGAGCAACTCAGAGTAACTAAATAAGTTCACTATTTTCCAACAAAAAAAATAAGTTCACTATTCATAGTAAATGTGTAAATTTCTCTGGATACCCTTTTTGACATGGAATGGAACTACCATTTGATGAGAACTCTCATTCAACATGGTTACTTTAAAAAGAAATTATAATTTTTAGGAGATGAAGTGAATTGAGTTTTTATAGTTAAAAAGAAAATATACTTCTTATGTAAACATTATATTAAGATTAAAGGAACTATTTTCTATGATCCAAGTCACTCCTAAAAAGTCTCTACATTTATCAACTAAACATGGCTCATATTAAAATAATTTTATTTTAAAAAATTAATTAAATATTTAGGTATTGTACATAATTAGATGGACAATGTTTAAATGTAACTTTGTAGTATCTTATCCTTTAATTTTAAATTAAATATAAGAGTTAGATAATTAATTTACATATATTTAAATTAATTATATGTGAAAAATGTGTGTTGACTTCTCTAATACTAGTAGTTAGTTAGTTTACACATAATTTCAGCGAATGTTTTGTTTTGGCAAGAATTTCAGTGAACATATAAGTTATATAATCATGTAAAAATAACTTTTTTAAATCTTAAAATTTCATAATAAACTCCCATAAACATTTAAATATGTGTGATAATGGTCGTATTAAAAAGATTTGGCCAAGGTCACTTGGGTTGGATTTTTTTTTTTTTTTGCCTTATTAAGTCTTGAACAACATTGTTTTGAGTTTTTAAAAAATAACAATCTATGATATTTGTGCTTTTGGAACTCCATTTTGAATCATGTGGTTAGTCGTCATTCGTCGGTCAAAAGATTTGGCCAATGTCCCATGAATGTTCCATATACTCATTTTGGTTTAAAATATAAAAACCAAACTTTATAAGGAAGTGTGGCTTTTTTATATAAGATACACTTTGTTTTTATCTCATCATACAATGCCTTTTTCAAATTTATCCCTAGTTGATTTTATATGTCTAATATATTTCTCCAACTTATTATATCTCAATCATCTTTTTCACTCATAATCTCTCTCACACACCATCTCCAGCATTTTCAAATAAATTAAGAAAAACTTTAAACATTGTTAACTACTCTTTTATAGAATTTAACAATTTTTCAATTTTATCCATATTTAATATACATTATATACCCATGATAATAAGGTCAATATATAAATAAAAGGGTAAAATTATATATTATATAAAATTTTTCTCTTTACTTTATAAATAGGACAAAAAAAAAAGTTCTCCTCTCTTTACCCTATATATAGGAACATAGGAGTATTGCCTTTAATTAATTTTAATGAACTTTTTGAATTGTGTAATTTAGTTATTTACATCTTATATTTTGCATGCAAAGTAGTATTATGAATTAATGCTTTTATTTGAATATTATTATAATTATTATTTGTGTGACCCTGAATTTACCTCGGTTTGAATCTAAATTATAATCTTAACTAGTTTAGTGACTAATCCAATTTTTATTATCTTGGCAATAACATGAAACTACTAATTATATTTCCTTAAACTTTTTTCATGCAAATAACTTCCTCAAATTTTGAGTTATATACCAATAAACCTATTAACATTCAAGTAATTTATAGATAAATAATGAATAAAACATTTAGCATATAAGGGAGTTGTCTACATGAATGTTAAAGTTTAGAGGGTTACGTTTGCCATAAAGTTTTTAAGACGATGAAAGTTATTAAATATTTCCGTATGATATAAAATGCAGGGGAATTTTGTATAATTCATTTTTTAAAATAGGAATGCAGAAAGTGATTGATGGTTGAAGAAGAAAGCAAAACAATTAGTTCATTGATGAAAAACACTTGAATATATAACATCTCTTTGCCTTGACCATAATAATGTCAATATGTTTTTAAAATCTCTTCCGGGGCTGTTCATACAACACTATTAACACATCTCTTGTCCAATCGTACAATTAAAAGTATGTATAAAGTTTATTTCTCTTCTGGACAATACCAATTCATCATGAGATCTTAATTGGTAAGCTGAACAATTGAAATAAATGGGATACAAAAGTAAGAATATCCTATCTCGTGTGTGTGTGTGTGTGTGTGTGTGTGTGTGTGTGTGTGTGTGTGTGTGTGTGTGTGTGTGTGTGTGTGTGTGTGTGTGTGTGTGTGTGTGTGTGTGTGTGTGTGTGTGTGTGTGTGTGTGTGTGTGTGTGTGTGTGTGTGTGTGTGTGTGTGTGTGTGTGTGTGTGTGTGTGTGTGTGTGTGTGTGTGTGTGTGTGTGTGTGTGTGTGTGTGTGTGTGTGTGTGTGTGTGTGTGTGTGTGTGTGTGTGTGTGTGTGTGTGTGTGTGTGTGTGTGTGTGTGTGTGTGTGTGTGTGTGTGTGTGTGATAAGATATTCTTACTACCATTTTTTGTTATTACCAATATTATTGCCACTTTTCCACCGTTAGATCAGAATCTTATCTATCTTTATCATTTTTCTCTCCTATTAAGATTTTGATCTAACGATGAAAAAGTGATACTAATATTGGTAGTAACAAAAAAATAGTAGTAAGAATATCTTATCCCTATATATATATATATATATATATATATATATATATATATATATATATGTGTGTGTAATAAGCTTTTGAAAATAGACCGTGAGATCAGAACGGGTTAGTCAATAGCATACCGTTTATATAATTCACAACGAAGTTCTTTTGCTAATTGGCTATTTTTTCAGTGAAATAATGTGACATTTATAATATATTTGTATTATATAGAATTATTCTTTTACACACACACATAGTATTAATGATATTTGGTTCAGGGTTCATGGCTATCGCTCCTAACATAAGTGTAGCTTCTGGAACTCGAACTCAAGATCTAAAAGAATTTAGCGAAGTCTTACACTGTTATACCAACTCTATGTTAGTTTATGTAAAATTATTCTAAATCCACTCTTTTTACCAAGCATGAAAAGTGAAAATTGATTAAAAGTCCATGTTTTGAAACTTTATTGGTAAGAAAACCTTGCTATATTTTTATATATAGAAAATACCAATACTCTAAGGGTTAAGCAACTAGAAGTATACGTGAAGAGAAATGTTTTCTTGGAGGTTTTTTAGTGTCATTGTCCCATGAAAATATTAAAACGTAGTAATGCCACCCCAATTTAACACACATTAACGTTACTCGACCATTAATACTATGCTTGGCTTTTGTTGCAAGTTTTCAATATATGTACACAAATACAGTATCGTCAAGTTGCTTAAAAACTTATACTTCCTTCTCTCTCTACAAACTGGAACGGAGCATGGACCCAATCACCCAAATCTCCTCCACCACCAGCTTCTTCTCCTTCCCCACGACTCACTCATCTTTGATTTGATATTTTGATTTATATATGTTGCTATTATCTGATGATTTCTTGGTATTTCTTACCTTAATATATGGTTTTACTAGTTTTTTTTTTTAAAAAAAAATTCAATGCATTGATGATGCGTATGGTTCAGGAAGGAAGCAAGAAAAAAGCTCTAATAATGGTGGTTGAGTGATGAACATGAGGGAGAGGGATGCTGTTTTTTTATTCAGATTTTACAAGGGTGATTTGGGTATTTTTAATTTTTTTAGTTAATTAAATGGTTGCCGCGTCATTTCTCAACTCAGCAAACCACATCAACATAATAGGATTTAATGGTCAAACTTGATATCCATTAACTCAAGAGTGACATTGCTATGTTTTGAGACTTTTAACGTCGTACTCTGAGGGAAAAAAAAATTCAGGGCAATATTGCTCCTTCAAATATATTTTCGGAGCAAATTTACACCTTAACCCAAACTCTAATGATTTTGTGCATATAATACACTGGCACCTGAATTTTTGTCATTCTTACTAATAAAATTGTTTAAATATGGGGTTTTCACCTATTTCCCATTAAAAGAATAAATCATATAAAATTTGTTCTATTTTTTTGTTTTCTCGGAACAAATACCTATTTTTTTTTTATTATAAAACACTTAATTGAAATCCAATTACCAAAAAAAAAATTGTATGAAAAAGAGGAAATCGAATAAGGTTACAGTCGTTTTTTCCCTGCATGATTTTTTTTTAATTTTTATTTTTACATTGTAATTATGTCGATGATTTTTTTGAACAATAAAATTTTTTTTCTTATATCATGTATGATAAATTTATAACCTATCCAAAATCTTCAAACAAAGGGGTTTTCAGTTGAAAGAAATGTTTCAACTCAATTATAAATGGAAGGCTCATAATAATCCACATACATATTGTCATCACTATTAACGACACTTCACAATGTTGCTGGCACAATCCACACATGGGCCCCTTCCCACAAAACTCTGGAATCTGCTTTTTGAACTTTAAACCCTAATAATATTTCCCCCTCAATCATATAATTATTTAATATTTGGTTTTTTTTTTTAAACAATTTCTCAGATCATTGATGAAAGCACCTCTATTGAATCTATAAAATTTTATTAAATGTGCATTTAAATGATTTAGACACTTTCGAAACATTGCAGTATATGACTCAGACAAGAGTTGAGAGGCTTGATCCTTTTGTTAATGAGATTATAACATTTTATAAGTCCTAAGAGCTTGTAATGGTGAAGTCCACGAATTAAAGACACACATGACTTCTAGGTTCTAACAGATTAAGTTTTGAATTTGAGTTTTGCGTATTAAATAATCACTACAAGTTTTTATATATTTTCAATTTTTCATAAACTTATTAATTTTGTATTAAAACCATGGTTTCCAACGCTACACTATGATTTTCTTGTCAAAATAGATTGTGGAGAATTTGAACGTGTTTGTATAACTTAATCCAATTATGATTTTGAGGGCTAAAAGCTATTTTGGATTTTGAGGGGTATTCGAAGATACTTCAATTTTAAAACTATTGTTTGAACTAAAACCATAGTTTTGAAAGTGTTCCCAAACATACATTAGCGAACCAACGCTACTATAAAAATCATCATATATTATAGTTATTGACTGTAGGACATTACGATTTTGAACTATCATATGCAAGTGTTACAAAAGCTCAGTACATATATAGTATAGTTCTGAATTGTTATTTGTTCTAAACCTATTAAGACTGTTATAATATAACATTCATTATGTATTCAAGCTTAGTGGTATCATGATATGCCTATTGATGTAATACTAATTAACGGGTATACGTAAACAACCATTATAATACATGGTAATGCATAACAGTCTCATTTTACAATCGTTATTTATTTAGTAACATATATTAGAGTTTTGTGTACGAAACTGTGACTTTTAATAAAAATAAATAACGATCTTATATAAACAACTATTATGTATTTAAATGTTATATATCCTTATGTGACATCCACTTTGACATACATAACATTTATTAGTTGTAATTGTTATGTATTAAATAATATTATATTATAGTGCGTAAATCTATAGTAGTAAAAGTTTATTCTTATGAAAATAATGATAGAAGAGGTGTTTCAAGAGGTATTAAACATGACCGGAGGGACTTCATCAGCTAGTAATGTTGTTTCACTTACAAATTATAAGTAAAAGGATTAATACCTATAAATATAATTGATATAAAAAGGGGGGAAAAACAGCAAGGACGTAATTAAAAGTGAGGTGAAATCATAGGGACTTGTATATTAATTTTCTCAATATTTTCAAGAAATATAGAAAATATTTAAAATAAGGAATTATTCATCATCACTTTAAATGATGCAAATGAAGAATTTATGTGTGGGTGATAATGATATAAGCGCCGAATAGAGATAGTGAGATTTGAGGATGAACGAACACAACAAAGTCAGTAAAGTCACACGTGAGGGATGAGAGAAGACGAAGGCAATTAACTCTGAGAAAAGGAAAGGCTATCCGAAACAAGCAAAGGCCTTTAATGTCTCTCATTTTTATCTCTTCCTTACTTCCTTCCTTCTACTTCATTCATCACACATGCTCATGGCCCCACATTCTTAAAAACAAAACATTAGGTTTGATAATGACATCAAACTTTGGTTATGCATTGGTAAATTCAACTGTGTGGTTAAAACCACCCCTCCTCTTTGGGTTTAACTGGCGTGGGGGTCGGTCTTTCTCACCTTTATGGAGTGGGTTCGATCCCTGCGTTGGTCAAGGCGCTGGGGGAGGCATCCTAGGGGTCTAAGAAGTAATGATAACACTGGTAGAGGTGGAGACATGTGTACTCTCTAGCTAATATCCCTTGTAGAATGGGCTTCAAGCGCCCTTCCCTTGGACTGTGGGTGAGCCCGACTCCTTTCCTAAAATTTTTTTTACCACAAAAAAAAACTATGGTTAAACCGGAGTCAACTCAACCATTAATTGAATTAAAATATAAAAAATATTTATATATAATCTTGAAAATAGCCATTTTTAAATAAAAAATGCATTGACCAACAAGTAACTAGAATATTCAATTACAGACCCCATAAAATCCAACTAAATATTGTATAAAAAAAATAATCCAACAAAATAAAAAATCAGGCCAGTCAACATGGATAAAACTTTTGACCAAACTATCCACACTACTGTGTGTGATGCTTGCCTTAGCTATATGAATCCAGTAGATTAATGATCAATAATAGCGGTTGAATGTCTGGATTAAATTTGATTATTTATATTTAACAATGTCTTAAAAATATGTACAATTAAAATTTGATCTAATAAACAATTTAAAATTGTAATAAAGACATAGTGAAGCAACTGAGTGTTGATAGTTGTTACTAATAGAGCGTGTTATGACCTCTTAAATATGTAGGAATATTTAAAAAAAAAAAACGTCTTTTAATTGAACCATCATGCTTAAACTAGATAATACATTATCAGGAAAACAAAAATCAATAGTACAAACAAGAGATATAAAAGAGAACTTTCTATCAATAGACAATAGAGTGTGTGTGTGTGAGTAAAATTTATAGTAGGCTACAATTCCATGTTTGTAAACTTGAAGGCCTCCCTTTAGAATACACAATTTGCTGTTTGGGTGAGGTTCTCCATGTCACTATTTAATTCTTGTGGTACAAACAATGTCTCATTTTATAATCTCTTTTTGACCAAAATATTATTGGGCCTGGCCCAATTACGGAAGATTATTTGTGAAAAGGAGAAGTGTATGTAAGCCCATGGATCCAAAAATAATAAACCTTAAAGCCCAATAGTTACCCATATCCATAAGTTGATCTACTCATCATTATATCTGTTTCTTCTCAATTCAATGTCTCCACTATTAGATTATGTTTTAATCACTGAGATTTATTCTATTTATTATGATATATTTATAACATTAAATATAATAAAAAATCTATCATAAATATAATAAAAAATCTATCATGGTATGTAGAATAAATCTCAACCATTAAAATATTATCTAATTATATATATATATATATATTAAGGGTATGTTTGGTTCAACGAAAGGGAGGAGGAGAGAGAAATTTTAATGTTACATTGTATGGTTTAGAAGGGAATAAAGGGAAAATATTTTTATATGGACAACTTTGCCCTTATTTTATTTAAGTGTTTATTTTTCAAACATTCACGGGAGAAAGGAGGGAGAAGAACGTCTCCATTAATCTAGCTCTTTATTTTCTCATCATTTAATATCTTTACTATTAGTTCATGTTTTAATAGTTGAGATTTATTCTATTTATCATGGTATATTTATTACATTAAAGATAATAAGAATCTATCATGATATATAGAATAAATTTCAACCATTAAAACATCATTTAATGGTGTAGACACAAAGGGTATGTTTTGTTTAACGGAGAGGGTGAGAAGGGAGGGTAGGGGAGGGATTTTAATTGAGGAGATGAGCGGAGAGGGAGGGATATTAATATTGCATCGATTAGATTGATGAGAATGGAAAGGAGAAGAAAAATGTTAATGTTACTTTATTTGGTTCAGAAGGGAATGAGAGGAAAAATATTTTCATATAAACAGCTATGCTCTTATTTTATTCAAGTGTTTATTTTTCAAACATATTTAGTAAAAGAAAGACTGATGTACACTTTTAGTCCTTTAAGTTTACATAAGGTATACCATCGGTCCCTTAACTTTATAAAGTATACTTTTTGTCATATAATTCTAACATCGTTAATATTAATAATGGAAAACGCTAACCAGCAAATTCAGCTGATGACTATGTAAGTTTAAGTGTTGACTGTGTAATTAAAATCTATTAATTTAAAATTAAAATATGCATAAATTAAAAAAAATCTAAATCCCTGATGAAACAGTCATTATCAAAACCCTGATTATATTAAAAAAATTAGTTTAATCTAAATATAAAAATTTTAGTTTAATAATCTAAATATCAAAATCTTAATTTTATTTGCAACGATTTTTCAGTTTATTTTAGTTTAATAATCTAAATATACTATATTAAAAAAATTAAAACTTAAATATGCTCAATCGGTTGCACAGTTATCAGTTAAGTTTGCTATATTAAGATTTTCCATTAGCAACATTAATGATGTAAAAAATATAGGACCAAAACTCCAAAAGTATACTTTATGAAGTTTAGAGATGAAAAATGTATCTCATGTGAGATTTAAAGGACTAAAAGTATATTTTAGTCTAAAAAAATTGTAAATAGTATTTAGTGTAAGAATTATAATTTTACAAATATCTAGGTCAAAAAATAATTTTATAATTATCAAAACTAAATAAATATAATTAAAACAACACTGATATTATACTACGATTATAATATAAATACAATACCAATATATATATATATATAAAAACCGAAAAGTGCCTTCAACATGTTAGAATATCTCAACCCAATATAACCTAATAACCCTAATACCTAGTAAAGGCAGGGAAATAATGTTTCTCATTTATTGAGGTAAAGTTGAGTTTATAATAATAATCACAACAACACAAGTCTTGCCTATTTATAGTCTACAAAAATAATGATGTAATGATACACACACACACACACACCAAAACTAACTAACTCATTTAGACTTATTTATTTACAATTTATACAAATATATATTTTTAACACTTCCTTAAGTTTGGGGCGCAAACTTACTAACAGTCCCTGACTTTCCCAAAAACGTGCGCTGAACATCTCTAGAAACTAGTTTTGTTAACAAACCTGCTTCTTGTTTATGAGATCAAACATGCTGAAGACTTCTCACCTTCTCTCACCATTTTTCACGAACAAAATGATAGTCTACCTCAATATGTTTGGTTCTTTCATGGAAGAATGGATTTGTAGCTTATGGATTGCTGCAATGTTGTCACAATACAAAGATATTGGTGTTTTTTTTTTGTGAAATCTGCAAGTCACAAAGAAGACCAAGTGCCCAAGCCATTTCTATATCAAGCAAATACTTCATATGTCCTAAATCTTTAATTTTAAAATTATTATATATAAAGGCTTTAGCATATCTAATTCTTTCTTTAGAACTACCAATGATCAACAAATCATCAACATACACTAACACAAATATTACACCATCATGCCAATCTATTGTAAACAATGAATAATCACTTTTACTTTGAATTAAACCACCCCTAATAAGGGCTTGAGATAATTTCTGGTTCCATTGTTGGAAAGCTTGTTTAAGTCCATAAAGAGACTTCTTTAGCTTATATACCAAATACTCCCCCTTACTTTCAAAACCTTGAGGTTATCTCATATATACCTCCTCTTAGAGATCTCCCTACAGAAAAGCGTTATATATATCCATTTGATAAAGATTCCATAAATATATAACAACTAATTTCAGCACTAATCTAATCGTAAACATTTTCACTACAAGGGAAAATATTTCATAATAATCAATTTCTTCCATTTGGCTATATCTTTTTACTACTAACCCAGCCTTATATTTGTCTATATTATTATTTAAGTCATCTTTAACCTTATATACCCACTTCCAACCAATTGTTCGCTTATCCTTGGGTAGTTTCACAATTTCCCAAGTTTGGTTGTCTATTAATACTTGCATTTTTGCATTCATGGCCTTGACCTACCTAGTATTAGAAATTGCTTCTTGGTAAGGTATAGGCTCAAGCACTGTATCAATAGAAGACAAAAATCCTAAATGATCAGCAGAAACAGATGCATATGAAACAAACTAATTAATAGGATACGAACAATGATTTTTCTGTTCTGGTTCTGTTTCAGAAACCAATAATGAGCATACAAAATCTTTAGACCAAATTGATGGTCTCCTATTTCTTAAAGGTCGTTGCTGATCTGAATCAGTTGACAAGCATCTATTTTATCATACTCATTATGATAAAACTGATTATCATCACTTTCTTGTGAATTACCATACTTAACCTTTAACGAATCAGTTTGTGTCTAGGAAGGTTTTGTGTAATACTCTAATTTTCATAATACATGTAAATATTATATTTTGATAAATAACACCTATTAAAATAGATGAATTTGTGGTCTCAGAACTAGTGTAATAATTACCTTATTTCCTAAGGTGAATTCTCATGAAATTAGGAGGAATAAAGAGCTAAAAATCCTTAAGTGAATTTGTGGGTTATAAAATACCCTGAGAATATTATGATAAATCCTAAGAGGCAACTAAATATTTATTAAATATTAGAGAGTATGTTGTCTCTAATTTAGATAATTTATGAGATTATTTCCCTTGGGAGATGATGAAGCAAAATTAAATATCATTTTGGGGAACATAAATTACCCCATGATTTTTAATATTATGCATGATGCATAAATTATCAATATCAATAAAATAGTTGTGAGAAAATAATTAATCCTAATTAAGAAAATTATCAACAATTAGTAAGTGATTAAATAAGTAATTAATTGCTAATTATTTAAACATGAATAAAAAGGGGGATTAAGCACATAATTATAACTAATTAATTGTGCCCCAAAAAGTCAACAATGACATGGTGGAGCTTTGAGAGCCAAGTGTTTTCAAGATATTTTCATCTAATTAAGCTTAAGCCTTCAATTAATTAAATTAACCAATGACAATTATATTTAAGAAGCTTTAAACACTTGATTAGAGGGTTGGTTATAGCTTATTAAATCTTCCCCAAAGGTCATAAAAACGTCCAACACATAAGGGAGTAAGATTTGGATAAGATTTCATAATAAAACACATGCAAATGCTCTTGATTAATTGGCAAACCAATTGGGTATAGTCATGTGGAGCTTAGGGACACCTAAACACTTAATTGTGTCATCAAAATGACCTCATCAACTTGCCAAGGAAGTAAAAAACGTCCAGACCAAGAGGTGTAGGGTGGATATGAACTCCTTATGATGCAAGTTGAATCCAAGGGATAGAAAGCAAGAAGAAGATTTTGAACTCTAGGATAATTACCAATTGAGCCATTGAGTTTTTCCTATAAATAGAGACCTTGAGCTTTTTCATTCTTCATACCAAACTCATACCAAAGATTGGAGAGTTAAGAGGAGAGTGAAGCAAGAAGGAGGAAGGAGTTCAAGAGTCTTTAAGAGGATATCCGGGAAGTCCAGGGCCGGATTCAAAGGTCGGACATTTGACGATTACCCGGTGAAAGGTATGATCGGGTACTGTAACACTAACTCTGATACTTATTGTATGCTTATATGTGATGGACAACTATACAAATGAATTGTATAGATAACTTTACATGTGATGTGTATTGTTAACATGGATAACTATACATGTGAGTTGTATAGATAACTGTACATGCGATGTGTATAGATAACCTTACATGTGATGTGTATGGGGAATATATTAATCTTGCATTTGCTATATACTTATGTGTTGATTAATGCTGTGATGTCATACATATTTTGTTTATATAAGCATGAGGTTAAGTGTTACCTGAGGTCCAATGGGTATTGGACCTCAGTCTTAATGAATAGTACAGGGAAGAAACCGGGATAGAAAAGGTACCGGTAGATGGAGCCGTGAGAAGGCACTGGTGGACGAGGCTGGGAAGAGACACCGATCAAAGCAAATGCCAGGAGAACGTCCTCAGAGTGTTCATTCTGGCATGATTTAACGATGTTATCTCAAACGGTTTGGTGCCGAAGGCAGGGCTAGTCTATGTGGGTCAGTCAATAAGTCACCGTAAACTCGGTGAGACTCCCATGATAGACACCTACCTGGTCAAATTGTTTGATTAACTGAGTTAGATTTATTGCCCCAAGTCTAGCTACGGCTTGGTTGAAGATTGTATAATTACCACGTAAGAATTGTAATTATACAAAGCTCTGTAATTGTATCACATAAATATTCATTCGGGAAAATTTTTAATATACCAGCTTATATTGGGCATCAGCATATGTCTAGACATTTTATATCAGATACTCATGTCCAAATATTAACGCATGCTTTCCGTTCCCGCATTACTCTAAGCTGTAGCACCTCAAACTCTGTTGATTTTCCTAAAACTAAGTGTCGATCCACACAATTTTCAAGCACGGAATTTGGGGTGTTACAGAAGTCATATCTCTTAAGCTATATAGTGTTACAGCTTCGTGGAAGGGGTTTCCAATTTGTGTTGCTTAGTTGGTATGCTTCTTGTCCTACCATCCTAGTTACTTGGTAAAGACTTTCATATATTGGACCTAGCTTCCCATTACTTGGCTTTTTGATGTTTTGGAACACTCTTTAAAGGTTCCAATCTCCACTGTTGCCCATGCAACCTCTATTGTAGCTTCACCGACCTTCCACCTCTTGTAACCGTCACCCATAAGAGAACTTCACTAGGTTCTATCCCATATGCTTGTGCGAATGCCTGCCATACTTGATTCGAACACCACTGCTTATATTTCTTATTCCATTGTCGCCGCCTCACTTAAAGCCATTTTCAAGGCTTCCTCTATCTTCGGCGCATGTGGTCGCAGTAGCAGGCCACTTATTTTGTCGTCATTCTTACCTAAGCTTCATCACATGCAGGTGTTGGTTTAGATTTTTTGGTGTGCACAGCGCACACTCAAGTGTGCACTAAAAATGTGTAGCACACAAATATTTTATCTTTTTAGAGGCAAAATGATATGTTGCTTCATTTTTCTATCTTATTTTCTTTCAATCAAATAAAAATTTTCCTATTAACCCATTTTTCTTTTTCAGTGAAAATATTTTCCATTCCATTTCATTCTTTTCATTTCCATTCTTACCTTTCTTTGATCAAAACATGGCCTAATTTTTTATGGGATTAAATTTGATGCAGCTATTTTTTTCCCAATAATATTGTATGATAATAATATGCTTGGAATGTAATATTAGGATGTCTCTCAACAAGGGTATAAAAACACTATATTTTTAATGATATTATATAGTTATATAGTTAAGATAATGAAGGGGAAAATATTGAAATATAATTAAAATTAAGAACACCATGACATCAAATTTTTCATATGCACATTAACATTTGATGGGATAAGAGTTTATTTTTATAAATTATATTTAAAATCTTATGAATCACAAAATGAATAAATTATATTTATATAATATTTGGCCAAAAAATTAATTTATATAATATAAAAGAACAAATATGTATTCAATATATAAGGGTAGAATGGTAAATTGATTATTGGGTTAAGGTGCAAAAATACATATGACATTTTTCCTCAGAAGCGCCCACCACCATGTGTTTTTTTTTAAAGCAAAAATACACACGTGGTTACTATTTTAGAGCAAAAATCACATTTCACCGTTAAGTTATTGTTCACCGCATTTAAGTTATTATTCACTTCATCTCTTTCTCTCTAATCACGATGAACAACAACTTAACGGCGGGATGTGACTTTGCTCCAAAATGGTAACCACATGTGTATTTTTGCTCCAGAAAAAAGCACATAGTGTTGGACGCTCATGGGGAAAAAGCTCATGTGTATTTTTACACCTTAACCCTTGATTATTTATTACCCTCCCCTCCCCTTTTGAACTAAAGGAACTACTCTCTTCCCCTCTTCTCCAACTAAACCAAATAAATAAACTAGTCTCTTTTCCTTTCCTTCCATCCTCAACCCTCTCATCCCCTCCATTCGAATCAAGAGAAAATGGAGAAAGATATCAATAGAAACATTCTTCTCTTATCTCAACTAATCCTTGTCTCTACTTCCTCTTGACTTAAGGTCACAATCATTATATCATGCTTAATGATTGAGATTTAATGCTTTGTAACAATATTATAATTGTGTATTTTTATTATATGTAATATAATAATAATATTTTTTATATGGCATTAAATCTCACACATTAAAATATGATCGAATGATTGAGACATTAAGTGGAGATTGAATCATGTTTTAATGAGTGAAAATTAATGCTATGTAACAAACTAACAATACTATTGTATATTTTTATTTAATATAATAATAATTTTTTTTTTCATATGGCACTAAACTCACCCATTAAAATACGATATAATGATTGAGATATTAGGCCAAAAGGGAGAAAAGGGAGAATTTAGTGGAGACAATCATCTGACATTCATATGCCCTCCATATTCTTTGATGGACTTCATAGGCCTTCTTTATATTTTTATATTTACTAGAAAACACGTATATTTAAAATTACTACAATTCAACACCATACACAATAAATGATGAAATATATCTTTATTTTATCAGGAAATATACCTGTTTTCAAATAGTAACATGGAATGATGGAAACACTATCCGATATCCATTGATGTTTTTTTTTCGTGACTTGTCATTCTCGAAGCAAAATGCCCTAATTATCATTTTAAGAAGTTAATAATGAAAAAGGCAATATGTAAATACTAGTGACAAGAGAAATAGATAAGTTATTGTTTAAGATGATAAGTAGTTGTGCCTTGTAAAGATAAAATACAAGTCCAAACTCTATGTATCGGGAAAGGCAACAACAATCTACCCATTGAAACTTGAAAGCGGAAATCCCTAATCAAATAAAAAAAAAAGGAAAAATTAGAACGATTGACCTATAGTAAATAATATTTATTAGAAAATATTGTAAAAGTTTTAATTAGTTAAAATGATTAATTAAAAAAATAAAAATTTAAAATTATTAAATCACCCCTAATCAAACCTTCTACATTTTCTCCCACATTTTAAGTTTAAAGCTTATGTGAATTTCAAAATTTAATTAAACTAAACAAGATTTTTCTCAAATACTTTTAGGAAAAAAATAACACAAATATCTTTTCGTTTTGTCAAAATTATAATTTTATTTTAAAATTGAAACAAACGTGAATTGAAAAAATTACATAATTTTAAGGAACTCAAAATTGGTATTATAAACGTTAAAGAAATGTGTGTGTAATTTAAAATTGAGAGTCACGTTCATCATGAGGAGGCCTTCTAGTGTTGATGGCTGATGATAACAAATCAAACCCTCGATTTATAAAATTATAAATTATAAATAATATGACTCATTTTTCATAATCACAGTTGATATTCACGTTAACATGTGATAAATTTTAAATTAATATTAAGATCATATCAATTTTTTATAAATGTATTTTTTATATTTCAATCTTTGACATAATCTAGTTTTATTTTTGTCATTTGAATCTACACAACTAATTCTAATAAAATTTGAAATATGTTTAATTTTTTGTTTTGGTTGATAAAGTCTATTTGATAGAGGCTTTTTTTTTTTCTATATAAATTAGGAAAAAAAGTATTGATATAAATGGGTCAATATCTATGTTAATAATTAAATGAGATAATGATAATATGATTATATAAATGTTAGTTACAATTTAAAAAATTATGATTTTGGTGGTAGTAATTTTGGTGAAAAATATGTCTAACCCCTTGTAATTACAACATTTATTAGAGTAATACAATGAATTTTAGTCAAATTTAATGTTCTAAAATGGAAAAAAGAAGTATTAATTCCATATGCCCTATTGGTGCCAACAATTGTCTCAGAATTTTCGATTTCGGTGAAATTGAGTATTTCGGGTAAAATTGACCCTTTTGTCAAAATTTACCTTTGCTTTTAACCAATTACATGTATATTATAGATGGAGTTTGTCACAAAAAATTTGGAATATTACATTTCTCCTCCCATTAAATAAATTTCATTGCTCTGATACCAAAAATGTCTCCATAGTGCCCATACGACTTGGCAACATCTCGTGCCTTAGCCGTTAGTCTTACACACCACCTCTAGGCTTAAGGGCGGCGCCCATACTCCCAAGTGCAACTAGGCATTTGGCTAGCCTTCGTAGTTCCTACCATGTCAGGTAAGAGCCAATCCTTTGTGATAGATTAGATTATAAGAACGCCCGATTGTGGATCTGAATTTGCCATCTGGCCAAACTAGTTCTAATTGCAAAAAGTCATATCCCTTGTAATTATGACATTTATTAGAGTAATACAACGAATTTTAGTCAAAATTAATGCTCTAAAATGGAACATAGAAGTATTAATTCCATATGCCCAATTGGTCCCAACAATTGTCTCAAAATTTTCAATTTCAGCAAAATTGGGTATTTTTGGTAAAATTGATCCTTTTGTCAAAATTTACCATTTCTTTTCACTAATTACATGTACATTATAGATAGAATATGTCAAAGAAAATTTGGAATATTACAAAATAAAATTCAAATTATTTTGAAAATATAATGTATGTGATGTTGAAAGAGAGAATATGAGAAGTTTAATCAAAGACCATGGAGCATTTCTTAATACATATTTTAGTAATTGCTCATCCTAAATAATTTTATGGTTATTATTAATAAATATTATTCTCTCTAGGTCTTTCTTTCTACCTTTCCATAAAAAAAATATTGTTTATAAAATATTTTTTTTGTGTATTTTTAAATTCTTCAAATAAGTTGCTTAAATTTTATTATTTATTTTTGTAATTCAACATGTTAATAATAACTTTTAAAAAGATATTAAAAATCTTAAGGATTGAAATATTACCATAATCGTAGAAAAAATAATAAAGGGATAGAAGAGGAGAAAATCTCTCCAATATTATCAAAATCAAGAAATTGATACTTTTAATTCCTAAACAATTTTTATTCCACCATCTCACCATCATATTCAAATTACCATTCAAAATGTGAAAACATTAACTTTTAGTCATGTGTTTTTTTTTTACAAAACAATAAATGGAAGTCAATAACAGGATCTATAGTCTATTCATGTTATTTTACTTTTTATGTTTTACTAAATTTTTTTATCATTTTTAATATTTTTGAGTGATTATATGAAAGCTTATGTATATCAAGATTTATGGCTTGCTTGGTAACATGGAATTTAGGGGTTGGGAAGCAGAATCCAAATTTTGGGTTTTTAGAAGTAGGGTTTGGTATAAAGAAGTTACTTTTCTCGAAGCATCACTTCTACTAAAATTGATGGAATCTAGTTCCTTAGTCCTTTTATGAGAACTCAATTCCATCAGCAAGAGTTGGCTTGAGTGGAAGGGGCTCTGGTCGCTTAAGCAAGAGGTCTTGGTTTCGAGCCCTTGTGAATGCAAAATACTTCCCTTGGAGAGGTCCCTGCTTTGGCACCTGACAGAACCTCGAAATGGTTGCACAATTTGCCACCATTATATATATATATATATATATAAAGAACTTAGTTTCACTTTTATGGAACTGGGTCTCGAAACTGGAATCAATTCTCTGACCATTTTACCCTCTTCCCCTTCCTTTAGCTACTACCAATCTTTGTCACCCCAGCCTCCATCCACCTTTGTTGCCCAAGCCTCTACAACCACATCCCCTCCTCTTCCTCAATCTTTGATCTCCACTTCAATGTCCATACACACATCTACAATCTTAGTGAGGATGGAGGAGAAGATTTGACAACAGAGAAGTACTAACAACAGTGAGGACGCCTTCATATCTGAGAGGAAAAGGCGACGACTTCATATATGTGATAATGTAGGAGAAGTTGCGATTGAGATATGAGATGTTGCAATTCAAATATGAGAGGTCGCAATGAGAGATTTGGTCTAAGCTCTTCTATATCCTCATCGTCCTCCTTTCCTCCTCTCCTTCAACGATGCGTCAATTCTGGATCACTTTGTTTTTCCTTTTGGGTTGATATTTGTTTTGATTTGATTATACTCTATTTTGTTTAGATTGATTTTTATAGATTGAGTTTGGATTTGCTTTCTCCAGCAATGGTGGGAGACAATTTCCGATGAACATAGGCTGGAAGATGCATTGTTGGTTAGCGGAGATGGGTGTTGGATCTGTTGGTTTTTTGTGGGAGGGATTTTTTTATGCTCGAGTGTATTTGGGTATTTTTTATATTATTAAAATTTATATATAATTTCTATATTCATATCAAACACACTTTAAAACTCATTTCCCTACCATTTCCACTTCTATTTATGCTTGGGTGTATTTGGGTATTTTTCTATTATTAAAATTTATATATAACTTCCATAGTTATACCAAACAGACTTTAAAACTTATGTCAACCTCCATTTCCACTTATATTTCTACTTTCATCACTTCCAATTTCACAAAAACTCCTTTAGCATACCAAATGAGGCATTAAAGTTGGGTACACAAGTTCTTTCAATTATTCCCCTCTGATGGTCAATTATTGGAAATCAACCATACATTTGATATCAGAGCATTCATCTCCTCCTTCTAAGGTAAATAGTTATGAGATTAATTTTCAACTCTACATAGACTAACCCTATAATCAAGATTAAGAATAGTGAATGCAAAGCACAATCTCATTCTATTTTGGTGTTATTATATGTCAATAAGTCAAAGTTTATATATAGTGGCCTAATTATTAATAAAAGTATAAATCTTTCAACTCTTACAGTGTAACTACTTATCGGGAACACTCATCATCTTCAAGTATCAACTCCAACTTCATCATGCTGCATGCATAGTCATGCAAGGATAGGGCGGTTGACATGAATTATTATGGTGATTGTTTATGTATCTTTCTTATGGTCCATGTTGAGTTAGTTCATTAGCTCAAATACACATAGGTAAGGTTCTAAAACCCGGACTGGTTACTAAACTGGTGGGAGTACTGGGTTAAGGGTCAATGGGTCAGACCCCGGGGTCAAACTGGTATTAATTAAAAATATAATTCAATTTAAATTAGTAAAATTATTTATATTTCAATAATAATAATAAATTTGTGTAAACATGGAAGGATGTGTAGTAAAGGAGGATGAGTAATTTTATATTGATTTTTTTGAAATGAAGAGATCACAGTCACATGCTTGGCAAAATGTGGGATTTTTCTTTTTAGTCATAGTTCACACTCAAAGGGCTATGGAATTAGGAAAGCAACTTGACGAGTGTTTGACAATAGTTGATTGGGCATGAAAAAGCATGTGCTTAGGAATGTGGAATTATTAATTTATTATTTTAGGCAAAATCTTTCTCTTGTTTCGAAGGGTACCAAAAGGGAGAAGGTTTTGTTTATCACACTTATCAGAGATTTTTCTGCACAGTTCGAGGGTCACCTTCTTCAGCTAATATGAGGCACCGCCATTAAGAAACATCGTCGAACACCTTCTACAGCCTTGCTGATGGATGAACGAAACACTGTTCGAGTCTTTGGTCTCTGTTGGAGTGGGTTGGAGATGAGTTCGAAAACAATGGAGAAGGTGGAGATAAGATGCTCGCACCTCACCATCTTCCTTGCCAATAATAGTCAGATCTCATCTTTCTCACTGAGCACTATGATTTATCTTCTCCAATGATGTCACATCTCATCTTCCTCACTCATCAACGAAACCCTCACTCCATCATCCATAGCTTCCGTCGATCTCTATTTCTTTACTGAGGACCCAACTTTTTTTTTCCCAGATCTCTGTACTTCTCGATCTTGGCTTGTCCATCTTTTTTTTCCCAATAGACTTGGTGACTCCTTAACTCAGCCGATTTAGGCCAAGTTGTCTGAGTTAACCTGGAGTCATCGAGTCAACCCAAGTTTACCCTAACTTGGACCGTTTTCCTACCGGTTCTTCGGTTTCCGGTATGAACTAGCCAGTTTGGTCTGAGTTCCTAAACCATGCACATAGGGCCAGATAGAAAAAAGTCAGGTTGTAAATATGATTTGTGTTTGGATTGACTATTTGACTTTTTGCAAAAGTAGTTTTTTCTTAAATTGATGTGTGTTTGAATTATTATTTGAAAAGTCAGTTGAGACGTAAAATGACTTAAAATGACATGAATTATATTGAATACTACATATACATATTAGTTAAATATATTGAGATAATAAAAATTTTAATTTGAAAAAAAGTTAAATGATTATTTAAAAAATTAATAAATAATGAAGTCCTTAATTAAATATATTTAATAGATAAAATTGTTCATAAAATAAAATGCATACAAATAATACATTAATTTGAAATTCATTAATTTTCAACCTTAAATGATTTGCCTTGCATGTATTAAATGATTTGCCTTACATGTGAGTTTTTTCAACCTTCACAAATGAAAAAAAATTATTTGCCCTACATGTGAGCTTTTTCGGCCAACCAAACTATTGACCCTTCACAAATTATACGTAGAACGATGTGATGTGATGGTTTGCTCAGTGAGGCATGTGAGCCTTGCGTCACGTTATGAAATAAGCTCCACTTTAGAGCTTATAAATAAGCCCAGCAGAGTTGGACTTTTTCATTAAGCCCATTCGATGCAACCCCCAACCCAAACAGATTTATTAAGCTTTTTTTTAGTGTGTTTTCCCATTGGACTTTTTTGATCTAAACGCTGGGCCAACGCTCAATCCAAATAGACCCATAGGCTTTTAACGATACCTCTTTTTTTTTATTGAAATTGATTTTCATTAAAAAAAAAGGAATTGTAACGGATAGCCGAACTAATATGGAAGGTAATTTAAAATGTTCAAAAAGTACTTGAAAACCTATTTGGTTCAACATTTTAACTACATACCCATCTAGTAATACAATGCAAGGTATTGACACAAGTTCTTGTTTCGTTTTATTAAGAATGGGTGGGTTGTATATTTAATTAAATAGGTATAAAAATAAAATTATCAAAATAGCCTCATCCAAAAAAGTTCCTCATCCTTCCTTTTCTCTATCTCAAGTCATACTCCTCCTCCTTCCTCATTGAGAGCTGTAATTCTTTTTGAATACATTCTAAAATTCATTACCTTTAGTGAAACATTACATTAAACAGTAAATGAACAATTTTACTCATAACCTTTACCTCCAGGAGCGCCCAACACCACGATTTTTTTTCTAAACCAAAACTACACACGACGTCACGTTTTGGGAGCAAAAATATCACGGGCCATTAGTTGACCAGACGTTGACTGTTAACTTGAACGGAATGAACAGTAACGCCGCTGAAATTACCATTTTGCCCTTAGTTTTAAATATTTTTTTAAAAAAACACTAAAATAAGCCCTCCCCCGCGGTGGGCCCCACCACCAGCCGCCGCCCTCCCCACCGCTGGCGACCAGCGGCCACCTTAGACGATCTCCCCCAGCAGCCTGCCCTTAATTTTAAATAATTTTTTTTAAAAAACTAAAGTAACCCATCCCTCGCTGGTGGGCCCCACCACCGGCCACATCACCACCAGCAGCTACCCTCCCTACTGCCGGCCACCTTTGGCGGCCTCCCCTTAGTTTCAAATAATTAAAAAAAAAACTAAAATATACCTCCGACACCTCGAAGGTCTCTGGTGGCCAGGGACCGCTGGTGGTGGGGCCCACCGACAAGGGAGGGGTTATTTTAGTTTTTTTTTTAAAATTATTTAAAACTAAGGGGAGGCCACCGGAGGAGGTCACTAGAGGTGGCTGCCAGTCACTGGTGGAGAGGGAGGGCGTCGGTGGTGGTGGGGCCCATAGGTGGGGGAGGTGTTATTTTTTTTTTTTTTTAAAATTATTTAAAACTAAGGGGAGGCCGCCAGTCGCTGGTGGACCCCGGTGGTGGGGAGGGCAGCGATCGGCGGTGGTGTGGCTAGTGGTAGGGCCCACCGGCGGGTGAGGGTTTATTTTAGTGTTTTTTTTAAAAAAAATTATTTAAAACTAAGGGCAAAATGGTAATTTCAGCGGCGTTATTGTTCATTCCGTCCAAGTTAACGGTTAATGTCTGGTCAACTAACGGCTTATGGTATTTTTACTCTCAAAACGTAACGTAGTATGTAGTTTTTGTCTAGAAAAAAGGTCGTGGTGCTGGGTGCTCCTGAAGGTAAAGGTTATGTGTAAAATTGCTTCTTTACCCTTCATTAAATCTAGCATGTGACCAAACCTTCATCAACTTCCACCTCTTGAATAAAAGGAGGAGGTAGATTAAGAAGACAAAAATTACCATTTATCCCATGTGAGAATTTCACTAACTTGTCAGCTATACTTACAGTTTCCTTGTCAACTTGTTAATCTCTCCAAAGGAAAAACCTAACATCATCACCTATATACTTGAAAGTATGGTCCCGATCATAACCTTTAACAATATAGTTAATGGCTTCTATACAATTAGAAAACAAAATTCTTCCCAAAACCTTTTAGGACATCGACCAACACAAGCAAAGGCCTCATATAAGGCCAATTAATTCAACAATCACTAGAGGAATGTTCGTTTAATTTGCAGCTGTATCCACTAAGAGTGATAATTTTGAATAAACTAAAAGTCAAAAATCAACCACCATAATATATTCAAGATAGGTTATACAAAACACAAATCAAGGCAAAAACCCATCTATGACATTTTCAAAATGTAGAATCAATTAATTGCTTCTCTCTCCTCACCATTGGGTAATTTCCTTTTCCTTTATTCGTCACTCTCTCTGTAAACTCCATATCTCAATTTTTTTTCGATTGCTCATCTGGTATCCAAAGTTTCGCTATAACTAATCCGGATCCAACCCATGTAGCGCACCTGACTATGGTGGGAGAGTCTTCCAATGAAGATTTTCTGTATTCACAAGACTCGAACTCAAGACTTTGCTTAAACAACATAAGCCACTTACTACTTGTGCCAACCCTTATTGGTAATTCCATATCTCAATTGATAACTCATTGATAATTATATTCCAAAGCTAGACAATTAATTGCTTCTCTCTTCTCCTTGCTATTGGGTAATTTCCTTTTTCTTTATTCCTCACACTCTCTATATAGTCCATATTTCTTGATAACTTATTGATAGTGTCATTATATTCCTAAGCTAGATTGATTCGAAACTTGAAATTTCGATTGGAAAGAATAGTCATGTGTATAGGTTAATCCTTTTTCAGGTCATTTTTTTTATCCTTTGACATGTCTAAATTAAACAAGTTTTAAGGTTTTTGGCTAATTGTTTTGCTTTTTTAATAAAGATGGCGCGAAATGTATAGAGATTAGTTAGCTAATAGTAGCGTAGGACTGAAATTTTACACCCAAAAAAAAAATTGTTTTATAATCCACTGGGGAATATTCATAATTACATATCCGATATTCATTTCATAGTCGCGTGTGGCGAGGAATCGACGTAACGGTTTTAACTTGCTGTTTGAAATAGGAGGGATCTTTTACTTTTATAATAATATTTCTTATACTTCAATTGACTCTAATTTCCAAAATCACAAAAAGAATTCCGAAGTTAGAGGAAGCAATTTTTTTTAAAAAATAAATAAATTTTAGAAAAGGAGTTAGGCTTACCCACTATCTAAAGGTATAACGAAGTTTTTTTTTTCTCCACGGTGATGTTAATATTGGGTAAGGCAAACCGTTTATTATTCTCAGACGTGTATTTAGACACCCAAGAATCAAGATGCCTTATTCAACGTCTTGACTAACTCTAGGATCGAACCTCTTACTTTGATGAGAGTGTTTGACTCTTTTACCAGTTGAATCTGAAATAGGGTTAAGTTAGAGGAAATATGTTATTACTCTCTTTGGTTTTTATTATAAGGCACCATCTACCAAATGTATTTGGCCATTTTTATAAGGAACTTGCTTATTTTTAATGAGCATTGATTTTTTTTTCCATGTATGTCCGTAATTAATAGGGGTAGTAGGTGAGAGTAATAATAATATAAAATTAGAGTTTAGTGTAAATAGTAAGGGTAATATTGAAAATTACTTAAATTATAAGACAACTTTATTTATTTTAACTGTTTTTATTAATTTGTGTGATTTGTTAATTGATACCTTATAATTATAAACACCACGTGGGTTATTATATCTAACTTTTGTTGCTTTGGTCAATATATTTCAACTAAGGGGGTGCATTTTGCGTTTTTTTGACTTATGAATGGATTGCTGCGGGTATTTTAAGATGGACGGTACGGATTAGCTTGCAGATTAGAGGGGCAAGTTGCCACGTGGCGAAATGGATATCGAAGGATCTCTCGGACGGCTGGGTTCCAAGTTCCAACACCAATACACGCCTGGTTCTTTTTCCCCGGAGCAGAGAATCGCGACGCGTCACCGACCTTCATTCTTTCTGCACGGCAAACGAATCTTTGATCGTCGTCGAAGTGGTCGTCGATACTTTGAGGTCGTATTCGATTTCATATCGCAATTTGGAACTACTGTTGGACTCTTACTTGACTGTTCACCGGTTTAGGCTCGCTGATTTTATCAATTTCGCAAAGGTTTTCTGGTTCTTGAAAGGCTAATTTCTTGTCTGATTTTGTATCCGCCTAGGGTTACGTACTGTGGTTTTTGTTAATTGAGTTTGTATTATCGTAAAAAAACCAGTCAATTACAGATCACAAGAACTGGGGGGTCTTCTTAGCTTCCATTCATTGGCGCTTCTTGCTTTAGTAGGTATTTAAGTTCATAATGGTTTCTTGTTTTTTCTTTCCCTATTGATTGTGCAACTTGTAACCAACTATGTTTCTTCCAATAGCGAAGTACTCGGAGGAAACCTAGTTGATTTGAAGTTTCTTCGAACATGGCATTGAACATAAGAAACCGTTATGAATGATGTTCAGTGGATAATGTCAGATGGCTATATTTATTTTTGCCGTAGTTAACATAGGATACCTGGCTATATGTTGTTGTAAACTGATAAGAGGGCTTTGCTGCAGCTGAACTGCTAGCTGATTTTGGAATGCTGGATCCTTTTAAGTTAAGCAATATTTATTTCATAAAGCCAGCGTGAAGAATAAAGATGAAACTACAGGCGTCAATTCCTGGACAGATGGCAAGTCAGGTACCTAATCAATCAGGGTCCCAGTTGCCAGGACTGACCCAGCCAAATCGAAATGCCCTCCCTCAGACATCAAATTTAAGTGGTGTTCCGCGCTCCACCATTAATGTGGACCCTGAATTTCTCAGGGCACGCCCTATTATGCAAGAGAAGATGTAAGACCTTTTTACTTGTTTGTCTTAAAATTCAGGGTATCGTCTATATGTATCGAATCAGCAGGTGACTTGATTCTATTGACTATTGTGAGGAACTTCTATACCTTTTTGGTCTTCATAAAGAATATCTGAACAAAGACATTGGAAAGTTGATCATGAAAGCCAGTGAATGCTATAGATGATTTCATAATAGATTGCTGAAATTTGTGCAACGTGAAACTATGGGGAAAGTGACTTAATTATTCTGGGCGTTGAATAATGTTACATATTCTTTCATGCTTGGAATGGTGCATTGTGTCTCACTGCCTAGTTGAGGCTTTAGTCTATAGAATATGGTTTAGTAAGTCTTAGCATGTTTGCGTCATTGTCATCTTCAAAGTGTTCCTAAAAATTACTGTAATTTGATTGACTACCACCTCCTTATCTTTCACAGTTCAATTGTATTTGTCATGGTATTGTACTTTGTATTAACTAGGTTATGTTATCTCATTTGTTGATGAGAGGTCCCTTGCTTCCACAATTCTTGCAGCCAGAGGCATACTTTCTGCTAACTGCATTCCGCATGTAGATGAGAAGACTCGTGTAGATTCCCAAAGCCACTAAATTTTATTGAAATTAACTAAAACTTTATAGATGAAAACAAGATGATTTTAAATTTGGATACAAAAAACTTTGCATAAACTTGGGTACTTAATCAAAGTCGTTTGAGGTATCCTTGCCTCCTCTTTTCCTGGAGTGGTAGGCAAATTTTTTTGACACCCCCGTTCCTCATTGTGATACACTGACTTGCATAAATCCCCAATTTTATAAAAATAAACGCCACAACGATTAAGTAAAAATTGTTAAATTCCTTTTCCCACAATTCCTCTATCTCTGCTACCATGCTCATCAATCCTTGCTAGAGAAGTCCATGTTCCACTTTTATCTTTGTGTGTGTGTGTGTGTGTTTTGTGTATCATTGAACACCCAATAAACATGCTGCTCTATACATTCCAGCTATGATATCTTGTTGCAGCGGCGACAACATCCATTAAATGAACTGGATAAAAGAAAGTTCAAGGATTTATCTAAACGGCTGGAGGAAGCCATGTTAAAAACTGCCAGATCTCAGGTTTCTGTCTTAGCCTGTTTATTTCCTATACATTCTTTTCTAGTGATCCAAAAATTAAGGTTGCTCTAACTAATTTAGAGGATTTCTTATCCTCCCATTTATTATGACTTTCTCCTTCTCCCAAATAATTGTATTTCGTTCAGCATCTTCATGTTTGTATTACGTACTTGTTATATCTAGTGGGTGATAATCTCTGGACTTGCCTTTTCAGGAAGAGTACTTGAACTTGGAAACACTAGAGAGCCGTCTGCATAATTGCATTAGACGGCCATCTATGAATAATCCTAACCAACAATATGCCCAGCATGTTAGCTCTTCTCCAATAAGTACAATGATACCAACGCCTGGTATGCCACATATTGTGAATTCAAATGTGGCAGCTACGTCTTCTGTAGATGCCTCAATGATTGTTACCCCTGGATGTAATAGCATGGCATCTCCATCTGTCAATAGTGGAAGCATGTTTCCTACTGGTGGCTTGCATGGGAATTCCTTAAGTAGATCTGATGGTAATTTTAATTGTTATAATTCTTCACCTAGCCTTTTGCTTCACTTTTTTTTTAATAGAATATTTTTTCATCATCGAATCTACTTATTTCAGGTTTGTCTAATGGTTATCAGCCATCGTCATCCAGCTTTTCAATTGGTTCTGGGGGAACCATGTCATCAATGGGTGCACAGAGAATTGCAAGCCAGATGATTCCCACTCCTGGATTTACTGGCAGCAATAACTCATACATGAATGTAGAATCTTCTGACAATAGCGGTGTCTTTTCCAGTGTTGAATCCTCAATGGTATCACAGCCTCAGCAGCAGAAACAGCTTGTTGGGGGCCAAAACAATAATGTGATGCAGAACCTTGGCAGCCAAATGGGTGGTGGAATGAGATCTGGGTTACAGCAAAAATCTTTTGCATACTCAAATGGAGCTATAAATAGTGGGTTAGGATTGGTTGGAAACAGCAGGCAACAAACAAATGAATCTGGCTTTGCTGATGCCTGTGCCACGAGTTATGCAAATTCCCCCAAACACCCACTGCAGCACTTTGGTCAAAATCAGCAGCCGCCAGTGCAGGGTAATTTTTCTTGCTCTTTTCTGATAGTTCCCTTTGTATTGAACCTAAGCCCTTTGTTTCAACTCCATCCCTCCTTTTCAGTGGCATAATTCTTTTGGCTGTTGTTTATAGTTGGTTTTTTTTTTTTTTGGGTTGTGCAATCACGTTTTTTGTTGCATGCATCTTGCAATTTCGCCTTACAGAAAGGATCAATATTCTATTGCCAGGTGATGGATATGGATTGAATAATGTTGAGTCATTTGCTTCTGGAAACTTTTATACATCTGCAACATCTTCTGGACCTATGATGAATAGTCAGAACTTGAATTCAGTAAAATTGCCTGTGGCATCCCAAACCAACTCTGTATGTAGTCATTCCAATTTACATGGTATGCAGCAGGCTGCTCATCTAAAGTCTCAAGCTATGAATCAGTTTGAGAAGTTGAATTTTCAGTCTTCTTTTACTTCAAGAGAGGGCCTTCTGGATCATCCACAGCAATATCTGCAACATTCCCAACAATTCCAACAGCCAGAGCAGTATGCTCAACAGCAATTTGAACGGTCAGAGCAGTATGCTCAGAAGCAATTTCAACTTAAGATGCAAAGTCAGCAGCCTCAGCATTTGGTCAACAGTGATGCTTTCAGCCAGTCTCATATGTCTTCCAATTTGGAAGGTCAAGTGAAGTGTGAGTCTGGAGTTGATCACCATAAAGAAGTCTTTAGTTCACAGGTTTCTGAACAGTTTAATATTTCTGAGATGCAAAACAAGTTGCAGCAGAACTGTAACGATAGTTGTTCAGGGGATGTCCAACATCTTTCTTTTCCAAATGGTCAGAATGATTTATCTGCAACAATGACCCAAAACTCACATCAAATGTTGCACCCACATCAATTGGTTTCAGAGCCTGAAAATAACTTTAATTGTCTTTCAGTTGGGACACAATCTAAATCACTTATAAATCAATGGAATTCTCAATCACACGGTGGAAACCACATACCTGGGAATATGTCACATGAGCAGCATCTCCACATGGATTTCCATCAGAGAATATCAAGGCAAGATGAAGCTCAGTGCAATAATTTATCTTCAGATGGAAATGTTGGTCAAGCTGCTGCTTCTAGAGGTACTGAGCCACTTGATTCAAATGTTACCGTTAAGAAAGCTCATAGGAACCAACAGAGGTGGCTTTTATTTCTACTTCATGCTCGACGGTGTCCTGCCCCAGAAGGACGATGTCAAGAGCGATATTGTTATAGTGCTCAGAAGTTATGCAGACACATTGATGGGTGCAACCTACCTCAATGCCCTTACCCCCGCTGTCATCATACCAGGCTATTGCTAATTCATTTCAGAAACTGCAAGGATCCATGTTGCCCAGTTTGTGTCTTTGTTCGAAATTACAGACGCTCATTTCAAATTAAGCCTCAGATCCGGCCTGATTCTGATTCAGTAGTGCCTGCAGCATTGAATGGATCTTGTAAACCCTACAATTCTGTAGTTCCATCACCTAGATTGATCCCAAAACCTCTACCTGGTATTGAAACTTCAGATGATCTGCAGCCATCTCTAAAACGTATGAAAATTGAGCAGTGCACCCAGTCCTTTAGTTCAGAAAATGACAACTCTACTGCGTCAGTTTTGCCTAACTGTGAATCTATTGTTTCCAAGGATGCCCAGAACCAAGACTATATCCATGGTGACATGCCTGTGTCAATTAAATCCGAGTTCACAGAAGTTAAGGCTGAAGGTCCAGTGCATTCAACACCCACCAATCCTTGTGAAGTGAAAATGAATAATGCGGAGGAAAACTGGCCTGGTAGTGAACCTTCCACATATGATGAGCCTGTCAGTTTAGCTAGGTCAGAAAATATTAAATCTGAGAAAGAAACCAGTCAAGATCAGCCAGAAAACCTTACCCAGCCATCAGAGAATATGGGAGGGACAAAGTCTGGTAAGCCTAAAATAAAGGGGGTCTCATTGACTGAATTATTCACTCCAGAGCAAGTCAGGGAACACATCACTGGCCTAAGACAATGGGTTGGCCAAGTAAGTCTTTTTTTTTTTGGTGGCCTTGCTCTTGTATCTTGCGATTTTACAACCATCTGATTGTTGAAAGCATCTATAGTGGAAAGCAGTTCCATTATAATCTAAAAATGTTGAACTTTATTCAGCTTATATATTTGTTTTCATAAAGTTTGTATGTCTATGTTTTGCTGAGTTAGTGTGCAGAGTTTCATATGATTATTGCATGAGTAGAGTTGGAATGCTGTTAAATGATAAATAGTCTGTTGTAGGTTTTTACTTGTAAATGAAAGAGAAGAGGGGAGAATAAGAGAGAAGAGAAGAGATTGATACAGAGTAGGCAAAGTGAACAGAGAAAGAGAATTGAGAGAGTGAGCGAAAATGAGAGAAGATAGACAGAGAGGCTTATCTGAATAGTAAGCAATATTATGAATGCACAAGTCTGATCGATTACAATTGAGGGGATCTATTTACAGGCTTAGAAAAGATGTAAGGTAGCGGCAATAACATTCAACTGGCAGCCATCTTCTAACCTACCTTGACTGACTTATGTATTTTATTATTGTTATACAACGCATTCATCATCACTCATCTCGTTGTTGATCTCATGTTATTGTCATAAAATGAGTGAATGACATTTTGATCTCTTGAAGAATTATTATTTTAGTTTCTTTGACTCTATTAATATCATAATGATATTTTTCACTATTTGGATTTTGGAATCTGTTTTTAAATCTTGCGCGTGAAAAATTCTGATTTTGAATATTTGCAATTGTTTGTTGACAAGTGTTTCGTCAATGAATTTTTGGGTTTGATTTCACATCACTTGCTCTAAGAACTCCAGTAAAAGGTGATGCAACTAATTCAACGATAAGTTAAAATTGCAACCTCAAGTAATCTCACGACAGTGAAAATAAAGTAGAAGCAAAATAGAAAAATGGTGACCATGTACTGTCTTGTGTTCTATAACAGATATGATTGTGTTGCAGCATTAGATATTCTGAAGTAAAAAAAAATATTGATATGAAAAACCCAGGTTCTTGAGCTGAATAATCACATTCTGCTGAATAACTAGGCTGACTGTTTCTTAAAAAGTCATGTTTATGATATTATTATTATTTTTTTTTTTTGTGTGGATAAATATTGGGGAAAAAAATAGAACCAGTGGACAATTAGGTGTCCTCTAGAGAGAAAAAACAAGCTTGGAGTTGCGATATGTTTATGTAAATCACTTGGAGTTTTACACTAGCTTGTCAAGCTTTATGTTCAATTTCTATGCTTCTTCTGGCGGCATAATAAACTTAATTCTTGGAGCTTCAAGAATACTGTTTCCTTCTGCACCTTTTCTTTGTATTTTGGAGGAGGTGGGTGTTTTTATTACAAGAAGCTGGGAATGGTGATACAACCATTATATATGGCTTCTTTGTGTTTCAGAAATATGTTGAGTCCAAAGTCCAGATATGTTGTCTATATAATGCTATACTCCTGTATCTTCATGCTTGTTTAGCCGTGCTGGGCTTTTACTTTTTATACCTCCAATGACCTTTGATTTTCACTTTTACCATGGTGCTTTTATTATCTCATGGCAGAGCAAAGCTAAAGCAGAAAAGAATCAAGCAATGGAGCATGCAATGAGTGAGAATTCCTGTCAGTTGTGTGCTGTAGAGAAGCTTACATTTGAACCACCACCTATTTATTGTTCAACTTGTGGTGCTCGCATTAAACGAAATGCTATGTATTATACCATGGGTACTGGTGATACACGTCATTATTTTTGTATTCCGTGCTATAATGAGGCTCGTGGAGACACCATTTTTGTTGATGGAACTGCCCTTCCTAAGGCAAGGCTGGAGAAAAAGAAAAATGATGAAGAAACTGAGGAATGGGTGGGTATTATAGTGATTTTATGGCATTGATTGACTGCTTTTTACTCATTTTGTTGAATCCTTTTCACTTTAAATATGGCAGTGGGTTCAATGTGATAAATGTGAAGCTTGGCAACACCAAATTTGTGCCTTATTTAATGGTCGAAGAAATGATGGGGGACAAGCTGAATACACTTGCCCTAACTGCTATATTCAAGAGGTTGAAAGGGGGGAGCGCAAACCCCTACCCCAAAGTGCTGTTCTTGGGGCCAAGGATTTGCCTAGAACTATTCTCAGTGATCAAATAGAACAACGACTGTTTAAGAGACTAAAACAAGAGAGGCAAGAGAGGGCAATTCAGCAAGGAAAAAGTTATGATGAGGTGATATATAAATTTTTTCCTACTTCTTGTAACATTTAGTTGATTCTTTCTATTGCTTAAAATGGTGGAACATGTTTCTTTCTGATTCTACAGTTTTTATCATCTAATGTTTGACAACCTAATTGCTCTTTCTGAAGAGTTCATACAATAAGTAAATAATAGATACTGATCTTTCAGGAGTTGAATATTATGTTAAAAACTTTGTTGATCTCAGGTACTGATTTTATATATATCACCTTTTTCCTTTATGAATCTCTAGGTTATATTGTCTAATAAAAAATTAAAGGGGTTTTTTTTTTTTGTTTTTGGGAATTTGGATATCAGTTAGCACTTGGAGCTTTAGTAGTAATTATATTTTATAACTGGTGAATTCTTTAACTTTTTTTGCCAATATTTTGGTTCCAAGTGAGTAATTTTGTTTATGTTGTTTTCCTCTTCTCTGTCAGCTATTGATGATTGATTCTTTCTTTGAACATTCCATTTGATAGATAGTGATTGATTGGGGTGACTTTGCTGTAACAACATATAAATTATATTAAAAAAAGGTTCGGGTGAAAATTAGAAACTTTAGACCACGAAAATATTTATGAAAAATACAGAGGAAACTTGAACCATTCACAAACTATTCTAAGCCCAAAGAGAGCCCAACAAACCAAACACAAGTCCAAAATTATCCCCAAGTGAATCACATAGTAGGATAGAGTGGGGAACACATCTTGAAGAAATATAGTTTCACTATGGCGACAGCCCTCTGGAGTTGACAATTTGACACAGCAAAGGGAATGGTGGCATGGCAAACCATGACAGTGGAGGGACCTATTTTTGCTGCTAAACATTGCCAACTTTCAAATCTAGGTTTGTGTAAGCTGAAACAAAACTCTTCTAACATACTTACCTCGTAAATCCCAAAAACTATTTTCAAAAGCTAATCCAAACAAGCACTAATTGTTGGATGTAGCTACACTTCTGCAATTGATCAAGGCCTAATATTCATCATTATCATTTACCCAATGGTTTCAAAAGCCAACTCCTCCACAAACAAGTCCCTCAAGGTTTTACGAGAGAGTTTATGTTCCAAGCCTTACAAGCAGAGATACACGTAAGCTAACTATAATAACTCACTGGCAAGTGACAAGCCAAGTTCAACAACTAATCCATAATCAACAATGGTTTCTCATAATTGTTAGAAATTGCAAAATAACATTTTTAAAATGTATCCAAAGTCCTCTCATAAAAGAATATTCTATTCAAGTAACAATAGCAAAAGCAATCCTATACAAGTGGCCTCTTGAGTAAACTTTTACATCCTGATTCTCATGAAACTTTGCATACAAATCACGCTTGACATCCAAAGAAGTTGATGATAAGAAATGCTTAACCTTGCAGCCTACAAATTTGAATTCCCTAATTTCATAGGTTTATATGAAAACTCAAGACTTTCACTTTCAAACAATAAATTTTTTCACTATAGACATAACCATTATCTCTAAATGCTTCAAGAGCATATTCATGTCACCAAACCATATAAATTGTGAGTTCCTGGGTCAGGGTTTCCAAATCTTATTTGAATTAAGATTCCAATGGGTGGAAACGAAATTGAAGAAAATGATAAAGAGAGTAAGAATATATGGTTACCGCTATGATTTAAAGCGAGAAATTGAGTGGAAATGGCCTCAAATGTCTTAGACTTCGCTCCTCTTTTGAATGCTAAAAGTACCATTAAAAAATACTATAGTTTTCCCCTTGAAATTTTCCAATTTCCAAAACTTATATGATAAGCCCAAGGCATGACAGAGAAATCAAAGCCATCCGCACTTTGAATTTAATTAATCAAGTATGCTTAGATAATCATCAAATTTTAAAACAAGTCTTAATTATATAGAATGTTGCATTTTTTTGCTGGTGTATATTGAACTAATTCAATTGCTGTACCAGGTGCCTGGGGCTGAAGCACTTGTTGTCAGAGTGGTGTCATCTGTGGACAAAAAGTTAGAAGTGAAACAACGATTTTTGGAAATATTTCGGGAAGAAAATTATCCAACAGAATTCCCATACAAATCTAAGGTAGTGAGAAGGTTGCTTTGATTTGTCTAGTGGTTATTGAATCATGATTATTGGTTTTGGTTATTTATGCACTTGTGTTTCTGTGCCAGGTAATTTTGTTGTTTCAAAAGATTGAAGGCGTGGAAGTATGCCTTTTTGGCATGTATGTTCAAGAATTCGGATCTGAATGTCAGTTCCCTAATCAGCGTCGGGTATATCTTTCATATCTTGATTCAGTCAAGTATTTTAGGCCTGAAGTTAAAGCAGTGAGTGGAGAGGCTCTTCGGACGTTTGTTTATCATGAAATTCTGGTATAGTTACTACTCTTTTGTGCCTTTTTTTATACATCTTGTGTATTCCTTTTTTCATGAACATATTCAATTTTCATGTCCAAACCGCTTCCTGATTGTTTGGTTACATATTATGAGTAATTTCCATTGTGTTTTGCTTCATAGATTGGATATCTCGAATATTGCAAGAAACGCGGTTTTACAAGCTGCTACATTTGGGCCTGTCCTCCATTGAAGGGTGAAGATTATATTTTATATTGTCATCCAGAAATTCAGAAAACTCCAAAATCAGATAAGCTTCGAGAATGGTAAGCTTCAGCATTAAAAAAATAGAAAAAAGTTGTCTCACTATTTTGACTTGTATAAGGTGTTTCCCCATTTCTAACTTTAATTCTTGTGGGCTTTTTTCTTTAGGTACTTATCAATGTTGAGGAAAGCGGCCAAGGAGACTATTGTGGTCGATCTTACCAACTTGTATGACCATTTCTTTGTAACTACTGGTGAATGTAAAGCTAAGGTTACCGCTGCAAGACTTCCTTATTTTGATGGTGACTACTGGCCTGGGGCTGCAGAGGATTTGATTTATCAGCTTAACCAAGAAGAAGATGGCAGAAAATTCAATAAGAAAGGAACAACTAAAAAGACTATCACAAAGAGGGCTTTAAAGGCATCTGGTCAGTCAGATCTCTCCGGAAATGCGTCAAAAGATATACTCTTAATGCATAAAGTAATTCCCTGTTTTAGTTCTTTGCCACTGATTGTTCTTTTGGGCAAAAGAAATGCCTTGCAAATTATGATTCCAGCAGACATTTAAATAATTTATAGCTGCTCATTGCTTAGTTTCGTTTAAAATTTTAGTAGAGTTTCCCAGTATGCAGATAAATTTTCTTACAAATCTTTTGGTGTTTCTCCAGCTTGGCGAAACCATTAGCCCAATGAAGGAAGATTTTATAATGGTTCATTTGCAGCATGCATGCAGTCACTGTTGTATTTTAATGGTATCAGGCAACCGATGGGTTTGCAACCAGTGCAAGAATTTTCAGATATGTGACAAGTAAGGATAGTTAAACCTTATATCATATATTTTCATGTATTGTGTTGAAGTAATATGGTTTAAAATATGTTAGCAGTATAGGACAGTGTCAGAATTGTATCATCTTATTTCTGGGGTAGGTTCCATGGGACTTGGGTTTATCAAGATGAAAAATTTGGGTTCCTAGGGTAAATAAATGGTAGACATATGTTGGTGAAACTTGAAAGGCATGGTATATATGAGGCTGTTTAGCTGCCATGTAGATTACCTATAAATTGGCATTTTGGACTCTGGATTCCAGGGAAATTGAATGAAGAGAAGTCGAGACTTGTTGAGTAGTTTTTTTTATGATGTCCGCCAAAGTAATCTGGATGGGTTTGCTGACAGTTAAAGAGAGAACATATTAAATGATGGGGAGTAGAAAATGAATGTAGGCATTGCACAAACAAGAAGAGTATATTGTCATAGTTGATAATCTAGTTGGTGATCTACTAAAAAGAAATTACCCCAACCATTATATTAGAGCTCTTTTAACTTATGTGACGATAATTAGGAAGAGTTATAATCTCGGAAACTGAGATTTCTATTTACCACCTAAGGGAAACCTGGACATTTTAAGAAAACATAATTTTACCATAATCCCCTGTGTATATAATTAAAGGCAGGAATTGCTTTAGAGAGCTTTTGGCCTAAGACAATCAGCATTTATTCATTCTGTTGATGGTACTGGACACACTTTCTGAGGTCTGGTATTTGTATGGCACGGCTGGATTTACACTAATGACATGTTTCACTTTCAATTGACTGATAGCTCTTTTTTCAAATATATATTATGGGCATGTATAGACTGGAAACTGTGTGATATGTAAAGGGTAAATAACTAATTAGGTTAGTTAGTTAGGAAGGGATTAGTTAGTTGGTTAGTTGTTAGTAACTAAATGGTAGTTAGTGGGATTAGTAGGTCTAAGAGGTATTGCCTATATAAGGCATATAACCCTTCATTGTAATGCTATGCTTTGACTTTGATGATGAATGAGTAAAGCATCACTTTCTGTTCTTCCCCTCTCTGTTTCTCTTCTCACTTCTCTGAATTCTATTCTAGTCCATCTTTCTCTCTTTCTTTCTATACAGAACTACAATTCTGTAACACTGTGGCCCATTTATTTTTGCACTGTCAAGAGGCCATTTTTTATGCTATAACCTGATGAATTCTTGGTGTTCATTGGCATGTCCATTAACCCTATTTTTTTGATCCAATTTCTACTGTGTTTTCCTAGATGTTATGTAGCAGAACAAAAGCGTGAAGAAAGAGAAAGGCATCCTGTTAATCATAGGGAGAAACATATCCTTTACCCTGTAAGTATGCAAGCCCATCCATGGTTGGCATGTAAAATGAATTGTCCCCTCCTAATTCAGATGTGTTACTTTGTGGGATCTCTTGGTTTTCTACTGCCCTGGTACCTGCTTAATGGTACTTTGATGAATTATAGTTGCAAATTATAGCGCTAGTAATTTTTGCAATATTTACTGCATGGGAGAAATGAATTTGGGTTTTCTTTTATGAACTGTTGTTGCTGTTCTTATTCTTATTCTTATTTTTATTGTTTGCAGCATGAAATTACTGATGTACCAGATGATACAAAGGACAAAGACGAGATTCTTGAGAGTGAATTCTTTGACACTAGACAGGCATTTCTTAGTCTCTGTCAGGGAAATCATTATCAGTATGATACTCTGAGGCGGGCCAAGCATTCATCAATGATGGTCCTCTATCATCTTCACAATCCGACTGCTCCTGCCTTTGTGACAACTTGCAATATATGCCATCTTGACATTGAAACTGGTCAAGGTTGGCGTTGTGAAGTTTGCCCTGATTACGATGTGTGCAATGCGTGTTATCAAAAGGATGGAGGTATTGATCATCCTCATAAGTTGACAAATCACCCGTCCTTGGCTGAACGTGATGCTCAGAACAAAGAAGCAAGGCAGCATCGTGTGTTGCAGGTATTTTCTATATTTCAGATTTTTTATTGTGGATTGTCTGATTTTAAGATGTGCGTGCTTATGCCTCACCACGATATTTCATGTTAAATAAAGCATTTGTCAATTCAAAACTGAAACATAAAGGAGCTGTGTTCATGGTTGATTTTAGCCTGTAAAACGTGAAATTAAGTAATGCAAGTTTTGAAATTGAGATCTCGATTTTCATATTTCAATGACCAATGGCAATTCTACTTTAGTTACTAATTTCATTAGAAATTTTCCGTTGCATGTTGTTATTACTTTGGATTGGCGTAGAAGTGAGAAAAAAAATGTTTGTGTGCGTACTTCAGCTAAGTTTATATGTATAACCTTAAATTTAACTGCATCTTGCCTTCTGTCTTTTTTTTGGGTGCACTTGATCAAATTTTTTGATCATTTCTTCTGAAATTTTGGTTCCCCTTCCTTGCTCGTCCCATTAAGTTGCCATTTGCGACACAATCATCTTGACCTTGCCATCTCATTTTATTACCATGCTAAGCATTTGTCTTGCACTTGCACCTTTCATTAAGTGGCTGATAGTAACGGAATCTGTAAATGCAGCTGCGGAAAATGCTTGATCTTCTTGTGCATGCGTCACAATGCCGTTCTGCACATTGCCAGTATCCAAATTGTCGCAAAGTGAAGGGACTCTTCCGCCACGGGATGCAATGCAAAACACGTGCCTCTGGAGGCTGTCTTCTTTGCAAGAAAATGTGGTATTTACTACAACTTCATGCACGTGCTTGCAAAGAATCTGAGTGCCATGTGCCACGTTGCAGGTTTGTGGGTCAAGCATTGATTGCCATTTCTGACTTACCCTCGTGACTTTTCATGTATAACATCTTCCACTTTTGGATTACTTCAGAGATCTGAAAGATCATTTAAGGAGGTTGCAACAGCAATCAGACTCTCGACGAAGAGCAGCCGTGATGGAAATGATGAGACAACGAGCCGCCGAAGTTGCCAGCAACGCAGGATAAGCTGTTTGCGCATAAAAATTCAGTTATTTCAAAGCAATAGAAGCTGCTGGCAACGGTGCTCTTTAACAGCAGCCTGAGGGTGACAGGTCTATGTGATTGGAAGGGGATCAGATATATATATACACACATCTGCTTTTAGGTCCCTTCTTATTGTGGGATTCGATTGGCCTCTCAGCGACATGATTGTTCTGAAGAGGATCGTTTTAGATTTAGTGGTGCCACCCTCCCTCTGAAAATGGCTAACCAGCTCTAGCAGGTAAATTAGGTCGGTGTCTCTGCCATGTGTGCCGATTTAGTGATTCTTTAATTTTGTCAGGTTGTTGTATTTTGAGAAGAGCCATCCTGGGGTGGCCAGTGTACTATAGCCCTAATTTGTTGGAAATGTCTTCAAATGAATACGAGGGGGGTTTGTATTAAGTTGTTCTCCTTTCTAGAGATTGACCCTCATTCGTAGAATTTCATTAAAGGTAAATAATTATGGTATTCCTATATCCTTTGTGGGGAAATTCATATTGAGTTAGAGAAATGCTTGGCTTACTCCGCCAATGTTGAAACAGTTCACTTTCAATGTTGTTTTGTTCAAAAAAAAAAAAAGAATAATAATAATTTACATATTAATTTATTAAAACAAAAATTATTTTTTAAGATATTCATTTTTTAAAAAAATAATGTGAATTTGTCACATGAGTAACCGGTCAAGTATGATTAAAATTTGTTGAAGTATATTTTTATTGGATATCATTTAGATGATATGGTACTTCTAGGTATGTGAGTATTTCTCATTAAATTATTGATTAAATATTTTTCGTGTGTGTGTGTGTATAAACTTGTATGTCACAATTTTATTTTGTTAAAATTGTTTAAATACCTTATTTTAATTGGATTAGGGAAATGCGAGGATAAATCTGAGAAATTAACCGGGCACAGTTCCGAAAACTTGTCAAGGACCAAGGCCCTCTAGAAGGAATAAATATGTATGTTTGTGGTCTATATTATAAGACAAAAATTAAAAATTTTAACAAACTAATAAAAACAGAATCAATACAGTTGTTATAAAATGTAAGTAATTTTAATATTATTCCTATTAATTTTTACTAAACTCTAATATTATATTGTTATTACTCTTACCCACTACCCCTATTAATACATGGAAAAAAAATAATTAATACTTCTTAAAAACAAGCAAGTGCTTTATAAAAATGATCAAATACACTTGCTAGTTGGATGTCTTATAATATTAGACTAGAGGGAGTAGATGATATGCTATTGTTTAGATGAAGAGAAAATTAAAGAGAGAAAAAACTGGGAGGGAAAACTTCTAAAAATAGTAAGTTTTTGACAATTTATGGAAGTTTTTCTTCCTACCATTATCTCTCCTTTATTTTCTTCTCACGTCTCTCTCCATTCAAATATAAGTGTGAAAAATTCGAAGGAAAAAAAATAATAAGGAAAATGAGTCTGAAATTAAATCCAAGTGAAGCACACAAATAGAGCAAATGAGTAAACAACATAGTCTTTTCTATTTGCAACGGATACAAGATACTAAGTTACTTTAAGATTTCCTATGCAAATAGAAAAGACTGTTGTTGCTTACTCATTTACTCCATTTTCACTTGGATTCATTAGACTTGTTTTCCTTGATATGTGTTTTTTTTTTTTTCAATTTGTTTACACCCTATGTTTGGATGGAGAGGGGTGAGAAGAAAATAAAGGGGAGATAATAGTAGGAAGGAAAACTTTCATAAATGGTTTTAAAAATTACTATTTTTGGAAATTTTCACTCTTAGTTTTCTTTCCCTCTAATTTTCTCTCCACACACACATATATATTAGGTGTGTCAGTTACAGTTATGCAGGAGATAAAAGCCTTGTAGGCCATAGGTACTATACAAAAATAGAATGCCAAGATCACAAATATCCTTGGACTGTAAGACTGAAAACTTGTATGGGCATTTGAATTAAACTAGGGAAAATCTTTGAGCAAAAAAAAAAAAAAAACTAGGGAAAATCCTCTCCAGGGCTAAGGATAATAAAATATTGTAAAAAAAAAAAACCTGGGAAAAGTTGTAGGTTAGAAAAAGCCTAGGATATTTTCTGATATAAAATTATAAATTGAAATGACAAAAAAGACCATCATTAACGTTGAAAAAGGATAGGAGGAGAAATTGAAAATTCATTCGATCTCTCCCTCGACCCGACTCTGTGCGCTCTGCTCTCTGCTCGCAATGGATTTTTGTTTGCTTAATTACTTTTTCCCTCGTTAGCTATTTCACTCAGCGTTGAAGGTATTCTCCAGATCGTCCTCCCTCCCGGTTCTTTGTCTTGGTAAAATCCTCTTTCTGAAGCCTTGTCTGCTCATTACTCTCTTACATCTATTTCAATCGAAATGACTATGATTCATCGCAATTGAGCTATACTGTGCCTTCTGGTTCCATCCATCTCTAAACCTCAATCCCATTAGGCTGCCAAGAAAGAACTCATGAGAGAGAAAGCTCGCAAGATGTATGTCAATGTCGCACAAATCGCCTTATCTCAATTTATTGTTTTGATTGGATAGTGGCTTATCATATGTCATCCAGTTGAAATGATTGGTTCAATCTTCACCAATCCCTAGCTCTCGTGGTCACTCTACGAGATGCTTTCGAGGGCATATGTGTAAGCTTACAATCTTGCAAAGTTTGATCAAATTAAGTTGACTCTTGTTACTTTATTGTCTGTTGGAATAGTGTATCTGAATTTAGGAGGAATATGATATAGGAATATCATTTAGGAGGAATATCTTCACCAATCAAGGGTTTGAATTTTTAGGCTGTTATAATTTTGTGGTTATAGTTATCTCTTCTGTGAGATCTTTTCCCTGTGCGTCTTCTGGAACTGGATGACATAAATTGATAATAATTGCCCTTTCTCCTGAGGCCTCGTTATTATGGGCAACAATATGAATTCAAGAGGGCAATACTGTGGCTTTCTGAAAATCTAACTTTTAATGTTGATGCACGAATAAATCTTTTTGAAGTAAATCTGGGATTTGGTTGATTAATTTTTATTCAGTACTTTTGAAAAGCTTAGTAGTTTTGATTGTTGTTTTTTAATGACATCCAGATGCCAATGTTTATTAGTAACACTTGATATTTGAAGTCTGATAATGTCATTGTTCCATCACTTGATTATTACCATGCAGTGCAACATTAGAGTCCTTGGAGGACTTATCTCTACCCATATTCTTGCATCCGATTCTGTAAATACTTTATTTTAAGGAGCCTACAATAATGAATTGCTAGTACTGGCTAAAGATTTAGGGAACCGCTTTCTATCTGCATTTAATACACCCATGGGATTGCCATATGCATGGATCAACTTAAAGGTATTTCATGAAACATTCTAAAGTTTTGCATTCTCCAAATTTATAATCAGATATGGTATCATCTTTACCATATAATTTCCTTTAATTTGTTTCCTTGCATTTTGACTCTTTAAAGATAGAGAATACTCCTCCAAATCCTAATAGTTAGATGTCTTGTAACTGCATTACAGTAGAAGCGTCATTGCAAAGACATGTAGATATAGTTGACAAATTGAAAAATCGGAAAAGGACTCCTTTGAAGAGAACATTTATTTCCAAAATAAAAAAGTTTTCAGCTTTTACAATTCTATGTTATTTCTTAACTCTCTAGTTATTAGGTAAATGATATAAAGTAAACTTTTTTTTTTTAGGTTCGAAATAAAGAGAAGGCAAGAAGGATGTTAGGCTCAAACATTGACTTGGTGAGTTATCTAACTGATGCTTGTAAGATTTGCTTACAAAAATTATAGAAATCCAATATTGCTTGTGCATAAAGCCGCACTAATCCATCACAGACATTGCCAATGTTGACTTTGATCAACATGTGACTCCTCTCATTTGTTAAAGTTACATGATTGTCTACTGAATACTTCCTAATTTTTTTCCCTGATGGAATGAATTTGTCTTTAATGCAGGGAGTTAAGTTCTTTGAGCTAGAGGTAGTGAAATGATTTGGCTTCCTCCCTATGCATTCTCTAGAACGTATTTTTTCTTTGTATGCTAGTTTATGATATAAATTCTAGAAACCTTTGGTTCCTTGTTAATGGTTATTGAAAGCATATCAAAGGTGATCCACCAAAATTGGTGAAGTGTGTGGGATGAAAAATTTGATAAATGTTGTGAAGTAGAATGTTGGATTTAAAAGGGGAAAACTATTATTTGGCTTTGAAGGTAGATTCCTATTTTTTTTTCTTGACAATTGATTGTGATTGATTACAGTTATGAACTGATTGATATGGTCCTTTCAATGTATTTATAATAGTACTTATAATATACTCATGCATTCGGTGCTGCTTATGAGGGTTATGACTATTATAAACCTGTTTACGTACATGATCTAACACGGTTCTTTTTGTGATAACCAGGTCCAAATGGTCTTTTTGAGGCAAAACAATTGGTATTATGCTCAGGATATTTTGCGGCACTGATACATTAAACCATCACTCTTCCCTTGTTAATGGAGACAACACCGATGATGGCATTTTTGTATTCTTTCATAAAATTTGATCTAGATTTTGTGATACATTTTTGTATTGATGAAAATGACCTTCACAACTTGGTATTGTGTAAATGTTCCCATGATGGTTACTTGACATTTTAATATGAATGAGGATAAGAATTTTGTTGCCATCATACAACCAAATTTATTTGGCATTTCAATATAACATTGACAAGTTCATTAGTACGATATTAACAGGTCAATCAGGATAATATTAACAAGTCTAACGGGACAACATTAACAACAATATCAGTCCCATTAACAATAATATCAACCTCATTAACAACTATATCAACCCTTTTAACAACTATATCAATGTCTACTGATATTGTTGTAAGGGGCTACTGATATTGTTGTTAATGTGATCTTCATGTGGTTTCTTGGCTGCAAATGTGGGATGGGACGGAGCAAAAGGATGGATTCACAATACCTTCCTACTCCATGGCAAAACTTTAGGAATTGAAGATTGGCTTGTTGTGGTGGTTGGTCAACCATCGAAACAAAATACAAGTGTTGTCACCAAGCGAGGACTCCCACAACAAGAAGATGAGGTGTTAGGAAGAAATACTTTTATGTACATAGGCTGACTTGTTGTTCATGTACTCTATTGATTCAATGGTTGTATGACACATTATATTACATCAATTGTACATTTTAATATGAATGAAAACAATAATTGTTTCCTGCATCTTTGGTCTTTGTTGATATTGTTGTCAAAAGGGGCTGATGAAGTTGTTAATTGGACTGATAGTGTTGTTAATGGTGGGATGTAGTTGCTTATAGGGGGCTGATGAAGTTGTTAATTGGACTGATAGTGTTGTTAATGGTGGGATGTAGTTGCTTATAGGGGGCTGATGTAGTTGTTAATGGGGGCTAATGTGTTTGTTAATGGGGGCTGATGTTGTTGTTAATGGTGCTGATGTACTTGTTAATAGGGGACTGATAGTGTTGTTGATGGGGCTGATACAATTGTCAATGGGGGTCTAATAGTATTGTTAATGAGACTAATGTAGTTGTCATTGGGAAGCTGATGATGTTGTTAATGTGATTGATGCAGTTGTCAATGGGGGACTGATAGTGTTGTTAATGGGGCTGATGCAGTTGTCAATGGGGGCCTAATAGTGTTGTTAATGGGACTGATGTAGTTATCAATGAGGGGCTGATAGTGTTGTTAATGGGGTTGATGTAGTTGTCAATAGGGGCTTGATAGTGTTGTTAATGGGGCTGATGCAGTTGTTAATGGGGGGGCTGATAGTGTTGTTAATAGGACTGATGCAGTTGTCAATGGGGGGGCTGATAATGTTGTTAATGGGACTGATGTAGTTGTCAATGGAGGGTTGATAGTATTGTTAACGTTGCTGATGGTGTTGTTAATGGGGCTGATGCAGTTGTCATAAGGGACTAATAGTATTGTTAATTGTAACATCCTAATTTTATTATTAGGATTTAATTGTAATTATGAAATAATTATATTTGATTATTGTAATTAAAAAAAAGTAAAAATAAATAAATAAAAATAACGTTGGGTCTTTTGTGGTAATTTCTCCTTTTTAAAATTAAAAAACAAAGAGGGAATGCTAAGCGTATGGAAGAAGAAAGAGAAGGGAAAAAATGAAAATGAGAATGAAGAGGCGTGTGAGGGAAGGAAGAAGAAAAAAAAAAATTTACAACCACTGCCTTTGAAAATAAAAGGGGTGTATTAATTGCACCCCTTACCTATATATATATATATATCCATGCCGTGGTGGGGAATTGAGGGAAAAGGAAAAGAAGGAACAAAATGAGAGTGAACAAAGAAGAGAGGAGAGGAGAGAAAAGAAGGAGAGTTGGAGTATTTTAAGGTATGTTATTTATTTTATAAGATTATTTAGGTAGTTAAATTAACTTCTTTTCAATATAGTTTCTTCATGAAAGTTGTTCTATATATTCTTCTCTTTCTAATGGATGTAATATTATGTTGGTTAGTGAAAATTTTGAGGTTACAATTTTAGAGAAATTTTGATTTTTGAAATTAGAAGACTGTATATATGTATAGAATGATTAATAACTAATTTTAATCGGTTTAGTTTTGGAATTTGAAGAACTAAAATGTTATTTTCAGTTTTTATGATAATATATTATTATTAGAATGTTTATAAAATAAGTTATATGAAATTATAATTGTGATGATGTAGAACTTTCTTGTGGTTGGTGATCGTTCGTGTTTTACTTCTCAATATTTAGCTTGGAGTTGAGGTAACTGAGGTTAATTTATTTTATATGCTTGTTTTGAACTGTAAGGTATTTTCTAAACTTACTATTATATGTACTCCTGGTATGTGTTCTGAAAAATCATGCCTATATCTGAACTTGAAATTGTTTAGTGAAGTAGTTGTGATTGTTGTGTTAGTTATGATGTTTGTTATAAGATGTTGTAAATGGAACAATGTACTGTACGATGATCTTGAAATATTATAGGGATATATCGTTTATGTGTTATTGGATATGCTGGTTTGTGTGGAAGAGATTGAGGGTGAAATTGTGTTCATTGGCTCTCTCATTCCTGACCCGGAATTTGAGTAGAGTGCTTTGGGTGGACACCTCCTTATTATGGTATATCGGTGGTAATATGGGAGGGGACAATATTCTTGAAATGTCTAGATAACCTTGGCCAGGTATACTAGCACTGATAGGTTGTACCACGTCCATAAGATATAAGGAGGAGCAAGATGGATGAGCGGGGATGGTTCTAGTCATTGTTAATTATCATGTTTTATTTAATTATTGTTGATATGATAATTATGCTAATAAATCTGTTTCTTTGATTTGCAATCTTTTCTTGCATATTTGAATAATTAATTTTGGTTACTGCGACTTTATGTCTCACCTCGTCATTATCAATATTTTTCAAGTAAAACCTCTAACCTTACTAGAGACTAAGGGAAGCAACCAGAGGCATAAGGGTTGAGAAACTTTGTAAGCCTCTTTGGTATTAGTTTTGTATGGACTCCTATATTGCCATATTAGGACACTCATATTTTGTAATATTGTGACTATTTATCTGCTATTAGACTGAAGACTTTATTTTATACACTGTAATATTTTGGTGAATTCACAATCAGACTTTGTGCGGAAAATGTTTGGTGTAGACCATGTGTTGTAAGAATCCGTATTGTATGACTTGTGGGTTATGTGTTTTATTTTCTCTTCTTTTCTTATCGATAAATGTGCCCAGAATTTTGAGTCCTTTCATTAATGGAGTTGATGCAATTGTCAATGGGGGTCTGATAGTGTTGTTAATGAGACTGATGTAATTGTCAATGGGAGGTTGTTGATGTTGTTAACGTGGCTGATGGTGTTGTTAATGAGGCTGTCATATTTAGCTGATGTTGTTGTCATTTGTTGCTAATATTTTTTGCTGATATTGTTGTCAAAAGAGGTTGATGTAGTTGGGCTGATAGTGTTGTTAATGGGGGGCTGATACTCACTAACAAGTATATCAGCAACATTAACAACACTATCAGCCCCCCATTAACATAAATATCAGCTAAAAATAACAACTAAATCAGACCCCTTTAACATAAATATCAGCTAAAAATAACAACTAAATCAGCCTCGTTTAACATCAATATCAGCAAAAAAATAACAACTAAATCAACCCCTTTTAACAACAACATCATCAAACAATAATAACAATTTTTCAGCATCATTTACATTTGTAACAATATTAATATGTCTCCATAAATGAAACTTGGATACAATTGTGTCAATTGTGTGTTATATCCAGCTTTCATTTACAACAACCAATGTGTATATCAATTGGTAATTACAATTTCACATGCCACCTCCAAAAAATAATATGGTGGGAATTCCTATCTATGGCCATTTACAACAAAAAAGTGTGAGACGCAATGCCCAAAAAATAAACAACCAAGGCACCATAATAAAATGTGTCATATAACCACTAAAATTTATGTCAATGAATAACAAGTTAGCCTATGTACATAAAAAGTGCTTCCTAATGCTTCACCGTCCGCAGGAGTTCTCGATTATCGACAACACTTTTTCTTGATGCATGTTGTTGCGATGGTTGACCAACCACCACAACAAACCGACCTTCATTTCCTGTAGTTTTGCCATGGAATAGTAAGGCATTGTGAATCCATCCTCTTGCTCAGTCCCATGCCACATTTGCAACCAAGAAACCACATGAGTCCTTGAAAAAGAAAAAAAGAAATAGACAAAGTTGTTAACAACATGCTTCATGTAACTTGCACATTATAATTAGGAAGGTTAAACAACTTAATAGACACAAATTGCTATTAGCATAATAATTTCAAAATAATGCATTGAACTGCATCATAAATGCTCCCAATTGAAGTATAACTGCACAAATAAAGAAAATCTCACACATAATTCCTCAAATAAACTTAAACAACTTGACCTTAACTTGAAGCCATGAACTACAATAGAATAGTTATTGCATACTGAATTGAAGAGGAAGCAACACAGTCTAAATAACCTGAAAAACTTTCAATGATGCTTTTTGATTAAGTCTTGTTTCAAATTTCAAAAAAGATGATAAAACTAAAGGTAGCTCATTTATGAAACCTTCATCAAATAACTCTAGGTTATAGATCTCAAGAAAAGGTAGATATTAAAAGGTAAAAGCATCAGATGCAAATACATTAAATCCAACAATAAAGTCCAGCAAGTCAATAAAGTATTACCCTGATACCCTTGATCATAATGATTGCAATATTTCACCTTGCAATTTAAGAGGAAGGCCTAGACATCTCGACTATAGAAATATAAAAATGTAAAACCATCAAATTGAAACCCAATTGGAAAAAAATGAAGTTATAAAATAATGATACGATGACAATTACCTGCACCACGATATCTGTAAGGATAGACTCTCAATGGGTCTAATCGAGTCACCATCTCCAAGTCAACATTTGCAAATTCCCAATCACAATACTCGGATCTCTTCTCATAGGCAGATACATTATTTTTTGCAACTTTTCCAAGATTGTTTAGGGCCTGATAAATTAACACATGCATAAGTAGTCAAACTAGAAACCAATTCTGCACAAAGTTGCATGATTACATGCTACCAATGTCATACCACATATTTTCTAATATATATAAAGGCAAAAAAGGAATTCCAATGTGCTAACATTCCTATACCTGTATGCTATAACTATAAAGTTAGAATTACCTACAGCTTAAACATCAAAATTTCTAAGTTCGCATGATCAAGCCATAGATGTCATCCAAAAGTTACAACCACCACAATACAAGCGAACAAACATTCAAAATGGAAGATCATGGTTAGTTGTTTGAATGCACAATGCTATCAAGATTGACTATAGCACCAAGAGAAGAAGAATGAGAGTTGAATGGTGGAAAACACAATTACAAAGATAACAGTTGAAGAACCATACCTGACCTTTGCGAAGATTATATGATGGACACTTTAATGCATCTTCAAGTAATCAAATGCTAGAGTTTCATAATCAAAATCAAATGCTAGTGCTTCATAATCAAAATCAAATGCCAAATCTTCATAATCAAATTCAAATTCAAAATCCACTCCGCGTCTCCATAATCAAGTGTCAGAGCTTCATAATCAAAATCAACTTCATAATCAAAATCAAATGCTAGATTTTCAAAATCAAAATAAAAATCCAAATCTGACATTGGAAAAAAAAATGCAGACAGTAACAAATTTCAAAATTGAAGCTCAAGCAATTAAGCGAAATTGGGTCTATTATCTGAAACTGAAATTGATAGGCCAGAAACAATTTAACATTGAAGCTTACGTGAAATATGAAAAAGTTTGAGAATCTTATACTATGAAAGCCTCCGAAACACTCAACTCTAGAACAAGTCTTGCAAAATCCAGCCATGAAAAAAAAAACCTAGATTTAGGCCAAAATCTTAGAGAAACCAAAACCCCGAAATATAGTTTAAAGAGGATTAGAAAGGGGAAAAATCGTAGAAATAAGTACAAATCTACGAACCTTTTAGATCTCAAAGGCTTCAAAGCCATTGGGCTCACTAGATTCAAGCTCTGCCTAGAAGAACAGAGAAGCATACAGTGAATAATAGAGCACAGAGAGAACAAGAAGAGCAAGGAATCAAACAAAACAGAGAGCTTCAATGGAGCTTCGATCACTGTGATTCAAACCTAGACGACATAAAATCCTTGTACTCAAATACTGTTTTGGAAGAAATCTCTCGCAGAAATCTCAGAAAACTCGGAAGAAAGATACTGAGCCTTCTTTATTCTCTTATTCTTGGGGGTAATAAAGTAATTTGTTGTTTGAACTTAATACCCATAAAGGCCCTAGGGCCTTTTCTAACATGTGAATGTTTATTGGGTCTTTTTTGAAATTATTTTGCTACCTTAGGCCCCGACATTCCCATTAAACTACCCCTCTAGTCTTTTCTAGTCCTTAATGTATAACCTAATTCAGGAGTTAAATATAGTTTTAAATATAAAACATATTTCCTATATTTATTAATTTTTACCTAAGTTACTTCTATTGATACTATCTCGATATAATCAACTAAGAGAAGAAGATAGAAAATTAAAGAAGATGATTAAGATGTTTTAGAAAAAAAAACATGTTATATTACTTAACTTAACTAATTTTTTTAATCTAATCAAATTAACTAAAAGGGCATTATAGCAAGGAGCAGAGAAATATATTCTTTTTTCACATAATCTGGAGTTTTGTGGGGCTAGCTCACATATGATGAAATGAAAATTATTTGATTCAGACATGTGTCATGGCTAAGGTTCCTTGTTTAAGTGAAAGTTAATTCTTTAAATTTTGATTAATATGCATCTCTTTGCTTTTTTATCCCAATTTAAGCCATTGTCTTATGAGGTTTGCACATGTTAAAATAAGAAAATGTCAGAAATAGGTGGAGTGAAGTGAATTTGAACTCTTCAATTTTAACTTGTGAATAAAATTTTTCATGAAGACCCCTTCCTCTTCGATATTCATGGAGATATCTTCCTTTGACCTTTCACCCTTTTTCTTGAAGAACCATATCATAACACTGTAGTTATATTCATCATCTTGGCGGTTAGACCACCCCTCATTTTAACTACACCGCTTAAAACTTCAATGTTGTTTGTAGCATAGATTAGTCTCTTTAAGTTAGACATTTACAGGAAGCAATCTCGGACATGCTTACTCTTCTTACTCAAAAGCTCCATTGCTGCTTCAATATGATGCCACCTGCAATTGTAATCCTTACACCGTTGCTTTTCTCCTCTTTGACCATTGCCTTGTATGTAGCTTGTTCATAATGAACATCGATTACATCATTTATCGATCCAGTGAATCATTGTAAGGGTAATCCTTACATCAGTATTCTCGCTCTCTTTTTTCTCTCTAGGGTTTCTCGCGGCTTTCTCATATGCTTGACAAAAGTCCCGTAGGTTTTTCTAAACCTGATAGGTGTATTATATTCAAAATTAATCCTCATTAATTTTGAAATTCAAATTTTGAATATAGATTAAAAATATATTAATTAAATCTATTTAATAAATCTAATCTAATCTATTTATTTAATCCGAATTAAAAGCCTTCTAATTTAATTTATCTTTATAAATTAAATCTGAAAATATATATGTGTGCGTGAGAGAGAGAGAGAGAGAGAGAGAGAGAGAGATTAAAAATGAGATACTATATCTCAATTTAAATTAAATAAGACATATGATATATTTAATTTGAAAATTAAATATAAGATATAATATCTCTATTTAATTAAATGATTGATTTATCTTCATAAATCAAATCTGAAATACGATATCTCAATTAGTTTTAGTTATATAATGATTAGCCCTAGGGCATAATTTCCAACATTATCATCCTCCTCTGATCAGAAGAAAAAAGATATGGAATGAGTGGAAGAAGACGCTTTTGCAATAGAAGAAGCACACACATCTATGACAACCATAAATTCCACAGTAAGGAACGTTGCTCTTGCCTCTGATGCCACTGCAAATAGTAGTTCACCCTCCCCTCCTGAGGATCAAAACTTGTTATTTACATGAAACTCACCAAAAAGCATATCTAAAGATGATAATGGAACTGCTGGAAGGCCAACCCATGGCATTTTTGCCTGGCTTGATCAATGAGATTATGAGTCAAGGTCATCAGATAACATACGATGAACTCTATAATGTTGTTTTGCCATACTGGAGCAACTTGAGGAAGCATAATGGAGACCTCTATACTTATACAAGTCACTCTCAAGTTGTTCTTGATTGTTTGAGGAACCGATATGAATGGGCAAGGCTGGTTGATCGTGGTCCAAGGACAAATTCTACCAGAAAAAGGCGAAAGTTTGATGAAGAATCTAATGATAATGTAACAAGCAAGGGCAAAACTGAAAAAGGGAGTGAAGGAAAGAATTTTGAGTTGCAGAAAGAAGAGTTCTCTAAAGGCAAGCATAAAGTCCGGAAGCACATGCATCTTTTTCTTCTTCGGATTCATGGCTTAAAATGACAGAGGTGACAGACTATTTAGGCAAGTAGAAGGATGTTTAGTTGTTTACTATTAAATCTTGGCCCTTGGTGGGTTAACCCTGCTATCTTGTGCAACTTGTCTCGTGGTAGGTGGATGGCATTTATTGTATTAATAGTGTATGTATGTCCTTCGACAATAGTGTGCCCTTGTCATGCATGACTCATAAGTATAACACATTAGACCGTTGGATTTGTAAGCAACATTGTATATGATTCAGTTAGTGAGCTAGATAGAATGTAGGACAGGATTGTCATTAGTACTTTAAATTATAAAAGCTTCAAAAAAGGCACAGAAAATCGAAGAGAATCTTCATCGATAACAAATGATTGTTTCCAATATACAAATCAATCTAATTGGGTTTTGATAATGATCATCCCTCACTTGCGGGTGATTAACTACTAACCCTAACTTAAGAGATTTTAGAAGGAGACCCAAGTTATCCTTTATGTCTTTAGTGAGGATTCCAAATCTTACACCATTAACTCCTTTACTGGGACCAATCTTTATTATAGTTCAATATTTCAACAAATATCTAGATCTTTATAACATGTTTTTCATTTTGCTCCCCTCTCCAACCCAATCCAGCCTATGTGGGATTGCACATTACACTCTCATAAGCCTGATGTCATCAAAAAGAAATGTATCGAAACCCTTATAAAACATCTTTTGTTCCCCTAGTTGATGTGGGACTTCACATTCCATTCCTACAGGCCTAGTGTTTTCAAGAGGGGGAAGGATCCCTTATAAGATGTTTTTTTATTTTCATCCCTACAATCCCAAGCCCAAGAGAAGGAAATATCCATATTTTTAAGGTGTCTTTTGTTTTCTCTCTTATTGATGTGAGACTTCACACTTTATCCCTACAAGCCCAGTGTCCTCAAGAAGGTATAGTATCTAAACCTTTATAAAACATATTTTCACATCTCTTACTATATTACCATTTGTAACATCTAGCGCATTTATAACATCTAATGCCTCACTTACGGTATGCTCTATTTTAGAGTCTATCACTCTCACATGATTTTAAAATATACAGAGGGAGAGGGAGGTAACCAAAGTCTTCTAAGCCGGATATTGTTTCCTTCCTTGGTTGATGTAAGACTTCATAGGTCTTCATCTATCTCTTTTCAAATTGAGATGACGATTATTTTATGCTGATTAATTGACGTCCTCATCAAATCAACAATAACTTTTTTTGAATGTGTCTAAATAATCTCAAACAATTTTCTATTATTTTTTCTCTAAGAAAATATTCTGAATCTAATTTTTTCTTACATGACTACACGTTAATCTCAACTCGGCTTTTCCCACACTTTTATGTTTATGGTCATGTTCATGATGATGATGATGACAACGATGTCACTTTAAAGCTCATTTCTCACTTGTACAAGATACACTGTAATTTTGTGTATATCATGCTTTTAAAAGCCGAGCTGTCACCCAGAGTTGGTAACAACTCGTTAATATCATAAGAGTCGTTTTCTATGTTGGGCCGTTCAAACCAGAAAAGCCGTTTTTTAGCCGTAATGGCTACGCAATAATCGGATGGCAAAGTTTGTCTTGAGAAATGTGCCTGAAAAAAAACTGAGAGATGAGTGTTTCGCAATGCAATGAGAGAGAAAAGCAAGAAGAAGAGAGATCAGATCCTTGAGAAGATGACGAAAGGAGATGTAGAGAGAAAAACGCAAGTTGCAAAGGGGGAGATGTTTTTGAAAAGCAAAGAGAAAAGGAACGCATATGGAGCGAGAAACCGAGAAAGTGATGTAAGGTGAAAAATTACACAAATACATTCAAGTAAGAAAAACATTATTCTCTAATTTAAAGGGTGAAAAGCTATTAAAATAAATAAAAAATTACTGAAAACTTGATGTTGAAGGGAAAATCCCCCTCAGAGTCTAAGGTACTAAAAAATTCTTAAAAAAAGCCAAATGAAAAGTCATAGTCAGAAAAGGCCCTAAGGCCTTTTTTGGTATTATGTCAAAAAAATTAAACAAATATTTCAATACAACATTAACAACTAAATCATTACATGTTAACAACTATATCTTGACAACTAGATCAATATACGTTAACATAAATCTCAACAAAACATTGTAATTTCGTTTTTTGATATAATATCAAAAAATGCCCAAAGGGATTTTCTAACATGTGACTTTTCTTTAAAAAATTTTTAAGAATATTTTGATACCTTAAGTCCTAATGGGGATTTTCCCAATGATGAAAGAGCCTAGTCACTAGTCACTACATTAATAGATTGCATTAATTTGTTTCAGGCTTTCAGCTTTATCGTGCTTTGTGAGGTGTGACTTTTTGTTTAATATTTAAAATTAATTTCTTCCATATTTAACTTTATGATTTTTTATCTTGCATTTTATAATATTAATCTTAAAATATTAAAAAAATTATGATGTTGCTAGTTTTATTTTAGGGTTAAGTAGCAAATTTGTTTCGGAAGCATAAGCCCATGAGCAATATTGCCTTGAAAGTTTTTTTTTTTGTCTCAATGATGTCTTGGAAGTTTCAAAACTTAGTAATGTTGTCATATTTTGTTAAAAAATTAATGTTAATCGTTAAAAATTTGACCTTGATTGTGAACTTTTTAATGGAAATGGGTAACATTGCTACATTTTGAAATTTATGGGGCAACATTGAGACAAAAAAAAAAAAACCTTCTAGAGCAACATTGCTCCTTAGCAGAAACTTCGAGGGCAAATGTGCTACTTAGCCCTTTTATTTTATTATAAATATCATGTATTATAGTGTTATTATGTTAATAATTAGACTTATCATAAATTTATTTTTTACTTATATCCACCTCATATTATAATTTTGATATTACTTCAACTTAATTATTATGTCACCTGACTAAACGGCTTGAATTGTTTCAACCATAACCAGTTGATATTTCTGATTTAACATCTGGTCCGACTTTTAAAACATTGGTCTCTGTAAAAACAAAAATGTGCGAGTACTTTTTATTATAATTTGATATAAAAATCCTTTGAAAGATATGATACACATAGATAAATGTATATTTGTTGGAAAACCATCCTATTGGTGATTTGGTATGAAGAACCACATAACAAAATTCATGATGAAGTATCTAACCTATATGAAGGTGAAGATTAAAACACCATAAGTCACTACTGGACTTTCTTCATCCTCTAGAAATTCCCATATGGAAGTGGCACATTATTTATTGGGGATAAGTACTAATTTTGCCATGGAAGTTTTGCCCAAGAAGCACCGGTCACCCAAAAGTTTTTTGTCTCATTTTTGCCGTAGAAGTCTGAAAAACGTAGCAAATATGCCCTATTGTCACGAAAGTGCCATGTGGACCGTTAAAATGACACATGGCATTGGATGGAAGACCACATAAAAATGGCAAGTTGACATATAGGTTGACACATAGTTTCTCCTCTCCCATGTTAAAACACTTTGGTTAGGTCAATAGATGAACTTAGCAAGAAAAAGCCTTCAATCAGATTGCAGGGGGAAAAATTTGTGGCTAAAAATCCCAACCGATCTGCAAAACCAAAGGTAGTGGTATAGAGAAGAGAAGACAAGGGTGAGTCCACGACAAGTTCTATGAATCGGAGCCAGCAGAGGGTGGTGCGGTTAAGATGAGGAGGTCGAGAGTTGCAATACAAAAGACCAATAAGGATATGTCATTGTAGAATCTTGGCTCCTTTGTGTATGTCATGGACCGAGTAAAACCCAGGGCAAAGATTCTTTGGATGTCGAAACTATCAACAAATATGTTAGTGTTAATTTATTTGATGGATGTTAGTTACATGTATATTAATAATGCTAATGGCTGATGATGGTGATAATGGACTAATGATGCTGTAGGGCATTAGGTGTGGGTTATTCCAATGGCATGATGGTGAAATGGGTGAGAAGCCATCTTAGGTGATAAATGAGCTTCTTAGCCACGTGGATAAACTATACAATGCCAATGTAACATAAAGGAGATGAATTGATAATAAAGTAGATGGAAAAGGAGAAGAAAATTTTTTTTGACATCTATTTGGTTATGGAGAAGCTTGATGGCAAATTGAAGAAGGTTGATGGTAGATTGGGACTTGCAATTTGTGGCTTGTTATTCACTTGGGTGTTGACTGTTGTTTACATTTTATGTTAATTGGTTTTTAATGTTTGTGGAAGGTCATTTGTAATGTAGAATGTAAAGTCAGGTACTTGTATCCCTATGTGGAATGTAAGTTGTATCCTAATGTATAAAGTCAATGGTCATCTTTGTATGGCACGTCATTTACTATGTGCAAGGACCTTTTGTGTGCTATCAAGTAAGACAATTTTGTAAGTTGAAGCAATTTGTATGTGTAAGGCCATTATGTAAGATGACAAATTTGTTGCCAATTTGTATGATGTCAAGGAAAATAGGCACAATGATGTTGTCAATACATGATGCTCATCACATGTTGCCTAGGAGACACAAGACTCTAGATTGGTCGACAGGAAGCCTAAACTTTTTGTTCCATTTGCCTGATATTTCCTCAGAACCTAGCTACATCTTCACATGTTACGTTTTACCACTTAACAAGTTACGAGTTCAGCTAAATCTTCACTTGTCTGTGTTTCAATTTAACTATATATAAAAATAGGCCCTTAGTTGTTCAATCACATGGCAATTAGAGGAGCAACTAACAAATGAAATTATGAAAATACATGAAACCCCATCATTTTAAGCTATTAGGTGAGTACATATGCTCATATATAAATAATAATTGTGACCGTTTATTAAGGCTTCATCCATCTAGATCTAGCACCCTCCTGCTTCATAAAAATTAAAATGGAAAAAATCGCCCAATTTGTCCACATCTTGTAATCCCAAAAACTCCAAATTGTTGTCCCAAAATCACAAATAGTACACCTCCTCCAAGAAACATTTCTCAAAATGTACCAATTCCTAAAGTGCATCAATATCCAATTAACTACCAAAATGAAATCCACAATCACCATAAACTAATTGGAATGATGTTGTCAATAGATGACGCACATCGGCTCTATTAGTCATCATTAAGTAAAGAAGCTAATTGGAATGAAAAATATGAAAATAGGCATCACTATAAACTAAATAAACTACAAATTCAATGATCAATACATGAACCAAATACAGCTACAATGGCCAAAACATGAACCAAAATATTGTCATAGTGGCATGATCAGTTCTGGAATATCATATGATAGTGGCAACAAAAATAAATAGTTGGCAGCCGTTCAAAAATTCAAATACATGTATGCCCTTTACAACCTAAAGACATGGCTGACCTTTACAACCGAAACATATGGTACCTAGAGACAGTACAAAACACTTGGTATATAATAGGAGAATAAAGCAGCAGCGTCCTTCACATTGTAACCAGAGATAATATAAAACACTTGGCAGCAAAAGCAAAAGTAGTACCATCATGAATATTGCAGCCAAAAACAAAAGTTCAAACATTAGAGCCTAAAGAAGAACAAAAAAACATGTGGTAGAAGGAATTAGTCATACCCCCTTCCCTTGCCTCTCATTGCTGGAAATTTCTTCCTGTTGGTTGAAGCTATGAAGGTATGGTGCCTATGTGCTACAAGTCAAGATGTTGTCATCGCTGATGCTCCTCGCTACATGAGTCCTAGAGGTGTGACGGGGAGATTAGATGGGGTAGATTGTGTCAAACCATCTCCATATGTTTTAACACTTCGATAACCATGCTTAGCCCTCGACCCAGACATGTTGTGTGTCATTCACATGGTTTGATTGTTTGGGATAGGGAATGTAGTCTTGATGTGTTCATGATATTGCATTGACTCAACTGATGTACCCTCATGAATGACATTATTGGAATGCATTCCAGGCTACAAAAAACACGAGAAACATAAACTAATTTACACATAAAATATGAAAAACATGCCTCAAGTAATCATATAATGGACAAAAAAATGGTAGTACATACATTGTATACAGTCCTCCCAGAATTCTCATCAATTCGGACTCCAATACCAGTCTTAACTTTACTCTTGTAGAAAGCTCTTCCACCATGAGGTTGAGTCTGGAGTGCCTTGAGATTCTCTATTAGTTGACCTCTTTCGTTTTGAACTTGTAGTAGGTTGCTACAATAAGGAAATGAATATAGTAAGAAATCAAATTTTAAAGACTAAGTAACAAGCGATTATATGGGACTCACATCTTGACAAGTAGCTCTATTATGTCCCTCTTGATGACATACCCTACACTTTGAACTACTCCCTTTTTTGGTCACCTTTTCAACATGTGGTGTTAGCAAGTTAGGAGTTATTTGTAGTCCTTATGGTGTTTGTTGTGGTTCCATCACCATTTTCCTTCTCCTTTCACCTTCTTCTGTCCTAATTCTCCTCTTTGTAGGTTGACTAGGCATTGTTGTCACTGGTGGTGGTTCCATAAGTTCAAATGGATGATTTCCCTAAAATGTCTTCCCCCTCATAGGTTGGAACTTATTTATATAATTGGCAATGTATGCATCCCTATGGTAGAACCTAGATATCTATGTTATTGGGTCTATGTTCGTATGATATAGGGCACAAATTACATGTTGACAGGGGACACCAATCAAGTCCTAAGCCCTACATGAGCACTGCGTTGTAGTTATGAAGACAGTATGCTTATCATCCCCTTCTATAACTTCATAGCCACCATCACCATTGAAGTAAACTCTACATCTCATCGACAACTGCTTATTGTCCTCAAATAAAGCTACACACTTAGTACTAAATTTGCCCTTCTACCTAGAAACATTTTTTCACATTCAGCCCATTTAGTCATCAACTTTATTCTTATCCCCTAAATCATCCTAATTATGGGCAAATATCTAAAGTTATCTATCAAAGTGTTGAAGCTTTCACTGAGATTGTTATCAATAATCCAAGACAAAGGTTTACAACTAAACCTTACCTAGGATGTTACAAGATAAGACACAGCTGCTTTCGTTGCTCCCTCACTTAGTGCACTAAGCTATTTTAGGTTATCAACAAATTGTTCTTCAAATGTGCTCCAAGCACAAGAGAAGAACTTTTTCTTCAACTCACCACCTCCCTACTTCTTGCTCCAATTAGCATATATATGCTTAGCACGCAGTCAATGCATTGTCAAAGGCAACACCTTCGGAACAACAAGTAAACCCTACAATCATTGTATGAAGAACATATTAGATATCAAGCATCATATGAATTACACCATATCCTTCCTTTTGTGTATTAGACATAATTCTAATGTTATCTCTATCCTCTAAGTCTAAAGAACTCTTCAACCATTGGAAAAACCATTTCCAATTTAAAGTGATCTCCTTTTGTGTAATCCAAACAGCCATGGGATATAAACTATCATTCACATCAAGCCCAGTAGTCGTTAACATGATGCCACATGCATTGCCTTTGAGGAAAGTCCCATCAACACCAATTATCGGCCTGCATCCTACCTTCCAACCAGCCTACAAAACCCACAGGAACATACATTATTAAATCATGCAAGTATTCCAAAACACAACAGCATAGAAAACTTAATCTTTAAATGATGGCAACAATTACCTTTGCAACATTGAAACATAGATACAGCCGGCTGAAGACCCTTTTGCCATTTCCAAGTGAAACAACCACCTTTTAATTAACTAAATTAACATATATAATGACCAAAGTTATCGCATAATAATTAGAGTTAACCTAATATTAAAATTTACTCGGAATTTAAATTTTTCAAAACGTGCGAGAGTATGCATCATGAGCCCTAGAGTATGGCAATATACATTCATCCATAACATACAACAAAAGAATAGAAGTCATACCCTTAAAACAGTAGACTAAACTTTTGTTTGCTTCCCTGAAGAACCTGGACCGGACTGGTCACTTAGGAAAAATTTTGTAACCATCAGATCAGCTCATTATAAATATTAACATGTGCTAGTGAGGTGTCAAGTGGAATAAAACATATCAATCCAAAATTAAGCAGTTCATCAACATTCTCTCAATTCATTATTACAATAATAATAAGTATCATAATGGGTATCACAATTCAGTTCATATTCAATACCCAAATACCTCCCATCAATCCAACCGAACCGCCTTATTTCCTCCGACTAGACCTATGAGCTAAGTTACACCCATGTTACTAGTTACTCCAAAAGCTCACTGGTCAAGTGATGAGGATTGGCCAAAATCCTCAAAGCACCTGCCCAGACCATGGGTCTTTTCCCCCACTTTACTCTAGTGAAGTGTCGTAAACCCTCTTGAACTGGTGGGCCAGTCCCTTAATGAACCGGTGGGATAATAAAAAGTCAACCATTGTGTACAATGGAGGCATCACCACGTGGTGGAAGTAACTACTCCATCTTTTCCCAATTCATCCCTTTCCATAATTATCATCATAATTTAACAGGGAAATTTCCAGAATATTCACAATGCCTTGTCAATATATATCAGTTTCCAATACATGTATTTAAACTTATAAAAAAAATTCCATATAGCAACTTTATTTACAAACATGCATAATCAGTTCAGAAAAATACCCACAAGCAGCATATTAACAACATAATAAGTGGAAAGTGGTTACTTCTCGTCTGAGCTAACTACTTTCACACTGCTCTCAAACTAGAGGCTCAACACATTCCTTAATTCAATCTATCAAAAATCAAGTTTGCTATCAATTAATAATTCTATAAAAATTCCACCTATTCAAAATTATAACTATAATTTCATAAACTTAAAATATACAATTTTTAATAAAATCCAGTATACTAGAGATTGCAAATTATGAGGAAGACTATTGTACTTCTTAATTCTCCTTTTGCTAATAATTAATAACTCCCTTTTTCCTATTTATTATTCATTAATAATTTTCCTACATTATTTATTCCATTCCACTAATAATTATTATTACTCATTCCTATTTTGAAAATGGTATTATTATTTATTTTCCCTTAAATAAATTAATAATCTTATTCATTCAATTTATTGATTATTTCTGCTCATATTATTATTATTATTATTATTATTATTATTATTATTATTATTATTATTATTATTATTATTATTTCCCTTTGATAAATAATAATATATTCATTATTATTTATCCCATTTATTATTCATTAATATTATTTAATAAGTTCCTTTATTAATTAATCTCTTTTCTTAATATTAAATATTATCTTTTTATTTATCTTCTTGATTTTGTAATTGATTTTATAAGTGCAACAATATCAGAATAAGTTAGTTAGTTAGATCCTATTTTATAGGATCAATTTAAATCAAGCTCTATCCTTTTGATTTCCCCATTATATTAGAGAAATATATTCTAATATATTTATGCATTATTCTACTAATCACTATTAATTATTATTATTACCATCCATATTATTATTTTACTAATAATCCTATTCATAAATATATCATATCATACGTTTTATTATTCTATATCAAAAACTTTTCTCCTATTATTTTCTATTTTATTTTACATATGATATTATAATAATTAGTTGGTTAGATCCTATTATTTAGGATCAAGTTGGATTATATTCTTATCTTATCTTTTCATAATTATCATTATTTATTTACTACTATCTTTATCATTTATTTAATTTTTATTACGATTATTATTATTTATTATTATTATACTACTCACTATAACTATCATTCATCGGTAACTTTAGCTTGAAGACAAAACGAAGACATGGCTTGTATGTTTATGTTTTATCTTCCCTTATCTGTATATATATGAATCCAGCGTTTCCTTTCTTCCTTGTGTTTCTATTTTCTTCTTCACCCACACACATAAAACACTCCAAACCACTGAACATCCCATCAGCATCGATTTCTTCTTCTTCTTTTTTTATATCTATGATTATTCAACTCACATACAGAAACTACCCCCACACTTATATATATACTTTATACAGAAAGCAAAACCAGCGGCCCTTATATATATGAGTTCATGAATCAGTTTTTTTTTTTAATCTCCTTCTTCCGACACACACACAGCAGAAACCCGAAAAGGAGAAGGCTTAAGCATATATATATATATATAACCGTTAAAACTCCTTCCTTGTAGCATACACAGGCAGCAAAATAAAGCAATGAACCGATGACAGCAAGAAAAATAAATGGATGCCAACTACCTAGAGTCCAACGCACCTCCCTCCGTTTTACTGCTCAGCTTTCGGCTAGGCACATTTTAGGTTCATTTAGCTTCCTACCATAGCTTATACTTGACAGAAAGTTGAGGGAACAAGAAGGAAGGGAAAACCAATGAGTTACCTTCGTTTTTCAGCTGGTGTGGTGAATGAAAACTGGATTTTTCCGCTGTTCTCAAATAGTATGACAGAGGGAGTGAGCTTCAGTTTGAAGCTCTCACGGTCTCACTCTTGGCCTCTCTTTTCTCTCTTTCACAATCTGTTTCTGTTTTGGCCGAAGGAATGGGCTGAGAATGAATAAATGAAGTTGTATGGAGTATTGCCTGAATGATTAAATAAGAGTGCGTGAAGGGAGTGGAGTACGTGGCTTCATTTGAGAAAAGAGAGAGTGAGGTGTCATGAGATGGAGATGGTGAGGTGTCATCTGCATGCAAATGAAAATACTCTGCTCCTATCTAACTCTCGCCCTGTACTTATGGTAATTGGATTAATATGTGTTGGACTTTCAATCATATGGGCAGAAGGAAATAATGAGGAGAGGTGTGAGTCCACTTCACTAAAAGAAAATACTCATTTTGCTCCCCACAAGTCTTTTGTTTGCAATCATCCTTTTCTTATTGTTTTGCAAACAGTGGCTTTGTGTTAGAAAATAATCTCTTATCCCATTTAAGGATTTTTTTTTTCTTCAATTTATTTCTTTAGACTATAAAATATTATCTCCAAAATATTTAGGCTAAAATTATTCTTTAACTACTTATACTTAATTTATGGAAAAATATGCCTTCAATTTCCAAATATTACTTCCTAGTATAATTAAGGCCAAATTTTTCCATAATTAGTCTCATAATTCTTTTAATCAAAAATTTCATCATTAATTTCCCTAAAATATCTAAATTTCAAATCCCAAAATTTGGAATGTTACACCAAGAGCTTCTTTGCTTAGTTCAAGAGACACATGTGACCTCGGATTGGATTTTTTCAACTCATTACAATAAGCTTCCAAGTGGTTGAATTCATTGATGTAACTTCCTTCCATCCCCTCCACAATTAACCATTTCACTCTTTTACACTTATATATACTACCACTGACCAACTCATTGCAGTAAGCTTCCAAGTGGTTGAACTCATTAATGTAACTTCCTTCCATCACCTCCACAATTAACCATTTCACTCTTTTACACTTATATATACTAACACTGACCAACAATTCCTCTTCTACATCCTTCTTCATGTCTACAACTTTGTAATTTGGCCTCTCTTGGACCTTCTTTTTGAAATAGTCAGCTAGCCACTTCACAGACGCCCTAGGATTCTTAAACAACTGGCTGCAACTATGTTCCAACAAAAAGGTCTTCACTTTCAGACACGGATGTGACCCATCTTTGGAGGCATACAACATAAATGGGCACCCTTATTGACATCGAACTAGAATTCTTAAAGGCTCACTTTTAACCAGCCTCAACTTAACTCCAACGTGGATTGCATAGCTATTAATGGCTGCAACTAACTCCTTTGTGTTTGTATATGTCTCACCCAACATGAAACTTTACAGGCCTTTATCCCCATTGAACCCTCTTCATCATCACCATCACTGTCTCCCTCAGAATCAATATCGTCTTCATTGTCACCTTCATCCTCACCTTCGCTTGGAATCAACCCTACGTTGTCTCCATTATCGTGTCCTATTTCATCTAACAATTCATCACTTCGTTTCATTTTTTATCGTCTCCCTCATCATTCAATATGGTCCCATCTACTACATCCTCGAAATGCTCATCAATCCCACCATTTGGAACACCCCTTAAACCACCAACATGACCACCACACCCCTCTAATGTCATTCAACCTTTACTTTACATTAATTTTTTCCAACCAACATTACGCAAACAAACAAAGGAGAACATGCCAAAGGCCAAATAGACAAAGGGCTACTTCAACATTATTGAATGCATAAAGCAACCCTTACTATTAACAAAAAAATATACTTTCATGTTGTTGAAAGATTCCATACCAAAAAATCGAGGACGAATCTCAATTACTGACTTAGACAGCACATGTGCCACACTTTTGTGATTTCACTGTTCTCTTCCTCCCAATCAATCTGCTCACTAACTCACAAAGCACATGTGCGCCACTTTCTCTTGATTCCACGGCCCTTTTTCAAAATCGGTCTACCCTTAGTTCTGGTCACCTTAATTTTGCTCTAGTCCCTGATATCTTGGTCTTCATAATTTCTCTCTGGCTCTACTCTAATATCCTCCGCCCTAACATTTATGAGACGAGAAGCTATGTGTCATCCTATATGTCAACTTTCCATTCATATGTGGCCTTCCATCTAATGCCATGTGTCATTTTAACAGTCCACGTGGCACTTTCATAATAGCAGGGAATATTTGCTATGTTTTTTAGACTTCCAAGGCAAAAATTAGAAAAAAAAAAACTTTCAGGTGACTTATGCTCCTTGGACAAAACTTCTATGGCAAAGTTGGTACTTATTCTTTATTTCTTGGATTTTCTGATGGGTTTGCCGATGACATCCCTATGATACACACAATTTGAGTTCTTATATATAAATTGACTAAGTCAGGACACTTTTTACTCATCAAAGTAACTTGATTGAGCTAATTTTAAAATCAACTAAAAAACTCCAATTACATTACTCCCTCTAGTTTTTGTTATAAGGCACCAACTAGTAAGTCTATTTGATCTTTTTTTACAAAGCACTTGCTTGTTTCCAAAAGCATTAATTGTTCTTTTCCATGTATGCCTATAATTAATAGGGGGTAGTGGGTGAAAGTAATAATAATATAATATAAGAGTTTAGTGCAACTAGTAGGGGTAATGCTGAAAATTACTTAAATTTTAGGATAACTTTATTGACTTTAATTGTTTTTATTGATTTATGTGAATTGTTAGTTGGTGCCTTATAATAAGGACTAGAGGGAGTACTTGGCTTGAGTGTCCACACCCATTATTGTGGATACGACATCCTAGTATACTTGATGTATTTCTTAATATTTTTATTAAGAGTATATTTCCCAACCATTACACTACTTCTTTGACTTGAGCATCTACACTTGGAAATGATAAGAGAGTGTTTTGTGTCATACATGGATGGTGTTAAACAAATGAATAAAACTAATGGAAGTGTCACTAATCCACAACTAGAATACTACAACTCTCTCAGGGCTAACTAATAACACTCCGTTAACTAAATCCCTCCTTGAAGGATAATGAACAACCCAAAACTATTTGGATATTGGAGTGAAACTAAGTTAACGTCTTCTCTTTTTAGAGGACTCCACATCCCATATACTCGTAATATATAACTTAGGCCACTTTATATAGAACCTATTCAACTAATTAATGATATTTTTACCCTTTCTAACATGCACCCTCAAGTTTACACCATTTAACTAAGGTGCTCAACTTGCCAACATATCTCCATCTCATTCTCCTCCGCAGCAAATATTGTGTAAGACAATTTCTTCTATCATAGCTGGAAGTTCTTCTTCAGTCCAACTTTATTAGACAACCTCAATGTTAAATTGAATCTCGCCTTTGGCTTTGGTTGCTTCAATGACTCTCAAACTACACAACATAGCCTGGAAGCCAATCAATTTGCAGCTGTGCTGTTCTAAAACCGATATTTGACATAGCATTTTTTGTTTGTAAAGAGATGCTTCTTTCTGCTATTTCTTCACAACACTCTTATTGTTCACGTTAATTCCTATCTTGCAGATTGTCATCTCCCTTTCCAAACAAAAAATTCTCTAGCTATTTTACGATATGTCAGCTAAACATGTTAATACAATTAATTGAAGGACTAAAGAATTATTAGTTCACCATTTCAAGTGAGAACTCTTTGGCAACTAAAGCAAGCAATGTAATCTTGCATGATGCTTCTGCCATTCTTGAGATTCTAAGTAAAGTGGCAACAGTTCTTAAGCAATTGGAATTAGCCCAACAAGTCTTTCGAACTAGAGGCATGGAAAAGCTTGGATAAACCTAGCCCAACAAGTCCTACTATATAACGACAATATTCATCATAGTTATCAACTGTCTCCACATCCTTGCATATAAATTTGGTCATTCCAGCTCCTATCATTTTGGTAATACCCTAAATTGCTTCCTAATAGTTCTTTCCAAATTTCAAAAGTGCAGTTGAAACATTGTGAAACTGGGCCATAAAGATTTTATACTCTTTTGTCCCACAATATATTAAATTTTTTGTTTTCCCAACATCACGACTTCTAAATATGACCCTCAATCTCATCATGCACTTCTGCTTCCAAGTCACAAAACCACGGTCTTGGTTGCAAGATGAAGAGAGAAATTATGTTGCTTTTGCCCATTTCGAGAAAAAAACAATGAGGGGATGGCAAACTTTATAGCAGCAAGACTTCCACAATCAACAAGAAGACTAAAAGCGTGAATATGCATCTTTGAACCATCATCTTTTGACTAACCACATCACAGGGAACAAACACTAATATCATGCTTGCAACATCATTTGCTAAGGCTACCTGTGTGTTTTTGGATTGGGTAAATGGTTCAATTACTTTAAAAGAGAACCTTTGTGGACTTCTAGGACAGTCGTAAATATGATTCTGCAGGAATTGTACTAATTAAGAATGTACCAAGGCCTCTATAGAGACCAGGAAAGCCATATGATTTAAGGAATTCTTTTATAACAGACAATGCATTTCTCTCCATAGAATCATTTGAAGAAACTTGTAGTCTTGTTACCTTAAGAGAAATTGGGTAGATGGCCACTGTAATACATGTATAGATTCTTCCAATTCCAGGAACATAAAATTTCAATTAGGTGATTAACTAGGTGCACTCTCTTGTGGAGAAACTTAAAACCCCTTTTATGCCATTTACACAGAAGATTGTTCCCATTACAACAAATATTTACAATGATCAAACTAAAACTTGAAATCATTAATCTCCTCCTTGCCGCTTATCTTCAACGAACACTAGAGAAAAGGTGGTAGAACCAATGACCACAACAAGTCTAGAACCCCGAATCAAAGAAACTATAAAGATCTTGATGATAAGCGATAAAACAAATCACAGAATAACACATACAAAGAAGAAATAAAGACCTTGCAAGGCTTTATCAACGATGGAGAAAGATTCAGGGGATGCGTCAGTCTGCTGGAGGAGATATGAAATTGACGGCAAGGATGACTGACTTTGACGGACATCACAATCATTAATGGCGGCATGAACTATGTAGACACAGGTTGTAGAACGGGCATCAAACTTGAAAAACGTAAGCTTGCAGTGGCAATGTAAAGCATGAACGACCATAAATCTACCCTTCTAAAAATTAATATCATATGGATACATACTACTCCCTCTGGTATTAATTATAAAACAATATTTAGGGGTTGGTTTTGGTCCTAATTATAGGACAACTTTTTAATTTTTGTCAATTTTTTCTTAAAATACCCTTATTTTATTATCTCAAGTGTGTTTTGTTTTTAGTAAGTATATATGTATATGAGTTGCAATACACACACATGCACACACATGTGTATGTCTATAAACATATATATGTATGTAAATATATATGTGCGCGCGCGCACACACATGTATGTATATTTGTGTTTGTGTGTGTCAATATATATACCTCTATGTGTAGATACATGGTTGTGTGTGTGTGCATGATAGATCTATATGTATACATATATATACACATATATGTATATCTAGCAAGACCATTATTTCAATTAGAAAGCGTGTGGAAAGGAAAATTGGTTCGAGAGATATGTAGCAGAGTTGTTGATTAACTTTTACTTTTTTCATTTTAAATGTATATAAGGACATTTTATGAAAATGAGTAAAAATTAACTAATTTAACTCCTCTCCTTAATATTTCCAAAATCGGTTAAATATGTCTTATAATTAGGACTGGAGGGAGTAATTAGTTACCACAGATTTTTTTTAAAATTTACGTTTAACTTTTATTTTTAGAAATAAAAAAAAATTCAAAAAATTTGTGTGCACCACCAAATGACAGTAGAGTACCCTTTATTTTTTGAAATATTAGCATCACAATACGCTAGATCAGAAAAAAAAGGAAGTATGGTTATTTTTTTTTTAAATGGTTAAAGTGCAAAAATATACATGTGCTTTACCCCAAAGAGCGCCTAACACCAAATATTTTTTTAGATACAAAAGTATACACGTGGTTACAAATTAGGTACAAAAATACCTTTTGACTGTCAAATTTAACTTTTTTTTTTAACTTTCAAATGTGTAAAAATACACATATGGTTTGGTAAAAAGAGCGTCCAACACCAAGTGATTTTTATTTTTTAATTTTATTTCAATTTAAATTATTATTTCCTCTAGGTGTAATTTACGGGAGACCAAACATTTTATATCCATAATTTATTCTATTTTTTTTTAAAAAAATCCTTATTAAATTTTCTATTAATAATTAATAAATAACTATTTATGCATTTACAATTTGATATTATAAATATTATATTTAATTAAAAATAATTTTAATTTTTTGATCTAAAATATTGAACAAAAAATTATTTAAATAATTTTTCAATCAATATTGTTTAATTTTTATTACATTTTCTAATTATGCAATATAAATGTTTGCACCAATAAGGATAAAATAAAATAAAATAATTATGGAAATAAAAAATTTGACCTCCCAAGAATTACATCTAGAAAAATAATAATTTTCATTTAATTGAAATAAAATTTCTTAAATTATAAAAAAAAAAACGCTTAGTGTTGGACGCTCTTTTTGTCAAATCACATATATATTTTTGAAAAACTTAACAGTTAAATGATATTTTTGCACCTAATGTGTAATCACATGTGTATTTTTGCATCTAAAAAAAAAAAATTGGTGTTGGATGCTTCTTAGGGTAGAGCACGTGTGTATTTTTACACCTTAACCTTTTTTTAAATAGTAAGTAGGCACTTTTTCTTTTTCTTTCCTTTTGGTAATACATTGGCAAGCCAAAGGCTTGAAGGTTACAAAAAGTCTTATATTAAACTACATTCTTTGATCTCAGTGACATTTCGCCACACTCAATATTTACTAAGTCAACACATTCAAAATGTTGTAATAGAATAATTACAAAACCTTGATTCATCTCATGAGTTGATCAAACTAGATAATTAACACATCTTAATACTTCTCTATAAGTATGAATAATTTATAGATCCTCATGTGAAAGGATAAGGGATCTTACCTATTGTATTTTATATTTCATAGGATGACCCTGCCTATAATCAAGTAACAACAAATGAATAGCATCCAATGAGTTAGTATGGAGCATAATCTTTTTGAAATCCAGTTGTTTGCATAATATAAGGCCCCTATACATAGCATAGATTTCCGCAACAATTAACGTAATATGACCTAACTTCTATTGAAACCCTTCGGTGATCTCTGATCACTCCTCCTGTCCGCTATTAGTATATAATCCATCCACATCCACTTGTATATAGCCTAGATTCGGGGGACACCAATAGGCACTTTTTCCAAACCATGAAAAGACACATTTTTTTTCCTTTCCCCAATGGAAAAAGTATATCTGCACATAGCCCATACCTACGTTTGCTCTATGCATTCACTGGATCAAAATAATAAAATAAAATAAACCTGAAATGGGGCTCGCGCAGATATTGAAGAAGCTTCATGACTAAAAAGACAAGGAATGGATCCAATAAATAGAGGTGAGAGTGCGTGCATGAAGAGCAGAGAAGTTTTGGTTTCACATTCCATACTTCTCTCGGATTTACATTAGTATTTGTTTTTATATGCTTGTTACATATTTATCCCTCTAATGAGAGAGGGATGAGACTTTTTCTTTAAAAAAAATATTTTATTTAGTTAAATTAGATTATATGTTACTTTCTAAAACAAATGTGAAGTCAATTATGAAATTAATTAGTTTTCAGAATACTAATGTTATAAGATAAATATATCTGAATACAAGACTAAAAAATAATTAATTTAAGATATTGAATATAAAAAAATATTTCAGAAAGCAGCATATTATTTAATCTTAAAAAAAAAAGATGCACCCCTCTAATTAAAAAAAGACAAGTGTGTAAAAAGCATATAAAAGAGGAGTACCTTATGTGCTTCCAAATGATGGAGAGAAGAAGAGTATCTAATCCACAACCGCGCCAAGTGGGAAGATCTACTCCCTCTGTTTGAAATTATAAGATGAAATTTATTTTTTAGGAAAAATTAAAGAAGCTAATTAAATTATTTTAGAGTATTTTTATTTTTTCTTCAAACTAATATGCTTGAGTAATAAACTAATATATAATAGAATGATATACAACATATGATATGATTAAGTAATTTATTTATTTTTTTCAATCTCTAAAAAAAAAGTTAACACAGTCTTATAATTAGAATCAAAGATAGTAGTATTTATAGGAGAGAATTAAGGTTAGGCTTTTTCTAATTAAAATAATAATATACTTTTTTCTTTTTTTTTCGTTCGGTTCCTTTTTCTTTAGAACTATATTTTATATTCGTTGACTAACCGAGGCTCTCGAGGTAAAAAATAAAATAAAATTTAAAGATGTTACAATCATCTCCCTCCCGTTACCTGGGCATTTTCTTAGCATTCCGTATCTATGCAATGTCCTTCAATCGCTAGTCTTCTAGAAGGACTTTGGATGGTTCTTGAATTGCTAGTCGACGTTGCTTCCTACCTTGCAGTATCATGGTCTGGGTTGTACCGTTTCAAGCTTTTGTCGTTATCATTTTAGTATTCATGTTGTCGTGGTTGTTTATGTCGTCTTTTTTTTTAAAAAAAAAAAATCTTTTCTATTAAATATAAGAGAAAATTGATTTTTTTTTGGAGATTGAAAAAACTAAATAAGTTACTTAATCATATTATAACTGGTGTATCCATAGATTATATATCGGTTTATTAGTCGAACTAATTAGTTTGGAGGAAAAAAAAAATCAAAATACAAATATTTCAAAGTAATTTAATTAGTTTTTTAAAATTTTTTTCAAAAAATCAATTATGTCTTATATTTATGATTGGAGAGAATATTTTCGGGCTTTTGTATTTTTATTAAAATTTACAATGTAAAAGGGTCCAAGAGTTTGTTTATCATTTTACTTATTTATTAATAAATAATAATTTGTTTTATAAGAAAAAGAAAAATGGCAAAAAAAATAATTGGTAATTATTATTTAATTAGATTGGCTAATTATTTAGCATTTGATTTAGAATGATTCAGTGGATTAAGCATGGGAAGAGATTAAAATCAAGTCCAAAATAATCTGGGATGTTCTTGGTAAATTTAAATAAATTATGATTTATCTTATAAAAAAAATAAGTTTAAGATTTTCGTTTTAAAGAGAGGGCCTCGGAAACCCAACCTTTCAATTTCGTCTCATTCTTGAGTTTCTCTTTTTTTCTTTAAAAAAAAAAAATTAATTCTGCTATAGTTCGTTCCTGGCAAAATTGGCACGTGCGTTTAGTTGGGACGGCGTCACCGACCTTCTTTCCTTCGCCGCTGTAATCGATCGACGACGGGGTGGTGTTCGATAGTTGGGTTACTTTCGATTTTAAATATGAATTAGGAAACTCTTGTCAGGACTTTACCAGATTGTTCCCGGTTTAAGGTTCGTCGTAATTTATTAATATTTTAGGGTTTCTGTGTTCCTTAATTGTTAATTCGCTATTGTTTGTTTTGATTTGGTATTGGCCTATACTTACTGTAGTGATATTTAATTGAATTTATATAATGTAAATTCGAAGCTTCGATTTCCTGTCCCGAGCAGAGGGGATCTGTTTAATGGTCTTTCATCCGCGGCTCCTGGTTTCATAGAATTCTTTGATATATTTAAATTTGTTTCTTGCATTCAATGGCTTTTGTCGTTGCTTCTAAATTTTGAAACTTCTCATCGACTAAGGTTCTTCAAAGTACTTTGTGTTTATGCCACAAATGGAATTGTTGACCTTTTATTTTACGGCACATATATACAGGATATATGCATGCATTGATTTATGCATATACACACGCACAAATATATAGATATATGTATGCATTGATTTATTTTACCAAACTGTGCTTTTTGGACAATGAAAATAGGAGGATGCTGCAGCTAACCCATTAGCTGATTATGGAATCATTAGCATTTGAGTAATGCAATATTTGGTTTGTAAATCAGGAGTAACGGATAGGGAAGATGGAACTGCAGGCGCACATTTCTGGTCAGGTATCTAATCAAGCAGGGTCTCAGTTGCCCGGACTGGCTCAGCCAAATGGAAATGCCCTCCCTCCTCAAATACCCAATTTAGGTGGTATTCCAGACGCTGAATTTATCCGAGCACGTTTGCATATAGAGGAGAAGATGTAAGACATTGTTTTGGTTTTGGTGTTTTTGTATTAGATGAAATGTTTATTCGCTATGTATTTAATCTGAAGGTGAGTTGACTGCATTAATTCTTCTTGGGAAATTTGTTCATAGTTAAAAGGGTGGACATTTTTCTGTTCATAAAAAATGGTAAAGCATAAGGTGAAAAAACACAAAAGTCTGTAAATGCTGTTGTTAATTTTAATGGAGATTAAAGTTTATCCCCAAAAAAGAAACGTATACATGTTTTAGGACTAATTAATGTTGCATATATTTTCTTTTCTGAGGTAATTCCTTGTGCCTCACTGCTTAGATAATGTTGCATAAGAGGTTTAGTCAATCTCAAAATGCATTTCACATTGCAAGCAACCATTTACAAAGTGCTCCCAATAGTTGTAAGTTGTAATAATTTACAATCCCAATAGTATTTGTCTGTCTCAAAACTGCATTTCGCATTGCAGGCAACCATCTATGTTTTATGCCCCTTTACTGTCTCTAACAATATTTGCTTTGTTCCATGGCAACATAGCGCTTGAGATCAGACAATTGTATTCTTAACAATCTTTTTTAGTTGCTGTTATTGGTTAATACTTTTACTCAACATTTTGTATACAACAATAAAATATATAAATACAGAAATCCATTAAAACATTTTTCTCTTTTACCTTTCAGTTATATGGTATTGCAGCGGCTGCACAATCCGGCTACAGAACCTCATAGACTAAGGTGTAGGGATATAGCCAAACGCCTTGAGGAGAGCTTGTTAAAAACTGCATCCTCTAAGGTTTATTTATTGGCCTTTTATTGTTTTTTTTCTTAACATTGATATCTTGGCCTACTTCATTTGTACATATTCCCTTTCATCTCTAGTAATTTTTCTTTGAACTGATCTTTCTTAGTTTGATAATGTTTTGGGTTTATCTTCTCAGGAGGAGCACTTGAACATGGAAACATTAGAGAACCGTTTGAAGGATTGCTTCAAACGACTGTATACAAATAACCATAACCAACAACATCAGCAGACTGTAAGCTCTTCTCCTGTATGCACAATGATACCAACACCAGGCATGTCACATGTTGTGAATTCAAGCAAGGCCTCTACATCTTCTGTAGAGGTCTCAATGAATGCATCCAGTGGACGCAATAGCATAGCATCTATCAATAGTGGAAACATTTATCTATCTCAAAGTTTGCATGGCAATTCCTCTAGTAGATGTGATGGTAATACTGCTATCCTCCTTCACTAGACCTGTTCACTTTACTCATTTTCCCGTGGAATTATAGAGTCTAGTTATTTCAGGTTTGGCAAATGGTTATCAGCAGTCTTCTACCGGCTTTTCCATTGGTTCCGGGGAGAACATGTCATCAATGGGTGTACAGAGAATTGCAAGTCAGATGATTCCCTCTCCTGGATTTGCTGGCAGCAATCACTCATACATGAATATAGAATCTTCCAATAGTAGCAGTGTCTTTTCGAATGTTGATTCTAGTATGGTATCACATTCACAGCAGAAGCAGCATGTTGGTGGCCAAAAGAATAATGTGATACAGAACCTTGGCAGCCAAATGGGTAGTGGAATGAGGCCTGGTTTACAACACAAATCTCTGGCATACTCAAATGGAGTTATAAGCAGTGGATTAGGCTTGATAGGAAACAATATGCGAGCTTCAAATGAACCTGGAATTACTGATGGCTACGCCACAACTTATGGCAACTTCCCTAAACAATTGCAGCAGCATGTTGATCAAAATCAGCAACCATCGGTGCAGGGTAATCTTACTTGCTCTTCTTTTGTTTGTTTACGGGAGGTTGAGTCCTTGATTTTCTCCGTAACCATGCCTCTTTGTTTAGTGGTGTTATCTCTTTGCATTGTTATTTCTTGTTGGATGGGTGGGTGTTTTTCTTTCTTGTTCATAATTTGACACCTTACTGTAGGTATAACAAATTTCTGTTGGCATGTGATGGTTATGGATTAAATAATGTTGACTCATTTGCTTCAGGAAATTTTTGTTCATCTGCAACATCTTCTGGATCTATCATGAGCAGCCAGAACATGAATTCAACAAAATTGCCTGCAATATCCAATACCAACTCTTTGATTAGTAGTCATTCGAGTTTGCATGGTATGCAACAGGCTGCTCTTCTTAAGTCTCAAGCAATGAATCAGTTGGACAAGCTGAATTTGCAGTCTTCTATGACTCCAAGAGATGGCCTTTTGCATCATCAACAGCAATATCAGCAATGTCAGCAACAGCCTCAACAATTTCAACAGCCAGAACAATATGCACATCGGCAATTTCAACTTAAATTGCAAAGTCAGCAGCCTCAGCATTGGGTCAATAATGAAGCTTTTAGTCAGTCCCACACAGCATCCAATTTAGAAAGCCAAGTGAAGCCTGAGCCCGGAGTCGAACATCATCAAGAAGTGCTTAATTCACAGGTTTCTGGACAGTTTGATGTATCTGGGATGCAAAATCAGTTTCGCCAGAAATCTGTCGTAGATTGCTCCAAGAATTCTCAACATCTTTCTTTTCCACCTGTTCAGAATGATTTATCCCTGGGGGCTTCTCTGAATTCTCAACAAATGCTACACACTCAACAGTCGACTTCACAGTCTGGAAATAATTTTAGCTGGCCTTCTGCTGGGACACAGCCTAAATCTGCATATGCAAATCAATGGAATTCTCAGTTACAGGATGCCAACCACATAACACTGAATACATCACAGGAGCGGCTTGTCCAGTCTGATTTCCATCAACGGACATCAAGGCAAGATGAAGCTCAATGCAATAATTTATCATCAGATCCATCTATTGTGGGACAAGCTGTTGCTTCTAGAGGTTCAGCTGAGCCACAAGACTTAGGTGTTGCTATCAAAAAAGAACACTTGAACCAACGGAGGTGGCTTTTATTTCTGCTTCATGCCCGACGATGTCCAGCCCCTGAAGGACAATGCCTAGAGCGTTATTGTTATAGTGCTCAGAAGTTATGTAGGCACATGGAAGGATGTAACCTAATTCATTGTCCACATCCCCGTTGTCACCATACCAAGGTGATTCTCCGTCATTTCAAAAATTGCAAGGATCCTTGGTGCCCTGTTTGTGTCTTTGTTCGCAATTATCGACGTTCATTTAAACTTAAGTCTCAGATTCAGCCAGTTAATAGTTCAGGCATGCTAATTGCTGTTGATGGATCCTGCAAATCCCATGATAATGGAGTTGCATCACCTAGCCTGATCCCAAAACTAGTACCTGTGATTGAAAATTCAGAAGATCTGCAGCCATCTCAAAAACGTATGAAGATTGAGTTGAGTAACCATTCTATTAGTTCCAAGAATGACAACTCTGCTATATCATTTTCTGCGAACTGTCATTCTGATGTTTCCAAGGGTTCTCAGTGCCAAGATTATCCTCATTGTGAGACATCTATGCCAATTAAATCTGAGCTTACTGAAGTCAAGAAAGAAGTTATGGTGCATTCGACAAGTGAGAATCTTAGTGAAGTTAATTTAAGTAACATGGAAGGTGGAGGGCCTCCTAGTTCATATCCTAGTGAACCCGTTACATGTAATGATTCTGGGCCAGAAAATATTAAAACAGAGAAAGAAGGTGGACAAGATAAGCCTGTAAGTGTAACCCAGCCATCTGAAAATGCATCAGGTGCCAAATCAGGTAAGCCTAAAGTAGAGGCGGTATCATTTATTGAACTATTCACCCCAGAGCAAGTCAGGGAACATACAGCCGGCCTCAGGCAATGGATTGGCCAAGTAAGTCTTAATGCAATCTTGAACGTCAACTTTCATTGGATGTATAATATTTATTTTATATAAGAATTTTGATATGTAAAGATAATAAGTAGTTTCCAAAGTTGTTAGAAGGGCTAATTGCTAATCCTCTAATGGCTATATCCTAACTACCCTTCTGACAACTTTGTAAACTACTTATTATCTTTACATATCAAATTTATTGATGAAATTAGACATAAAAAGATGGTGGATAAATATTCCTCCTGTAATTTAGAAAAATGACTGTTCTGTGACCTGTTAAAACTTTCCATTCCCTTGGTAAATGGACAAAAGACAAATGCTTCCCCCAATTAGACCCTGAGCTAAAGAATATGTGGTTCTAGAAATCTTTGATTAAAAATTAATGTTTTGTTCTAGCTATATAATATATAATATTATGGCCCTCAGTTTGATTATTGATGCACTTCTATTTTAAATCAGTTCCAACTTAGTTTAGAGCTATTTCAGTTTGCTCTGATTAGTGTGTAGTGTGTAGTGTGTGTTTTTCTTTGGTCATCATCATGACTAAGGTTTGAATGGTGTTTTTGTACCAAAAAATATTATCTTCCTTCTTTTGTGATGGCAATATTTGGATGTGGGAAAGACACTTTGCTCACCACCAGAATACCATTTCTAGTTTCTTGTATATGTATCTTAGTTCTCCATTCTTATAATTTTGTTCTAGTGCGTGTTCATAAATGGAATTTGGTTTTGAAATCACAACCTTTAGTTATGACTTATGAAGATGAGGTGGCTAGTTCATATATGCCTGGAAGTTGCATTCAAGTCTGCAATGAAGCTTTAAATAAATGAGAAGCTGAAAAGGTGTCCATGTACTGTTAAGTGTATATTATTTTTGCAAAAAGTGACCACGTAACGTCCAGAGAACATTTTCTTTTGGTCACCATAATCACATTCTTTCTTGAATACTTAGGTTTTGATCACTAATTCATTCTTATTTTTGCTTTTATATATATATATATATATAATATCTTTTACTACAAAGGAAGAGAGATACACCAGTGCTCATCAGATGTGCCCTATAGAAAGATTACAAGAATGGAAAAAGAAGAATGATTTGTTTTTCCATTGTAGATGCGGATCATAAATATTGGTTCAAATTTTTTAAAGCCTTCTATCCTTGCCTGTCTACTTTTTATACATTCAATTCATTATAATTCGCCTGTATAGTTTGGAACCTAAATGCCTTGCGCTTCATAAATGTTCTCTTTTGTTTCCTCTCATGGTATTTTATTTGTTTCTGATTTTTTTTTTAAACCACATGTCAATTAAGGCAATCCAACCATTATATGTATCTAATGTGTCTTTGAGTTAGCTTTCATTTATCTTATTATCTAGCAAAAATAGGTTTTACTTTTTCATGCCTAAAAGTGTGCTTGATATGCATGTCTTATCATGAGGCATCTATTGTATTGATTCAGAGCAAAGCAAAAGCAGAGAAGAATCAAGCAATGGGGTATTCAATGAGTGAGAATTCCTGTCAGTTGTGTGCTGTAGAGAAGCTTGCTTTTGAACCACCTCCGCTTTATTGCTCCAATTGTAATGCCCGCATTAAACGAAATGCTACCTATTATACTATGGTTGCTGGTGAAACACGAAATTATGTTTGTACTCCATGCTATAATGAGACTCGTGGAGAGAACATTGTTGTTGATAGAACTACCATTCCTAAGGCGAGGCTGCAAAAGAAGAAGAATGATGAAGAAACTGAGGAATCGGTCTGTGTAATGTGTAAAATTCCTTGGTTGATTGATTGCTTTTTAATATGTTTTGTTGAGTATTTACGTTTGATATATGTTTTTCTTTTCATTTAGTGGGTTCAATGTGATAAATGTGAAGCTTGGCAACATCAAGTTTGTGCTTTATTTAATGGTCGAAGAAATGATGGGGGACAAGCTGAATACACTTGCCCTAACTGCTATATTCAAGAGGTAGAAAGAGGAGAGCGCACACCTTTACCCGAAAGTGCTGTTCTTGGGGCCAAGGATCTACCTAGAACAATTTTGAGTGACCACTTGGAGCAACGGTTGTTTGGCAGACTAAAATATGAGAGACAAGAGAGGGCAAGGCTTCAAGGAAAAAGTTATGATGAGGTGTGATTCATCGATTGATTCCTATTTATTTTAGATTATTGTTGGTTATGTGTAGAATGCTAATGTTTTGGGAAAAATACTTTTTAATCCTCGGGTTAAGTAGCAAATTTACTCCGGAAGTTTTCGCTGAAGAACAATATTACCTTGAAAATTTTTCTTATCTCAATGTTACCCTGGAAGTTTCAAAACGTAGCAATGTTGTCTATTTCCGTTAAAAAGTTAACAGTCAACATCAATTTTTTAACATTAGTTTTTTAAAGGAATAGGGCAACATTGCTACATTTTGAAACTTTTGGGGCAACATTGAGACAAGAAAAACTTTTAAGGCAGCATTGCTCTTGGGCCTATACTTCGGGGGAGGATTTGCTACTTAATCCTTAATCCTCTGAGTTAAGGTCTGATTGCATTTTTTGGCTCATCATATTTTATATGTAAAAACCCTCCAATTTTATTTCTTCTACTTTTAGTGCATGCAGCTACATTTTAAAGTTGATGTGCTATATTTCTCTGGAGGCTATAGTTCCAGGAATTAAAATGCATTTCCTCAAAAGTTTTGGCGTATCTACTGGAAATTTTGCAACAAATTGCTGATTCCGGTGGTGGAAGAAATTTTCTTTTGATGCCACAGTTACCATCCCGTACTCAACAACCTAGTCAATTATAGATGAAGACCCGTAAAATAAACAATGAGTAGTGGATTTTCTTGAATATTATGTAAAAACCTTTTTCTGACTTGATGTCATGATGATCTTATTTATTTCCACTACTTTTCATCTGAGAATATTTTATTTGGTTTGTTTCCTTAAAAACTAAAGAAAACTGAAGGTATCATTTTGAGGAATTCAAGCAGCTGTGAGCACTTGTAGCTTTAGTTGTATATCTTTGAATTTGTGAAGTAATGTAGATATCGTATACAAATTGGCACCTTTAGTTTTAAGCTTTTTGTACCAGTTACTTGAGTAGCATGATTCCACCATGGTAATTTTAAGTGCATTTGGTGAAACTTATTGGTCCATTCTTGTTTTGGTTTCAGTATTTCCCCCCTTACTTATTGTGTTTTTTGGTAGACCACTTAATCGATTGAGATGTGCTAGTGATATATAAAACTTTCAATTGATCTGCCAGGTGCCTGGGGCTGAGTCTCTTGTTATAAGGGTTGTGTCATCTGTGGACAAGAAGTTAGAAGTGAAACAACGCTTTCTGGAAATTTTTCAGGAAGAAAATTACCCAACAGAATTCCTTTACAAATCAAAGGTAGTGTGATGGTTGCTTTGATTACTATAGTGTGATCAAATGCTTATCAATGATTATGTTTAATCAAGTGGTTTTGTTTTTATTGCAGGCAATTTTGTTGTTTCAAAAAATTGAAGGTGTGGAGGTCTGCCTATTTGGGATGTATGTGCAAGAATTTGGATCTGAATGCCAATTTCCTAATCAGCGACGAGTATATCTTTCATATCTTGATTCTGTGAAGTATTTTCGGCCTGAGATCAAAACAGCAACCGGAGAGGCTCTCCGGACATTTGTTTACCATGAAATTCTAGTAAGCTTTAGTTGCTATCTCCTATGTGATGTTTTTTATTGGTGTGGTACATTTTCTTGAAGATATTTATTTTGACTAATTTTATGTATGTTTTTTTGGGTTAGATCGGATATCTTGAATATTGCAAGAAACGTGGTTTTACCAGCTGTTATATCTGGGCCTGTCCCCCAGTGAAGGGTGAAGATTATATCTTGTATTGTCATCCAGAAATTCAAAAAACTCCAAGATCTGAGAAGCTTCGGGAATGGTGAGCTTTTAGTGTAACAGAAAAAAGGGAAACAAGTGTAGTTGTGCTACTTGTGCATAGTGGTTGATTTGTTTATTAAACTTCAACTTTCTTTGTGGACTTGTTTCTTCAGGTACCTATCAATGTTAAGAAAAGCTGCCAAGCGTGATATTGTGGTTGATCTCACAAACTTGTATGACCATTTCTTTGTATGTACTGGTGAATGTAAAGCAAAGGTTACTGCTGCAAGGCTTCCATATTTTGATGGAGACTACTGGCCAGGGGCTGCAGAGGAATTGATTTATCAGCTCCATCAGGAAGAAGATGGCAGAAAACAGAATAAGAAAGGAATGATGAAGAAAACTATAACGAAAAGAGCTTTAAAAGCAACTGGTCAGACAGATCTTTCTGGAAATGCCTCGAAGGATATACTCCTTATGCATAAAGTAATTTGTAATTTTTGGTCTTTATAAGGTGTTATTGTTCTTTTGTGCGAGTTATGTTTTGAATATGTTACGTGATCAGATATTTGAATGCCTAATAGTTTCTCTTTGCATAAATGTAATTGAAATTTTATTCAGAGCATGAGGATAATGTTTTTCTTACAAAGTTTTTTTTGTTTCCCCAGCTTGGTGAAACCATTAGCTCAATGAAGGAAGATTTTATCATGGTTCATTTGCAGCATGCATGCAGCCACTGCTGCATTTTAATGGTGTCTGGCAACCGCTGGGCTTGTAACCAATGCAAGAATTTTCATATTTGTGACAAGTAAGGAAATTTATCCTCATTGCTTGTCATGCCATATGTTGCAAATTATATTATTGTTTGCGGCTATGCACACTGTCATATATCTTCTACTGAAGTGTGAAATTTAGCGTCAACTCTAACTTCATAAGCATATCTTGTCTTATGATATTACTTGGAATATATTTTGATGATGATACTCAGCTTCAAAATAACTTGAACTTGTTGACCGTAACTTCTCTAGACTGTTGAAGAGAACAATATTTGCCCGAGTCACATTTGATATAGAAATTGATGTTGAGTGTTAATATTCTACCCTATCCAGGGTCATGGGCTTATGACTTGACGTTACATCAATGCCTGCTTATTTCTGTTGAGGTGAATAGCATCACTATAAAGCTTAGCCATAGTTAGTCTTAAAATTTATGTTTTCTTGATGTAGTTTCATATTGTCTATCTTTATGGCTCATCTATGGAGTGGAATTCTGTTGGGACTTCCAAATTTTAAAATATCAATTATTGTTGGTAATATACAGAGATAAATGTTAATATAGAAGAGGATTTGACAGCTATGCTTTATTTTGTTTACCCTTCTTTTTTGTAGCTCACCTTTTTTGTTTCTTTCTTTCAAATTTGTTTTTGGCTGGGTGGGAATTAATGCGGTCTTATTGTCCTCTTCAAGTGCTTAGTAATGCCTACTTTGGATGGATACACTACTTTAGGATACAGATATATGAGGTGTGTTTGTGTGTATACCCAATGTAAGCAACATAAAAGGATATCGAGTCTTTAACAGGTATTTCTAATATGAATAAATATTGTTACTCCATTTGTTAAAACTCGGTGATCCTTTGTAATAATGTCTCAATATTACTTTCAAGTATCAATAACTCTGATAGGAAACCAGTCACCTTTTCTAGTGTATTCTAGGAAGTTATTTGTGTTTTATGTTTTATTATGTGTGTTAGGCTAATAGTGACAAGTGTCCAACCATTGTTGGTTATTGCAAGTTACTGGCAATTCTATGTATTTAGGGGTTGGGAGTTATTTTCAGTTATGTTGTCAAAACTATAAATATCATGTTATGTATTTTGTCAAGGATTGGATGAATGAATGAAGTTATAGTAGAGATAATTCTCTCTTCCTTTTCCTAGAACTAGAAATTCGAGTCTCTTGCTCTTCTTCTCTTCTCTCTTCTTTCCTCTCTAGGATTACAGATTCTGATTCTAGAGTTCCTCTTCCCTCTACTCTTCCATCTCTTCCCCTAAGCCCTATTTCTACTTCTAGTCTCTAACATTTTGGTATCAAAGCCTTTCATCTTGGGCACTAGGTAATCAATGGGGATCACACATCAGTCCTCTCACAGCAATGATCTTATACTGCCTAACCCTCATCCTAAACCCAACCAAGCACCCTGTCCACCCAATGAAAATAATAACCCATCACCAAAAGGCCTCTTTTCATAGCAACTAGGTGCTATTTTATCCAACTTAAATCGTCTAGATGCAGACCTATTCAAATTGAAGAATGAGAAAGGGCATTCATCTTCCTTTGGTCATCCCAGTGAAGCCAAATTACAATGGCAGACTTCTGGACCTTTTTTTTTCAAGGAAAATTTGGGGTCATGTGTTGCTGACAGCAACTACAATTCCAAAAAAAATAAAAAAACAGGAATTTTTAGAGGCAGTCATTACCATCAGTTATTGGTCAAACTTGGGCAGTTACCACTACACAAATTTCTGAAACTGACTAGCAGCAGTTACACAGAGATAAAGAGTTATGTTTCAGATGTAATGATAAATTGATTCCTGGTCATAAATGTAAAACTGCCTCCTTATTTCTTTCTTATCGCCTTGAGGACAAGGCTGTTTTCCTAGGGAGGGTATTGAGAGGAAACCAGTGACCTTTTCTAGTATATTCTAGGAAGTTATTTGTGTTTTATGTTTTATTATGTGTGTTAGTTTAATAGTGACAAGTGTCCATTGTTGGTCATTGCAAGTTACTAGCAATTCCATGTATTTAGGGGCTGGTAGTTACTTTCAGTTATGTTGTCAGAACTATAAATATCATGTTATGTACTTTGTCAAGGATATGGATGAATGAATAAAGTTATAGTAGAGATAATTCTCTCTTCTTTTTCCTAGAACTAGATTCTAGTTCTAGTTTCTCCCTCTTCTTCTCTTCTCTCTTCTTTCCTCTCTAGGACTACAGATTCTGGTTCTAGAGTTCCTCTTCCCTCTACTCTTCCTTCTCTTCCCCTAGGCCCTATTTTTACTTCTAGGTTCTAACAAACTCCTGCACATCTCTTGTCAACTTTGTCTCTCATTTGCAATGCCTTAGTCCCCCTTCCCAACCCTTTGTGAACAAATATTCAGAATTTTGATGTTGACCTAATTTTTTATATTTGGTGTCCTAGGTGTTACGAAGCAGAACAAAATCGCGAAGAAAGAGAAAGGCATCCTATGAATCAGAGGGAGAAACATGCTCTTGACCGAGTAAGCATGCTCTTCAGTATTTGTTACAGAATGAAAAAGTTGTCAATCAATCACTTCTTTCTATTGGTGTAATTTTGATTCAAGTAAGGTCGTTAACTTGGAGAAATTTCAGTGTTAGAAAATTTAAGGAAAGCCTAACAAACTGGGATTTTGTAGTGTCTGAATACATGAGGCTTGTCTGGTTACTTTCTTATGACCTGGCATTTCTGTAGATTGAAATTATTGATGTACCAGCTGATACAAAGGACAACGACGAGATTCTTGAGAGTGAATTTTTTGACACTAGACAGGCATTTCTGAGTCTCTGTCAGGGAAACCATTATCAATATGATACCCTAAGGCGGGCCAAGCATTCATCAATGATGATCCTTTATCATCTTCATAATCCAACTGCTCCTGCATTTGTGACAACCTGTAATATATGCAGTCTTGACATAGAAACTGGTCAAGGTTGGCGATGTGAGGTTTGCCCTGAGTATGATGTATGCAATGCTTGTTATCAAAAGGGAGGCATTGATCATCCGCATAAGTTAACAAATCATCCATCACAAGCTGATCGTGATGCCCAAAACAAAGAAGCAAGACAGCATCGAGTGTTGATGGTATTTAGATTTCAGATTTCTTTTCTGTGTATGAAGTGTGCTTACACATACCAGTTTTGTATGATCTGTCAGTGAAGCATTCATAGGATCCTATCTGGTAAAACTTAAGTGTGAATGGGTTGACTTTGTCTTATTCAGCTCATAATTATTATATGAAACACAGCTGAAAATATAAAATGCAAGTATGAGTATGCAAGATCTTGAATTTGGTAGATGATAAAAGTTAAAATGTGTATCTGCTTGCTTAATTATTAGCTGTCACATATGAGCATTGCCTTGTACTTTCCTGAGGGGAATATTTTACTTCCTTTGCGCATATTTCTGATTTTTCTTGCTGATTGCTTGCTAATCCCTTTCAAAGCTGCTACATGATTTCTACCTTACCAGGTTGTCTGATAATTAATTTTTTGTTGAGCTTGCACCTTTTCTTATAATATCTTATAGTGATTGCCTTTGACATTTTGTTATTGCAGCTACGGCAAATGCTTGATCGTCTTGTGCATGCATCACAATGTCTTTCTCCTCGACATTGTCAGTATCCTGGTTGTCTAGATGTGAAACGGGTTTTCCGCCATGCAACCATATGTAAAACACGCGCTGCTGGGGGCTGTGTTTTATGCACAAGGGTGTGGACTTTGCTTAGACTTCATGCTCGAGCTTGCAAAGAATCTGAGTGTCGTGTACCACGATGCAGGTTTGTGGATCTAGGGTTGCTCTCTTTGTTGATTTTATACACCCCAACACATTTAATTTAACACCTTTTTTTGGTGATCAATTCAGAGATTTAAAAGACCAGCTAAAGAGGTCACAGCAGCGGTCTGACTCTCGACGAATAGCAGCTGTAACAGAGATGATGAGACAGAGAGCAGCAGAAGCTGCCAACAATGCCGGATGAACAATTTGCTGATGTAAAAATGGGATGTTTTGGAGAAACTATCAATCACAGAGGTACCCTCACGGCTCTTGGACCCAGCTAACAACTTTGCCTAACCAGTGCAGCAGATTCACCTGGTTGTGGCCTTTTCATTGTTGATTCTTCACCACATGATTTTTCTGAAGTACATGTTTCATTTGTGCTAATTAGTGCCACCATCTTCTACCAGGACTAACCAACTCTTCAGGGGATTTAGGGTGGGTTCTCTTTTCATGAGGGCCAATTCAGTGATTCTCTGATTTTGCAGGTTTTTTTTTTCCCTCTCTTTTAATGGTATTACGCAAGTGCCATTCTTTAGTGGGGAAGTGTATTATAGTCATAATTTGTCTATATTTTCTTCACAAAGGAATGTGGGAAGGTAGATAGCAGTAGCAAGTCATTTTTCTCCTGCTGGAGATGGGTCCTCTCTTGTAAAGTGTTTTTTTTTTCCTTTTTCCTTTTTCTTTCTTTTTTTTTTTTTTTTAAAAAAGACAGATCAATAATTAGAATGTCGGTAGACTTGCAATCCTTTTTTTTCCTCGTAAGGGGTGGGGAAGAATTGTGCATAGCTTTACACTTTACAACATTGATTTTAGGAGTGTTGATCAAAGCCATAAGATGAAGAGTTGTCTATATGTATTCTTCAAGCCGTGTACTTTGCAACACTCACGTTATAATGGATATTTGTAATTTGATACGCATTTTAATTACCTGTAATGAGTACCTGAGTGTGTGTCTATATATATCTATGTATATTGATGGAATGAATTATAAGAATTTTTTTTTTTTAAAAAAAAGAATGAAAATGGGAATGGAATGGAATAACATTAACTAATGCCTCTAGTATATCAGAGATGAGAATAATATACAATGAAGGATGAAAATTTTTGCCGTCTGTACTTTATGAAGAAAGGTATTTATAATTTCATTGCAGAATTGAGTACTTGACAGTATATTTGTCTTGATGGAATGAATTATTATTTATAATAGAATGAAAAAATGAGGGCTAAATATGACTTTTTATTCTTATTCTTTTATTGAACATTGTTACTCCATGGGTTCAACAATGGAGAATCAAAGCATGGTCAGCGAAAAATATGAATAGGAAAGGTAGAGCAAATGTTAAATATGAGAACGGATTGTACTTAAATACTCTCAATCATCACTTGCTTTAAACTTTTGTTCTTTTTACATCAATGTAAGATTTACTTTATTTTAATAAAGTCTTATTCTTAGCTATATAAAGATCCGATTTGTAAAGCTTTGTTATATAAAAGAAATTCCAATGAATTGATGTTTTATGACCCAAAAAAAAAAAACCGAATTCCATTGAAACTGGAAATATGTTTTAACTATATAGCTGGTGTTTTGTTATGAAAAATATCTTCCAAGCTCACTTGTTTATATATACATATTATGGATTATATATATGTTTGTGATTTTATCCCCCCCCCCCCCAAAAAAAGGAAAATAACATTTAGGTCCCATTAAGAAAAATAATATCAGAAATTAATAAGTGAAAGAGCAACCATTAGCAAGTGAAACATTTATCACTAATAAGTTTTGAGACTTTTATGATATTATTATTTTTTAATTAGCACTTTAATGTCATTTTTTCAACCAAAAAAAAAAGTTTGTGATGGAGATGTGGGGTAGGGTTGGGGAGACTTTTGTTTAGAAGTTCATGTCCTTTGGTCTGAAGCCCAGATTCAGGGGGGAGGCAAGGGAGGGGACCGTTGACATGCAAGTGTAACATTTGGTCGAGTTACATAGCGCGAATGGTCCAGATCCACGTCTCGGAGTTTACGGAGGAACTCGGATTTATTTATAAAGTACTCCGTATTTTATTTTCTTTAAAGCAATGTTGTGCATTCATATATATGTTTTTTTATATGTAGAGTAAAATATAATAATATTTTTCAATTTCTCTCATAATCTAATTATATACTCTTTTTCCAAATTTAAATAATTAAGTATGATTATATTTAAATGAATTTTTTTATAAATATTAAAAGGGAAAATTCCAAATAAATACCATTTGAATTTGTAAAACCCCCATAAGCCCACTGAATTTGCAAGAAGACTCAGAAGTGACAAGGATATATGAGAGATATGCAAATTCATGTGAAATTACCCTTTTACCTTTAATTTTAAAATAAAAATTAAAAAAAAAGAAAAAGAAAAGGAGGATTGTCGTCGCTACGCCGCGGAGTCGCCCATCCGCTGCCGGCCGTCGGCGGCGACGGACGGCAGCCCTCCGGCGTGGGGGTTTTTCTTTTTTGCTAAAAAAAAATAATTTAAAACTAAGGACAAAAATATAATTTCACCCGAATTTGCATATCCTTCATAGGTCCTTGTCACTTCTGAGTCATTTTATAAATTCATTTGGCTTCTAAGGGTTTTACAAATTCAAATAGTATTTGTTTGAAATTTTTCCATATTAAAATTAATAAACATAAATTATATTAAAAGTGCGAGAAAATTGGGAATAAATCCCTATTTGACAAGTTAAGTGGGGAATGAGACTTGAAACATTCAAATTCTTGGGTGTCACTAAATGGATAAAATATCAAATTACCCTTTTTTTTACATGGCAAAAAAATGCTTTATTTTCCAATCTCCAATTCGCAACATCATGAAATTGAAACCAATAGAATCCTCAGAGGTAAAAAGGAATGGACCCTTTCCACAAAAAGGAAAATCAATCGAATCCTCTCTACACTATTGAATTCACAAAGGCATAAATGAAACCAAAAATACAACTTTCTAAAAAATAAAGATTCAAAAATTATAGAACAACGACAAGTCTTCATTAAACGGCTATGGGTTTCCCCTTCTTCATTATGAAGCTTCTTCTCCTTCACAAGCGATGACAAGTAGGGACAATAACAGCAATGATGGGTCTTCAATGAATGGTGATGGTTCTCTTTGCTGAACAATATAATGATTGGTCTTATTCCTTTCATCTTCTTCAAATTAATTAAGGTCAATGACTTCAATCTTGATGAAGCTTCATTCTCAATGGTTGAGTGGATGATAGATTTAGAAGAACAGGATGGTTCACTCATAGTGATATAATCGACACTGAAGAACATGATGATAATCCTAACAATGGGGTGCATGAAGTTTGAAGGTTGGCACTTGGTAGATACCCCTCCGGTTCTAATTATAAGATATATTTAACCGATTTTGGAAAAATTAAGGAGATGAGTTAAATTAGTTAATTTTTACTCATTTTCCTAAAATGTCCTTATATACATTAAAAATGACATAAATAAAAGTTAATTAACAACTCTGTCATATATCTCTCCAACCAATTTTCCTTTCTATATGCTTTCTAATTGAAATAATGGTCTTGCTAGATATACATATATGTGTGTATATATGTATACATATAAATCTATCATGCACACACACACACAAAACCATGTATCTATACACAGAAGTATATATATATTGACACACACAAACATAGATATACATATGTGTGTGTGTGTGTAGACATACCTGTATACACACACACACACACACACACAGACACATATATATAGACACACACACACACACACACTTATACATACATATATGTTTATAGACATATACATGTGTGTGCATGTGTGTGTATTGCAACCCATATACATATATACTTACTAAAAACCAAACACACTTGAGATAATAAAATAAGGGTATTTTAGGAAGAAATTAGCAAAAATTAAAAGTTGTCATATAATTTGGACCAAAACCAACCTTCAAATGTTGTCTTATAATTAGGACTGTAGGGAGTATATGATAAGATGTGGGTGGAGGGTGGGTGTGAGAAGGTGGGTTAACAATTTGTCAGTGGTGAGGGAAGAAGGTTGTCATTTGTGAGTGTGAAGATCTCAAGTAGTTGAAAACTACCGAACTTCACAAATGACAATCTATGATTTGTAAATGAGCATCTAGCATTTACAAATGCGCATTTAGGACTTGAAAATGAGCATTCATTCATTACAAATGAGCATCCACAATTTGTAAATGAGCATCCACTAATTGTAAATGAGTATCTACAATTTGTAAATGAACTTCTACTAATATGATTTGGAACATTTGTTAACCATTAAAATCCTAAATGCTTCATGTAACACCCCAACTTTTCCAACATCTCAAAAGTAGTATAATTTTTTTCATTTAAAATCATTTAAAATCATCAGAATAGAGCATTTGAGCGGAAGAGTAATTGATATGTATATTCAAAATGCCGTAAGTTTGGCTAATTACAACTGCGGTACAATAACCGAGTATTTCAAAAAGTGATGTACAACAACAAAGGGAAGGCTTCCACCGGAACATCGAAAGGAAGTCTTCAGCCGGGTCTTCTATGTGGCCTGCTTGCTCTTCTCCTCGGCTCTCGGTCCTCCCGATCCAGAGGCTATGTTAAGAGCTGAGGTCCAATGCATACGGACCCCAGGTAACGGTTAACCTCATGTTTACATACACAATATATGGACGACATATACCACAACATCAACAACATATACAAACGATCTATCACAACCAATGCATATGTATCGCTCCTAGCATTACAGATAACCTCTAACCTTTATATGCACTCCTCAATATAAACACTCTATACATACAACACACATACCACATATATGGATATCATAAACATCAGAGTTAGTGTTACAATACGCGAATGTACCTTCGTTGACGAGCGTCTAGTACGTTGACGGACAACTGTACTTTTGACAGAAAATAGAGGAACAACAGCGAAATGACAGCGAAACAAAATTACTGATATCCTATAATGATAATATCACACTTATCAATATTTGATATCATAACAGGCATTTTAGGTACAAATTACCATTTTGCCCCTACCCTTACCAATCGGTGGAATTTCGCCAGAGCTTCGCTATTTTAACTCTATTTCTCCAAGATTTTAACATATCTCTTCTTCCAACATATTTATGAAATAAATATCATATCTGTCCCTAATACATGATATCTAAATCATACTTGAAAAACTAAAGATCTATCTAACATTCCTACTATAACTACCGGAAGAACTTAAGACTAAAGACTAGGGACCGAAGAACTTACCCGGCACTTTGCTATTTCCACAGACTCCTCCTTTTCTCTAAAATCTCTCTCTAGAAAGCTCTAGGATTTGTGAAGAATGAAGAGAAAGGTGAAGGCTATTTATAGAAAAAGTGGATGGCATTTTAGTAGTTCATTTGAACTTCATCTGGTTAGTTTCTGACGGTCGGATCGCACTTCTTTAAGGTGGCACGATCCTAGCCTTACACCTAGCATTTTTCCTTCAAAGTCAACAAAATGATGTCATCCTTAGTCACCAAGGTGATGTCACACACTTGCTTAAGAAGTTTTCTACCGATAAAGTCCTTGTTCGGTGTTCTAATCGCATAATCTTGAAAGTCCCAAAATTCTGCGAGCAAGGTCCTGAAGATATTTTCTTTCTCTTTCAAGATACTTGGACTATCTAAATTTTTGATCTAATTAAAGACATTCCGTTGCCTGCCGAACATTTTCGGACAACTGCTGTCGGTTACGGAAATAACGTCAGACATCGTCAACTTCTGGATAAAAATCCACTGATTAATAATATACTCTGGTTTTTACCAACTTATCCTCGGATTCCAGTTTATGAATTATTTTCCATCGGTTCTCATTTCTACTATATGTTCTAATTCCACAAAATATCTTCTTGGCCTTATCTCCTGATCACTTCATCGGTTACAGAAATGACTTCGGAGACAGCCTACTTTAAGATAAAAATTCACTTGTCTATAATATACTCTGACTCTAGAAATCTAGTTCCTAGTTTGCTAGGTAGAATTTTATTTCTATCTGTGGTCATTTATCCTGTTTGCTTTTCACAATTATAATATTATTTAATTACAAAAATATCTTAGATATTTTTCCTTAATTCCCATTTCATTTTTTCTTTATTTTCTTGGCCAAAATTTCGCCCTTATTAATAAATAATCATATTTATTTTATTTTTCATATTTCCTAAATCTTTATAATCTCATAAAATTCCCAAAAATTATTTAATTAATCCCTCACTAATTGTTGATAATTTTCTTAATTAGTAATAATTATTATCTCACAACTATTTTACTGACATTAGTAATTTATGCACCATGCATAATATTAAAAATCATGGGGTCCAATATGGTCCCCCAATACTTTTTTATTTTTCTTCTTTAATTTTTCCAAGGTAATAATTTAATAAATTACCTAAATTAGGGACAATATTCTTCCCTATTTCAAATAAATATTTATTTGCCTCTTTATAATATTTTCAGGGTATTTTATAACCCATAAATATTTCAGGGACCTATTTGCAAATTATCTAATGTTTTAGGGACCTTTTTGCACATTATTTATTCTTAGGAGAAATTGTCCTAATAATAAGATAAATTCAATACAAAACGTTTGAGACCTCATATTCACCTATTTTCAATAGGTATTATTTATCAATATAATATCCCATATAAATAATTATCTGGGTATTACACTTCATGTCACATTTTTCAATTAATTTGTCAAACAAGGATTTATCTGCAACTTTTCCTAAAATTAATTAAAATTAAATTTAAAAAATATAATTTAATCATGCATTGTCAATGGTGCAATTATACTTAAGGTGTTGAGTTAGTGACACCAAGGGTGTTAAAATTACAAGCCTAAAAATAAATTTATAAAGTTAAATTACCTTGTATAAAATTAATGGACTAAAATCATACGGTGGTATTATAAGCTTCCTGTTATGAATATATTAATTATGTGGATGTCCATTAAACTCCTATATACTATTTCCTTGAATATAATTATGTAAAGGTGTGGGACTCATGGGCCAATTTCTTTTCTATATATACATGTACACCACCATATGGAAATGATGATGAGAAGAACGATTCCTCCCTTCTTTCATCCTTCTTATATTCCTTTGCTCTCCTTCCTTCTGTTTTTCTGTAGATTCATAATACGTTATCAGCACGATCGCCTTGGCTAATAGCTTCTATCTTCTTCTCACTCTACAGATCCTATACACTCCTTGCGTTAATTCCTCTCATTTTTCTGACAGATCGACGAGCTTCTTCTTATTCAGTTGGGTACAGCCTCTGTCTTTCTTCATTATCACTTTCTTCTCCAAATTTTGTTTTTCTCTCTCCTGCGAGCTTCTTCTCACAGCCAAAATTGCAGTAGACGCCTGCACTGGCCTGAATCTACCATAACACTTTCTCTCTTTATCCTACTCTCTGTCAAGCTTCTTTTCACGGCCAAACTCCCCTGTCACCGTCTTCTCCATTCGATCGTAGCAAAGCTCACCAGATATGAATTGTTTTTCATCTGTCTTCGTTTCTCCTCTCAATTTCTTGTTTTCATACTCCTCCAGATCTGTCTTCTTTTTCATTTTTTCTTTTTGATTGCTTCTTGTCTCTTGTTTTTGCTTTTGTTTTTGGCTTCTTCTCATCGGTAGTTGTAGTGTAACTACCGATGCTCTTCAACTTGGCACAAGAAGCCTTGCATGTTTTTCTGTCATTCTCCCTGTTCGTCCTTGTTCTCATCCATCATCTTCACCAGGTTTGTCCCCAGTGGATGAGTACACAGTAGAGAGAAGAGAAAAGTAAAATAATAATAATAATAATGATGATGATGATGATGCTCCTTGCCGACGGAGAGAGAGAGTGGAGATTTTGAGAATTAATAATTGAGGGGGAGAGAGACGAAAAGAAAGGAAAAATAAAGGTGAGTCCAATTGTGGGTCCATATATTTTATCAACTCTCTATTGTCTGCTTCTTCCTTCAATCGTCCAAACTCCCCAATTATAATATATATATATTATAATAATAATCATTAGATAATTGAGGGTAGCAAGTGTTGTGGCCGACATTTTTAAGTATGAAAGTTTTAGAATTATTAGATTATATATTTTAGTAGGTCGTGGGAAGTTTCATGATTGATACAAAAGTTTAAAAAAATTCAAGATACTGAGGTATGTTTTTCGATTATTATGGGGTTTATTTGATTATTTACTATTGGAGCTCCTATTGGTGGTATTTTGCCAGGAAATAATAATAATAATAATAATAATAATAATAATAATAATAATAATAATACTGTTCTGCCCACAGTTTTTTTTTTAAAAAAAATTTGCAGACAGGGTCAAGAAGTTAAAGATATTGACAATCCAAGGTAAGTAGATTTTTCAAATCTATCTTTATTATTATTGTTATTAATTTGACTCCATATTGGAAGTCTAGAATTAATCTTTTATTTTAATTGTTTAAAATTTTATTATTGTTACTAACTTTACTAACATTTACTTTTATGTTCCTAACATTCATTTATTTTTCATGGCAGCAACACTAATATTTATTAGTGGGCTCCATTTGTTTTATTTTATTTCTTTACTGCTTTATTTATATTTCATGGAGACGCACTAGTATTTATTAGTGAGCTCCATTTATTTATTTTTCATGGCGGCACACTAGTATATATTAGTGGACTCCATTTATTTAATTTACTTTTAATTCTTTATTGCTTTATTTATTTTTCATGGTAGCAACACTAGTATAGTGGGCTCCATTTATTTTACTTTACATTTATTTATTTTTCATGGTGGTGACACTAGTATAGTGGACTCCATTTATTTATAATTTATTTACTGCTTTATATATTTATTTACTACTTTATATATCCCCCTTCCCTTTTATTTTTATTTATTTACTGCTTTATATCCCCCTTCCCTTTTATTATTTGTGGCAACGACACTAATATATACATGTATATTAGTGGGTTCCATTTATTTATTTTATTATTCTTATATTTATCTTGAAGATAAAATGTTAAAGGCCATATGTATCATGGAGATCAAAATGCAATTGAGATATGAGATATAAATTGGCTTGAGAGATATGAGGCATAAATTGGCCTGAGTCCATGAGAAGGCATAAATTGGCTAGAAGCCAAGTGCTAAATTAGCTTGAAGCTAAGAGGTAAGTTGGCCTGAAGCCAAGAGACAAATTATGAAACATGGTTTGATCCATAATTTTTGTATGCTATCAATTGTATAAAGGCTTCAAAATTGTAAATTTAGCATTAAATACCCCCTTGTTCATTAGAACAAATTAAAGGGATTGTATGACCACTAGAAGATGGTTGTTCTTCTGAAAGTTTATTATAAAGTGGATGTATTCAATTTGCTCTTGTAGTAGCAAAATTGTGAATTCTAAATTAATTTCTCGCATCCATATGGTTAAACAAAACAGAGTTTTTGTTGCAAGAATTATAAATCTCAAGGCTTGATTCCATTCTCAGAAATGAATGAAGTAATGAATGGATCTAATTGTGGATGTGATCATATGTATTAAGTCTACAGTCTTGAGTATGATAATGGTTGTAATTGTGGTGGTTCAAATTCCCACTTGAAGTGGAGAAAGATTACTGATAAGGACCACAAAAGGGAAATTGGCATAATAAATATGCTAAATTTAATGATGTTACTATTTTGCTCCCCATGATTTTATGAGGAATGGACATGAGAGTCCTATAATTAATAACAACATGTTTACACCAGAATTGAAGGGTAAACAAAAGAGTGGTTGAATTATTATTGAGGCCCTGAAGGCATATGTATCAAATATTGAATGATATAAAGAATTTTTAGTTATTGTCCTAAAGAATAACTGTAGAGAAAATTGCCACTCAAGACTGATAATTTTAAAGATTAATAGTCCAGAAGACTAATTAGCATAGTATACTCATAGTATGCTCAACGAAAGGCCAATGTTTGGACTATATTTGATAGTATAAATTTGAGACTCCAGAAGAGCTATAAGAATATAAATTTGATTTAAGGCTCAGGAAGTTTTGTTATCTGAAGGAACAAAACTATGCATTGATTATGCGTTTTATTCTACCAAGTATAAGTACAAAATAAAATTGATATTTACAGAAATGGATATCAAGATATGCTATTGTAAACCTGAAGTTTACAAATAATGCAAAAGTTTGGAAATGTAAACTAGTAGTTTGCTAATATAAATCAAATGATTGCCAATGAGATATTAAAAAGGCAATTGAGCTGCATAGAAAGTATGCTTATATGTAACTCACACTTGGGGAGATTTGTTAGAATACAAGTGTGAGTTAATTTGAGAAAAGTTATATACTTCTCACACAAAGCCGAAAGGATCTCCCAAAATGGATGCAAGATTATGAGATAGTAAACTAAAAGTTTACTAATTGTTGGCATGACTTGTTTGATCATCCGAGTCATATATATAATAAGATTATGTATTGACATCCATTGAAGAACTAGAAGATTCTTCTTGATGTGCTGCTTGTTCTCAAATAGAAATGATTATGAGAATATCATTGGTTATGATTGGTAATGGATCTCTGGAAATATATTAAACAGATTTATATGGGCCCATTGAAATAACATGTGAACCTTACAATTGAAAGATGCATCTATTAAAAGGTTACATGTGAGATTATTAGCCTGCAACTTGAAGTTTGCAGTGATGTTTACAACCTGAAGTTTGCAACAATGTTTGAATATACTATGCACACAATTTCCAGATTGAACGATCCAGAAATCATGTATTATGTATCCATGAATGGATAGATTAGTGATCATAAGAACAAAATTTTCTATGTTGGTACATGTGATTTTATTGCAGCAATTATATAAGCCAACAAAATTCTCCCAGTAAAATTGGCTTTTGGTCAGGAGTCAAATTAATTCCATCTTAAAGGTTTGAATGTGCAATGTTTACTAATCCACCACAATGCATATAGATGGATATAGAAAGAAAGTTGAGATATTGTTAATTTGATATTGTTTTTTCAACATGAGGAGGAGAAATTGAATAGCTGGAAAAGAAAATCCATGAAATGCATTATAACCATGAATATATCCTCAAATAAAGAAGTATGAACCAGAAGTTCATCAGGTTATGTATTCATGAAATATCTGCTAAATAGAATTACTAACCCAAATGAGATTCATTCTCATATTCCAGCTGAAAATGCTCCAAATATAAATGTGACATGCCTGAAGCATGAAAAACTATTCGGTTCCAAATAGTTATATTGTGGAGCATATTATAAAGATGATCATATTAAGGAGGTGACATAACTAATTAAAGAAACCTTAAGAGAGGTTCAGGTACCTGAATAATATTGATAAGTTATGTCGAATTAGAAAAATAGAACCGAATAGATGAAGTTGTCAACAATAATATTAAGAATAATATCACGTGATCAAATGAGGATATTATATGTCATAAGAAGTTGACATAAAGATGATTGGCCAAGAGGATAAAGTGAAATTGAAAATGACACAAATATAATCATATTATGATTGTTATGGACCAGAAGTCCAAAATTTGTGATATATGAATGATTATGTGAAAATAAAGAATTTCACAAAGTTTAATATGATTATGATAATGATGATATATATGATTTTGTGGTGGAAACAATAATTTTGTATATCTGGCAGTTCATGAAAGAAAAATTACGCGTCTGTAAGATATTGTTATAACCTGCGTTATGGCTTACTGAATTATGAAGATTGGGTTAGAATCTTCAAATGGATCCAACAATGTCAAAAGAAAGCTAGAAGCATGACAGGTCCATCGGTTTTAAAGATAAAATCCTCGAAAGAGAAAATGAGCTAAGAATATAGATGATCAAGTTAAGGATAATTAAGAAAAGCTCTAGAAGAGCTATCTCCTGTAGAGTTATTATTTCCAGTAGAGATATCTCCAGAAGAGAATATTGTGGTCCTAAAAGAGATCCAGGTACCTGAAATGTGTGATAATGATGAGATCTCAATAAATTAACGAATGGCATCTGATGGGACCGAAATAAGCCAACATTGACAATATTTTTGTTTATAATATAGTATATGCTGTAATGAATGATAATATGGATCATGAGCTACAATTTATGTGCTAGAAGCACAAGTCTTTGAAGGACTCAAGATGCTAGAAGCATCAAATTCTCGAGAATAATCAATTAAATAAGTTTATATATGGCATGAAGCATTTATAGTGTATGTGACATCATTATTTGAAAGAACATTTATTAAAAGTTTTACATGCACATGAATATTTATGAAAAGATATAGATATATTATTTTACTTGAAAGATTTAGATCTTGCAGGTATACAATGAATAGTCAGATTGAGCGTTTCTATTGGTCCATAGCGAACAAATTTTTGATGACAGAAAGGATGATATACTCTGAAGGACATTGAAGATGATGTAATCATCAGGGGGAGCAAATATGATGTAATCAAGAGGGGGAGATGATACACGTTGTACTCTTTTTCCCTTATGTAGATTTTGTCCCACCGTGTTTTCCTAGAAAGGTTTTTAATGAGGCAACATTGGAAAATGTATCAATGAATGATGTACTCTTTTTTTTTGCTAGGTTTTTATCCTACTGGGTTTTTCCTAGTTAAAGTTTTTAACGAGGCACATTCATAATGGACATCCAAGGGGAAGTGTTATGAATATATTAATTATGTGGATGTCTATTAAACTCCTATATACTATTTCCTTGAATATAATTATGTAAAGGTATGGGACTCATGAGTCAATTTCTTTTCTATATATACATGTACACCACCATATGGAAATGATGATGAGAAGAACGATTCCTCCCTTCTCTCATCCTTCTTGTATTCCTCTGCTCTCCTTCCTTCTGTTTTTCTTTAGATTCATAATACTCCCAACGTTTTATATGTTTTTATTGATGATTTTTATTCAAAAAACTTAAATAATCTAAACTGTGTGGTGTAGAAAAAACAATAAAAAAATAATCCGAGCACTCTCGATATTCACATAGAACGGATACGCATGAATTAAATTTTTACGAAATGACTGGCTACGAAAAGGGATGAGATGGGAAAGAACGAAAAATACAATTCAACAAAAGGAAACTACAACGTCTACATGGGATCACCGGAGCCACCAATCTCTGCGGACAAGATTCTTCTTACTGAATTTTGTGGTTCAAATTTTGTCTCTTACGACCTTTTCTTCTTCTGCATGTCTTCTTGCTCCAATAAACTACAGATTCCATTGACGTTTTCTAGTTCCTGTACAGAACAAACTGAATCAAAATTGGTTCTAATTTCTCATATTCGCCATCTTAAGTTCTTTTGACGAACAATCAAATTCACTATTTTGAGTTAATTAACTCTCCGGAGGCTAACAACAGCTTACTCATGAGCGCTATATCGTCGGCGACTTCAGCTAGTTCATGTTTCAGTAGTAACGGTGTGTATCATCACCACTCAAAATGTAGACTCTCTTCGGATCTTCTTGGTTCCGTTTCATTTCCTAACGTCAATTGGGATAATCGTTTTCGCCGGTGCTACACTTCGTCGGAGCGTAAGTCTCGATTCCTGTTAGTTCCCAGGGCTGCGGCTCCAGATACTAGTAAGGAAAGCAAAAGTGAAAATGCCCAAAATGGTGATGAAGGTAGTGATGAAATTCAAGTAACACAGAAGCAACAATCGCCGCCACCGCCGCCGTCCGTGTCGATTGGGCTGGACGACGTGAATCCGGTGGGTCTGGGTCGGAGATCGCGCCAATTGTTTGATGAAATTTGGAGGAAGTTCTCGGGATTGGGTCAGATCTCTAGGACCATACGCGCTGATGATAAGGATGCTCTTGATGCTCTTCTCATCCGAGAAGGTCCCATGTGCGAGTTCGCAATCCCTGGCGCTCAGAATACTGTTGTGCTTGTTGTTGGTGCGACCAGTCGCATTGGTCGCATTGTTGTTCGCAAGCTCATGCTGAGGGGCTACACCGTGAAGGTACCTTGCCTCTTCCCACAACTCCATGCTTTTAATTCTACAACAAGTCGTTCTTCAAATGCGTTTACTTGCAACTGCGTCGAACCAGTTTTCTTATCTCGTTGTACAATTACAAATCTTTATTGAATAGTTTAGGTGGTTACTCAAGAAATCGATGTTCCTGGGCTTGAGAAGTATTTGACATTCGGCAGAAAAGATCCTTTAGGAGACACAATACCAGAGACGGAAAGAAGGGTTCTCTTGTGAATATTTATAGAGGGGTTGGGTTTATTATGGCCTTGGCCGTTGGCCATCTACTCTGCTCTTACCATTCTTTTTCACTTCTCTTCTCACCAATGCTTATCAAACCTTCTGATTAAAATTTGAATGATTTAGAAATATTAATAAAATATTGAATAATAAATAAATGAATTCGAAAACTGCTAAATTTTAGTTGTGATAATTTAAAACTGCAATAAAAAGTTATTTAAAAAATATATTTTTGTAAAACATAGAATCTGAACCACTCAAATTTCAATCTAAAGATTAAGATTGAGAAGAGGAGGGGAAGAGAACTATAAGAGCATAAGAGGATAGCCAAATTCGTTTATAACTGTTTTATTATATGGTAGCGAAGAAACGGAAAGAAGGATAACCAGAAATGACGGGATATGCTTTGAAGAGGGTGTTTCATGTAACAAATGTAGGAGTCTAAGATGGCTTATCTAATAGCTGTAAAATGAGTAGAATGGTTTAAATTCTAAAAGGTGATTGTTGGGGGGAATTAAAGGTTAAATGGGCTGTTTACGTAACAGGAATATTATGCAAATTGCTCTGATATGGCAATTATTTTCTATGATATTTTGTTTTTGGTTACGTAGTGATATTTTGTTTGAATTTTAAGGATCATGCGTTGCTCAGTGAAGGAATTTGACGCATAATTGGTTAATGTTTAAAAGCTACACTAAAATGCATGCTGGTCATTGTATAAATGATCATTCTGCATAAAAGTTGTCTAAATGTATAAAATACTACTTGTGATTCCATTGAACGGTTTTTTCTGCACTGAAGGCTTTGGTGAGGAAAGATGATTCAGAGGTGGTGGACATGCTTCCAAGGTCAGTAGAGATAGTAATTGGGGATGTCGGTGAGCCTGATACACTCAAGGCTGCCGTGGAAGGTTGTAACAAAATAATATATTGTGCCACTGCTCGTTCTCCTATCACTGCTGATCTCTTTAGGGTTGATTACCGAGGAGTTTATAACCTTACTAAAGCATTTCAGGTCTGCCTGTTATTTGAAACTTTTAACATCTTCCCTCCCATGTATTTTATGTTTGTGTTGTTAAATTAATACCAGATGAATCCTTTTACTATGTTAAAATTCTACAAAGATAATGTATCATTGCATGATAATTGAAAACCTTAACCTAATCAGGCTTTTGCCAACTGTACATTTCAGGATTACAATAATAAATTGGCGCAATTACGGGCTGGTAAAAGCAGTAAGAGCAAGCTCTTGATTGCCAAATTTAAATCTCCAGAGTCATTGAATGGATGGGAAGTTCACCAAGGAACTTACTTCCAAGATGTAATTGCCACAAAATATGATGGAGGGATGGATTCTAGATTTGAGTTCACCGAGACTGGTGAAGCTGTTTTCTCAGGTACATACATGTTGTGAATGTTAATACCAAGAAAGGAAAACTCACATTTCTTAATTTTTTTTCTGGTTATTAATAAGAGAGTGAAAAGGAACGTGTATCCTTATTTTATCTCTCTTTCATATTAATTTTAGGGTATGTTTTCACAAGAGGAGGTTATGTTGAACTTTCAAAAAAGCTTTCTCTGCCTTTAGGCTCCACTCTTGACAGGTATCAGATGATAGATATGTGGTGTCTGTTGGTGAGATGGTTATCTAGAATTGTCTTATGTTTTACTTGTCATTTGAACTTTTATAAATCTGAGTCAAAATCTGCCATGTTAGGTATGAGGGCCTGGTCCTCTCAGTTGGTGGCAATGGAAGATCTTATGTTATAATTCTAGAAGCTGGTCCTTCAGCAGATCCAAGTCAAAGCAAATTTTATTTTGCAAGAATTAGCACAAAAGTGGGATTTTGTAGGGTAATAACTATCTCCTTTTAAAAAAGCAACTGCTTTTCATTTACACTGTCTTTTTATCTTAGCGAAGGTTCTGGCAATATTTCAAATCTTTCATATTAACTGTCGGTTTTATTGTGTCAGGTTAGAGTTCCATTTTCATCATTCCGCCCAGTAAAACCTGATGATCCACCATTGGATCCTTTTCTCGTACATACGTTGACAATACGTTTCGAGCCAAGAAGACAGGTTTTTTCACATTATCTTATTGATTTCTTATTTGATTCATGATATTTAGCCCTAATATCATCTCTGCTAAACAATTCTCTTTTTAATCTTTGGTTACCCTCACTCAACTCAACTGATGTGACTGCATCTATAGTACATCCCGCATCATCCACTAGTTTCCCCTCAGGCTGGATAATGGGCGAGAGAAGTGCAAGATACAGATAGAACACAGTGCAATGCAAACTTCTGAAATTTCATTCTGTTCATCGTTGTTACATATATCTAACAATTTGACTCTGAGTGTAAGTAATGACTACTTGGCATTGGTCATGGGCCTGATCCAACACAAGTGATGATGACATACTCTGTTGTGATGTTTGAGAGGTGAACTTTGTTAGGGTTGGCCCCAAATAATGACTGAAATACTGGACTAATTTAACACATCAGCTGCGATAAAACTGAATACTACAACAATCTGCAAGGAGTCAAAATACCCCTTGCAGCCAAAGAAGATACAGAGCCCCTCGTCAAAGCCCTTTTCCCCTCCTACAAAAGATACTCCAAAACTCACATGCCTTGCCCAAATCTCTCAATGGATATTATAGGTCAAAAGTACCTTTCACAGTACCCAAAAAGCCACCCTAACCAACAGCTAATAAACCTATTCTTACTTAAAAATACAAAGTCAACTAAACAACCTTAAAAAGTATCCTGCTCCTCTGTTTGTGCTATCTTTGTCTTCCTAGCCCTCCTAGCATGTGTCTTGCCATTGAATAGGGTCCTTTTCAAACTTTTACACTTTTTTGTGGATAATTCATTGCGCTAATACCATGACCAAAAAGTAGGAGAGACAAGAAATTTATGCTCATGTATGCATGCATGCACAGTGCGGGGGAGACTACCTACGCAAATTTCTTTTAATTGTGTATGTAAGCTACTGAGCTGCTTGTCATTAGCCTAGTCCACAATTGACCATAGACTCTAACATACTGTAGCAACTCTGTTTGTACCCCAAGAGGCGTGGGGGGTACCCAATTAAATAAAAAGCTCTATCACTGCTAAAGAGTTGATGAAGATTAATCAATTGTCTATATCATGGCACAGAAGTATATAAAAGAGTAATTTAGTATCTCCTTTATTGTTTCAATCAGTCAAAAACATAAAGAATGTCTTAATCTAACAATTGTTAGGTTGTCTGACAACACTTTTTTTTTCCCAGTTAAAAAACGAAGTTTGATGAAGCAATGCTTCACAAAGCTGATGGCTACATATGGGTCACCTTCTTACCCTCTTCTTCTTTTAGAACTTAAAATGAAATCGTCATTGTCATCACTTTCACTGGCAATTCTTTTCTTGGCTTTCACATCACCATTCTTTGATGCTCGTTGCTGCTTCTGTGAGCTCTCAGGTTTACTTGATGATGGCTTCGATGGCTTAGGAGTTCCCAACCGATTCTCCTTTTGCTTCCTCTGTTTCTTCTCAAATGCCTTCTTTGCTCGTTCAGGAGACAACAATCCATGTTCCATCAACCCGCAATTTCACTTGCTCTTTCTCCTTTGCTTACTTGTAATGATCAACTAGGGTCTCTCTCGCAATAAAACTAGGTTGCAAAATTCTGAATTTGTAATGCCTTGTTAAAGGAGTTTGTTCTTAAGGAAGTATTTCATTGCCAGGTCTATCTTAAAGCACCATGATCATTCTTTGATGACTAGATAGTACATGCAACTTGGCTTCATGTTTAGGAACCCTCCACAATAGAGGCCATCACTCTGCTATCCTTTTCATACCATTTCCTTTGTGAACGTCTATAGTACTTGTTTCCATTTAAATTATTTGACAGTTCTTAGTGCATTATTTGATAATTGACATAACATGCTTCTCCATTCTTTTTTACATTTTTCAAGTGGTAATTTTTATTTCCGTAAAAATTTAGTGTGATGATGCTATATTTACTGTTGTTGCAGAGGCCTGTTGATGTACCTACAACAGACAGTCAAGATTTGAGAAGCTTTAAGCTTATATTGGAATATATAAAAGCCTTGCCTGTAAGTTCTCTTCTTCAGGTTCCTTTTAATGTGACTTAAGCAGTCATAATGTTGATATTATGTTTGTCTGGACTGTCAAAGTTGAGAAGATTAAAATGAAGAGGGTGTGGTTTTTTCGCTTCCTTTTCTTTTTTCTTTGGGTTTGGATGATATGTTTTACAAAGTGCGATTGTTTTTGTCATCTTTGAAGTCATTTATTATAATGCATAATGCTATCTAAAATAACATCCTCTCCCTCCTTCATTTATTTCTCTCATGCGCACAAATCAGATACTTTTTGCATTTGAATGTTTCTGTGTTCCCAACGTGTTCCCTAGAGGAAGGTGACACCACTTCATGCGCTGAACGGTGGTTATATGATCCTCTCCATCTTGGGAAGAACTTGCAGAGAAATTTATTTTTCTTACTTTACAACTCTTGTCTCTCCCACTCCCCCAACAATCTTTAATCGAGCCTCTCCTGCATATTGAGCTTTTTGTATATTTTAGTGCAAGTCCTTGAGTGGATTATATCATGGTTATGATGTGAGTTAAAAGTTCTGGCAATGGTTTTATAGCATGCATACTATCATCGTTAGCATGCTGATAAACATTTCCTGCTCTGCTTGATGCCCTTCATAAAAATTTAAAACGGTGAGAGAGAAAGAGGCAAAATGACTCTGCTTGATGATGAATCTGGATGCTTAATGTTCTAAACTGAGTGTTTTCACGTTAACAAAGCTAATCAGCCTGGTGTGATGTTTGCCTGATAATGTACAGACTGGGCAAGAAACTGATTTTGTTCTAGTATCATGTTCTGGAAAGGGAATTGAAAACTCAAGAAGGGAGCAAGTTCTTAGAGCCAAGAAGGTAGGACCTATTTTCTCTTTTTGTTTCTTTAATTTTGTTGAAAGATGCTTTATGTTTTACTTGTATGATGATGATGATGCCAATTTTTGGAATTTCGGCAGGCTGGGGAAGATTCATTGAGAAGATCTGGCCTTGGATACACAATAGTTCGTCCTGGTCCCCTAAAGGTAAAGTTTCAATTGCAGACCAGGGAACTTTAATTGACAAATATGCTAGGAGGCAGGTATACTAACATAGACCCTCCACAGGACTGCGACTTAGGGTTACAGGGCTGGTTGGTTAGAGCTAGTAGCTAGCAACATGTTGATCATGTCAGGAACTTTTAATTGTATCTTATGGCATCTTGTAATTGGGATCATTAAGATCTAATTTATTTTTTATTGTCCTTTGTTTATCACATGTGGTTTAAGCTTTGTAGTTATTTCTTCCTTTCTGTTTCTATTTTCATGAATTAGACTATCTTTATTAGTTTTTTTCCTTGATTTATGAGACTGGTTGATTGATTTCTAGACTCAGCTATCTCCTTTATACTTACTAAGTATATTTCTATATAAGATGATTTTTTTTTTTTTTTTTGCCAAATAAAACAAATTGGAATAAACTTTTGAATCTAAAATTGTTCATTGTGTCAGCACTAGTGATTTGTATCATTTGATGATTCAAAATTGGGCCAAAAATATGGCCAGGCAAAAGTCCTAATGAATTTGTTGTTGCTTGTTCTGTTGAACTCCATCTTATGTGCTGGCACATGAGAGTGCGTGGCTCACCATCATTTCCATTGTTCATCCGAAATGGTTGACTTAGCCACTTCCAAGTATTCATGTTGTCTGTTTGTTCACCCCAATACAATAGAAGTCTGTAAAATAATGAATTGGTTATTGGTTCATGGTTTAACCAAGGTTAGTGGTTAATGGAAACCAGCTCTTTTTCTCCCAATAATGAAAACCAGCAACACCCCCCACCCGTAATGAAAAACCATTTGCATGTGGTAAACATAAAACATTCCCTGTGTGGCAGATGCTTTTTCTAAGTGAGGAGGGGTTATTGTGAATAACTAATGTTAACTTCCCGACTGACTAGTAGCGTTTGAATCATTGCAGGAAGAGCCTGGTGGCCAGCGTGCTCTAATATTTGACCAAGGAAACAGAGTATCTCAGGTTGGCTGCTTTTATTTTTTCTTTTTGATTATCTATTATCAAAGCAAATTGGTTCCTTTTCATTCAAGCATTAGTAGATATTTGAAAAAGAGAATAACATATGAATATGATTGTTTATATGACCCGTACATTATTTTTGCCCATTATCTATCTCTTTTTTCTTTCTATCTCTTCTAAGCTACTGTTTACATTTAATTTTCTGAACGTGGAGCATCTAGATTGTAACCCAAATTTAATACTCGTCCAATCCTTAATATATGACATATTTAGCTTATTTGTTCAGATTGAAGAAGTTGGTTACTTTAGTTAATGTGACATGTATTTTCTAAAACAAAGTCAGCTTCTTTAATTCTCTCCTTTTGTCTCTTCCTTGATTATGTTTGAAGGAGCAGGATAAATTAGGAAAATATCAACAAATATAAAAAAATATGCCTTATATTTAAGATCAAGATCAAATTCTCAAATGTTTTATATTAAGGACCGAAGGAGTATCATATATTCATGCATTTGAAGAGAAAAACACAAATACATAACTGTCAAAGCCTTTATACCAAATTAAGAAACATGGTCACTGAGCAAAACATAGGTAAAACAGGCATGTTGCTTTCCAATGAAGCGTATCATTATATGTAAGCCCATAATCTCAGGCTCAGCTAAAAAAGGAAGGAGCATAATAAATAAATTCAATAATTCTGCATAATTACCAAGGCAAAACTAATTATATCTGATTAATTCAGATCTGACCTTTATGCTAAATTAATATTGAAAACAGTAGCATAATATAATCTTAGAGTCACTTAATGTCAAGTGAATTTGTTAATCATCTCATGCATGGTCAAGGAGACAGTTTCTTTTATGTAATGGCTGGGAATCTGGGATTGATTAATCTAAAACGATTGTTATCAGATACAAGCTTCTTTTTCAATTTTTAAATTCTATTGAACCAAGTTCACAAATTGTTAATATTAAAATTCATGGATTTGACTAATGTCAAATGTGTTTATTAGGAAATTAGCTGTGCTGATGTGGCTGATATATGTGTTAAGGCGCTACATGATTCAACCGCAAGAAACAAAAGCTTTGATGTGAGTATACCCTGCTTGATTATTAATATTATACTGAATTTTAACTAAAAGAAACTAAAACTTTTCTAAATTTCAGGTATGTTACGAATATGTTGCTGAAGAAGGGAGGGAGCTCTATGAGCTGGTGCGTAAGCAAAATTTTGCTGCAGTTAATAAAAAAATAGTTAATTATGATCTAGTGTGCTTGCTTGGAAACTGAAATGCTGTATTTGAATTTGCACAGGTTGCTCACTTGCCTGACAAAGCAAATAACTACTTGACTCCAGCTCTGTCTGTCTTGGAGAAGAATACTTGATCGTTCCCTGTTCAGAATATATTGCATCTGACACAGTTCTTCCCATAAGTGAGATTCCATATAATGGCTGGCCAATTTGGCCAAATGGCTGTTTCAAGTAATTGTGCAATCGATTGGTTCATTGGTGCGGTAAAACATTCGTACAAATACTTACTATATAATGGGTTTAATTTGGAAAGAAAAAATCATGTATAGATATGAAAGGAGGGGGGTAAATTACTTGTCAATGACCTTGCTCACTTGGAGTGATAGCGATTGGATTCAACATGTTGTCCACATCACATCAAGAGCTGTGTTTGTGTGTGTGTTGGGGTGGGGGTTGGTGTTAAATATGTTGATAAATCATAATGTTGATAAATCATAAGTCTTTGAACTTCTGTATTATATGTGAAACTTCGTAAATTTGGGCAAGAAAATCCCTCTTTGAAAATTTTATCAGGGAGAAGGATTTTGATCTCTATAAAATTTGTGGAGTTATAATACCTTCTGTGTACAAAACTTTAATAGGTTCTTCTCACTAATAAATTTCTTAATGGGGTTTATTTTCCCAACTTTTCAATCTTTATGATTTACACGAGTTAGTATTATGCAAGGTTTTGATGATCCTAAAGGTCATGTATATCCTCAAATTAGTGAATTCATGGAAAGGTGTGGTCTATTATGCCATCCTCTGGGGTGGGAGCTTAGATTCACTAGAGACTAGGGTTGCTCATTGCTAAAGTTTGACTTTATCCATAATCCTTTCTAGTAATCTTCAATTAGACACTTTAATAGTAAACCCATTGATATTATGACTTAACTATAAGGGCAATAACCCCTTTCAATAACAATGTAAGTCATAGTTGGATAAGAAGGTCATACAATGTATCAATGCAATTGTAGGAGCCGAAGTGACTACAATTTACACTAAAGCAGCCAATGAGAGTTGGCACAAATGGTAAGGGATCCAGGACTAGGCCTTTAGGTCGTGGGTTCGATCCCCTCTGCCGTTGCTGGGACTCTTTTAGTAGGCAATCTCGTAAGTCTCCAGTAAGTGCTCATAGAGTCCGGGGCCGTGCCCTGACCTTGGTAAGGGACTAGTGTCGAACCCTTCCAAAACTTTTCTTTATCAAAAAAAAAAAATTACACTAAAGTAAGCTCTTATATAATGATTCATGCATTCGCATAAGGAACCAATCGACAACACAAAAAATGATGAAAAGGTTTTGGAATGAAAGAAGGGGGTACCAAATGTTCCACATTATTCAACTTTAGGGGTAGGTGATAGTCTCCTTTTCATAAACACTTTTATGAACAAAAATGCTATTTAAAATGAAGTTTAACTACCAACAAGTTGTTAGTTTAAGATGATAAGACGCCTCAACCTCAAAAAGAAGAGAATATAAATTTAAATCCTGATAAACACATTTGTTGAGAGATAAAAATTTTGTACACTTTAAACTTCAAAAGGGAAACCCTGACCAAATGAAAAAAGTTCAACGTTCATATCTACTAGTGTAACATCCCAATTTTCAAAAGCGGAATAATTTTTTCATCATTTAAAATCATTTCAAATAATCACAGTAGAGCATTTAAGCGGAAGAGTAACTGATACTTATATTTCAAAATGCCATAAGTCTGTTTGGATACAATAGCGGTATAGTAACTGCGTGGCTCAAAAGTGAAGTAAATAACAAAAGGAAGGCTTCCGCCGGAACGTCAAAATGAAATCTTTAGCCAGGTCCCTAAGCGTGCTGCTTTCCCCTCTCCTCCGTCCTTGGTTCTCCTGACCCTGATGCTATGTTAAGAGCTGAGGTCCCATACATACGGACCCCAGGTAACGGTTAACCTCATACTTAAATACACAAAATGTGGACGACATATACCACAACATCAACAACATATACAAACAATCCATCACAATTAATGCATATGTATCGCTCCCAGCATGCAACCATATCGCTCCAGCATATAGACATATCGCTCTCAGCATTCAGATATATCGCTTCCAGCATATGGACATATCGCCCCCAGCATTACAGATACCCTCTAACCTTTATATGCATTTCACAGTATAAACACTCTATACATATAACACACATATCACATATATGCATAACATAAACATCAGAGTTAGTGTTACAGTACGCGAACGTACCTTCGTTGACGTTATACGGTATTTCTGGCGGAATACGGTGCGACAGTTGGTCAGAACGTATTCAAGGATATCCTATAAGGATAATATCACATGTATTCAATTACTAATATCATAACAGTCATTTTAATCACAAATGACCATTTTACCCCTAACCTCTGAAATCGGCGAAATTTCGCTAGAACTTCGTTACTTTGACTCTAATCTTCCAGAATTTTAACATATCTCTTACTCCAACATATTTTCCAAAATAAATATCATATCTATCCTAAAACATGATATCTAAAATATACTGGGAGATTAAAGATCAAAACAACATCTATCCTAAAACTCTAAGAACTACCGAACTAAAGACTAAGGACTGAAGAACTTACTCAGGACTCTGCTACAACTTTCTCTAGAGCTCTTCCTTCCTTCTCTACTCTAGAATTTTGAAATTTGCAAGAGGAATTGGTGAGAAAATGAAGGAGAATGGAAGGCTATTTATAGAAAAAGGCAATGGCAATTTGGTAATTCCTTTGAACTTTGTCTGATCAGTTTTTGGCCGTTAGATCACACTTCTTGGAGGTGGCAAGATCTTAGCCTTACAACTCTCAAGGATGATGTCATCTCTGCTGCATCATCAAGTCTTATGTCATCTTGCTTTATCAGGTAAAATTCCTGGTTCGGTATCCTGATCGCGAAATTTCGTAAAATCTTAAAATTCCGGGAACAAGACGCTGAAGGTCTTTTCTTCCTCTTTGAGAATACTGGATTCTCCTAATCTTATATTCTCATTGAGGACATTCCGTTGCCTGCCGAAAATCCTCGGTAATCGCTACCGGGTACAGAAGTAACGTTGGCCGGCGCTAACTTCGAGACAAAATTCACTGATTAATATTATACTCTGGTTTTTCCCAACTTGTCCCCAGATTCTCGCATCTAAATTATTTTCTATCGGTTCTCATTTCCATTATCTGTTTATTCCTTATTATTATAACATTATCTATTTAACACATGCTTAAATTTATATTATTATTATATGATAAAAATCAAACTTCATCCTTATCTTCCCCCCTAAATTCGGCCAACACACAAATATACATATTATATATATATATATATATATATATATATATATATATATATATATATATTTACTCAATTATCTTGCACTTATTTTCCACAAAATTTTCCTATTGGTCCATAACTAATTACTTGGATTTAGGCTTTCATAAATTCTTGAAAAATCCTAAGCCATTGACCTTTGCTTTTTAAGACTACATCTTAACCATTATTATTTATTTAATTAACCCAAAAATAATTACTTATATTCACTTCATTTTTCATGTTTCCTAAATTTTCATAATCTTATAAAATTCCTGAAAATTTCTTAATTAATCCCTTAATAATTTCTAATAATTTTCTTAATTAAAACTAATTATTTTCTCACAATAATTTTACTGACATTGATAATTTATGCATTATGCAAAATATTAAAAATCATGAGGCAACTTATGTTCCCCAAAATAATATCAAATTTTAACTCATTATCTTCCAAGGAAAATAATCTCATAAATTACCTAAATTAGAGACAACATACTTTCTAATCTTTAATAAATATTTAGTTGCCTCTTAAGATTTTATCATAATTTTCTCAGGGTATTTAATAACCCATAAATATTTTAGGGACCTATTTGCATATTATTTAATCTTAGGACAAATTTTCCTAATGATAAGATAAATTCAATACAAAGTGTTTGAGACCTCATATTCACCTATTTCCAATAGGTATTATTTACTAAATTATGATACTTATCCTAAGTAGGATTTTTAGGGTATTACAACTAGTTAATGGACAATAATATAATTATGTTAATGTTTGAAGGGCAACATTATTTCACTTAATAGTTTAGAGAATATAGTGTTATTGGTGAAACAACTAAAGGGTAAAAATGTCTTTTAACCCATTTTTTTAATATGATTATAATAATTCATCTTTGTAGTTAAATTTGCATAAGCATCCCTATAAATAAGTGTAAGCTTGTGGAGCAATAGCCTCCACAAGCTCAGAGAATATTACGCAGAGTGGCCCAAAAAATTTCACTAAAACAATGGCCCCTTGAAAAATTTTACTTATCCCTCTAAAAGACTTGTCAGCTAAAATCTTATCTATGTAATATAACCATAAATAGGAATATGTTTTGAAAGGAGGAGTAATAATTTAGAAAATAAAAAAGTGATAAAAAAAATCTCTCTACCATACAAAAAAGCATATAGATTTTCTTTTTATAAAAATATTTGCATATACAGTTTTATGTTATTATAATGGGAAAACATTTTCTCATGTTGTAGGAAAATCATTTTCTCATGTTACACACACATGAAATGGTGGGACCCACATATACGTATATTATTAATATACGTATATGTGGGTCCCACCATTTCATGTGTGTGTAAGAAACTTTTTTTCTCATGTAACATTAGAAAACCAAAGCCCTATTATAATTTATGTTTTGTGCTTGTTTTTTAATCTTTCATTTTGTTAAATTTTAACCTTGACATAATGTACTAAATATTTAAAATTATTTTCTAAAAAATGTTAAAATTTTATTTTAAAAAAGAAACTATGCCTCACCAGCGTGGGTCTACTCAAATTAATTGAAGTTATATATATTTATTTTACCATCTCAACTAACTAACAGTTTATTAAACTTGACTAAAAAGGGAAAGGACAATACATGTTCAAATCATGAAAACGCTTAAACCTTATAATAGAAAATTCTATCAAATACTCCGTCTGGTCCTAATTATAGGACATATTTAACCGATTTTGGAGGGATTAAAGATAGTGATACACCCCTACCGGCATCACCCTCTCTAGTGGCAGATAGAGGGTTTCCCTCTTATTAATCATCTCACATTGATTAATTATTACTTGTTATCGCGTATCAAAGTTATTTGCAACAAATTATATGATCGTTTGAACAACTATTCTATAGTGGTAAATGTATAAACTGTAAACAAAATAAATTCCCTAAAGGGTTAAGATACAGAGTCATCCCAAAAATAAAAAATATGGCTAGTAAGCAAATATATAGTCATCTAACGTAATATAAAGTACAAAATGAGATAGGGCATCCCATATTTCTTTCATCTCCAACTCCATGTTCTTACCTCTATCTTGATCGACTCAACTAAAAACAACTTGTATCTTTAAATCAATCTGGGATCCAAAATTGAATCTTAAAGTAACGGTCAAACTCATATACATAGTGTATGAAATGCATGTATGCAATAATAATTGGGAAAAACAAATCAAAGTGGTAACACATACCACATGCATTCAATACATGCAGTAACATATAAACAACATATCACACAATGCAAATGTTAGCTGCGTAAGGATCCAGTCCTCATAAACACTAAACAGACCACGAAAGTAAGCCTAGTTCTGCAGTTGGGAAAAACAACTGTAGTCGGTCCTTATACCCCAAGTTATACTGAATGTATCGTCGGCCCTGCAATGACCTAAGGACACACAGTCCACTATGCCCCACAACCCAAACATAGAACGCCAGACAGGCTACCAAAGTAACCCCGTTCCACAATCATAGAAAACAAACATATTAAAGCTACACAAAGTATATAAGCGAGCAGTTACTACTACCTGATAGCTAAGCGATAAAATATAAAATTTCCTAATGTTGGGATTATCCCGGATATGTATCTGCCTCAACACAAAGCAAGTACAATCCATTTTATTTACTTATACAAATTCTTCTCTTTAATTTTATAAAATTCGTTCATATCCCAAAAAATCTAAAAATAGTGAACTGACTTCAAAAATTCATAATTAATTCTATAAAAATCCAATTGATGCGATTTCAGTGGCCATTTAACCCTTAACATGTCTAGTTTTTATTAAAAATATTTTCAGAGGAAAAAAATACGTATGATTTTTATGTGTAAAAATATCACTTTCTGGTTAGAATTGAAATCTAGATTTCTAGGTTATCTTTAAAAATTTGTATCTGTTAGTTGACATCTCAAAAAATTACAAATTATATACCAAATTAAATCTTGGGACATCTACTTTATCACTATAAAATTTCACGGCCATATGACTTCATTTAATATTTTAAAATTATTTCTCAAGTGCGTCTATCTAGAAATTCCATAACTGGCAGCTATTCTAATTTCTTGTTAATTTATCTTCTGAGTTTCAAAATTATTTTCCTTACTTATTCCCATACAAAATTTCGTTCTAGACACTTTGGCATCATCAAAAACACCACAATCAACATCATAGCTTCATGTATGCAGGTGCCGGCCGAAAATTACACTTTACATACAAAAACACAAATTCCATTTCACTTTTATAATTTTACTTAGTCCTTGGTTATTCTTCTTTTTAATACCATGATTCTAACTTTAACTTCTTGATAACCTATTTTAGTGGTTAGGGTAGAACCTTCCTTTCATAAATATTACTATTCCATTATCTTCCAAAGAACTTAAGAAATCACAACACCAAGCCACAACAACTTAGTGTTTGTATCTTACTTTGTTTGTAACTTGAGTTGGCTTGGATTTTCTCTTTCTTGCTCTTGTTGTATGCTTTGTCCTTGATCATGGGAAAATCATACAATAAATTTTCATGAGCATATTGAAGTGGCTATGGAAGATTAAGGAAGGTAGAAAGGAAATTTAACGCAAACTCAGGACATATATACCTACCTTAACTTTCAAGTTGTGTGCTTTTCTTCACCTTTAGTTTGAGAACTCTTCTTTCTTTCTACTCCTCTCCTTGAGCACGAAATAGGGCAGCCAAGAATAGGGCTTAGTAGTCTGTAAATAATGATTTGCAATTATACAAATTAATTTCCAACTTAATTCTTATTGGATCCTTGTTTGACTTTCCTATTCTTTTAGCTTCTTTTGTAAGTCAGTCTCTTTTCCTTATTGTCCCCATATGGAACAAAAATTGCTGGCTAAATAGAGAATATGTATGTCTCCATAAGTCACCAAAAGTGTCCTTTAATATTTTCTTTTTGTTTGGCCTTCATTCTTAGTTTTTTGTCCTATTGATTTTATTTTAGTTTGAAACCTCTTGTCCCTTCCTTAAACATATCTAGCCAAATGATATGGCTTGGGGAGGAAGAAAAATTTGTCTTCCATTATCTTTATTTCACTTATACAATATGTCTCTTTTTGGTTCACTCAAATTCCTAACTTGACACTTGTCCTACTAGGAGTTTCTTCTTAACTTTTGTTTATATCATGTGATTTTTGTGTTTCCTTCTAGGCTCCTTTGCTGGCCAAACTCTTGACTTATTTAGGAAGTCAAATTAGTTCTCCAAAAGTCTTATCCACATGCCAAATATCCCTTCTTCAAAAATTAATTTAATTCCCATATATGATTTTTGACTTACAAGCTAATAGGATTTGTATTTTGGCTTACAAGTTAGAAAGATACATCTTTAGCCTCTTGCTTCTCTCTCTTAAACGAAAATTAAGAGGCTTGTGAGGGAAGATTGTGCCTCATATTACCACTTTGACTTCTTACTTAACAAGTTAGCTTACATTATCTTGATGATGTTATCTTGGTTGGCAATTTTTTCCTTCATTCAAAATTATTTCTCATATTTATTGTTTGACTTCCAAAATGTTTCTTTTCGTAAAGGAATTATTTTTATCCCCCAACCTTCCATGTTGGCCAAAATAATGGGGTCAAATAGGATAAAAGTGTTGCATTTTCCTACTACACATTTTTAAGTTACTAAGGGAAAGGAGTGCAGTTGGTCAGTAAATGGATTATTGCATTCTACTCCGTTTGTGGGTGGGACGAACGGTGTCCACATTCTCATCTGAGAGGCTCGTAAGCTGAAGCATCGATTCCTATCATTATCTTGTATGATTGGTTTGATTCTTTGCCTTTTGGTCTATCGTAACTGCGAATCACATGTCGGAGTACTTACTGTGAATTTGGGTATGAAAGTGGTGTGCCTTTCATGCAACCCACATACTCTTCCATTGAAAACCCCAAATCCAAAGTTTGGCTCAAAGGAGGCTCTTCTCTTTCTCCAAAATTGTGCCAATTTAAAGCAGCTGAAGAAAATCCATGGTAAAATAATCCGTTTTAGTCACTCTCATGACCAATTACTCCTCAGAAAGCTCCTTAACCTTAGTTCCTCTTATAGGGATATGTATTATGCCTCTCTAGTGTTTAATCAGATCAAAGCTCCAGATACCTTCACTTGCAATGTCATGATTAGGGCTTATACTATTAGTGGTTCCCATGAACAGGCCCTTCATATTTTCAAGCTTATGTTATGCCAAGGACCTACACCTGATAAGTTCACATTCCCTTTTGTCATAAACACTTGCTCATTAGCTTCTTGTGCCCTTCTTGATTTTGGGAAATTGGTTCATGCTCTTGCAATCAAAATGGGGTTTTCTAATGATATATATTTGCAGAACACTCTGATGAATCTTTACTTTAAGTGTGAAAATACAGAGTGTGGATGTAAGGTGTTTGACAAAATGCGTGTGAGAAGTGTGGCTTCATGGACCACCATGATTTCAGGGCTTGCTGCTTGTGGGCAACTGGATGAAGTCAGGAGGATTTTTGAGCAGATGCCGTGTAAGAATGTGGTTTCTTGGACGGTAATGATTGATGGGTATGTAAAAAACCAACAACCAATAGAGGCTTTCAGGTTATTTCAAAGAATGCAGCTTGAAAATGCTATGCCCAATGAATTCACATTGGTAAGCTTGATTAAAGCTTGTACAGAAATGGGGAGCCTAAAGCTAGGCAAGTGGGTTCATGATTTTGCTCTCAAGAATGGGTTTGATCTTGGGATCTTCATGGGAACAGCTTTGATAGACATGTACAGTAAGTGTGGTAGTTTGGAACATGCCTTGAGAGTGTTCCATAAGATGCCAACTAAGGGGATAGCTACTTGGAATTCAATGATCACTAGTTTGGGTGTACATGGTATGGGAAATGAAGCTCTTGCCTTTTTCCAAGAGATGGAGAACACAAATGTAGCTCCTGATGCTATAACTTTTGTGGGTGTTTTAAATGCTTGTGTTCATATCAATGACTTGGAGAAAGCTGAGAAGTACTTCAATCTTATGACTGAGCAATATGGCATAGCACCTCTTATGGAGCATTATGAGCGCATGATTGAACTTTATAGTCGCGTTAATAGGTTGGACGAAATTTACTCGCGAGTGAAGACAAATTGCAGCATGGTTTTAGAATTGATCCAAGAGAGGAAGGCTTCTAATGGTGTTGATGGAAACAAATTTGAGTTCCCAACAGGCCTAATGGAGGCTTGAAATGCTCAGGATTATTTACTCGCCATTTTTGCTTCTGATAGATGATTTGAGACTGATGTTGTCTATCATATGCGAGTTTGATGCAATGATTTATATCTCTCTTTAGAGCTTTTTCCTCTCTTTATACAAGAATTACATAGTTGAATGAAGATATGTATGCAATTGGATGCCTTTTACTTTACCTATGATATGGTTTTGTAAAATACATTAACCATATTCTTTACCCTGTAAAGTCTAAAGAAGTACAGCTTTTCAATCTTGACACTCAATTCCTATGAAATAGCTAATGCAGAATACTCTTATGATTTTTGGGTTGGGTTTCTTTTATCATCTCTTATAATCTTTAAATTATGTTTGTTCAATTATTATAACATTAATTTTTCTCTCTTCTTCCTAATCAACAACCCAAATTGGCTGATGAGGGATGATAGGAAAAATGGTCAAAGAGAATATCTCCTTCCATAATTCTTAATGTAAAATCTAATCAATTGACTTGAGTAGATTAAAGATGTTAGTTGAGTTGGGTAATATAATATGTTTCTTTCTACAACGTCTTAATCATTTTCCTTAAATCTTTTCCTCCCTCTTTTATTTGATTATTGTTGGGGGAATACTATTAGAATTCATTTGAAAAAATATTGACAAATGTATGAAATAGGTTTTACATATAGAGCCAATAATAACTCCCCAATGAAATTCTACATTCAGGATCAGATGAGTACTTTCTAAGCTTGATAGATGTCCAACATGCTTAGCCACTAACTTCTATGATAATCTCTCAATTTTCTGCCGACTTCTTAAAATTTATACAACTAGGAAGTATTAAAACCTTGAAAAAAAAATATGGGGAGTTGGTTCAAATTTGTTGAGTTTGTTTTCCTTAAATAAGATTTCAAGCTCAACCAATAACTGGTTGGACAGAAAATATTTGAATTTGACTCAATTAAATAACCATATAACAAAATCCTCCCTAAGTAAGAAGTCAGTATCATTCCTTTTTTAAAAAATGCAAAATTATTTGATCAAAAGATATAAATATCAATTCATATGTATGATTTATAATTAATAATTAAGAATAACGTGATCTGTTTTTAGATTTCACCTTCTCCTATCAAATATGGCTCTATTGTTAGGTGTGTTTGGTTTGCCAAGAGGAAGAGACAGGAGAAATTTTGTCCCTCGTTTTCACAAAATTGTCTATAAAAAGTTTTCAATCTTATATAACTACAAAAAAAAAAAATCATTTTTCTTCTCATTAATAATAATTTGATAAAAACATCATCCCCCAAACCAAATACACTCCAAGTATTTGAAAGCTGACTATAGGAATAAAAACTATTTATTAAAAAAAAAAAATCATAAGGTGGTGTACAATTCGTCTCATCCTATCTCATACACAATTTTTACAAATCAAGCCACTCAAGTTGTGAAGAAGGTTGGAGGGATCCACATTCCCTGTTCATCATCCCTTTTGATAAGTAGTCCCTCGCTTCTTTTTATTCTTTTAGTTATTTGGACTAATTATATCCCGCACTTTTAAAATATTTTTTATGTTAAGTATCTTTAATTAATTAATTTTTTTAGTAATGTATACAGAAATTTATTTTTATAACACTAACATCTTCAAATGTTTTTCAACCCCTAATATCTAAAATATTTGTTCAACACTCACCATATTAAATATTATGTTTTTTTTAAGGGGGAAAAAAACAATCTGGGATAAGCTGAAAAGGTCGTTTGGAGGCGTACGTGGTTGGAGGAAGAGGAGACGCGAAGACGACGAGATGATGATATACGTGAAACGAGTTAAATTGAATCAGGCCAAGTAGAAGAAGATAATGGTAATCTATGGCGCAAAAGTGTGGCTATCTTCAATGCCTGCTGTTAAATGTTGCGATACCTATCGTAATAGTTGCTCTGACAAGGTGGTCCGATCGGCGGTTAGTGGCAGAAGAATCAGTATTGTGAGTATGGTGAGCTCCGCCGCCGCGGCCGCCATAGCTTGTGCTTGTGTCTGTGCTTAGGAACCGCCACAACCAGAGACTCTCTCTAACGTACCTCAGACACTTTCTGGTGAATGTCCGTCGCCCGGCGACTGCCGGAAACCAAAAATCCAAAGACCGAAGTCCAGAAAAGCCGAATCCTGCACAAGCAAGTGCGTCACCACTTGCATCCAAGGCGGCGATGGCTCTCCCGGTGAAGGCCCTCTTAATGTCAGAAGGTATGACTCTGGATTTCTAAAATTAGGAAAATTGAATTTATGATACACACTCATTGGATAATTCGATGGAATCTAGTCTGCTTTGATACGTTTCAGAGTGTTCTTTCTTTGGTGGATCAAACAAAACAAAATTCTTTCTAAAAAAGCCACTCAAGGTACAATACAGACATGTCTTTAGAAACACAAAGCTTGGAAAATCTCAAAATTTTCTGATAAACATTGAACATTAGATTGTAGTATCTGGAGATTTACTGAAACATAGATCCTACAGTTTGTCAGCATGTGAATATAAGCTGGGCTAGTCATTGAGGAATGATCTGAGTCTTTGGTCGAAGATGATGGGAAGAAGTACTACATAACTATGTGCAAGCTCATTGGATAATTCACATTAGAAATAATTGAATTCTAGTCTACTTTTGTTACCATGCATGGTGCTTTAATTTAGAAGTCTTGTGGAACATTTAGGGTTTATATCTCTTCAAGGCATTACAGAGTTTGAGATAATTAATGGGAGCTGTTGAGTAGATCTACAATAATTTTTTGAAGTATAGAACAGGGGACACATGGCATCTTTTGTGCTGCTTATCCAGATGTTGATCATTTTTTTGTTTTGCAAAATATTTGTTGGACTTAGAGCTTCGGTTTTATGGAAAAGAAGTGAGAGTATCTCATATTTATGGTTCTTAGCCAATGTCTCAATTGCAATGAATTAGAGTTTTTCAAGCTAGAGAAGATGATTTAGAATATCAATTTAATTAGAACGACAAAAAAATTATTTGCATGATTTTTTTAAATCAGAAAGAGGATCTACAAATTTAAAAAACAAATGTTAAAAGAAAACTATATAATACCATGTAGGAGCAATGACTGTCTCTAAAATAGCAAAATGAAACCCTAGTCCCTAGGTACAAGTTAGAATATGGTGAATTAGTTTTTTTTTTAATGAAAGTTGACACTCGTATTCTTTAGTTTTTGAGTGAAATCTTTCTTGTAGGATGTTGAATACAGTGAATTAGGTTGTTTTTTTTTTAATATATATACAGACGAAGCTCACCCTGAAAGGTTCTTAAGTGAAATTCACCTTAAATAGGGCGAGTGCTCATATTGTTTAGTTTCTGAGTGAAATCTTTCTTATTCGATGGTGAATATAGTGAATTAAGGTTTTTTCTCCGAAGGTGAAGCTCACTGAAGGTTCTTAAGTGAAATTCGCCTTAAATAGGGTGAGTCTAGTTTCTTCTCAGCCATCTAAAGTTGACGTTGTAGATGTTAATGCATCTTAATTAAATGCACCCGAAATGAATTTCGTCAGGTAGCAATAACCCTTTACATGCCACTAAGTAAAATCCTTCTTGTAGGATGTTGAATGTGGTGAATTAGGACTTTCATAAAAGGTGAAGCTCCCATTGAAAGGTTCTTGAGTGAAATTCACCTTAAAAAGGGTGAATCTAGTTTCGTCTCAGCCATCTAAATTTAATGTTGTCAATGCTTATGCATCTTAATTAAATGCAACCAAAATGAATTTTGGTAGGTAGCGATAACCATTTCATGTGCCACTGAGTAAAATCCTTCTTATAGTAAGTTGAATGTGGTGAATTAGGCTATTTCTAAAAGGTGAAGCTCACATTGAAAGGTTCTTAAGTGAAATTCACCTTAAATAGATCAAGTCAAGTTTCTTCTCAGTCGTCTAAATTTAATGTTGTAAATGTTAATACATCTTAATTAAAGACACCCAAAATGAATTTTGTAAGGTAGCGACAACCTATTCATGGGGTCGCTGAATACAATCTTTCTTTGAGGATGTTGAATGTGGTGAATCAGGGTTTTCTTGAAAAGTGAAGCTCACACTAGAAGGTTCTTGAGTGAAATTCACCTTAAATAGATGATTCAAGTTTCTTCTCAGCCGTCTAAATTTATTTTTGTTATTGTTAAGGCATCTTAATTAAATGCACCCGAAATGAGTTTTACAAGGTAGCGGCAGCTGATCCACAGGATCGCCAAGTAAAATCTTTCTTATAGAATGTTGAATGTGGTAAATTAGGATTTTCCTTAAAGGTGATGATGCTCACACTGAAAGGTTCTTGAGTAAAATTCACCTTAAATAGGGAAAGTCAAGTTCTTCTCAACTGTCTAAATTTAATATTGTAAATGTTAATGCATCTTAATTAAATGCATCCGAAATGAATTTTGTAAGCTAGCGATAATCATTTCACACGCCACTGGGCAAAATCTTTCTTATGGGATGTTCAATGTGTGAATTTGGATTTTCCTGGAAGGTGAAGCTTACACTGAAAGGTTCTTGAGTGAAATTCACCTTAAATAAGGCGAGTCAAGTTTCTTCTTAGCCGTCTAAATTTAATGTTGTAATTGTTAATGCATATTAATTAAATGCACCTGAAATGAATTTTGTTAGGTAGCGACAATCGGTTCATGCATTATTGAGCAAAATCCTTCTTATAGGATGTTGAATGTGGTGAATTAGGATTTTCCTAAAAGGTGAAGCACACACTTAAATGTTGAGAAGAAATTAACATAGCCGTGGTGGATTTAATGTTTTAAATGTTAATACAATGTAGATAAATGCACCTGTTGTAAGGTAGTGGCAACCAATTCACAGGTCACTAGGTAATCTCTTTATCATAGGATGTTGAATGTGGTGAATTAGGGTTTATCTGAAACTCAGGTTCTTGAGTGAAATTCACCTTGAATAGGAGAGTCAAGCGTCTTTCGTGTCATCTAAATTTAATGTTGTAAATGTTAATGCATCTTAATTAAATGCACCCGGATGACTTTTGTTAGATAGTGACAACGTTTCACACGTCACTGAGTAAAATCCTTATAGGATGTTGGATGTGGTGAATTAGGCTATTCCTAAAAGGTGAAGTTCACTCTGAAAGTTTATTGAGTGAAATTCTCCTTAAATAGTGTGAGTCAAATTTCTTGCCGTGTAAATTTAATGTTGTAAATGTTAATACACATGAATTAAATGCACCTGAAATGAATTTTGTAAGGTATCAGGGTCCCTAAATAAAATCTTTCTTAGAGGATGTTGAATGTGGTGAATTAGGGTTTTATTGAAAGGTGAAGCTCACACTGAAATGTTCTTGAGTGAAATTCACCACAAGTCAAATTTCTTTTCTACCTTCTAAATTTATTGTTATAATTGATAATGCATCTTAATTAAATGCACATGAAATAAATTTTATATGTTAGCGAAATTTGATTTCGCATGACATAATTTATGATCCGAAAGGTTGAAAGAATAAATGTTAAATTGAACATTCGTACATATCAAAAAATATTTTTTAAACTAGATCTTTTTCTATGCTTGATGAATACTCCTTGCCCTATATTATAAATGTATCTTCTAAATATCTTACCTGAACCAAAGAAATGTAAGCTAAATTATTTTTATTGTTTGAAAAAGAATCAATTTCCCAATTTATCCGTATTAAAATGCATCCTTTTTAAAAAGTACTCATGTCTCGCCCATGGATTGGGTCTAGTAGTGTCCCATGCAAATAATTAAAAGGGATACTTGTAAATACAACAAACATTTTTTTTAAAATAACTAATGTAATTAATTTTTTTTAATCTTTATGAATTAGGTATCTAGCTCCATTATTTAAGATTGAAATAAGTACTAACTTTAGTATATAATAGATTATCTAGTTGTGAGTTAGATTTAATCCTAAATATTTATACCTCAATTCACATTATCCCACATTATTTATTTTTTTTTTTTAACTATCTCTGTATATGTTATGAGAGTTTGTATTAAATGCGGTTTCAATTCAAGTGATTTAAGAAGATATTTTAGAAAAATTAACACACTTTTTTAACAAATAACTAATTTAACTAATTTTTTTAGTCTAGTTAAATTAGTTAAGTAAATTTTACATTAAGCACGGGATTTAATCTTATGTAAGGTTTGCTCTAATTAAGATGGGGAATGTTGTGGAAAAGCTGTGGTAATTTGTTTAAAGTGAAACTGAATTATCATAAGCATCAACTTCATAGTTCCCTTCTGAATTTTGCAGACCTCTGGTAGTTTTCAAGCAAGGATTTCGAACTCGTCATTACTGGTAATACCTTCAACTATTTCTTGCCATTTAATTTCTTTTCACTGACAGAATATCAACCATTATTAGGTAACTTTTGACATTAAATTTAATTATCAATAAAAGCTTATTAAATTGAATTTGTTGTTGATTTAGTAAATGCATTGATATATACACACATACTCCCTGTCTTATTATTTATAAGCAGCATTCTCTCTTGTTAGTAGGACTGTTCCTATATATGAGCAACACCTTTTTGTCCTATAATTTAATGCTTTTTTTTTTTTTTTTGCAATTTTCTCCCTTTATTAACATTACATCTCTCTCTTATCTCTTTTCTCACATATTCTCTCTTACACTCACTATCTTCATAACTAAAGGTACATGTGGGAAAATTTGCATATTTTACACTTGTTTTTAACTAATTTTAATCGAGAGTTCGTTTTGTGTAATTTTGGTAGTCGTTGCTTATAATTTATAAAAAAGACAAGGAGTATATATTAAATAAAATATTATGGAAGTTTTATCTATTATAACTTTGCAGTTATTCGTTTGATATTTATCGTAAATAACATATTTTTTTTCTTTAGTCCACATTTTCTAGTAAAACTGGGCTATCAATAATTGTTAAGTCATAAGATGGGAGCGTTGAATTAGTATCAAATTATTTTAATTAATTATAATTCTTCCCTTGATTCATCTAATTATACTTTGCTCACTGTGCAGCCTGGTGGAGTGTACAGATATATGTAATTTGATAAGTGATGGTGACAATGGACCTTGATTTTTGGTTTTTCTCCCCTTTTTGTACGTATAGCACCAGCTATTTAAAAATTAAATATCATTTGTTATGTTTTAAATTCCGTCAAAAGTGTTATTTATTTTATATTTTTATTGAAAAAAGAATTGAAAAGGCTTTTTTTTTTTTTTAGTGAACAACAAGAAAGACTAGGCCCAGTATAAAATCAGATTAAGCAAAAAGTGGAAAAGGCTCCTCCATAAAGATCCTGAACAGACACCTTTTTCATCGGTCGGATGGGACATCCTCAATACTATGCTCCCTTACATCCTTAAATATATGATATTTTTGCCTAATTCTTCTTGATTTTAGATATATGATATATTTATATATGTTAATTTTTTTCTAATTTGTTCTTGTCAATGTTCCATCAACGATAATCAAATATTAGAGGGAATGAGAAAATTTGAGTGTTTTAAAAATAAATGTCATATTAATTAACTTTTTTAAAGTAACTAATTAAATTAAATAAGTAAGTCTTATAATAAGAAAATTTCCAATAAGAAACTTTCCAGAAGCATTGAATGGCATTAATTTTTTATTCATTGAATCAATATGCCTTCCAGATTCAATGAAAGTAGAAATTCTAATTCATGTTGGTCCATTACTGTGCAACTCAATAGGCTCATGTAATGTTTGCAGTGTAGGCCCCAAATACTAGACACTTAATTATTCATTCTCGCCCCAGAAAATCATTTTTGCACAAAGTAATTTAGTTATTGATGATCTCATTGCCATTGAAGATAAGACTTTTGAAGAGAGAAGAGTTACAATTTAAAAAAGTTGAACAATTTTTGCTTTAGTAAAGCCTAAGATGCTTAGAAAGCTAGAGTTGTATTCTGATTTTGACTTTTGTTAGGTATAGGGTTGTTTTAATTTTTTTTTTAATAAAAAAATTTTAGGAGAGGGGTTAGGTTCACCCACAAACCAATGGCAAGGCGCTCTGACTTTGGTCCCTATAGTTTATAGGATTGAGAGTACACATATCTCCACCTTAACCTGCGTTTCACAAGTTCATATCACCTAGGATGTCTCCCCTGGCTTTACTCCCCAAGGTATACAGGACTGAGAGTACACATATCTCCATCTCAACCTGCGTTTCCACAAGTTCACATCACCTAGGTTACCTCCCCCATCGCCTTGACTAACTCCAGGATCAAATCCTTTCCCTTTTGGTGAAAAAGTTCAACCCCTTTACCAGTTGAGCCCAAGGACGAGTATAAAAGTGTTGTATTTTGTAAATTGGAGATTAAATGCAATTCATATTAGTGGTTGTATTTTTTTTTATAATCAACAATATTTTGTTGGTTGCAAAATTATTGGTTTTTGCATGGTTTATTTATGTAAATTGGTATTTATATTCATATGATTTAAATATATTGCTTTTTAAGAAATACATTTACTCACCAGTTATTGACGAACGATCGTAAAATATTTTACAAAATATATAACTATTATTAACGAAGAATCATTTAATATTCTTTTACACGATGACTGATATTACATATAAGAGTAGCTACAAAAGATTACTACCACATGCTTCTTTAAGAAATTAAATAGCTTAATTAGAGTTTGACCCCAGATCAATCACACAAGCTTACTATATTTTTTTCGGATTTTAGTCGAATTCACAGTTATTTTGGTATTGACATGGTTTAAAATGCCGAACTGAAATTATATATATATATATATATATATATATATATATATATATATTAAGACACACACATATGAACCAAGTCCTCTATGTGCTTTGAGTTTTGGATGATACTTGTAAAGATACTAGAATACTCTCTCATTTTTTAAAATAGTATTGGATAAGATATTATTATATCATGACTGAGTTATAATGAGCCCTCGTTGTTGTGTACTCACACATTTTCTAATAATTGAATTTATATTTAATTCATTTCATATTTCCTTTAACTTAAAATGTTTAGAACTCCTTCTACTATCGTTCCTTTCGGCTCTTTTCTCGTTTCTAGCAACATGTACGTGTCAGACCAGAGAGACCAGAAGCCACCAATCATTGAAATGGCAGCAAAGGAACTTAGTAAAAGCCTACTTGATACAATAGCAAAACCAGTTACAGAAGCTAGCTAGTACTGATGAACTAGCTTTGTCCCTTCCAGGTTATGAAAGAAACTTGAATACTCATTCAAACCATCTTTGTTCTTTCCATGTTCAGAAATAGAACTTGTTGATTCATTCAAAAGTGGACAAGTTGTCCATAGTCCATCCACTCGTATTTTTGAGATGCTACTAAAGTTCCCTTGTGGAGAACCTCTAGAGTTGAAAGCCAGTTCTGCACAAAATCAAATTCATAATCATGTTATTGCTCATATATTCTCAACAAATAGATTTATAGATAATGTGAGTTGAAGTCTCTCTTACTAGAAGATGGAATGCATCTAGGCTTGAACCTATTTCTCTTAACTGATATTGGATGTGAAATATTTTCAAACACTAGGAGCTAAACTGGGTTCTATTTCCCATAGTTAAACCCTCTCCAGCCTTTGGACTGATGCAGGTCCATCCCACTGAACCTAATATAAGAAGACATTATATTGTATATGTTTAAAATGAAGATGATGCAAGTGACTGAAGCAACATTAGATATGTAATTAAAGGAAAACAAATTATTAGACCTGCAATGATCTCCACTTGGAATTAGGCCACTGCAAAGAGAAATCTCTTATTCCAACTATAGGCAAGTGCTATAGAAACTGACCAAAAGAATCATGTATACAACATTAAAACACAAATGTTGAATGAAACATGACAATATTTAACCATTATGACAATTTACAATGATATACCTTATTTCATCAAATGAGTCCTCTCTTTTAAATCTCATCTTGAACCTCATACCAGCATGAAAGTTTGGTTCACTGCCTCGAGGTATTTGTTCAAATGAATAACAAACTGGGTAGCCTTGAATGAGATAATAATCAAAATATGTTACACTTTACTAGGAATGATCAAATTAATTAGAATCAAAACCGAAAACCAAACCCAAACAAACTCAATTCATTTTTTTTTCTCGGTTGATTTGGTATTCCGTTAAAGATTTGATTTTTATTTTTTGAAAATTTCAGTTTTTGGTTTCAATTTGGTTATTAAAAAATTAATTCAATTAAAACAAAAATGATATATATATATATATATATATATATATATATATATATATATATATATATATATAAACCACTAATTTCAAACATTTGGCGCCTTTTTTGAAATTTCGACCCATTTTGTAGTTGTTCGTAAACAGCTACAAAATTTTGCCGCTGGTCGTATATTTTTGTTTACCAGTGGTTATGAAACCACTACAAATGTGGTTTATTTCAAACTATAGCAATGTCTTAACTACTACAAGGTCTTCACTCGCGACGTCATCAATAGCAGTGGTCTTAAACCGTTACACTTGCAGTAGCGATTAAGTTATATATAGTAGCATGTTTTTATAACTGCTACAAATTTTCTTGCAAAGATATATTTAGTAGCGATTTGGCTGACCACTCATTTGTAGCATGTAAAACTACTACAAATATGACATTTTAACCGCTATAAAATATCTATCATTTTTATTGTGGTGCATTTAAAAGAAAATTTGACAAAATGATAAAGCAAGAAAAGTTTGTTACCTGCAACTCAAATCTCAAATATCAAGCCCAAAACCCTAAATTCATACCCCTAAAACCTCAACAATGATATTGTGCATGCAATATTTGAAAGATTTTTGGAATATAATGGTGAAATCTAAATACCTAAATTTGGTATTCCATTGATTTGATTTATAGATACCATAATCATCCTCTTCTCTTGAGCTTTGTTGTCGCCGCTGTCTTCTAGATCCAAAAGTTCCATAGACACCAAGTCTAAATTGCTAGTAAACCTTGTGCGTTGAATAAAATTTGATGGCCACTTTTGAAAGCTAATGTGGTATTTATGCAGGGCGAGAGACCTAGGGTTTGAAAGTCGTGGTTTTAAAATATTGTGATTATTTTAATCTATGTGTGTACACGTGTTTCATGAGTGTTGATTGAACCCACTCACGAGTTTTTCATATTTAAATCTAAACTGTTTGTTTGTTTATTGATCACTAGTACAAAAAAGGGCTTTAAGACTCCCTCGTTTAGACCAAAGTATTGACAACCTGGTCTAAAAGTATGACTGATGGTAATTTTGTGAATATCAAGAACTTCTTGGACCGGATCTTTTATTCAGAGGTCTAAAATATATTATCTAGATCGGTTTCAAAACAACTTATTGGGGATTCATAACTGACGACTTAGTCATCACAATAGTAAATTTTCATATATTCTTGCCTCCAAGGTACATCAGGTTTATTATGTGAAGGACGCGAGGCACAATGATTGAAATATGGTGATTCACTTAAACCTTTGGAACCTTTACAACATGGGTGATGGTGATAACATTGCCATCAAGAGTGAGTCGTTCGAACCCACCAATTTCGAAAACTTATTCCCTATATCAATTTTCACGAAAAAAACCGAATACTCACCCCTACATTATACAACCTCCAATCTCCAATATAAGAGCTAGTCGGGTTTCATATTTAGTCATAAATGTAAGACTCTAACCCACTTTGTTATTGATATGTATCATTTTTTTTTCCTAAACCGGTCATATTGATTGAATGTGGTGAATTAGACTATTCCTAAAAGGTGAAGTTCACACTAAAAGATCTTGAACAGACTCCTTTTTCATCGGTCAGATGGGAATCCTCAATACTATGCTCCCTTACATCCTTAAATATATGATATATTTGCCTAATTGTTCTTGATTTTAAATATAAGATATATTTATATATGTTAATTTTTTTTAATTTATTCTTATCAATGTTCCATCAACGATAATCAAATCATAGAGGGAATGAGAAAATTTGAGTGTTTTAAAAAATTAATGTCATATTAATTAACTTTTTTAAAGTAACTAATTAAATTAAATAAGTAAGTCTTATAATAAGAAACTTTCCAATAAGAAACTTATCGAAAGCATTGAATGGCATTAATTTTTTATTCATTGAATCAATATGTCTTCCAAATTCAATGAACCTAGAAATTCTAATTCATGTTGTTCCATTATTGCTTGCAACTCTATAGGCTCATGTAATGTTTGCAGTGTAGGCCCCAAATACTAAACACTTATGATTAATTCTAATCTCGGAAAATCATTTTTGCACAAAGTAATCTAGTTATTGATGATCTCATTGTCATTGAAGATAAGACTTTTGAAGAGAGAAGAGTTACAATTTAAAAAAGTTGAACTTTTTTTGCTTTAGTAAAGCCTAATATGCTTAGAAAGCTAGAGTTATATTCTGATTTTGACTTTTGTTAGATATAGGGTTTTTTTTTTTTGATAAAAAAATTTTAGAAGAGGGGTTAGGTTCACCCATAAACCAAAGGCAAAGCGCTATGGTTTTGCCCCCCAGAGTATACAGGACTGAGAGTACACATGTCTCCATCTCAGCCTACATTTCCACAAGTTCACATCACCTAGGATGCCTCCCCCAACGCCTTAACTAACTCCAAGATCAAACCCTCTTTCTTTTGGTGAGAAAGTCCAACTCCTTTGCCAATTGAGCCAAGGACGAGTTTAAAAGTGTTGTATTTTGTAAATTGGAGATTAAATGCAATTCATATTAGTGGTTGTAATTTTTTTTATATATAATCAACAATATTTTGTTGGTTTCAAAATTATTGGTTTTTGTATGATTTATTTATGTAAATTGGTATTTATATTCATATGACTTAAATATATTGCTTTTTAAGAAATACTATTACTCACCAGTTATTGATGAACAACCGTAAAAAATTTTACAGAATATATAACTATTTTTAACAAAGAATTATTTAATATTCTTTTACACGATGACTGATATTACATATAAGAGTAGCTACAAAAGATTACTACCACATGCTTCATAAAGAAATTAAATAGCTTAATTAGAGTTTGACACCAGATCAATCACACAAGCTCACTATATTTTTTTGGGATTTCAGTCAAACTCACAATTATTTTGGTATTCACATGGTTTAAAGTGCCGAACTGGAATTATACACACACACACACACATGAACCAAGTCCTCTATGTGCTTTGAGTTTTGGATGATACTTGTAAGGATACTAGAATACTCTCTCATTTGTGAAAATAGTATTGGATAAGATATTATTATATCATGACTGAGTCATAATGAGCCCTTGTTGTTGTGTACTCACACATTTTCTAATAATTGAATTTACATGTAATTCATTTCATATTTCCTTTGACTTAAAATGTTTAGAACTTCTTCTGCTATAGTTCCTTTCAGCTCTTTTCTCATTCCTAGCAACACGTATGTGTCAGACCAGAGAGACCAGAAGCCACCAATCATTGAAATGGCAGCAAAGGAACTTAGTAAAAGCCTACTTGATACAATAGCAAGACCAGTTACAAAAGCTAGCTAGTACTGATGAACTAGCTTTGTCCCTTCCAGGTTATGAAAGAAACTTGAATACTCATCCAAACCATCTTTGTTCTTTCCATGTTCGGAAATAGAACTTGATGATTCATTCAAAAGTGGACAAGTTGTCCATAATCCACTCGTATTTTTGAGATGCTACTAAAGTTCCCTTGTGGAGAACCTCTAGAGTTGAAAGCCGGTTCTGCACAAAATCAAATTCATAATCATGTTATTGCTCATATATTCTCAACAAATAGATTTATAGATAATGTGGGTTGAAGTTTCTCTTACTAGAAGATGGAATGCATCTAGGCTTAAACCTGTTGCTCTTAACTGATACTGGATTTGAAATATTTCGAACACCAGGAGCTAAAATGGGTTCTATTTCCCACAGTGAAACCCTCTCAGGCCTCTGGATTGATGCAGGTCCATCCCACTGAACCTAATATAAGAAGACATTGTATTGTATATGTTTAAAATGAAGATGATGCAAGTGACTGAAGCAACATTAGACATGTAATTTAAGGGAAGACAAATATTAGACCTGCAACAATCTCGACTTGGAATTAGGCCATTTGAAAGAGAAATTTCTTATTCCAACAATAGTGCCAAAGAAACTAACCAAAAGAATCATATATACAACATTAAAACACAAATGTTGAATGAAACATCACACTCTTTAACCATTATAACAATTTACAACGATATACCTTATCTCATCAAGTGAGTCCTCTCTTTTAAATCTCATCTTGAACCTCATACCAACATGAATGTTTTGGTTCACCGCCTCAAGGTATTTGTTCAAACGAATAACAAACTGGGTAGCCTTGAATGAGATAATAATCAAAATATGTTACACTTTACTAGGAATGATCAAATTAGAACCAAAACCAACAACCAAATCAAACAAACTCAATTTGTTTTTTTTTTCCGGTTAATTCAGTATTCGGTTAGAGATTTGATTTTTATTTTTTGAAAATTTTAGTTTTTGGTTTCAATTTGGTTATTAAAAAATTAATTTAGTTAAAACAAAATTGAAATATATATAAACTGTTAATTCCATACATTTGACGCCTTTTTTGAATTTTCATCCCATTTTGTAGCTATTTATAAACAGTTACAAAAAAATTTTTGTTTACCTCATTAGTAGCGGTTATGGAACTACTATAAATGTGATTTATTTCAAATTGTAGCAGTGTCTTAATTGCTACAAAGTCTTCACACACGATGTCATCATCCCAAACTCATTTAATAGCGGTTGTCTTAAACCTCTACACTAGCAATAGCGGTTAAGTTATATGTAGTAGCATGTTTCTGTAACCACTACAAATTTTCTTGCAATAGTGTATTTAGTAGTAGTTTGACCAACCGCTATGAATGTCATTTGTAGCAGGTAAAACTGCTACAAAACGCCCTTTTTTTGTAGTGCATCTACAAGAAAAATTGACAAAATGATAAAGCTGGAAAAGTTTGTTTCTTGCAACTTTCAAATCTCAAATCTCAACCCTAAAACTCTAAATTCATACCCCTAAAATCTCAACAATGATATTATTCATGCTAGATTTGAAAGATTTTTGGAATATGATGATGAAATCTAAATACCTAAATTTAGTATTCCATTGATCTGATTTATAGATACCATAATTATCCTCTTCTCTTGAGCTTTGTCGTCGCCGCCGTCTTCTAGATCCAAAAGTTCCATAGGCATCATGTCTAAATTGCTAGTAAACCTTGTGCTTCGGAATAAATTTGATGGCCACTTTTGAAAGCTAATGTGGTATTTATACAGGGCGAAGAGACCTAGGGTTTGAAAGTGGTGGTTTATAAATATTGTGATTATTTTAATCTATGTGTCTACATGTGTTTCATGAGTGTTGATTGAACCCACTCAATTTTGGGCAAAAAAAACCCTCAAGAGTTTTTCATAATTAAATCTAAACCATTAGTTTGTTGATCACTAGTACCAAAAAAAAAAAAAGATTTTAAGACTGTCTCGTTTAGACTGGAATATTGATGATTCGGTCTAAAAGTATGACTGGCGGTAGCTTTATAAATATCAAAAACTTTTTGGACTAGATCTTTTATTCATAGGTCTAAAATATATTATCTAGACCGGTTTCAAAACAACTTCTTGGGGATTCACAACTGATGACTTAGGTATCACATCAATAAATTTCTCCCTGCCAATTCACACCGGTCAGTTTCAAGATGATGAGCCATATATTCTTATCTTAAAGGCACACCAGTTTTATGTGAAGGGCGAGAGGCACAGGGATTGGAATATAGTGGTTTACTTAAAGCCTCTTGACCTTTACAACATGGACGATGGTGATAACATCGCCTTCAAGAGTTAGTCATTCCAACTAGGCATGGAAATAGATCAGGCCAGGCCAAGCTTTGCCTAAATAAGCCTGAGCCTGAATTCAGGCTTTTTTTCAGGCCTAGGCCTGAGCCTTCATAAGGTCTGGTTGGGCCTGAAACCTTTTTAAAAGCTTACTTACAATGTAGGCCTTTAAAAAGGCCTCATATTATAGGCCTTAGAGACCATAAATAGGCTTTATACACTTTGAACTTATCAAAATCTATATAAATATAATTTGAAGTTAAAATATAAGAATGAAAAATAATACATATTATGTTATTTATATAATATACATTTAATTATATTTATTTAATATATAAATAGGTCAGGTCTTAACAAAATAGGCCTGGCCTATTTACATATTTAGGCTTTTAAATAGGTCTTGCCTGGCCTTTTTGACAAACAGGCCAGGCCTAACCAGGCCCTAAATAGGCTAGGCTGTAGGCTGCCTGATAGGGGCCTGACCTATTTCCACCCTTAATTCCAACCCAGCAATTTTGAAAACTTCTTCCCTATATTGATTTTCACCCAAAAAAAATCCAAATCCTCACCCCTACAATATACTACCTCCAGTCTCTAATATAAGAGCTAGTTGGAGATCATATTTAGTCTTAAATATAAGACTCTAACCTACTTTGTCATTGATAAGTATTATTTTTTCCCACTAAACCAATCATATTGATTGCATGTGTTAAGGGAGTTGGTATCAAGTAATAGTTATAGTTTTAATGCATATGATTTAAGAGAGTATTTTAAGAAAGTCAATACACATTTTTGACAAATAGCCGATTTTTTTAATTTATCCAAATTAATTAAGTAAATCTATATGAAGGACCAAATGTAATGTGTGTTGATGATTTGTGTAGCACAAATCAAGATGTACACAAAACCTAACCTTTGTTTGTAATAGACCATAGACATAGCACCAGTTATGACTGAATGTGAGGCAGTTGCAAGTGCTGCTAAGCGCACATTCTGGCCTGATGAAGAAGGAATAGGACTTTCTTGCCTAGCTGAAACTCCATCTGTACTAGTAATAAGAGAGGCCATTAATATTTTGAAAATTGAGTGAATTTCTTCTCTTTGTATTTCAGGTGGGGTCGGATCTAGAATTGTCAGATTTGACTAAATAAACCCATAAAATGCAACTTTTAGTTAGTTATAAGGACATATTTGGAAAAAGAAAAGAGTTAAGTAGCAAATCCGTTTCGGAAAGTATGCGTCCTAATATTTCTCTAAAAGTTTTTTTTTTTACTCAATGTCACTCCGGAAGTTTTAAAACGTAGCAATGTTGCCCAATACCATTAAAAAACTAATATTGGCCATTAAAAAATTGTCATTAACCATTAACTTTTTAATGAAAAATGGTAACATTGTTATGTTTTTAGACTTAAGGGTTACATTGAGACAAAAAAAAAAAAAAAACTTGCAAAGCAACATTGCTATACTTCTAGAGCGGATTTTCTACTTAATACAAAAGAAAATAATAAGTAACTTGAAATTCTATAATGCCTGTACAGAAATTTTTCTTAGATCCCCCTTATTTTCTCATTAACCAAACAGATTGAATTAGTCTTGAAGCAGGAAAAGTATAAGGCATTAAAAATTCTCACTTGAGGATCTGGAATCAGAGTGAAGCAATAGTAAATTTCACTTGTTTCTGGTTCAACCTACAAAATAAATAATTCAATGATAAATATACAAAATCAATAAGACATTTTACAAGCAAGGTAAAATAACAATAGAAATAAAACATCCTCAGTACCAAAATCTGAATGTTCAGAACTCTACAGAGAATCTGAGAAGGAACATTAAAGTGAGAAGCTCCATGGTGGAATTCGTGCTCTGTTGAAAAATTCAGCTGCAAAATTAGAAATAAAAGAAAAAATCATATGTAAGTGAAATAGGAAAGAAAGATATCTTGGAGATATTTCAAAGCAATTATGACTTGGGAAAAAAATAATTGTTCCACATGCCCTTGGGGAAAATAGAAACATCTGTCTCCCTGTCTAGGGACACTGTCCAAGAGCCTTTCACATAGATTTCATAGTTCTTTATAGTGATCATATGCTTCTTCCAAACCTACCAAACACAAATTAAAAATAGATAATTAATTTTAAGCTTATATCTCCTTCTAATGGTTATGAGAGAGCATGAAAATGAAAGGAAGATGGTTAAAGGGAGCATTCTGCGTTTGCATGACTTCTAAGTATGTGAAGGAAAATCAAACCGTTTCATGCCAAAGTAGCTACTTCTTCAACCTACTAGCTAGCTTACACTGCATTGTCCTTGGCTTGCTCACTAGCCACAAGTTGAAATCAATTATAAAACTCTCACTGAAGTTTCTTTTTATCAGCGTCTCACTAAAGTTTGTTATTGTAAAACAAAACAATATACAATAACAAAATGAAACAGTTGAAAGAATATGTACTTCATGACAAAACATAGAATTGAGATGAGATATTATATGCGAAACCAAAAGGGCACAATGTTGTCATCATGATAATTCAAGTCAATTGTAAATATTTTCCAATAAAGGGAAATGTCAATAAATGTAAAACACTATACAATACCTTGTGTGATCGACATGGATGATCTTGATTTGATTCTCAGATAGTGTCTTGATTGCGATAAATTAGGGGTTTTCTGACCCATTAAATGAGCTTTTTTCAATCAAAGGATCAATAAAAATCATTTTAAAGAGAACTATCCAATACTATGAAAGAACAAGGATTACCTCCAAAATAGTCAATCCAAACCCTAGTTTCCAAGGTTGAGTGAGGTGAATTAGTGTTTTTCTATGAAAGGTGATCAACACTCACGCTGACTAGTTTTTGAGTGAAATCTTTCTTGCAAGATGCTGAATGCGGTGTATTAAGGGTTTTCAGAAAGGTAAAGCTGCCACTGATGAAAGGTTATTGAGTGAGATTCATCTTAAATATGGCGAGTCAAGTTTCTTCTCAACCGTCTAAATTTAATGCCGTAAATGTATGTTAATGCATCTAATTAAATGTACTTAAAATAAATTTCATCTGATTGATCATCACATTATTTGAGATCTAAAACATTCATGAATCTCATTGCTCAACATTCATGAATCTCAAAAGCATATTTCAAAATTAGATTTTTATGCCAAAATCAAAGAAATATAGTTAAATCATTGATATTGTTACAATAACAACATAACGGGCCATATCCATTTAAGTTGGGTTAGCTACATAGGTTGTACAACATTGTTGTGCTCTATCAACAACAACTCTTTAAACATATTGCAATCTAAAAGGCCCTATTGATTGATTTGATTGAGTGTTCTTTATGGTTTTCATTTGCCCCTTTTTAAAAGTCTCCTAACTATTTGATCCACCCATCTCACCAGCACCTCCAACAGCCTTCATTAAATGTGTTCAAACCACCTCAAATGATTTTCTACCATATTGGCACTTTCTCTTTAATATGTGCTATGACTACATTTTAAGTCTTTTTAATTAATTATAAATCTTCCGTTGATTCATCTAATTATACTTTGCTCACTATGCAGCCTGGTGGAGTGTACAGATATATGTAATTTGATAGGTGATGGTGACGATGGACCTTGATTTTTGGTTTTTCTCCCCTTTTTGTTTATAGCACCAGCTATTTTAAAATTAATTAAATATCATTTGTTATGTTTTAAATTCCGTCAAAGGTGTTATTTATTTATATTTTTATTGAAAAAATAATTGAAAAGGATTTTTTTTCTTTTTAAAGTAAACAACAAAAAATCAGATTAATCAAAAAGTGGAAAAGGCTCCCCATAAATATCCTGAACATACACCTTTTTCATCGGTCAGATGGGGGATCCTCAAAATTATGCTCCCTTGCATCTTTAAATATGTGATATATTTTTCTAATTGTTATTGATTTTAAATATAAGATATATATATATATATATGTTAATCTTTTTCTAATTTATTCTTATCAATATTCCATCAACAATAATTAAAGATTAGAGGGAATGAGAAAATTTGAGTGTTTTAAAAAATAAATGTCATATTAATTAACTTTTTTAAACTAACTAATTAAATTAAAGGCTAAAATATACTTTCTGTCCTCTAAGGTTTATATAAGACATACTTTTGATCTCTTAACTTTATAAAGTATACATTTGGTCCTAAAACGCTAACACCGTTAAAATTACTAATGGAAAATGCTGACATGACGAATTCAAGTGATGACTAATATCATTTAATTAAATAAATTTTATATATTCTTCAATTTATTCATATTTTAAATTTAAATTTAATAGTATTTAATTACACAATCATCACTTAAGTTTACATCATCATCACTTGAATTTGTATTTTCCATTAATAAAATTAAGGATGTTAAAATTATAGGACTAAAAGTATACTTTATAAAGATAAGGGACCAAAAGTATATCTCATGTAAACTTAAAAGACTAAAAGTATACTTTATCCTAAATTAAATAAATAAGTCTTATTATAATAAGAAACTTCCCAGAAGTATTGAATGGCATTAATTTGTTATTCATTGAATCAATATGTCTTCAATGAACCTATAAATTCTAATTCATGTTGGTCCATTACTGCGTGCAACCTCTATAGGCTCATGTAGGGTTTGCAGTGTGGGCCCCAAACACGAAACACTTAGCATTAATTCTCGTCATTTTTGCACAAAGTAATTTAGTAATTGATGATCTTGCCATTGAAGATAAGACTTTTGAAGAGAGAAGAGTTACAATTTAAAATAGATTGAACTGTTTTTGCGTTAGTAAAGCCTAATATGCTTAGAAAGCTAGAGTTGTATTCTGATTTTGGCTTTGTAAGGTATAGGGTTGTTATAAAATTTTAAAGGGGTAAAAGTGCAAAAATGTCATTGAGCTTTGCCTCCAGGAGCGTCCAGCACCATGTATTTTTTTATGAAGCAAAAGTACCTACGTGGTTACATTTTAGGAGCAAAAATATCCTTCTCCATTAGTTGACTTTTTGTTGACCGTTAATCATAGTAAAATTACCCTTTTATCCTTAGTTTAAAATAATTAAAAAATGAAAAGAAAAATACCCCACCCCCACCTCCCCTTGCCGGTGGGCCCCACCACCGGCACCCCACGCTAGCGGCCGCCCACTGCTGGCGACCACCTTCGGCGACTGGCTGCCGGCATTTTTTTTTTTTTTAACAATTTTTTTTTTGAAAAAAAAAAAGAAAAATACCCCACCCCCACCTCCCCTGCCAGTGGGCCCCACCGCTAACACCCCACGCCAACAGCCACCGGATGCCGGCGACTTTTTTTTTTTAAACTATTTTTTTAACAAAATAAATGCATATATAAAACTAATGCATGCCTAGGGAAGTGTTCAACTGAATACATATATTAGATGCATGCATGCCTACTGGTGGGGTGGGGTGTTTAAATATATATATATATAGTATGACAAGAAAAATCAAAAGAAAAACAAATGCATCACATTTCTTCCCTCCTAGTAGGCATGTGTTCATTTAGTTTATATGTATAGATTTACTTAAACATCCCCCAATAGGTATGCACTCGATATATATATATATATATATATATATAACGATTCATATCAGTAAAAAAACACGATGACAGCTAGCTTTTACACACACATTCAGCAGGGTTCTAATATGTATATATATCAGTAAAAAAAATGATGGCAGCAAAAATCAGCTACAATAAGACACACACACCCCTAAAGTGACGCAAGGCATGGAGTGTCTACATATATATATATATATCTTCCTATAGTTAAAGCCCTTTATTTGCATTGGAGTATGCCTGATACTAGAAGGAAGAGAAGCATGATATATCACTTTCAATGATCAAGCTTGAATGACGAGGAAGGAGTGCTGATTGTTTCCCCTGTTCCAACGGTCTCAAAACAGAGGAAAATGTTTCCAGTTGCCTCACTCTCTCTCTTCCTTCTCTCACACACACTCTCTTTCTCCCCTCGACTCTTTCTCAGTTCAAACTCGCTGCTGGAGCGTGAGTGGAGAACAAGTGCGCGCACACACACACACCATCCTGGAGGTTCATCCGAGAAGGCACCCAACGGTTCAAGAAGTTGGAACAGGGCTCGAGGGACATGGCGTTGATATCTTCTTCTTCTTAAATGGCGCTACTACTGTGATATTTTTTTTCCTTTTTCTAATTGCGTGTTTTGCTTCTGTTATTTTGCGTGAGATTATCTCTTGATTTCCCGTAAAAAACGTTTTTTTTTTAAAAAAAAAGGTCGCTGGCATCGGCCGACCGCCGGCGTGGGGTTCCAGTGGTGGGCCCACCGGTAAGGGGAGGTGGGGTGGGGTATTTTTCTTTTTTAAAAAAAATTTTAAAAAAAAAATTGCCGGCGGCCGGTCGCTGGCAATGGGCGGCCACCGGCGTGGAGTGCCGGCGATGGGGCCCACCAGCAAGGTGAGGTGGAGGTGGGATATTTTTCTTTTTTTTTAATTATTTTAAACTAAAGGCAAAAGGGTAATTTTATCATAGTTAACAGTCAACAAACGGTCAACTAACGGAGAAGGGTATTTTTGCTCCTAAAATGTAACCACATAAGTACTTTTACTCCAAAAAAAAAGCACATAGTAATGGACGCTCCTGAGGGCAAAACTCAAAGGCATTTTTGCACCTTTACTCAATTTTAAAGTGTTGTATTTTGTAAATTGGAAATTAAATAATGCAATTCATATTTATGGTTTTTTTTTTAGTCAACAATATTTTGTTGGTTGCAAAATTATTGGTTTTTGCATGCTTTATTTATGTAAATTGGTATTTATATTCATATGACTTAAATATATTTCTTTTTAAGAAATGCATTTACTCAATAGTTATTGACAAAGAATCGTAAGATATTTTGCAGAATACATAACTGTTGTTAACGAAGAATCATTTAATATTTTGTATAATATTTAACGGTTATTGATAAAGAACTACTAAATATTTAATGATTAGGAACCATAAAATATTAACATTTAGTATTCAAGTAATAGAGATAAAAATAACTGTTAAATATAGATAAATATGCAGGAGTGGTTCAACCACTTAGGGCCAAATAAAAAAATGACATTTGGTTCAATAATTCAACAATTGGCTGTCTACATTATATCAAAAACCATATGTATGTTTGTGCATGCATGTGCCAAGGATCGCTTGAACTCAAAAGCGAAACATGGCACCTTGGACAAATACAAAAGATTAACGTTGAATAAATTAAGTTCATAGTTTATATATTATCTCCATTCCCATTCCTTAACATAAATGTTAGTCAAAGATTGGATTTAGTCTTAAATCTCCCAAATTTATAATTTTTTTCCTAAAATATTCTTATTGATTGCACAATTAAGGAGATTTTATTCAAGGGTGTGCATGATGAAAGATGGCTTTTAAGGAAAATAAACCTATATATATTATAAATAACTAACATTATTTCTAACTTTCATAATTTACCCAGATTACTCACTAGCTTTTATATTTATAATAAGGATTGGAGGTAGTATTATATTTACCTAAATCTATCACATGCTTCTTAAAGAAATTAAATAGCTTAATTAGTGTTTAACTCCAGATCAATCACACAAACTCACTATATTTTTTTGGGAGTTCAGTCGAATTAAATCATACAACTCACAATTATTTTGGTATTGACATAGTTCAAAATGCTGAATTGGAATTATATATATGAACCAAGTCCTTCATGGACAGCGGTTATATGCTGAGTTTTGAATGATACTTATAAGGATACTAGAATACTCTCCCATTTATGAAAATAGTATTGGATAATTTATTATTACTATATCATAACTGAGTCATATCACTCTTGTGTACACACACATTTTCTAATCATTTAATTTACATGTAATTCATTTAATATTTCATGTGAATTAATATGTTTAGAACTCCTTCTGCTATCGTTCCTTTCAGCTCTTTCCTCGTTCCTAGCAACATGTACGCGTCAGACCAGAGAGACCAGAAGCCACCAATCATTGAAATGGTAGCAAACGAACCTAGTAAAAGCCTACTTGATACAATAGCAAAACCAGTTACAGAAGCTTTGCTAGTACTGATGAACTAGCTTTGTCCCTTCTAGGTTATGAAAGAAACTTGAATACTCATTCAAGCCATCTTTGTTCTTTCCATGTTCAGAAATAAAACTTGATGATTCATTCAAAAGTGGACAAGTTGTCCATAGTCCATCCACTCGAACTTTTGAGATGCTATTAAAGTTCCCTTGTGGAGATCCATTCAAGTTGAAAGCCAATTCTGCACAAAATCAAATTCATAATCATGTTATTGCTTATATATTCTCAACAAATAGATTTATAGATAATGTCGGTTGAAGTCTCTCTTACTAGAAGATGGAATGCATCTAGGCTTGAACCTATTTCTCTTAACTGATATTGGATTTGAAACATTTTAGAACACCAGGAGCTAAACTGGGTTCTATTTCCCACGGCGAAACCCTCTCTAGCCTTTGGATTGATGTAGGTTCATCCCACTAAACCTAATATAAGAAGACATTGTATTGTATATGTTTAGAATGAAGATGATGCAAGTGAATGAAGCTACATTAGACATGTAATTGAGGGAAAATATATATTAGACCTGCAACGATCTCCACTTGGAATTAGGCCATTGTATAGAGAAATCTTTTATTCCAACACTAGTGCCATAGAAACTGACCAAAAGAATCATATATACAACACCAAAACACAGATGTTGAATGAAACATGACACTCTTTAACCATTATAACAATTTACAACAATATACCTTATCTCATCAAGTGAGTCCTCTCTTTGAAATCTCATCTTGAACCTCATACCAACATGAATGTTTTGTTCACCACCTCTAGATATTTGTTGAAACGAATAACAAATTGGCTAGACCAGAATGAGATAATTATCAAAAATATGTCACATTGTACTAGGAATGATCAAATTAGAACAAAAACTAAAAACTAAACCAAAACAAACTCAATTCAATTTTTTTTTTTTAGTTAATTCAGTATTCAGTTAAAGATTTGATTTTTATTTTTTGAAAATTTCAGTTTTTGGTTTCAATTTGGTTATTAAAAAATAATTCAGTTAAAACCAGAAAACTGAAAAATATATATAAACCATTAATTTCAAACACTTGGTGTCTTTTCTGAAATTTTAAAAAATTTTGCCGCCAGTCGTAAAAGTTTTGTTTACCTCATTAGTAGTGGTTATGGAACCACTACAAATGTGGTTTATTTCAAATTGTAGCAGTGGCTTAACTGCTACAAAGTCTTCACACACAAGGTCATCCCAACCTCTCATTTAGGTAGTGTTTGGGAACCTTTCAAAACCTATATTTTGAGATTTAGTAGGTGAAAGGGGTTTCGTCTAGGCTTGCACAAAATATAAGTTTTGAGCTTCTTCCAAACACTACCTTAATAACGGTAGTCTTAAACCCCTACACTTGCACTAGGGCTAAGTTATATGTAGTAGCGTGCTTTTGTAACCGCTACAAATTTTCTTGCAATGGTATATTTAGTAGCGGTTTGGCCAACCGCTACGAATATCATTTATAGTGGGTAAAACTACTACAAATATAGTATTTTAACCACACGTTTTTTTTTGTAGTGCATCTAAAAGAAAAATTGACAAAATGATAAAGCAGGAAAAGCTTGTTACTTGCAACTTTTAAATTTCAAATCTCAAGCCCAAAACCCTAAATTCATACCCCTAAAGCCTCAACAATGATATTATGCATGCAATATTTGAAAGATTTTTGAAATATGATGGTGAAATCTAAATACCTAAATTTAGTATTCCATTGATCTGATTTATAGATACCATAATCATCCTCTTCTCTTGAGCTTTGTCGTCACCGCCGTCTTCTAGATCCAAAAGTTCCATAGACACCATATCTAAATTGCTAGTAAACCCTATGCGTTGAATAAAATTTGATGGCCACTTTTGAAAACTAATGTGATATTTATACAGGGTGAAGAGACCTAGGGTTTGAAAGTCGTGGTTTATAAATATTGTGATTATTTTAATCTACATGTGTACGCTTGTTTCATGAGTGTTGATTGAAACCACTCAAGAGTTTTTCATATTTAAATCTAAGTCGTTTGTTTATTTATCACTAGTATTAAAAAAAAAAAAAAAGCCTTAAGGCCATCTCATTTAGATTGGAGTATTGACGATCCGGTCTACAAATATGACCAGTGACAATTTTGTAAATATCAAGAATTTTTTAGACCAAATCCTTTATTCTCAAGTCTAAAATATATTATCTAGACCGGTTTCAAAACAACTTCTTTGAAATTCACAACTAACGACTTAGGCATCACATCAGTAAATTTCCATATATTCTTGCCTCAGAGGCACACCAGGTTTATTATATGAAGGATGAGAGGCACATGAATTGAAATATAGTGGTTCACTTAAACCCTTGGGACCTTTACAACATGGGCAATGGTGATAACATCGCCTTCAAGAGTAGGTCGTTCCAGCCCACCAATTTCAAAAACTTCTTTCCTAAATCAATTTTCACCCAAAAAAAAAAAACAAGCAAATGCTCACCCCTACATTATACTACTTCCAGTTTCTAATATAAGAACTAGTTGGAAATCATGTTTGGTCTTAAATATAAAACTCTAACCCACTTTGTCATTGATATGTATCATTTTTTTTTTTCTAAACTAGTCATATTCATATTGATTGCATATGTCAAGAGAGTTTGTATCAAGGGATAGTTATAGTTCTAATGCATATGATTTAAGAGAGTGTTTTAAAAAAGTCAATACACATTTTTGACAAATAGATAATGTCCTTAATTTATCCAAATTAATTAAGGAGATTTTATATGAATGACCAAATGTAATGTGTGTTGATGATTTGTGTAGCACAAATCAAATGTACACAAAACCTAACCTTTGTTTGTAATAGACCATAAACATAGTGCCAGTTGTAACTGAATGTGAGGCAGTTGCAAGTGCTGCTAGGTGCACATTCTGGCCTGAAATTCAGATGAAGCAGGAATAGGACTTTCTTGCCTAGCTGAAACTCCATGTGTACTAGTAATAAGAGGCCATTAATATTTTGAAAATTGATTGAATTTCTTCTCTTTGTATTTCAGGTGGGGTCGGATCTGCAACTATCGGATCTGATTTAATAAAACCATAAAATGTAACTTTTAGTTAGTTATAAGGACATGTTTGCAAATCCTTTTTGGAAGTATACGCCGAAGAATAATGTTGCCCTGAAAGTTTTTTTTGTCTCAATGTCACCTCGGAAGTTTTAAAACGTAGCAACGTTGCCCAATACCGTTAAAAAACTAACGTTGGTTATTAAAAAAATGACATTGACCATTAATTTTTTAATAGAAAAGGGCAACATTATTATGTTTTTAAACTTACAGGGTGACATTAAGATTATAAAAAACCTTATAAAACAACATTGTTATACTTCTGGAGCGGATTTTCTACTTAATACAAAAGAAAATAATAAGTAACTTGAAATTCTATAATGCCTGTACAGAAATTTTTCTTAGATCCCCTCATTTTCTCATTAACCAAACAGATTGAATTAGTCTTGAAGCAGGAAAAGTATAAGGCATTAAAATTTCTCACTTGAGGATCCGGGATCAGAGTGAAGCAATAGTAAATTTCACTAGTTTCTGGTTCAAACTACAAAATAAATAATTCCATGATAAATATACAAAATCAATAAGACATTTTACAAGCAAGGTAAAGGAACAATAGAAATAAAACATCCTCGGTACCAAAATCTGAAGTCTGAACGTTTAGGACTCTACAGAGAATCTGAGAAGGAACATTAAAATGAGAAGCTCCATGGCGGAATTCTTGCTCTGTTGAAAAATTCAGCTGCAAAATTAGAAAGGGTAAAAAAATAATCATATGTAAGTGAAACAGGAAAGAAAGATATCTTAGAGATATTTCAAAGCAATTATGACTTTAAAAAAAATACTTGTTCCAAATGCCCTTGGAGAAAATAGAAACATCTTTCCCCTGTCTGGGGACACTGACGAAAAGCCTTTCACATAGATTCCATAGTTCTTTATAGTGATCATATGCTTCTTCCAAACCTACCAAACACAAATTAAAAATAGATAATTAATTTTAAGCTTATATCTCCTTCTAATGGTTGTGAGACAGCATGAAAATGAAAGGAAGATGGTTAAAGGGAGCATTATGCTTTTGCGTGATTTCTAAGTATGTGAAGGAAAATCAAACCGTTTCATGCCACATTTTCTTTTACAAATACAAATGATACCAAATACTTGTTGACCAAAAAATGAAGGGCTAAATTTTACAAATAGAAATATCATTGACTTTCTTCCCCATGGTAACTTGCTGGAACTTGAAATTGTTCTCATGATTTGCGATACCATGCAAACCACTTCAAACATGAAAAAGAAAACCCCAAAATCCAATGGTTCAAAACAAAAGCTAAAGACCAAAAAGTAGCTACTCCTTATACCTACTAGCTAGCTTGCACTGAATCGTCCTTGGCTTGCTCACTAGCCACAAGTTGAAACCAATTATGAAACTCTCACTGAAGTTTCTTTTTGTCAGCCTCTCACTTAAGTTTGTTATTGTAAAACAAAACAATATACAACTACAAAATGAAACAGTTGAAAGAATATGTGCTTCATGACAAACATAGAATTGAGATGAGATCTTATATGCTAAACCAAAACGGGCATAATGTTTTTCATCATGATAATACAAGACAATTGTATATATTTTTATAAAGGGAAATGTCAATAAATGTAAAACACTATGTAATACCTTATGTGATCAACATGGATGATCTTGATTTGATTCCCAAACAGTGTCTCGAATGCAATAAATTAGGGGTTTTCTAACTTGTGAAAATTATTTAAAATTCTATTTAGATAGAACACCATTAAAACCATTTGTGTGAGGTTTTTTCAATAAGAGGATCAATAAAAATCATTTTGAAGAGAACTATACAATACTATGCAAGAACAAGGATTACCTCCAAAATAGTAAATCCAACCCCTAGTTTCCAAGGTTGAATATGGAGAATCAATGTTTTTCTATGAAAGGTGATCGACACCTACGCTGGCTAGTTTTTTAGTGAAATCTTCCTTGTAAGATGTTGAATACGGTGAATCTCAAAAAGCATATTTCAAAATTAGATTTTTATGCCAAAATCAAAGAAATATAGTTAAATCATTGATATTGTTTGAAACAATAACAACAGGCCATATCCACTTAAGCGGAGTCAGCTACATAAACTACATAATATTATAGTGCTCTATCAAAAACCGACTCTTTGGGTAGATTGCAATCTAAAAGTCCTGTTGAATGATTTCAATGAGTGTTCTCTATGGTATTCATTTCCCCTTTTCAAAAGTATCCTTGCTATTTGATTCACCCATCTCACTAGCACCTCCTCTAACGGCATTCCGTAAATATGTCAAAACCACGTCAAATGATTTTCTACCATATTAGCATTTCCTCTTCAATATGTGCTATGACTACACTTGTTCTGATATGATCATTTTGAATCTTATTTTGAAATATGATCACACATCTATTTCAATATCTTTATATTTGCAACCCCAACTTTAGCTCTCATTCACCCTTCATTGATAATCTTATAGCAATTCAACAAAACTTTTTTAAAACTTATTAAATACTTTCATTTCACAAATAACTCAATAGCATTTCTCCAACTTAAAATAGTTTGGGGGAAAAAATTCAATTTACCCTTTAAAAATACTCATCTCTCTTTTATGAAACCTCACATTACTCGTAGAAAATTGTAAGGGTAAAATGAAAAGAAAATACTTAATAATTAATCTTTTTAAGCAAAATAAATCAATAATAAATTTACCATACATAATTTAAAAATAAACTTACCATATTTTAAATTGAATTATAGCGGAACCCATGCATTATAAATAAAGTTTTTAATTGGATAATTGTTATTCAAACGAACTGGAAAAATGAAAATCAGTTGCATATGGCTAGGGCTCAAGAATAATTAATTTAATTTTTTTTTGGGGCGGGGGGGGGGGGGGGGTGGGAAGAGGGTGGGGGGGATTCAGAATTAAGTTAATGGTACAGCGAATGGGACCTCAGGCATGATATACTCAATGATGACAGAGGGCAAAGAAAAGAAAAATAAACATGCACAAGGTGCTGCATTCTAATATTTGAGATAAGATCCAGCAGGATCTTATTAGCCATAGAACAAAAGAGATCCTCTAGGATCTTGCTCAAGAAATAAGCCCCACCCTCTTTTTCCCCATCCTCTCTTTTATCTGTACTTAACCCAAATTCTAACCTGAAAATATTAGGATTCTGCATTGATTGTAGTTAAAAACAAGGTCTCCCGAGCTTGTCATCTCTGAAGTAAAACGTCCTTGGTGGATCTAATGTGATGTAGTTTACAATTCAGTTTTCAAGAACTGGTGGATGAAGGGATTGTACCGGGGAGGAATAAATAGCGGAAACGGGAATCAAAGGAAAGTACAGCACAGTTGCGAGAACCGAGGAAGCTCTGGCGCCTTTGGGACATGCATTGCTCTACAAAGGCAGCTTGAGAAGGAGGAAGATAATGGGATATCCACACAGCCAAACTTGCATCATCCACAAAACTTTTGGCAAAACAGTGAAGCATTTTGGGCACCAACAATCTCCCCTTGTTGCTCAGTCCCACGGCTGCACGGATGTAATCACGTTGTGCATCTTCAAGTTCTTCCCTCACATTTTTAGCTGTATAAATCCTTACCTACATTTACACACACACACATATATACATAGTCATACATCCTTCTAAATGGAATTGGATCTTTTCCACTGTTGGATAATCCATTGCAGAGAGAGACTGAGAGAATGGTGAGACCTACATGTCAACTGAGTCTCACTGTTCTCTCTATTTCTCTTTTCAATTGATCATGCAACAATTGGAGAAAATACCAAGTTAAATATGCTATATCCACATAGCACAAGGCCCTCTATCATGGTAAGAAAATGAATGTCAAATTGAATACAATCTCATCATTCAGCCAATTCCAACGGTCTATCTCAATCTAAATAAGCAGTAAGATTACCGCGGGTGAAGAATACATTCCGCAGCTGAGAGCAAAAGTGACTAGAGGCTCGTGGTTATCAATTGCAAACTTCCTTTGCTCCTCTGACACCTTGAACTTTTGAACAGCAAGAAGCAATGCCTGATAACACACAAAATTAACAGAGACTGAGTCATGGAATGATTCTGGGACTTTTGTAGAACAGGGATGTCAAAATACATACTATCTGAGGCCTATGAAGTGGTGGTTTCATCTTCAGAATCATATATTCAATTGCAGCTGCACTGTAAGAATGCCCCCCAACAGTATATGCAGCCTGTATATAAATCAGAGTAACCAGGAGAAATGGTTCGAATGTTGTGCTATATTAATTTTTGACCTTATAAGAGTCCAAAATTAAGAAAAACTCAAGCAAGAACAGGAGGGAAAGAATGAATTGAATAAGATCAGAAATCAAACCTTTTGCAATAAAGAGAAGAGTTTTAAGTCACTTCTTGGGACTCCGTAAGCCAAATAAGCCTGTTAAATTGAAGAGACATGAAAGCTATAACATATTTCCGAAAACGTGCATCAAGCCATAATATTAATTAATAAATAATATAAGGGCACCCACATGCATAACCAATGTGTTGTACGAATTGATCCAGAAAGCAAGTTTCTCACTGGAGGTCAAATGGATGGGATTTGCTTTGGCTAATTGTTCAACGAGCAATCTGTTCTCAACAACAAAATTCAAATCAAATGAACTTTTCTTTCAAATTGATGCCCAAAGTTCAAAATTCAACAGTTGGTCAGGTTTAACTTCATTTATTCAAATTTCTTAAAAATAAGGGATCAGGCAAGAAAGTAAGAGATTCAAGCATGATTTAGTTTGAATTTTTCTTTCAAATTTATGCCCAAAGTACAAAACTCAAGAAAACAAGGTCATATTTAACTTCATTTATTCAATCAAAAATTCTCAACTCTCAGCCAATAAAGCTTGTCCAAATCTTGCAAATTCAAAGCTGCTTTAAAAAAATAAGCAGGGATATGTCTATCTTATGCTTTGAGACCAGCAGGACTGATTGGGATCATCCCTGAAATTTTTGCTATTTAATCAATGTTGGGTGGTCTGTAGAAAGCTATGATCAACAACCAGAGTTGACAAAGGAGGGAATGGTTGGTTTCAAAATTTCATATACCATGGAAATATTTGGTTTAGAACTTGGCTCTGATTACAGGGAGTCGAATCTACACCCATAATCCCTTCACTTAACAGTAACTGGGTATACATAAAAGCAATGAAATAACAAATAAGGAAACATGGTAAATTTCCAAGATAACAAGGACCCACAAAACGAAAAATGGAAACAAACACAAACCAGAAAAAATTCAGTCAATCTCAGAGTGGGTACGTGACTAGCTGTAATCCTTTATCATCCCAAAAATCAAGGCATTGATCTCAATCTGGAATAGATATTTATAAAGAAAAAATGAGAGAAAAAATTTACCTAAACCTCCGTAGTGCCCCAGCAGCGTACTCTAATTGCTTTTTCCCCACTGACATCCAAGATACTTCAATTGCTGATCCATAACTTCCAATGTCCACCCAACTCAATTTACCACGAACATGGTAGGGATCACAGGCATTCCCAGAAGCCAATACATCACAATCCTTTACATCAACCAGTGGGTTCTGCACCCATGACGAGGTTGTTGAATGCTCAGATGATGACCACCTCAACGAATCAGGAAGATGTTCACGTGGTGACTGAGCTGAGTGCTGGTTCTCTCCTATAGATGACTTCATGGATATATCAGAATCTGCAAGAGAGATGTATATGTTTTTCATACATCTGACCATTTCTTCTGATAATAAATTGGGCTGATTCCAAAGTTCCTTTGGTGGCATCCCTTTAGTAAGCTTCCTGAAATCTGCAGGCTGACAATATTTGCTATCAATCTTTGTAGACTCAGATTTTTCATAGCAAAACAAAACTGAGCACACTGCATTCTGATGCAAAACATAACATATCATGACATAATCATCAGAAGTTGAAGGCAAGAGCCATATTATAAAAAGCTTCAATTGCTTCTACAGCACAACCTCATTTGCTTGTACATGTAAACTAATTCATAAAATGAGATTCCAACTCTATCATAGGAAAATAAGCCACATAATTCAGTTACTAGAGGCTTGAAGGTATAAACATAGAAAATGAAAAGAGGGAAAATTGGGAAGCAAAGAAAATAACATGTATTAGACTATTAGTGAGATAGGTCTCAGGAATATTATTGCATGCACATAGAATAGCTCAACAAGACAAAACCACCAGGGCATATTTAATTATGCTTTCCTCAAAAAAAATTTAAGAATATTTTATTCTGAATCCTTTCTTATATATTAAATATGGACCTATCACACATCAAACATTAAAGAACTGAAGTATTAGAAATAGAACTGCTACACCAACAATCCCAAGCTTAGTATACAGAATATCCACTAATCATGTCATGCACGAATGAACTCGTATTAGAGCAATCCATCCACCCATTAATTGTTATTCTCTAATCTTTACTTTTCTAACTGAATTATATTTGATTAATCAACAGAGGAATACAAAAGAATACTGATAGTCAGGTCTACCAAGAACACAAGAAAATGAGGATAAGATCAGAATATCACACTTGGCAACTAATTATTTCTTAATATTGCATATATAGTACTCAAAAGAATACCACTAGTATCTTATGTTTGTCTGGAGAACATGTTATGCTTTTAAGAACTAGTTTTTTTTGTGATATCATATCGAACATGGATGGTACCTGCATCATTGGCTCTTCGCCTTTGCAAGAATGCTTGAATGACGGAGCTTTTTGCACTTGGTCAGAGCAACTTTCAGCAAGCTGAAGTTTTTCACAATTAAATTGCTTTGAAGACCTTGAAGAAGATGACATCTGCAAAGACAATGAAGAATTATGGACAAAAGGCATAATTTAGCAGGGTATTTGCCCATAACAATAACCATATCACTAATTCATTATGTAAAAATGCACTGCAAATTAGTCTCATGTCATATTTTTTAAGATTATTTTCATTTTAAATGCAACACAATCAACAGATAATATGTTTCAGCTAGCCATAGCAATATGAAATTATAATAATATGGAGAATGCATAAAAGAGAATTTGTTATTAATAGAACACAATGGCATCATGCGATTGATATAACCTGCTTTAGTGGGATAAGACTTTTAGTTGTTGTTGTATGGAAGAATGCATTGAAAAAATTGAAATAACAAAAGATGCTAGTATTTAAAAAATAAAAAAACCATCGTATGTTTGTGCATGCATGTGTCAAGGATCACTTGAACTCAAAAGCTAAACTTTGTGCCCAGGAAAATAAACAAAAGCTTATGTTATTATAATCTCGTACATGATGCCTGACATCACATATAAGAGTAGCTACAGGAGAGTACTACCACAAGTTTCTTAACCAAAATCAAGGCAATTAAATAGCTAGTTAGTGTTTGACCCCAATTCAATCATACAGCTCACAATTTTTTTTCGTATAGACATGGTTTAAAATGCTGAATTGGAATTTCATCTAAACCAACTCACTTATGGACTACAGTTATATGCTTCAAGTATTTATAATATTGAACAACAGCAACAAAGATAATAAGCCATACCAGCATACTAGAAATTTCTGACGAACAAAGAGATGTTGACAGAGAAGATGAATGTCTCAAACGATACTCCACAAGTCTCCGTTCATTTCTTTCTTGACTGAGTTGGAAGTGTAAAGACACTATCTCATTTTCAAGTTTTGAAATTGTACTTTCTAGTTGGGCAATATTCGAAAGGAGCTCTTGAACCTAAAGAAAAAACAATGGAATGCACCAAAACTCAAATTCATACTACAATAGAGATTAATGGAAAAGAAAAAATTTTGCTTGTCTGTAATTTAATATAAATACAAATGCTTAAATGGCTAGAGAATGCAGCATATAATTCATTTCAGCTAAAGTGAATATGCAGTAACCTTTTGTGTCATAAACTGCCGTTTGTGTGTGTGTGTCATAGCTTTAAGAGAACAATTAGTCCCAAACTTCCCAACCCCTAGCCCTCCACATAGAGTAATTGAAGAAGATGCACATATGATTTATAGGACTTCTAATATAGTTTAAATCAAGGGATGAGTCTTGGAAAAGCTGTTGCCATGTAATAAGGTCACAAGTTCAAATCCCAGAGACAATCTCTTTGCTTACGGAGGTAAGGCAGAGTACATCTGATCGTCCCCAAACCCTATTTGGTAGGAGTCTTATGCGCACTGACCCTCCCCATACCCCACCTAGTGGGGGCCTTGGGCACTAGGACAACATTAATAATATAGTTTAAATCCCTGAGATTCATTGCTTGCAGTCATGCACTACAAAATGTAGTTATCTACTGCGGCATGGTTACAACTGTCTATTTTTCACAGCAAAAGGCCATTTTCCTAGAATCACATCTTATAGCTTGTACGTCTTACAGCCAGACATTGAAAAGTTTGTGCTAAACTCGTTCAAAGAATTTTCCATTTAAGCATCTTAAATGTTGGCCAGAACTTTGTCTACAAGTTTTTCAAACCCAACACACTCCTTCACCACTCAATTTCCCTTCTGCTGATTTCACATTCTCCTACAAGTTATAAACTCTACTTTTTTCCTTTGAGGCCCAACAGAGCATCATCCTTCAGGTATAGATAAATCTCTACTCAGTCAAATAAGTATGTAATTTAATAATCCTCTTCAAAAAAAAGAAAAGAAAAGAAATAAGAGGGCTACATCTCTAGCTACAAGCATAAGAAATTTGAAGAGTGATACTCATTCTCTAGAACCTCATGCCTGCTCTGAGAACATGATGTTCTTAATAGAACATACCAAAATAAAAGGCAGCATAACCTCTAAAACATTAATTTAAATCTAAGGGGGGAACGGAACACTACAACCATGTCACATGTCAATGTTTACTTTTGCAAATGTCTCTATGACAGGATCAAACAAAAAAGTTCTCGCAAAGCAAAAAAAAAGAGTGCTACTCATTCTGTAGAACGTCATGCCTGCTTTGAAAACACAATGTTCTTAATAGAGCATACCAAAATAAAAGGCAGCATAACCTCTAAAATATTAATTTAAATCTAAGTGAGGAATGAACAACTACAACCATGTCATATGTCAATGTTCACTATGGCAAATGTCTCTATGGCAGGATCAAATAAAAAGCTATCGCAAAGCAAAAAGGTAACATGAAGTCAGGTTACCCAGGACATTATAAAATAATAAAGATGATGATGATGGTCAGTTTCTACTATTAGGCTTCATAAGTTATCCAAACATTTCAGAACACTTGCAAAATATTTTGGAATTTCTGGTATAGATGACGATTTAGCCAATATAGGTCTGGCAGGAAATCCAAGAATTTATATAATTTATTTCCCTTTCAGAGTATGCTACTACTAAAAGGCAAAAAAGAGCAAACAGACCTTCAATATGTATCAGTATGTCATCCTTTTAAATCAGGTATAGAAAACTACATTAGAAGTCATTTCATCCCAACATTAGCATGCATACTACACCCAGTTTGGGGGTAAAAAAGGACATACATGATGAGGGAGATTTGCTGGACCAGACAATTTGATGACATTTCTGTCAATTACATTTTCAAGGAATGCATGAAGTTCCAACTCTTCTAGCAGTTGGTTTTCTAATTGTTGCACCTGCATAGATGTTAAATAGTAAATTAGGGATTAACAACAATAAGATAGCTAAGACATTTGGCCGTATAGACCTGCCTAAGTTATTAAAAGCATAACATGGCTTCTAGCTGCCACCAAACTAGTTCATCATATGACGGTCCAAACTTCACAAATTGTTATTCATACCAAGCAAATATGAAATTTACCATATCACACGAGGGAAACGTGATGCATATATGCACTCACACCTCAGAGAGAGAGAGAGAGAGAGAGAGAGTTCATGGGAAGTTCAATATGCTTGAAAGCATGATTTCATGGTTCCCTGATTTCAGTCAGTAATAAGGGAAGCTAATACCATCTTGTAAGGTCCGTAAAAAATCATCCAGTTCCTTAACCATCACTTTTTGCCTGCAATAAACAAGTAACACGCAAACAAGACAAGAACCAGCAGAAAGAAAACTCACATCCTGTTCAAGTTGAAATCTGCTGAGAGCAGCACTGTTTCCTTGTTCATGAGGCACGTTTCTTCCAGTCTGTTCCATAGCATTTCTCACCTAAAGATTACATTTAAAGAGTCATAAGAATCATCACTTTGTTACCATTGAAAAAACAAAAAACAATTACAGCAATAAAATTTGGAGAATCTTTAATTAAGTTTGAAGCCAATAAGCAGAAAAAAGATAGTGGATATATTAATCACCAAAAGGGCAAGTAGTTGGTATCAAAATTTGTCCCAGCTATCATTCTATTGGCTCTTAGTAAGAAACCATTGAAAGGAAGCTACGAAATCCAACTTACCTTTATGGATAAGTCACCACAATGCAGCTCACTCAGAACATCAACCTGGAATTCTGAATCACAATAACTTGTGCCAGGACGCGAATATTCAGACGAAAAATCGCTTCTGTGTAAATAAAACTATGTGAGTATTGGTAAAAGGAAGAAAATAGTTCAGAGCACACATATATGCACCACACCCCTCTCCTTACCGTCTCAGCGAAGATGGCATAACCAATGAGTCACACCTCCTGCGATTACCTCATTTGTCAATTGTCATTTAATCATGCACAACTTCACCAGAAACATCGTAAAGTTGTTATGAAGTTCCAAGAGAAAGCCCATGCGCGATAAGTAATTATAGACTCTGCAGATTCGTTTCAGGGATCATGGTTCTATTAAAAGGTTTGTCTTCATTGATCTCAGGATAGAGAATGTAAAATAGATACAGAACTGTAACACATGTGACCATGTTAGGACAAACTCATGAATGCACAGCTACGTATCATTCACAATACAAACACACACGTATTATCAAGACAATAGTGCGACTTGTCAAACTTTCCTTTCAAATTAATTTCCATCGGGAAAACTTTTAAAAGGACAAAAAAAGAGAGAGCGGGGGGGGGGGGGGGGGGGTGTTTAGAAGAAGAGGTTGAAGGGAAAGTTAACTCTTCATGAAATTTAGAGTTAAGGAAAAGCAATGAAGTTTTCGATCGAGTCCATTGTCATTAATAAAGCACTCAGTAATTAAAGACAAAACTAAAAAGGCCAGTAAAAAACAAAAACAAAAAAGCAGGGCACCTGTAGCTCCCAACCCCGCCCACTAAAGAAAGTAAAAAGTTTCCAATACGAATAAGCCGCCGACATTTTCCCCATCTTTTCAAGGTCAAAGTAGTTTTTGGTGCATGAACCCAAGTACACACAAAACCACACGTCCTAAATGAAAGAGCTACGGTTTCCGTTTATTTTCAAAGGTAAGCGTATGAAAAGTTTAGAGCAAAATACATGCCTAGATCAATAACAAAATGCATCAAACTCAAAAGCGTTGCCAAGTCTAGTTCGTGTTCGATGCATTTGATTGCTTTTAATCGGTTTAAAGAACTGAAATCCCACTTTTCGAAAGAAACCTTCCGACGAAGAGGGAAGGAAATAACAAACCTTCAATCGGCGCATAGACTGTAGGTTCAGTACGAAGAACACAGAACAGAGCTCCAGCTGATTCAGACGCTCGTGAAAGTCAAATCTTGAACTTCGCGTTAAAGGTTTTTTAGCTTGGCGTCAATGAAATGAACACTACGATACGGACGCTTTTCTGCAAATGCATCAGGTGAGGCGTGAAAGCAGAAGAGAGAAGTGCTGGAAGACGACAAAGAAGCAGTTGCGCGCAATAGCTATGGAGTTAAGTGGGATTTCAATTTTCAAGCAGTGGAATGCATGAAGGACATGAATGGGGAAGTATGGGAATTATTATTATTTTTATTTTATTTGATAAAGTGTTTATCCATAACGTTATTCTATCAGGCTCTAACCAAGCAAAATTAGTATATATTTAATTAAGAGAAAAAATGCATATAAAAAAAAAGAGAGAGAATATCTATGTACCTATCAAATAGTTTTTCCTTTATTATCGACAATTCCTTTTGATTCTTGATATAGAAGGTTATTTATGAGTGTTAAAGAAATTATTTAAATTAATTATTTATTATAAATATATGTTGAATTCCTCAAAATATTCCCTTTAATCATATATATTAGAAAATCATTTCATGGAAACTCCTTTTTTCATAAAATGATAAATTATATAAAATGAAAAATTATACTGATAGAGTTGGTATAATAGGGACGTAGGAGGAAGGAATCATCAGACTAAAGGCCCATAAGCAAGTAAACGGAACTGAGGAAGGCCCAATCCCCCCTCACTTGACCCTAGCTCAAAACTAAAAAATTAAATTCATGTCATTAACCAATTTAAATAAAGAATTCATAAGTTTAAATTCAAAATTGATAAATTTAGATAAAAAATTTGCAAATTTCATTTAAGTAAAAAATTCACTTATTATTATCTTAGATCGTTTACAAGTTTTGATAAGGAATTCACTGACTTAGATAAAGAATTCCCAAATTAAGATAAGGAATTCGCAACTTTATTTATCTAAATTTGTGAATTTATTATTAAAAATTATGAATGACTTTAGAGAAAAATTGAATTTTTTATTTAAAAAATGAAATTTATAAATTTCTTATTTAAACTTGTCAATTTTTTATCTGAACTTGTTAATGAGCTTGAGTAAAAGATTAAGGGAGAATCCCATATAAAAACCATCAAAATAAAAAAAATAAAAAAACTAATATGAGACTGATAAATTCAACAATCTTAAATTGGTTTAATAACCCAATTTAGAATATTTAAATATTGATTATTTTTAATAATCCCCCTAAGTAAGAGAAAAGGAAAAGCCAGAGTCAATGACGTAATGGTTACTATCTTCACTTCATGTTCCCCCGTGGCAGGTCCAGGGTTGATTTTCAAAGCCAAGTGCTTGAGCCTTTATGAGCTTGGTTCCTGGAAGGCAAGTCTTTAATGGAGGTGATCATTGGAGGGTCCAAGTATGTATTTGACTTTCTTCAAATGGTGCAGATTGATTTCGGATCCAAAAGTAGAGATCTATCGCCTGAATTGATGACAATGACAAACTGTTCTTTCTCCATATCTTTGTTGAAGAAGATTTTATGGATGAATTGGAGAATTGAGGAATTCCCAAAATTGAGGTTGAAATTCAGATTGATGGGGTTTTGAACAAGAGAAAATGCGATAATTTGGATTTAGGTGTCGATGGGACAAACAATGAGGTGAGGTCATTGGTCAAGAATAACAAGCAAGAAGACGAAAGTCATCAAGCACTTGGTTTCAGGGGCAGAGACTGACCTCTTGGTGTTCGGGAACTTCTAAATTGCCTAATACAAAGTTGCTTAGAGAGAAAGAAGAAGACTCATATTCATTCATGAGTTTTTTTATTTCTTTTAGAGATGGCCAAATCTTTTCGGGGAGTCACTGGTTCTGCAATTCATCGATTTGAATCCTCAGGGCCACTTAAGAAAGATTGTAGCGAAATATTTTAGAGACATAACAAAAGTAAAGAAGCTACTCAAGGTGTGTCCAATACAGTTTATGCTTGGTATGCAGCATCAGCTGAAACAATGGCAGGCATTTTAGCTAATGGGTTTGTATTGCCTGGGAAAACTTCTGGGTATCATGTTTATGGAGTTGGTATACATTTGTCTCCTTTAGGCTTACCTCAACTAAGGCCATTATTTAGTCAATTTAAAGTGCTTTTATGTGGTAAAAAGCACTACTGGTTTTGTTTTCCATGTTGTAAAGAAATATAATTAGAGAGGATAATATGGAGAGAGAATGTAGATGAAGAAGAATCAATTGTATTATTCAACAAAGAGCAATAAGCTCATATCCCATAAGGGTATAACAACCAAGAATAATAAACTTATACAATGAATAACTCATAAGGATTATCTTTAATCAATAAACCCTAACTATAGGGATCGAACAAGGTGAGAGCTCCACACTCTAACACACCACCTAATCACAATGACTAGACCTTTTATATAGATCATGGGCCTAAACCAACTATTCAACTAATCCCCTTATATTTCTAACACATGTTATACTTGGCCGTGTTATCTTGGGAAAGATTGAGAAAGTGGCCAGTCTGTGAATATATTCTCCCAGATGATGAATATATAATTGGTGAAGGAGGTATTACGGTGTAGGTTTTGTGAACAAAAACAAGTCATTCCAAGTTTCTCAATCTCAAGGATTCACCTTTATGAGGGATAAATTAAACCCAAATAGGGAACAGAAAACCAAGTACGAACACTAATTAAAGAAAAATTAGTAAACCGAACTAACATACCCGACTTGCAAAATAGAAAAAGGAAATTTTAGTATCATGGAGGCCTCCAATAAATTTTTTATCTTTAGGGTTCTTATGTAGCATGTAAACAATATTATTCTACTTTAATTTTGTTTTTTTTAATAACTAAGGGATATAGAGTTAATTTAACTTAATTTCTAATTTCTTAATTGTATCATATAACCTAATTAATACTTTTTTTGGTTTAGTAAACCCCAAATTAAAATTTGTACGATTCAGCTGTTTTTGTATGAAATTCTCCTAAAGATCAAAGGTTAATTTTTTTTATTTACATTATTCATATTAAATCACATTGGTGGCCACATGATAGTTAAAATCTCGATTTATCACTACGATTTTACGTTTTTACGATTTTTTTCATTAAAATAATTTTACTAATTTTCCAAACACTTTTATGTTTTTATGATTTTTTTATATTACGATTTTACGTTTTACATTTTTTTATCCCTCTTTTAATTTGGGAACATTTATTTCTAAAGGAATATTATACTGGAATTTCCCATTGGAGCTTCGGCTTCCTATTGGCAAGATGGGCGGTATCGGTGATAGTTAGTAGAGGTAATTTTTTTAAATAAAAAATACATATATAACAGTAAATTGGTCTTTTTTAAAAAAATTATAAATATTCGAAACACATTTTTACCATTTAATATTTTTAAAGTTCTTTGATTATTTTTTTCATTTGCTGAAAGATTGCACGTTACATTTTTTTTTTCCCCAAACGAAGCGTACTTGCAGAGTGTACGAGAAATTAATATGTGTGTGTGTGTGTTTTACAGTATTTTCTTATTATTTTAATTTTTTCCCTACCTCTTTTTTTTTTCTTTGGGGGGGGGGGGGGGGAATTCTTTTTTATCTCTATCTCTCACACGCATGGACCTTAAGAAATTTTTATTTTTATTTTAATCAATAAGGGTACAAAGATATTATTATAAAAATGTTTATTTTTAATTTAAAATTTTTTAAATATTTTTGTTTATAAGGAAATATATATGGCTTAACATTTATTTTAATATAAAATATAAAAAATAATTTCATTTTAATTTGACTTTAATATTTAATTTGATGGGGTTAATTTTTTATGGCATTGCTTGTAAAAACGGTTAAAAATAAATTAGGGCATTATTGTCATTATAAATATCATGTATTTTCTCTCCTCCCTCTTTTCTCCCCTCCATTCAAACACAGAGAGATATTATTATCACTTCACTTTTCTCTCCCTTCCATTTTCTCCTCCTCTTAATTTTCTCTCCATTCGAATGCACTATACATCTAAAGTTGATAATAAAGACCAACCTACCCAAAAATGAGAAGGCTCGAGTTGAGATTTTGCCAAACTTCACCTTGTAGCCCACGGGTTGTAGATAGATTATTCTAAAATTTTCTCACTATTATGGATTATTCTCTCATATTAATTATAAGCCTAGATATTAAGACTTAAAATTATAGTTTTTTTTTAATACAAATATGTCTCGGATAAAGGCTTTATTATTATTATACAAATATGTATAGACATGTTCACTCATATTGGCCGTTTTGGAGAGAGTTTTAAGTCTATTAGGTTTTTTTTTTTTAAAAAAAAAAAAACTACTAAAAGTCAGTCAAGGAAAAAGTTATATAAGGTAAATTTAAGAAAAACTCTCAGCTTTTTGACGTGGAGCCTGCTACTTCAATACTTCTATTATCATCAATTTAAATATAAATCATATTTATAACTTAATTTTTTTTCTATCAAGTTTTTGTAAAAATTAGATAAAAAATAAGTCACCGCTTCTACCGCTAACTCAAAGAGTCCATTATTATCTTGTGCACAAGTTCAGTGATAAAAAATAACTGTAGTGAACTGTAATAAAAAAGAATTGTTTTTCTTACTCATACCATCAACTACTCAGTTACAGTGACATTTTCTAAAAAATTGAATTGAAAGAGAACACTGTTTAGCATAAGAGACAAAACATTTTTTCGGTATTTCAAATAAAGAGAATCCATGGTCTAGCTTTGTAGTTTTTGACTCGGTTACACCAGTTTTGCTGTCGGCATTCCCTTGAACTCTCGTGAATTGTGACTCATGATTGTGGGTTGTTGGTTTGACACTGTCATGTTGCCTTTGTCCAAAAAAACAAAAACAAAAAACTGTCATGTTGTAGGCTTCAAATGCCATAGGTCACTAGTAAATGTTGTTTGGGACCCCGAATTGCTTATTTACCTTGGGGTATATTTTGATTAATGGGGGTAGGAGTGACTTTTTCTTCAATATGATTTTTGCAAACATAATATATGACAAAAATTATATTGTGTAATGTGATTAATGCTTGGATTGACTTTTGAAAAAGTCAATTTGATAAACTCAAAATTTGTTTGGATGATTGATATAAAAGTAAATTTAGATGCAAAATGATTGAAAAATATATGAATTTAATGAAAATAAAAATAGTTAATGTATTAATGGGAAAATTTTGAAAATATTAAATCACTTAAATTTTTAGGAAAATTGTAAAAAAGTTTCCCTTCAAAATTTTTGTTGGTGAGAATGACCACAATCAAAGTAGTGATATTCTTCTTATATATAAACATATCAAGCTATTCATGCTAATTAAATTTTTAATGAAGGATTTTTTCCCGATTTCCCTTAAATTTTATTATTTATTTTTTTCTTTGGATAATTTCATAAATGAGAATAAAATTAGAAAATAAAAATTATTAACCTTTAAATAGACTTATATAATTAGAACCAAAATTTTCATCTATAATGTGAACAAATAATGAGAACCATAATGTTATTTTAATAAAAGAAGGTGGAACCTGATATCTTTTCTTCACAACGTATTTAATTTCTTCTCTCTCTATGATAGAAGCTTCTCTCTCTCCAAAGTGGAAAATGAAAATTTTGACATATGACTTAAAGGAATTTTTTCTATAAAAGTCCAATTAAAAAGAAAAACTAATCCAAACACATCCTTATATGTCTATAAAGTGGTTTAATATTTTTCCACCATGCTAGATTATTCTTTTATACTACTACCTCCGGTTCTAATTATAAAACAAAGTTGACATTTTTAGAGGGATTAAGAAAGCTAAATAAGTTACTTAATCATTTCATATGTTGTGTATCCTTATATTATATATTAGTTTATTAGTCAAACTAATTAGTTTGAAGAAAAAAAATAAAAATACTCTATAGTAATTTAGTTAACTTCCTTAATCTCTTCAAAAAAATCAACTATGTCTTATAATTAAAATCGAATAGAGTACTAGTATGTAGTATGTAGTATGTAGTATTCTTTTCCACCATTATTGATGAGGTGGAGAGGAATTACTCCCCCATCAACTGAAGGAAGAGATGAAGTATGCTGATTAGAGGATCGCCAGATGGAAGGTTTTCGGTTAAGGCATCATATAATTTCCTAACGAAACCAAACAAACGATGCTTCAGGGGTTCGGTTCTGGCATAAATTTTGGCGTTGGCCGTTGGCCAATTCCAAAAAAAATTAATTTTTTTCCCCGACTAGTCACGAGAGATTGATGACAAACTCATAAGGGTTTGTTTTGTTTGAGGTGATCGAGGCTACCTTTCCTTATTCGCCAACATAAGAATTTTTGGAAGGAAGAAAAGATATTGTAAAATTTCCCCTCGCATTTCTTATAAACCTCCCCTCCAAAATAAAGGGATTTTGAGGGGAGGAGTAATATATTTTGGTATAGTTTGACTTTTATGTTTATGAAAGTTTTTAATATTCTTATGATACCTTTTTTACTTTCTTCCTCATCCTCATCCTCATTTTAATATTTTAGCATGGTGTGATTCTTATGTCCATGAAACTTATAATTATTCAATTTAATAATTATAATTTTATATAATTATTAAACATCCTACAAAATTCAAAAAATGGCTTAAATAAAATAAGGATAAAGTTGTCCATATGAAAATATTTTACCTCCCCTCAACAATCAAATAAGGTAACATAAAAAAAGAATTGCACCACCGGGGTTTTGCCCCTTTTATTGTGTGAGTGAGGAGAGTGTATACGAGATACATATACAGTGAGAGACTGTCCAAGAGCGAAAAATGTATGGAAGGAATTTATTACTACAGCTAACATGTATGTTGCTTTTCTCTCTTCTAATTTGCAGGATTGGCTCAAGTGGAATACAAATCACAATCCGGTGAAAATCATATATTCAGGGTGGCCATGGACGAAGATCTTTGCACATGACTAGATGTACAAAGATCTTTGAATCCAAGAGCATTAGTACACTTAAGATCTTCACATCATGGAGGAGACACGTGCAGGGAATCTCAACCACAAAATTCTCTGGACAAGTAGTAGGTGAGCAACAATGGAAACCACCAGCCATGGGGGAGTAAGACTAGAAATTTCGGCCATTAAAACAGGTTTGGAGGTCTGCTATGAAACCTTAACTTGCAGGAGATTCGTGTATTCTCAGACTCTCTTGAAGCAGTTAATATGCTAATGAGAAACAGTTTGAGAGGATTGATTAAAGAGACTCGTCACCTTCTATATAGTGACTGGAGCGTGGAACTGTCATACACCAGTAGAGAAGTGATTGAATGTACTGATATACTAGTAAGGGAAGTTCAATATGTTTGCTTAGACGCCATTTTTGTTACCAGAAGTTACTTCAAGTTGTAGTGATCACTTTCGAGAGGGAGGGCTGGGCAGAGGCCAATATGTCTTAGCTCAGTCAGGCTAGTATTCATCAAGCGTTTGCTTGCCACTTTGTAATCTAAAATACTTAAAAAGAGTGAATTCTCTAAATAGCTATGGTAGATAGGGGTGGAAATAGGACAAAGGCATGTGGCTGGCTTGTCAGGCTAAAAGGTCAAGCCAAGGCCTCTTATAAGGCTTGTTTTCGCTTAACAGGCCAGACTCATGCTTGATAAGAGGCCTTTTAGGTCTGTTAGGTCGACCTATTTATATTATTAATATTAATTTATGTAATTTTGGCCTGTTTTTAGTCTGTTTAAAGTAGATCTGTTTTCGTCCTGTAGCTTGTTAGCTTAATTAAATAAATAATAATAATAATAATATAAAAAAATTAAAAATAACTTTTTTTAAAAAAAACGTGGGGCTTAATTAAATAAATAATAATAACATAAAAAAATTAAAAATTAAAGGAAAAAAAAAAACAAATAGGCCACAGGCAAGGTCAGGCCGGTATACAGGCCCGGCTCAGACTGAAAAATAGGCCTGTAACAGGCCACAGGTCAAACTCAGGCCACTATATTGCAAAACAGGCTTAGCCTATTTCCACCCCTAATAGTAGACATTGATTAACTTAAGAGGGTTTTTTTAGTAACAATGGTAGGTTTTAACTTTCCTGCCACATTATTTATCTTAAAATGGATTTTAAAGTGTGAAGGGTCTGTAAATTACTAAATTATCTACATCATTACATTAAGGAGGGGTATATATCATGGTGAAAACAAAAGTCAACACAATGATTTAAGAGTCAATTAATAGATAGTTGGAGTGGATGAAAGTTACATTCAAAATTAGAAAGAAGGTTTGTGTAGACATTTAGATTTTAAAAGAGGAATAAAGTTTTAAAATAAAAGAGAAGTCAACCTGAGTACTTTTGTAAATAATGAAAATGCTAGTGTGATAGCACTAGAAAGTACTACTCAATTTCGTGCATCTCCGGTTCCTTCAATAAAATCTCTACAAATATGTTGACAGAAAAAAAAAAAAAAAAAAAATCTCTACAAGTACCGTATGGAAACTAACGCGAAAGAATATTTGCCTGTACGTTTTTAACTTTTTTTTTTTTAAAAAAATTAATTTCTCTCCATATTTACCGAAAATTCATGACAATATTTATGAGCCAATTCACTAGAAAAATAATCAAAGCATGTTTAAAATGTAACAATGATTCCTTAAATAACTCCTAAAAATACATAAAAATATCACGAAATCACTAAATATAAGGACTCATTTAGATATTCATATTGGATGATGGGCCTTAAGAGGGGCTGGAGTAGTAATTACAGGAATGTAATCATGAGTTGGGATTCTTGTGAAACCATCCAACTCGTCTAGGGCGATATTCCAGAGTTGCACATGAGATCGTTTTTTTTTTTTTTTTTCCTGGTATCGAGAGCTTCGCCCTGACTAATCCGGATTCGATCCGTGTCACGTACTTGGCTATAATAGGAGATTTTTTTACCCATCGGTATCGAGAGTTTTGCCCTTACTAATCTAGATCTGACTCGTGTACGCATCTGGTTATAGTGGGAGAGTCTCCTAACAAGACTTTTTTGTATTTACAAGGCTCAAACTCGAGACCTTGCTTAAGAGCCGTTTAACCACTTATGTCAACCCTGTCAGTGAGATTGTATTCTGATAGTAGAGATTAAACATATGTTGAAGTAAGAATGACTTGTGAAAACCAAACTTATGGACAGAGATCACAACGATGTGGGTATTGATTTGGCCAGTTTTCTTAGTGTTCAGATTTTACTATTTTAGGGTCTGATGTTATTCACAGTGCGGTGTATTCTACAATGGCCACTTAGTTTTGTTTTTCTTCTTTTTTTATGCTTTCCAGTGTAAAAATTAAAAAAAATACTTGTCAGGTGCACAATATTATAATGATCTTGTTATCATGATACTATAATGATTTTAGTTTGCTTTCTAGGTCTCCTTTCGAGTGTGAGAGTTTGGGCTTTGCTATGCTTAACAAGAAACATTTGCATCCTAATTTCTTGCACGTGTTGGGTTTATGAATCAACGTTGATGGCTTAAGGAATGAGTTTTAGATGGGATGATAGTGCAAATTTCATTTTTTTATTCTGTATTTTTTTTAAAAAAATACATTAATGGGTAAAGATAATATTTTAACTAACATATTTTTTAACAATGATTTTTTAATTAAAAATTGACAGTAAAAAAAAATTAAATCTAGATCATTCAGATTAAATTTGGAGGGTCCATATTTAGAAGAGCTCTCCATTATCATATCATTTGAATAAGAAGGGAAATTGAATCCTATGGATGGCTGAAGATGTTGTTTTATGCCTTGCTCTATCTATGTGCTAATGATATTTGAGCAAATATCCAATTAGAATAAGATAACCAAATACTAATAAAAATTGTGTCAATCAGCAATGTAAGTTTCTTGTAAACGTAATTTTATTGACACAATTTATAATAAATATTTTGGAATAAAATTTAAGATAAATAACATTGGTGGTATTTAGTTTAGAGAATTCTTAGCTAGACTTAGGGGGTGTTTGGAAAACACCCAAAATCTAGGTTTTGCGCAAGCCGAGACAAAACTCCTCTCACATATTTACTTCGTACTACACAAAATCTAAGTTTTAGAAGGTTTCCAAACACCCCCTTAATCTTTCGTATCTCAGTTCCATTTCTTTTGCTACTATGTAAGACTTGATAATGCTTTATATATTTGATCAAAAAAATAAATAAATAATGCTTTATATATCATTTTGTCATTGTTTTAAAAAATAGAGAATCCAAACCTATTTATTTGTCCAAACACGATAATTCTTATATTTTTTAGGAGTATTTTATTCGATCCAGTACTTATATTTAAATATGTTAATGAGATTATGATTTATATTTTAATCAATACCATCATCCTTATGCACCACCATTGTAGTTGATAATAAAAGTATATTTTTTTAAAGTTTTAAAAATTAAGTTTAATTAATGGGATCTCAAAGGGCCTTAAATTGGATTTTCTTAATTTTATAATTGAAAATAGCATCATCACATTTGTTTTATTTTTCTTAAATTGGATTTGCTCAAAAATTACATTTAATTTTATCAAGACGGCTATTAGTACAATTTTTCAACTGGATAACCAAATCCAATTACAAAATGAAAACTAAAATCGAAACAGCAAATGAGGAACTTGATGAATAGATAGGTATATACTCTATGAGTCTATGCATCTGATTTTTCGCGAAGATCCTCGTGTGGGTTGAAGATCCTTACTCTGCAGATTCATGGCGGCAGCCCCACCACAAGGTCCGGATCGTACAACCGGTACGTAGACGAAGCTGTTTGTGTGTTTATGTTGTACAATTTTCATCAAATCCTGATCTTGACCTTCCTCAAGCTCCTTTATTTTTATTTTGTTTACGTGATTTCTTCATGAAGTCAATGAATCTGCTTAAACTGAATTCCTTGCACGAGATTACGGAAGGAAGGAAGGAAGGCTGTATGATTGTTCAATAATTGAATGCAGATTTTCTTGTTCTGGTGCTTTATTACTGATTACTTGTACTTTGGAAAGGATATAAGCAAAGCCATGTGATGAGCATCTAAACAGTTGAAGATTTATGGGATTTGTTTTTGGGCGTAGACTTCGTTAGCTGGACCTTCGTTTAGGCTGCTTATCGATGTCCGGTTTTCAGATCTGGACTCGGGGTGATTTGCTGGATTAGAAACTTTAATTTTTTTTTTAATTCATCCGGTCTATAAATTCTTATATATCACTGTGTGTGCTTTGATTTACTTATGTAGGATAGCTAGTGTTGAGCTGTCTGAGTACACTCATTTGTTCCATGTGTCACAAAACACAGTATATTTCGGCATCCTTTGAGTAGTTCTTGAAAAATCTGGCAACGGCAGGAAAATGTTCGTTCAATTCTGTGCAATTAGTTTTACTATACAAGTTGTATATAGTTTATTTTAGGCGTTTTCTGCTCAACATTGATTAAATACTATCTTATGCATTAATAAGGAAGGAGGTATGCGTGCAAATGTATAATTGAATCTATAATGAAACCATCTTAGTTTCAGTAAATCATCATCCTGTTTCCACCCCTATGTAGTTCATCAATTAGTGAAACTTATATCTTTCCAATATCATTGTGTCACAAATTACATCAACAATAGTGAATGCCAATCAATAGTATAAAGTACAATTATGATTGGAAGGGTGCCTTTCCTTGGGTGGTGAATCCAATGCTCCTATCTAGTTCATCAATTAGTGAAATTTATATCTTTCCAATATCACTGTGTCACAAATGACATCAACTATAGTGAATGCCAATCAATAGCATAAAGTATAAATGTATAATTATAATTGGAAGGGTTCTTTTCTTTGGGAGGTGACATGGCCAAATGACCCTTAGTTCACTCTCGTTTGCTTGCATTATCATTCCCTTTTCCCTATCTTTATGGGCATGGTAAAGAGATTAGGGAGGAGTGTTAAGGATTTTCTTTGGTCTCCTGTTAGTGAGGTTTGAATAAAGATCCTTGTGGAATGGGAAGATTTTTTTTGTAGATCAAGAGGGTTGTATCTAGGAAGTTTGGTGGGTAAGAACCCTGCTTCAGTGGGTATGGCTATGGCATTTCACTCGAGATTTCTTTGCTGGCATCAGATGATTTGCGGCATGTTTTGGATAATGGGTGTGGTGCCAACATGGTGCTCCTTGCTACTCACAGGTGTCCACGTAAATTTATTTCTCAGTGTTATGATTCCTTCAACCCTTGGGTTTCTACAAGTTTTGGTGATGGAACTCCAATCAAAGTTTTGGAAGATATTTGGTTGAGAGTTTTATGTTTTAGCTTTAGGGAGGCTTTTCTATGCCTTTACAGTATCTGCTCATTGCATAAAGTGTTTGCCTCTTCAGTGGTCTGCTCAGGTCTTTTATTTTAGCCAGATTTCTTCTTGGTTCTTCAATGTCTAGCAACTTCCACTTTTCTCAAGAATTCTAAATGACAGGATTTCTTAACTTTTGCAATCTCTGCTCCTTCTTTTAGATACCATCATTTTTTCATCCAAACTAGGTGATAATTCAGGGTCCTGCTTCCTTTTGTCCCTATTTGTTCAAATCATTCTCTAAATTTTTAATGCACTCTCGATAGAAATGTTCCTTCCAGATAAAAAACTGTTGGAAATCTATTATCCTCTCTAAGGTTAAGTTGTATTGTTTGTGCTCATTACTAAATATGATTAGGGCCTGTTGGATCGGCTTTTGAAGAATTCTCTTTTGTGATAAAACTATGTTTTTTTTTTAAAAAAATAAAAGCCTATTTGCTTTTGGATACGATAATAAACCTCTGTTCAAATTACAAAATTTGTTTGGATGTAATAAATGTAAAAGTACCTTTTTTTTTTTTGTTGGAATGCAAAAGTTTATATGAGTTGGGCTTCAAGGATAATCATATTAATGAGTTTGGCACGTGGAAGTGTTTTGAGGGGACTGAAAGTGGAAGTGGGTTCTGAGCGTATGTTTGGTATACAGGCGGAACCATGATATTTTTTATGTGATATATGTATTATATTATCTCTTTACCAAAATGTCCCTGTCAAAAAAAAAAAAAAACAAAAACCCTGCTCTCCCCTTATCCTCCTTTGCATGCCTCCCACCTTCACCACACCCAGACCCCTCACGTCCCACTCATGCTTGAAGCATGAATCCTGTACACATTCAAAGTGTAGGACCAGAGTTAACACATCAGATATAACAAAAAGCAGAGCGAAAATTAGTATTGTGGAATAAAAGAGAAGAGTGAGCAAAGAAGAAAGAAAAGGGTTGATCATGAATTCATAATAGAGTTTTGGTTAAAGTCTCAATCATTTAACAATCTTAGCAGCTACACAATGCCTAGTTGAGTGGCTTCACTTACAGTGTGAAGAGGAGTAATCTTACAAAAATGGAAGAAGCAGAAAAAGAGAACAGCTGATGTTGGTGTCTCTCGTAGAAGAGTAAATTTTAGTCATAATTAAAAAAAAAGTTGAAAACTCAGAAATTATACCTCATCTAAACCTGTCACAAGATATTTTATGGACTCTGGTTTTCCATATAAGCTTTTACACGTGCTTCCAATGGAAGCTAGAACCTGGCTTCTATAATAAGCCTAATTTTCACTCTTAGTGCTTCTTTTTTTAAGAAGCCCATTCAAACACATTGTCTAATAGGAATTATTTTTTCTTAAAAGAAATAGCCCATCATAGGCTCATAATAATGATGTTTTGTTGCAGGTACCTAGGCCCTGTTGTCTTTTGCTCCTGTATCTGTCATTTGTATGTATAATTCACAATCTGTTGCACATAAGATATTTACTTTCTGAGTTGCTTGATTTTTGTAGAGTATGCTATATGTAGTTTTTGGAGGATTGGAGGTTCCTCAATTATTTGAGGATTTTCCAACTGATAAGATTTAAAATAGTTTAGTAGCCAAAAAGAGACTAAATCTTTTTGGCAAAGTCTTAAGCGAAACTATAGATATTTCGAGATGAATGCTTGAATTTTTCAAGGATTTTCCATGTCTGGAGACTTTGTGGGATAGGATAATGTTCATGGTCTCACTATGGTTTGCTCCTGATAGTCTCTCTTTTCTCTTCTTGAATGGATTGGGATAAAATGCCTGCTTGATACCTGTAAAGTGAATACATATTTACTTTCTTTTATTTATCTTATGTGCATAGGCTTGTATATGTAGATTTGTGTCATATAGTTATAGCTTCAAGATTTGCTATCCCCAAATTCAGGTTTCATTGGTCATAGTTTTTTGCACTGCCTATGTTTTTAAAATTGTACTAAGTCACTGAGTATTCTAAATGATCCAGAAGAGGTAGCAGCTGAACCTGACCAAATGAAGGATCAGGTAGTGGTGAATCTCTGGTCCTTCAACTGTGCTTATGGTTCTTTTTATGTTGATGACATTTAATATCTTTAGAAATGACCTCTTCTGTGCTTTGTCAGCTTCATTCCTCAATACCGGGTAGGTCATCAATCGCTTCCAATCCCTCTCAGGATGCTACCACGGGTCATTTGAGGGAGACAAGTCAGTTAGGATCATTTGTTTCAGGTGTTGGCTCTTCTCTCTACCCTCCTAATGTCTATGCCCCACAGGCCCAGGCTTTCTTCTACCCAGGTTAATTTTATTTCCACAAATCTTTATTGTTCCTTAAAAAGGAATCTCATTTTGTAATGTTGGTCAAAACCGTTTTTTGGTCCGGAAGGTATTGCTTTGCTAATTTGCTCTAATTTAATCTACAAGTTTGAAAAATGTTGCTATCAGGAACTTTTAGGAGAGCTATATCCCAAAAGCTGACTCTTTATAAGCTGCTCTTCAGAATCCCATACTTCTGATGCAGAACTCAAGCCCCTTTCCTTTCAATGGATCTAAAGTGTTCCAAATAAATTCTAGGGGCTTATGTTATTAATGAACTTCCTTAAAGATGATGTGGCATCTTATGCAACATATGATGTGGCAATATTTTATACGTATATGTGGCACTTAATTTGCCACCTTAGCATTGCATTTTAACTCCTCCCTCACTCTTTCTCCCTTTAACTCTCTCTCTATTCCTTCCCCACTTGCTGTGGTGATAGATTGCTTAAGCTCTGGAACTTCTGTGCTTCAACACTTCTACAACCATAAACTTCTGTGTTTCAATGCTCCTACGACCATAAACTTCTGTGCTACAATACTCCTGCAACCATAAATTGGACTCTATGCTTCCTCTGATCACTCCTGCTACAATAATCCTGCAACCATTAATTGACAAGGCTGAGAGATTCCTTAGAAAATTTTGTGTTTTGGTGCAAGGATAGCCATGGGCTGAAAATCGGACCTTTTCTCCACAGATTTGATCCGTTAATTCCAATGTTTCTAATATTCTTTTCAATATTCCCAATACCTAACGCCCAAATACAACCTTAAAAGTGATTCCACTGACACAAATGCAGGCCTTTTAGTTATTTCCTATACCCAAATACAGTTTTTGCAGGAAGTGAAATATTTTTCTTCACCAGTTATTTCCTATATTCAAATGCAAAGTTTCAAATAATTTTTCCATTTTACTTTTGCCATATTGCGAATCTAACATAGGACATAGGCGAAAAAATGATCTAAGATCTGGATCAAGTCCATATAAGGAGAAAAAGATGAGTTTTAACCATTTTATGAAGTGCGAATCTGAATAAGCATAGGAATGGACCATAACCGAGATATATTGTCAAACTTAAGAGTGTTTCAGTTTTGGTTTTAAGTGAATGCATTTTCAGGGCTGATTCTGAGATTTATGCCACTATACCATGACAAATGTTGTCAAAGTCCTGAGTTTAGTGTATTATCTATTTCATTAAATAGTTCATAAGGATTTCTTTGTCCAGCAATTTCTTATGAATAGGTTTTCAATGATACAAAAGAGGAAGGTAAAGTTGAGTAGATAAAATGAGGGAAAACATAAAGATATAGTATTGGGTGCCAATCAAGAAATAATTGCCTAGCAGCTTGCCATATTATTGTCAACAAAAGTTAACTTGTGGAGTGATGTAGGACAAAAGAGGGGGAGGGGGAGGAAGAAGGAAATGAAGGGAAAATAGAGAAAAACTGGGGTGAAGTAGATGTGCGAAATAGTCAATAGTTTATTCGATGCACAAAAATTTCCAAATGAGAAAACCCTATGGACTAGGGTGATTAGTAGAGCCCTAACTACATTTATTAGAAATAAGAATTATATTATCAAAATAAAATAAAACCCTAACTCTTAAAAATAACGATATTATCAAACATAAAATAATTTAATGAAATTCTAGATTTTCCTACTCCTAGTATTGTTCTTCCATTCTCCATCTTGGGATCAGCTTTTGGGATTTACATTGAACATTTTTTTTAAAGAAAAATTGTGGATATATTTGGAACTAAAAGTACTTTTGGACCAATTTGAAACAGTAAATGTGTTTTAAGAATAAAAAATGAGGCCTTGGCATTTTATTATTAGTTGGAAAACTAGGACTCTGAGTGATGCATACCATACCTGCATTGACATAAAGGCATAATAGAAAACCCCAGAGATTGAGATTTTGTTTTGTAATTCTGTGATCATTTTTTATATTTAACTTTTTAACAGCAGATAAGAAATTTGGTTTTGATTTCACCATATCTTATACATAGAGATTGCTTATACAATTTCATATTTTTTAAATTATTATACTGTTAGATTGAGTTTACCAATGTGTGTGGGTTTTTAAAACTATTCATAATGCCTTTTCATGAATGAAAGATATTTGTTCTTCTTCTAATAAGCTATAAACAAATTGACGACATGTCTATGATCTGTACACGTTGGTTCAATTGTCAGCTATAAATGTCAGCAACAAAACATTACAAAAGAAAGAAGTTTAAATTGGTGATAAAAGTCTTAGTGACTTAGTCGTCTTCCCTTTTAATTTCATGTTGTGTTGTGTTGCTGGGGTTGCAGGGAATAACTACTTTCTGGTTTTTATTTTTTCCAACAATTTTTTTAATGCGAGTTTGATCTCAGGTTTTGAAAATGCCAATGGAGAATGGGATGAATATCCTCCATATATCAATTCTGAAGGATTGGAAATTGGATCACCGGTGAGAATTTGGCTTCTCTTCCTTCTCTCTCTCTCTCTATACACACACACACACACACACACACACACACACACTCTGGTTCTCAACATAATATTATTTTTCTTACATTTATACTAGGGTCTCTACAACGATAATTCATCTCTTCTTTTCCATTCTGGATATGGCTTCAACCCACAAATGCCTTATGGCCCATATTCCCCTGTGACTACACCATTGCCTTCTGTAGGTGGAGATCCACAATTATACTCCCCCCAACAATTTCCATACTCTGGGCCACCTTATTACCATCAGCTAGTTTCCCCCAACTTACCATATATTTCTTCGCCAACTCCAGCTTCCCAGCCAGAGCTCACTAACATGGTAGGTGTTGATCGACCAGGTGATAGCATGGTTTTGGGACCAAGACCTGGCTATCCTTCAATGGGATCCTTTGGTAGAGGTAGTTTTCCTGGAGCATTGGGTTCTTTTGGTTATCATGATTCCCAACACGGATTTGATGGATCAAGATCTGCGGGAAATGGAATCTGGTCAGATAGCTCAAAACCCTCAGATAGGCAGGTGTCCATGATGCCCTTATCACCAGCAGTATCTCCACAGCCTTTTGGGTCATTTGGGCAGAGTGCTGGAATGGTTTGTACTATTACTTGTGCTTTATATGCAAATTGTTGTGATATCTAATTTTAAAATTTTGAAATCTAGAATATAAACAAGTTCTTTGATACCTTGGTTCCCATTGCCACCCATCTGAATCTTCTGTCTGTTGTAAAGTGCTTAGAATGTCATTATCTATGGGAAAATGAAAATTCTGGCTTCTGAATGAATTAATTGGCCTAGGTGTTTTCTTTGTCTTGACTTTCATATGACATCCTAAGTCTAATAACCGGAAGAACTATATTATTCTTCTAGTGAAGGACCTATATTGTGGTTAATTGAAGTGATCTTGCCTAGCATCTTTGCATTATAAATCTACTACTGTCTACCTGTGGAACTTGATGGATAATAACATAGAATTATGCTTGAAACTCACTGCTGATGTTCTTGTTAATTTGCAGGCTTCTCATCAACAACCACCATTGTATGGATTTGGATCTGGATCTGGTTTAAACTCCTATGGTAGAGACTATGTGCCTAACCAGGGTTCTAGATTTGGTGGCACTGCCATTTCCAGTCTTGGGGTAAATGGCAGGAACTTTCTTTCTCTTGAAAATAGCAGACGGCGAGACAGGGGAATGGCTTCGTTTTGCAGTTGTGATGGTACTCATGATGTACTACTCAGTGAGCAGAATCGAGGTCCAAGGGCCTCAAAACATAAGAACAACTTGTTAGCTGAAAATGTTTCTGTTGATAATAGTAAAAAGAATGCTTCTACTACCAAGTTCCATAATGAATCAATTAACCGGCCAGAATTTATAACAGATTATGAAGATGCCAAATTTTTTGTTATCAAATCTTATAGTGAAGATAATGTCCACAAGAGCATCAAATATGGTGTCTGGGCCAGTACACCAAATGGAAATAGAAAGTTAGATGCTGCGTATCGCCAAGCAAAGGAGAAGCAAGATGCCTGCCCTGTATTTCTCTTATTTTCGGTAATAATCTGATTTCTGACTCTTGTAACTGCAAATATTGCACCACTATTTTCTCACTATAATAGCTATAACTTACAGGTCTCTCCTGTGGCTTTGTGGTTATGTTCTTCTTGAGCATTCCATGACTTTGTGGGTTTGAGACCTGTACACAGGCACAAGCATGCAGCTATAACTTATCCCTTTGCCATTGCAACAAATCTAGGTTGCAGTGTTTCATAGAATTTGTTTTTATCTGTTGAAAATGTTGTGTGAAATGTAGTGTATATCAATTATGGGAAGCTTTCAAATGAAGGATAGTTGACTCTGATGCAACGTTAATGTGGGCATGGAAGTAATAGGAGAAGATGAATGCCTATGAAATGGAATTTAGTCCCATGATATAGAAGCTCTAAGAAACTCTAAATTTCTCTCATTTTCTCCTGTGGATAGTTATCTTACGTTGAACAAGTTTTTATTCTAATTGCATTTGTGTTGATCATACATACTTGTATATGTATGTATGATGAGGATTAATGCTGTACAATATACTGCTTTTGCTATAGTTATATTTGGTAGGACATTTCGTGCTTGATGTTGACACTTAGTTTTATATCAGAGGAACCAAATTAGGTTTTTGAACATTATTCTTTTTTTTTGGTTTGTTTTACCTTTTATTTTTACATATGAGTACTGTTAAAATGAATCATGTTTGCAACTACATCTAGGTGAATGCTAGTGCTCAGTTTTGTGGGGTGGCTGAAATGGTTGGGCCTGTTGATTTTGACAAGAGCGTGGATTATTGGCAACAAGATAAGTGGAGCGGGCAATTTCCTGTCAAGTGGCACATAATTAAAGATGTTCCTAACAGTCAGTTTCGACACATTGTTCTTGAAAATAATGACAACAAGCCTGTGACCAACAGTCGAGATACTCAGGAGGTAGGAATCTTAGGATCAATATTTTTTCCTGAAATTATGTATAATCCTTTTACTGTTCTTATTTTTCTTAGTTTTAAAATGTTTCAATTTGGGGAGAATAGAAGTTGAAATAGACGTGGTGGGCCTGTGATGTATCTAACCATAAAAGTTAAGATATTAAATTTCAAAAAAAAAAAAAAGTCTAGCTGTTTATTAACTTGAGAAATCATCTCATGCTTCTAGATCTTTGTTTTTTAGGTCCATCATGCGATGCCTTCTCTTTATGTCTCATATTCCTTGGTGACTTGAGTTTAATTAATTTGTTTTCATGAGTTTCGTCTAAAACTTGCAAACGGGTTTCCAATTTCGTTTTTACTATCATCATTAGCAGTTAAAATTTTATTGTCATTAAATGCTCCCTTTGATAGTATCCCTCCACTCACATTTGTTGTTTCTTGCACCTATGAATTTGGAACATCCCAGGTAAAATTGCAGCAGGGGATTGAAATGTTGACCATTTTCAAGAATTATGAAGCCGAGATGTCTATCCTAGATGACTTCGATTACTATGAAGACCGGCAAAAGATCATGCAAGAACGGAAGGCAAGGCTGCAAGCCAGCCTGATGCCTATGCCGATTGGAGAAGGTGAATGCAAGAGTTCTGCTCCTGCTAACATAAATGGTGATTTTGTGAAGCAGATGTCAAAGAGCTTTGTGCAAGTTGTTCGCTTAGAAGACAATAGTACCGAAGTGACGGCTACCGATAGAGGTAGTTTAGCCACTGATGCCTCCAATGGTACTGCTGTTAAGCTGGAAGATGGTATCCCTGTGACAAGCTCTTCACTATAAACCAGTTGGGAAGGCGACATACATACCGCATCGTGCTGGAAAGTCTGAAGAACTCTGAAGTATTTGGTGGTTACTAACTGGAATTATGCTTGCTTTACCTTATTACCTTCTGCAGGAAATTGCTACTGGTGTCATTAAAGTGATTGGAGTTTATGGTGTTTCTTAATGGAAAAAAAAGGTTTTTCTGAAGTATACATGGCAACATAAAAGGGTGGCTTATCTCATGTATAATGTTTCTTGATTGTGTCGATTTTATTTGTAGCTTTCGTTTGTTCTCTCCCTGCACCACACTTGCTTATTTGAGAAGACTAAACTTCAATGATCCCCCTCCCCCTCTTATCCTTTTCTTTTTCATCCTTTTTTTCATTTTAGTAATAATTTTGGGTCAGGATAGTTTGTTAGTTGTGTTATATTTAAATATTTGTAAAGTTCCCTGGTCTTTTTGTGGGCATTTCAATAAAGCAAGCAAGCACCTTGGAATGAAGAACTCTGTAAGCTGAAAGAACCTTTATTCTTGCCTTGTTCTGGAGGTGATGTCCTGGCAATCGATTTCAGGTTGAATGACTGACATCTTGCGATTTCAAGAATAATTTAAGTAATAAAAATGTCATAAGAATAAAATTTAGTCTACGTAGCTTCAATTATTTTCTATATTAATTTGTGATTTTATGAACACTAGTTTTTATTTTGAAAAGTAAGTATGAATGGGTTAAATGGCTCTTTTATTCTTAAATTACAATAAGAGTGTTCAGTATTATAAATCATTAAGTAGTAGGAGAATGTTTTCTTTAAAGATTACAAAAGAAAATGCACCCAAAAAATATATTATAAAAGAAAATGTTATCTTAGAGATGTCATAATTGACTGTCACGAAATATTTGAAAGAATATAGTGTCTTTTTGGGTTATTGGTAAGGGTCAGTGATAAAAGTTGTTTTTGAAACGTATTTTATAATTGGGAAAACATTTTCTCAAATATTTGAAAGAATATAGTGTCTTTTTGGGTTATTGGTAAGGGTCAGTGATAAAAGTTGTTTTTGAAACCTATTTTATAATTGGGAAAACATTTTCTTATGTTGTAGGAAAACCATTTTCTTATGTTATACATACATGAAATTGTGGGACCCACATATACATATATTAATTCATATATGTATATGTGGGTCTCACCGTTTTATGTGTGTGTGTAGGAAACTTTTTTTTTTCTCATGTAATATGAGAAAACCTAAGCCCTTTATAATTTATAAAGTAAATATGTGAAATGAATTTTATTACTTATATGAATATAATTTTTAACATTAACTCAAATAGTAATGCACTAGTTTGACTTACTATTGACAAGTTAGTGTGTCGCATGGATAATTTTTATGGTCCTTGTAATTAAATATTATTTTATTTTGGTCCTTTATTTTAATTTTACCTATAAAGTTTTCACTTAATTAAAATTTGTTTTCTATATTTTAATTAGAGACAACTCAATTCTTATAATGTTAACTCATTGTAACTTAACTTTTGAATTTTAGCTCATTGCAACTCCGACCTTATAAATTTAACTGTTTTATAATTTAATCTCTAATTTTTATTAAAATATAGTTTTAACTATTTCATAATTTAGTTTCTGAATTTTGGTCAAGCCCCCAACCTTTTTATTTTTTATTTTTCTGCCAACAGTCCTCTACCTTATTATTCTTTTAGTGTCAATAACATTTAATTTAATTAGGCTTTATAAAATTCAACCTGGCATTGTCCATTATGTTATGTGGAATATATTATTCTCAATTTTAGTAGAATTTTTTTGACCAGAAAAATAGGGAAAAACTTGAGCAACAAATTTTTGTATGGATTGACGTCCGAAAGATTGTTATCCAGAAGGTGAAAAAAACAAAAGGCGATAATTTCTCCAAAAGAAATCGATTGAAGGAGTTCTGTACAAGACTCCAAGCACACATCGGATATATCACCCAGATAACCAGTCTGGGGGATAAAGATTCCGAACAGCAGACAATTTTCAATTATGAATGTCGTCAAGATCATGGCAACGACGGTGAAGAGTGTGTTGGAGGCAACGTCGGAAGAACTTTCCCGGGAAAACCTCTATGGTGGTTGGGCAACGCTTATTGTGCTATTTATTTTATTGATGCTTTGGCAGTTTAGAAGGTTTTTCCTGGCCTATTCTTCTCCATCCAAATCCGTTTTGGTTACAGATTCTTTCCAACGATTGAATTCCAAGTTCAGGTAGAGTCGTTCACGTGACTACTCTTGTTTGTTCTTTGTTCAAGTTTTCTGATTTTCCTTGTGCACCATCATAAAATAGTGTTGTTTGGCAGTCGAGTTTCCTGAAACTTTGTGCTGTTGTCTGTATTGAATTGGTGTTTTTATGCCTGGGGAGTTTAAACTTGCGTGAACCAATAACAAGAGAAGGTTAGCGCTTTAGTGATGTCTGCTGATTGATGTAAATCCTATATTGTTTTACTGCTTAGTAACATTTTTCATTTAGATATTCAGAGGCTAGAATATGCTTATAATCGGCCAATATCAGTCATTATTTAACATTTTTACCTGAAAGAATAGCTTAACTTTGCTTCATTCAGTTAATCAGTTTAAAAAAAAAAGTATATATAAACAATACGTATTGTCAGGTGAATTTACACTTGAATTTTACATAAATTTTAACTTCGATAAGCTTACTTACCACAAGATAACTTCCTTTTTCTGTGAATAGGCCCTTGTGTTCTATCTATGCATAAGTGTAGGGCAACTGCCATTTGTGATCAACTCTTCCAATTTTAATTTTCTTGTATGAAATGGCATTTTATTAGTGTATGCTCCAAGAAGATTTAAGAGTTGATAAACTAACTTTTGATTTTCTTGGATTGATCGACAGTAGAATATTGGTGAGTTAGTTTTTAAATTCTAGCTTTCGAGGGCAATCCAGGGGAGGAGGGGTGGTGGTTTTCAAAGGAAAGGGTTTTTATTCACTAATTTCTGCTAAAGTAACAGGTCGGATCAAGTAAGAGAATTGAAGAGAACAGAAAAGATAGCTAGGGTTATTATTTGAAACTTTGTCTAGTAAATGTAAAGTTGAGAAATTTTAAATGGCCGACCATGAGAATAACAATCTTTTTATTAAACTTACATGCTTCCTCTTTATCTAGAACTGCTTATTGAGATGGGAAGGAATGATACCCAATTTTAGTTTTTTGAGGACCGTTGGATGGGAATTTTTAATTTTTAATATTTTCCTCAACTTCCTGAGTTATTAGCATTTTATTTTACTTTTTATCATAGTTTTTGTCTTTGCTGTTATTTATGAGCATTGAATTAGGTGCTTCATGATTGATTAATCATTCTTGGATTTTTGTTTTCTCTCGCAGAATATCAGAATTTGTGACTGATGAAGATTTGAAGTTTCTGATGGAAAACTTGGATGAAAAGTTCCATGGAAGTGATAAGTGGGAAACTGTCACAGATAAAAGTAACAAGAACCTGTCCTACTATGCAAAGTGCTGCAAGCCAAAGGTAATGATGATGTCATGTTGATTTTATGAATTTTCTACGTGTGTTGGTCCAAAGTTTATAATGTTATAATTGGTATATACTAAGTAATACAACTGACAAGGTCCTACACTTTTCTTTAACACTCACAATGTAGAGGCTGGTAAACACAAATTGAGACTGAAACCTCTACTTGACACATTTGCATGTGCTCTATCTCTTATCCTCGGATCTTCCAACATATTTCATTAGTAGCTTGGTATGTTCAGGGTAGGGACGGTAATCAAGGAAAAAAGCGAAAAAAATTTTAGCTGATCCTTTCCTTTACACACAATGGAACAAAGTCAGTATGTGTTTATTCTTGTTGACAAAATTTCATCCTATTCATTTTTGTCTTTTGCAAGTGTAATCCTTACATTTTATAACTTCTAATTGAGTATTATCTACATAGATGTTATATTCCTTCTGGTTGTAGAACACTGTCTTGTAGATTATATGTTATAGTATAGTTATTATTGCATTAATGTTGCAGGATGGTCCTCTGAAGTACTTGAGCATGACTATGTTTAATGAGGTTTCGTCTGAGGTGCTAAGAGACTTCTATCTGGACAGTGATTACAGAAAACAGTGGGATAAGACTGTGGTCGAGCATGAGCAGCTGCAGGTGGATAAATCTAGTGGTGTTGAAGTTGGTCGTTCAATAAAAAAGTTTCCTCTTTTGACCCCTAGAGAATATGTGCTGGCTTGGAAATTGTGGGAAGGAAGGGATAAATCATTCTACTGTTTTATAAAAGTAATGCACCTAATCTTGATCTTTCCTTGCAATTAATTGTGTTCAGTGACTGATCTGCCTTGTGCACATTATGCTTCAGATGTTTGTGATTAATTCATATATGGCATATTATATGGAAATTGTCGCAGCTACAATCCCCCCAATAAAAAAATGCCTTCTGATGTTATATCATCTGACCAGGAACTTAAATAAGAGTAGGTAACAATAAATTAAATAGTAAACTACCCCCGGCCCAAAAAAATAAAATCTTGGTTGGTTTGGAGAAAATAGGTACTTTCTTCTGATGTTGACATGTTTCTATGTTCAAGTTGCTCCATTTGTTAGTAAGAACACCATGGACAACACAATCACAGATTATGTTGGAAGTCAATAATAAATATTGTTGAAGGACATTCTAATTGTAATTATGAGGCTTGCATAAGAAACTTTTTTTGTTTTTTTGCTTTGTTTTTAATGTTACTGATTTTGCTTGATTTGCTCTGGCTCATTTTTCAAATAACTTCTTTTTGCCTCGTTCTGGTTATGATTCTTTTTAGGAATGTCAACATCCTTTGGCACCATATCACAGAAAATATGTACGTGTTAAATTTTTCAGATCTGGCTGGCGAATTAGAAAAGGTAGGCTACTGGCTTGTTTGTTTACTTTTTATTTTGCAGATCTGGCTGATGCATTTACATTTAAAAGTTAGTATTTGATCCTTAGGAAAGAAAAAGGTGAAAATATTCCTAATTAGCATGGCTTTTTTGTTGTTGAGAAAATTCTACTAAATTGAAATGGATATCATGACAACCTATTTACATGTTCACATTGAAAAGCTTGCTCTCATTCATTAGTACTTGAACTCCATTTTTACTTAAATCTGATTGTTTCTCAACAGTGTAATATGGGTAACTGAGTGAATGAGGTTTAGATGTAAAGATATTGTTATATGACTAGCATCTATTTAAGTACAGTACCTGGTAGAAATGCTTGTGAAATCACAATGTTTCATCAAGAAGATGCTGGTTTGAATACGGAGATGGCAAAGCTGGCTTTTAACAGGGGCATATGGAGTTATGTGTGCAAGATGGATAATGCACTTCGCAGGTATTCTAGTCGATCAAGTTCAGTTACCACTTCAGCCAACCTAATGCAGAAGGTCAGTGCTGTTAGTGCACATATAATCATGTGATTACGAGTTACATATTGAAGTAGAAGTTTGTGTTTCAAAGTTGATACCTTGTATTGTATTTATGGGTTATTTGCTTGAGGTGTTCTGCTAGTCTTATAGCCTTATGTTGATTGCCATTAATTTGTTTGGTTTGATAGTAGGAATGCTGGAAAGAAATTTATTTCTTATAATTAGTCACCCAGTGGGAGTCTTATACACTAACCCACCCATTTTTTAGTCAAATAAAAATAAAATTTAAAGACTGGATTGCCCTCGCACAATTTTTTTTGCCTTTTTTTCTTTTCCCTTCTTCCCATTTCTTCCTCTCCCTGTTGTAGCAAATACCCTGCATTAAAGGCTGACCACTGCCATCTCTACCGTCGGTATCACCGCAACCACCCTTCTACTCCTTAGTCCTTTGCCCTCAATGCCTCTCCTCTCTGTGGCCAAAAGTTAGAAATCCCTCATCTCTCCATGGTTGGGATTCTCTCATAATCCCTCATAATTTCTAAATTATATCCGTCCAATCAATCACAATACTACTTTAACATTTCTCTCACCTTCCCAATCAATAGTCTAGATTGGATAATGAGAGAAGATGAGAAATAAGATGAGGAGAGAATCCTCTTCCTCTCTCCATAGCCAGAATCGGTAAAAATAAGTCTAGTAAAACACTAAAACCGCAAAAAATTAAAGGAGAAACCAGTAAAGCCGGGTAGATCTTAGATTTGGCAACCTAGATCAAAGAAGAAACTTTGTAAAAAAAATTTCTGGATTGGGTGTTTGGCGTTTGAAACTGCACTTGAGGAGCTCTGTAGATGATGCTGGAGGAGTGCAGGAGGGTGTGGATGGGAGGGTTGGGGCTTCTCATAGTGGAAGACTCAATGTTAAAATAGGGAGGATGAGAGGGGTGAGGTACTTTTGGGATAGAGGGTTCAGGAATGATCATTCCTTTCATTTTTGGGAGGAATGATGATTCTAAAAACGTGGTGATTATGGTTTCTTTAGAGAATATATTCTTTCAACCAAATGACTCTGCAGGAATCTTGTAGGATTCCATTCCTTTCCACGAAAATTCTGCCAACCAAACATCACCTTAGGTTCTTATCTGCATGATATTACTTCAGATGACACTATAGCTTTTCTGTTGATAGGTTTGTGGTAGCAATTAATTTTGGCAAGCTTGATGTCTGGGTGGTATAAATGGAGAAAAGCTACCTAGTTTATTTGTGACGGGAAAGTTCCTATTAAGGTAAAAGGGAAATTTTATCACTTTGCTATAAGACTATCAGTGCTATATAGTAGTGAATGTTGGTGGGCTTTAAAGGGACAACATGAACATAAAGTGGAAGTAGCGGAGATGAGAACGCTGAGATGGATGTGTGATTATGCATTCGTAATGATCATATAAATGAACGAGTTGGAGAGACACCTATTAAAGAGAATGGTAGAAAATTATTTGAGGTGGTTCAGACATGTCTAAAGACGGCCATTGGTGCTCCGGTGAGGAGGGTCAATCAAGTAGTATGGAGTGCTCTAAAAAGAGGTAGAGGAAGACTAAAGCGAATCCTCAATGAGGTCATAGAGCGGGATCTATTGGTAATAATCTGTTTAAAGATGTTGATTTCGATAGAGCACAATGATGTTGTGCGATCTATGTGGCCAACTTCACCTAGTGGGATAAGGCTTTGTTGTTCTTGTTGATGATGATGTCTTGGTCTCTGCCATTGAGGTCCAATCATTTTGGGTTAATTTGGATTTTCTTTTCTTTTGATTCAGCCCTTTTGGCATTTTAATATCTTTGGTTTCTTATCATGAGTAAGAAATGTTGGTCCTCAAGGTTGGTTACAGTTACTTCCCTCTCTCAAGAGGCCATTATACATCTTTTTGTATCTGTTCTTTGGCAGTTTTGAATTACATTTCGGTTGCAATTAAACTCTAGAAAGAGTTAGGCTAATAATTCTTGATTTTTTTGGGCCAGAAATCAAACTCTAGAAAGGCTAATAATTCTGGATTTGATTCCTTGTTTTCTTAGTATGAGAATACGAGTTCAATTTTTAGTGTCTTGATTTAACTTTGGGCACCAATGACGTAAAGATTGACTTGCATCCCTGATTGACGAAATCTTCTCAATTAAAAAAAAACCCTGACATTTCATTGGAAAAAAAAAAGCCCTGACATTGATTTTAAATCCTTAACACCGCTTTACTTTTACGTTTTACAAAGCCTGATGCATTTGGACAACTTATGTTTTTCTTCAACAAAAGATTCTGATTTCTTAGCAATCCTGACAAATCCTAACCTCGATTTCTCATCAAATCTTCTCAATCAAAAATAACACTGACGTTGATTCTGAATCCTTAACAACATTTAAATTTTACATTTTAGAATGCTTGATGCATTGGACTGCCTATATTTTTTCTTCAGTAAGAGATGCCGATTTCTCACAATCCAAATGCTGATGAGCTTTAGATTTTCTTCCTACTTATATTCAGTGTTTTATTAGTAATGCCCCCAACTAATTATCTAGTCCTTGAAAGAACAAGCTTTATCAATTTAATTAACTCTTGATGAAACCTCTTAATTTCCTAGAATATCACTTCCCTTTCTATTTGGTATAAAGCCTCTCAATTTCAGTCTTCCTAATGTTTTTTACTTTGTTTCAGGGGTTGGCTAGTTGTTTGTTTTGTTTTACTTTCCTTGTTTGTCCATAAACAATGGTCCCATTTTGGTCAAAATGGGATCCTAAAGTTGCAAAAACAATTTGAGAGTGGTTTGATCTTTCATGGATTAGATTGAGAAGCTTGATCTTTGCAGGATCATTAATTTATTCGTTTTTGTTCTGTTGCCAGCATAGTAAATATTATTACCTCCGATCCTTGATATAAAATCCAATTTATAGTGAAACTTAGATATTAAGGACCAGAGGTGGTAATTACTATGCAAAAATCCTAATAAAGAAAATCATATTCTTTCCTTGAAAGATTGTAGTATTGTCTATTTAATTTATACATCCTTTCAGTGCTCAAGAGGTATTTTGTTTTTTTGGCATCACCCTTTCGAGGTTCCAAAACAATACTTACTCAATCTCTGGAAACAAATTCTTTGTTTAAAAGAAAGCATCTGCTGTCTAAAGTGATTTTTATATCTGTGAAGTAAGAAACTGAATGAATGCATCTCTCATGGACCATATTACCGGTTTCAACTTCTGTTAAAATGTGCTAATTTATAGGCCTCCCACCCTCCCAACTTTATTTTGTTGTGCAGGTCCATCTTTTTGTTTTGTTGTTCATGTAATGTATTGTCGAAAGCCATCTATTATATTGGTATTATTTATTTTTGAAAAAGCTTGATTTTATGATTTTATCTCATATATGGTGACTGATTAACTGAAATGTTGAACTAGCCTTTACTGAGTAGAATGCAAAGCATGTGATCGCTGGCAAGAATATTCTGAGTAGGCTAACAATCTTCTTTCTATAGGTACCAACTCGCTTAGACACAATTATTAGTAATGGAGCACATCCTACCATACTCCATGAACATGTCACAAACGAGTCTCCGAAGAAGGCATTATTTAGAAGGCCATCAAGAAAGTTCCTAGCCAATAGTTTGCTGCTTGTAGGGGGTGCAATCTGCCTGTCTCGAGGTCACTCTAGCCTCGGTGCAAAAGTAGCCTTGGCGTACATGCTAACAAAACTTGGCAAGCACGGTACTACATCAAACCCCAATGAGCAAAAATCAAGGTAGATATCTGACTTCATGCACCAACACTCAACAAAGTGATGTGCACTGTGAAAACAACTTTTGAGGAATCATGTGTGAATATTTTTGCCTGAGAATTACTAAGCTTTTGTGGCTAACAGCTATAAGTTGATGAGTCCAACATATCATTACAACTTGATTTTCAAATTATAATGCCTTGAGCATACTTGATGTAAATATTACACCCTGTTTGTTCAAATCAGAGGTATCACACTGTCTGTATTGTGTATTTTATTATGTAGAAAGCATTACATTATATAGGCTCAAGAGTGAGCCATTAGAGGAAAGAATCATGCAATTACATTAAATGATAATAATAAAGACTAATAACTCACTAATTAGGATCCTATAATCAGATCCCATAATAAAGGCACTAATCAAGGAATCCTAATAAATAGATGATTTATTTCCTAATTTCATAATATTCTAACACTCCCCCTCAAACTGGAGAGTATATGTCAATCAATCCCAGCTTGCCACGAAATCCTTCAAACTTCGTTCGATCGAGTGGTTTAGTCAGGATATCTACAATTTGGTCTGCAAATCTTATGTGAGACAGTGTCATAATGCCTGCTTCAATCTTTTCTTTAATGAAGTGTCTGTCTATCTCAACATGTTTGGTTCTATCATGATAGACTGGGTTCTTGACCATTTCAATACTGGCCTTGTTATCACACCAAAGTTGCATTGGTCTCTTATGTTGCATTCCCAACTCCGTCAGTAATCTTATAATCCACATTCCTTCACATACTCCTTTGTTGACAGCTCTTAGTTTTGCTTGGCGACACAACTGTCTGTTTCTTGCTTCTCCAGTTAACTAGATTTCCCCACACATATGTACAGTACCTTGTGGTTGACCTCCTGGTCTCTCTATCTCTTGCATGGTCTGCGTCAGTGTAGATTTCTATGTTTCTGGTGGTACCTTTCTTAAAGAATAGTCCCCTTCCAAGACTAAGCTTCAGGTAGCTCAAAATTCTGTAAACCGCCTCCATGTTTTCTTCTTGGGGCTGATGCATAAACTGATTGACTATTCCAACTGCATAGCTGATGTCAAGGCGTGTGTGGGTTAAATATATCAATTTTCCCACAAGTCTTCTGTATCTCTCCGCATTAGCTGAAACACCTTGTGGCTTGATCTCTAGGTGACATCCCTCTTCCATTGGTATCCCTTCTAGCTGAGTGCCCAACATTCCTGTCTCATGTAACAAGTCTAGAGTATACTTGTGTTGAGAGATATTGATGCCCTTCTTGGTTCTTGCTACTTCCATGCCTAAGAAATACCTCATTTGTCCAAGATCTTTCACCTGGAATTCAGTCGACAAGTCCCGTTTTAGTTGGACAATGGATTCTTCATCATCTCCTGTAATGATTATGTCATCAACATAGACGATCAATATGGTGATTTTGCCATTAACACATCTGGTGAACAACGTGTCACCTGCTCGTCCCTAAGTATATCCAAGCCCTTTCACTGCTTTGGTGAATCTACCGAACCATGCCCTCGAAGATTGTTTCAGGCCATACAATGACTTCCTTAACTTACACACAGAGTTATTAGGAGCTAAAACTCCATCTGGAATTTCCATATATACTTCCTCCTCCAAGTTGCCATTTAGGAATGCATTTTTCACGTCCAGTTGGTATAGTGACCAATCCAATTTTACTGCGAGTGATAAAAGTACTTGAATGGTATTGAACTTGACCACTGGAGCAAATGTCTCCTGATAGTCGATCCCGTATGTTTGAGTATATCCTTTTGCAACAAGTCTTGCCTTGTATTTGTTGATAGTGCCATCAGGATTGAATTTCAGAGTGAAGATCCACCTGCATCCTACTGGTTTCTTTCCTTTAGGAAGAGTCGTGAATTCCCATGTCCTATTTTCCTGGAGTGCCCTCAATTCCTCTTCTGCAGCTTGCGTCCAATTTGGATCAGTCATGGCTTGTTGAAATTGTATTTGGAATGGTTATTTGTGCACTATTTACAACAAAACTTTGCATTTTTGCAGACAAATTTCCATATGAAACAAACCGTTGAATTGGATGATGAGTACATGATCTTACCCCTTTTCTCAAGGCAATGGGCCAACTCGATTCTTCAGGATTTAATCCCGGATTGGATTCATGGTCATTCCTTTGAATGGGAGAGATAGTTCTACCAGCGTCTGGTTCAGCTTGAACTTGTGAGCTGGATTCTACCTCTTGTCGTGTTTCAACATCCATCCTTGAATTGACCTCAACATATGCTTCCATTTCATTAGGTTTAGGTTGAGGTGGGCTAGGCTAATTTGTGGGAGTAAGTGAGTCAAGAGTGGCTATAAGGTTAAGTGATGATGTGTCAGGTGAGCTGAAATTCTTGGGGTTAGATGTCTCCTGGATTAGCCATTCAATGTTAGAATACTCTCCCCGAATGGGTAATTTAGGATAATATGCTTCATCCTCCGAGAACACAATATCCCGGGAGATAATAAGTCTCTTGGAAGATGGACAATAGCATTTGTACCCTTTTTGAGTAGAGGAGTAGTCAAGGAATATACATTTATTGGCTTGGGCTCTAAATTTGTTGCCATCATTTTTGTGTACGAAGACAACACAGCCAAAGGCCTTAGGAGGTAATGAATTTATTAGAGGGCAATTTGGGAAGAGGCTAAGGAGTTTTTGAATTGGAGTGTCATAATTGAGAATTTTGGAAGGCATGCGATTAATGAGGTAAGCGGCTGTGAGGATATCATCACCCCAGAATATGGTAGGTACATTTCATTCCATTAGTAAGGCTCGGGTTACTTCCAAAATGTGACGGTTTTTTCGCTCGGCCACTCCATTTTGTTGAGGGGTGTAAGGACAAGACGTTTGGTGATGAACTCCTTGATGATCAAGAAATTCTTTAAAGGCTTTACTCATGCATTCCTTTGCATTATCACTTCGTAATACCTTAATGGAAGTGTTGAATTGGGTTTGAATAAAAGTATAGCAGTTTTGAAACACAGTGGCTACTTCAGATTTGTCTTTTAGTAAATAAACTCATGTGGTTCTAGTGTGATCATCAATGAAAGTAACAAACCATTGAGTATGGGTGAGATTAGGTAGCCGGGCAGGACCCCAAATATCACTATGAATGAGTGTGAATGGTGCGGAAGGGATATAGGGCTGTTTGGGAGATGAAGATCGTATTTGTTTGGCAAATTGACAAGTTTCACAATGAAAAGGAACAGAATTTTTATTGAATAAACTTGGAAACACATGTTTTATATAATCAAAACTAGGGTGACCTGACCGACAATGCCACAAAAATACATCATTATTGTGAGAATTTGAGCTACCCAGTGCTCGTCCGGCCTTTAATGCATCTTTATTCTTCGAGTTCGAGCCTTTAAGGTAGAACAATCCATCCCATTCTCTAGAAGTCCCAATCGTCCTCCTCGATTTTAAATCCTGAAAAATACATAAACCGTCATAAAAAACCACTCGACATATTTGACCTCTAGTCAACTTGCTCACAGATATCAGATTACAAGTGAGTTCAGGTACAAACAGAACATTATGGATTGCCAACTGATTAGATAATGTAACTGTGCCAATTCCCTCAACCCGTGTGAATACACCATTAGCTACTTTTACTTTGAGGTGTTCATGACAAAATTTAAGGTTGTGGAATAAAGTTTTGTTACCAGTCATATGATCTGTAGCTCCTGAGTCAATAATCCAGGTATCGTCACTAGTCGTCACAGCGTGGAGAGCTACAATAGAATTACCTAATTGTACTAGATTGACACTAGGAATAGAGTTTGTCTTATTTTGCTTGTCGAGTATTCTGCGAAGCATATGTAATTCTTCCGGGCTCAGGTGATCGTCATTTTCAACCTTCGATTTAGCTGTGGCCAGGTACTTTGGACACTTGGTTTGCCACCAGAAGGTTTTCCATGGAGTTTCCAACATTCTTCCCTGTTATAGCCCTTCCTTTTGCAATAATTGCACCATTTATTAGTCTTTCGTTCCTCGTGTGGTCCCTGGATCGCTAGTGTTGAGCTTTCAATTTGACTTGGTCCACTTCTATTCAAGAGTTTCCTACTTTCCTCAAATTGCACAAAGTTAACGACATCAAAGAGTTGTGGAAGTGGCTTTAACCCCATGATTTTGCCCCTTATCTCTTCAAAAGCATCATTGAGGCCAAGTAGGAAATCATGTATCCTTCCTTCTTCCACGATCTTTTTGTACAATTGTTCATCGTCGAGGTTTTTTCAGGGATGAACCTCAAACAGATCATGTTGCTACCACAATTTCAGTAAGGTATTATAGTATTTAGTTACCGACATATTACCTTATCTTAGATCACGGAGTTGTCTCTTCAGATGAATCAATGCAGCAGTGTTTTCAAGAGAAGAGTAGGTTCTCCGAGCGACATCCCATATTTCCTTTGCTGTTTGGGCAAGTAGATATCCTTCACTGATATCCAAAGTCATCGAATTACACAATCAAGTCAAAACTTGATTATTCTCAGCAAACCAGGTGTCAAAATTTGGGTCATCAGGGGCTGGTTGAGGGGCTGCCTCATTAATATATTTCTCCTTTCTCTTACCACAAATATACCTTAGCACGCTTTGTGACCACTGGAGGTAGTTGTGACCATTGAACTTATGGTTAATAACCATAGTGTGATTTTCTGAGAAATTAGATGGCAGCTCCGTGGTTCTGGTTGGTACTATAGTATTGGTGGTGGAAGAAGATGAAGATGAAGAGTTTTGAGTTTGAGGATCAGTACCGGACATAAAACTCATGGGAATTGATCTGAACGAAGGAGGATTCATGTTTCTGGAAGAAGAATCAGTTACCTGAATCTGGAAATTCTCGCTAGAGTTCTCGCCGGAAAATCCAAAAACTCACCAGAGAATGTAATAGCGGTTGGGGTTGACTGGAAATCAGTGGAGAAGGCCGAAACAGGAAGTCGCCGGAGGAACGGAGTCCACACGCGCCGTCACGCGTTCTCCGTCCGTCGAGCGTGTGCACTCCATGCGCCGCCGTGGAGACGTCGAATGGCCGCTAGATTCTAGGATTCCACCGATCAGGATCTGCTGGTTCTTCTAGGCTGGGCGGTGTAGTCTCACTCGCCTCCTACAGAGAACCCTAGACTCGCCGAAAAACTCCACAGCACTATTTCTCTCTGCCTCACCGTCACTCACTGTTTCTCTCGCTTTCTCTGGCCTCGGACAGATGTCCTATCCCTTTGATACCATGTTCAGATAAGAGGTATCACACTCTCTGTATTATGTATTTTATTATGTAGAAAGCATTACATTATATAGGCTCAAGAGTGAGCCATTAGAGGAGAGAATCATGCAATTACATTAAATGATAATAATAAAGACTAATAACTCACTAATTAGGATCCTATAATCAGATCACATAATCAAGGCACTAATCAAGGAATCCTAATAAATAGATGATTTATTTCCTAATTTCATAATATTCTAACACTGTTATATGAGAGCAAAATATGGTCTGTGGTATGTGATGAGTATTGCAGCCAGTATTAGTGATATGCAGGCAAGGCTAGGCAAACTATGATGCCCTCACAGAAGATCAATAGTGGGGCTAAATTGGAGGTGCTTCTTGTAACAAATGGTCTCTTGAATAGTTATTCTTTATTCTATTATTAATATCAACTGAAATATTTTTTATACTATGCATCGGGAATGATTATTAAGGTATGAGATGATTTATTTTTTAAAAGGTCTAATTTCATGCATACAACCCGTGTGATACTTTTTTTTTTTTTTTAAAAAAATATTAAGATTAACCTATGAAATATGTTAGTAAAATAAATCACAGTCGAAATGAAAAATAAATATACTAAGTTTAATAAGCCTTTTGCAAATTTTAAAAGAATCTCATGTTAAGTGTGGTTAAAAATATCTAATGCTAGAGATCTAGAAGACATTAATTGATTGAATGGTTCACATTCTCATATTGTAATTTTGCTCTCCCACTTAGGCATGATAGTTGCTGTGCATAAAGAGAAAAAATGTTTTTAGTACCTTTCAATATCTTTTTAATATTAGTCACTACTATGAAACAATTTTTCAAGGCCATAAAGTTTTTTTCAGTACCAATCAGTATTCTGAAGTATCTTTTTAATAACGATCACTACCCACAAAAAAAAAAAAAAAATTGCTCATTATTTTGGCGCAAAACGACGTCGCTTTTTGCAGTAGATGGTCCTTGTCAAAGACCAAAGCTGCATCCTAATTGATTGAATGATTAACATCCTCATATTGCAATTTTGCTTGCCGGCTTAGAGCTCATTTGGATTTAGCTTTTGAGATTTATGAGGTAAAATAATTTTTACTAAATAACTTTTTACAGAATAGATTATTGAAAAAGGTGATTTTGATAAAATGATATTATTTGGATATTATTTTTATAACAGTTTTTCATGCTCAAATTACCAAAATTGACATTAGCCTTTGTAATAATTGCATATAAAGGATAATGTTTTATTTTTAATATTTTTAATATTAAATCTCATAATAAATACAAAAAATTAGATAAATTTGTATATAAAATTAAAATATTTCAGGGTATTGACAGGTACTAAAAAACATTTGAATGTATTAATTGGTACTAAAAAATACTTCATGATCTTAAATATTTATTTTATAATCTTGAAAAAATATTTTAGGGTATTGATGAGTACTAAAAAGGTACTTAAGGATACTGAATGGTATTGAAAAAATACTTCATGATTTTAAAAATTTATTTTATGATGTTGAAAAAACATTTTAGGGTAATGAATGATCTTGAAAAAATATTTCAGAATACTGATGGGTACTAAAAAGATATTTAAAGATACTAATTTGTACTGAAAAAATATTTCTTGATCTTAAAAATTTATTTTAAGGTATTGAAAAAATATTTCAGGTTAATGACTGATCTTGAAAAAATATTTCAGAATACTGAGAGATACTAAAAAGATACATAAAAATACTGATTTGAACTGAAAAAATACTTCATGATCGTAAAATTTTTTTAAAAATATTTTAGGGTATAGACTAATTTTGAAAAAATATTTTAAGATACTGAAGAGTACTAAAAAGATAGTTAAGGATATTAATTAGTATTGAAAAAATATTGATATTGCAAAGGAGAGAGAAAAATCTAAAAAAAAAGTTTTGTTTCCCCAAAAACTAGGTTTTGAAAGGAAAATCTAGGTTTTTAGTGCAAAATATCTTTTTGCAAAATGAAGGGGTGTTTGGCAAACTAGAGGCAAAACCTAGGTTGTGTTTAACAAACTGAAGGCAAAACCTAGGTTGTGTTTAGTCATGATAGTTGCCAGGCATAAAGAGAAAAAATGTTATGAAAATACACACACATATTGTTAGTTATGGTTTTGATGATATTCTGATTACTAATTTGAGCATCGAAGTTCTTAGCTTGATTTTTGCAAGATGTGCAGAAAACTGGAGTTGTGCTGACAAGAGTTGAATACTCGAGTATTACAAGCAAAACTCGAGTATCATCGGGGTCATCAAAGATTGAAGAACTTAGAGAAATCAAAAACTTGAGTACATTAGTGACATACTCGAGTATCCCAGCAGACAGAAAGGAATTCATATCGACGAGGAGTGAATACTCGAGTATGAGGAAAAATACTCGAGTATTGACCTGGGAAGTTTAAAAGTTCACGGTACACTTTTGAAGTCCAGGTTAGTTATATTTTAACTATACTCGAATTTAGAATAGAATACTCGAGTCTGGGGTAGTTCAACTATAAATAGGCGAGAAGTCACTTCTGAAAACCGTCGTTCTAAACTCTAGTTTGCCCTAGAAATCTTTTGTGCTCTCTTCTTTTCTTGTTCTTCCCTGTCTTGTCTTCTCATTACCATAAATTCCTGCAAAAATCCCACAATGGTGCCGAAAAGACGAGTTCAAGAGCCTGAGGTTACTGCTATTTCTTCTGGAACTTTAGAAGAATCTCCACATCATTCTCAACATCGCTCTAAAAAGAAAAGGCCTGCTTCAAGACGTTTCTCTTATCGAGCAGCAAAGAAAACTGCGAAGAGGACTACATCTTCATCTACCAAGGACGTTCCAACTCCTGAGATTCCTTCATCAACTCCTCCTTCTCGCCCAGTTCGAATGAAGTCTATTCCTGTTCACAGGGCTAAGTGAGGAAACGACTTCCTTCAACACTTAGGGGTCAATGTTCCTGAAAAACCATCAAGAAAGCTTCCAAGAACACCTGGAGCAAAAGGAATTCATATTAACGAGCCTTTTGAGACTCCTAAGAGAAAGAGTGTTGACCCTGCTGCTGCAAAGAGGAAAGATAAAGAGCCAATTGTTGAAGAGAGTTCTTCCTCTGATAAGTCCCATTCTGACATTCCATCTGAGAATATCCCTTCTTCCAATCCTTCATCAGCCCTATCAGAAATCAACAAAAATGCCTCACCTCCTGAAGGATTCACAACAGAAAGTGCAGGTATTTCTGTTGATTCACCTGAAAAATTTTGCAAGGCCTATCACAAGAAAGCTTTTTGTTCTTTAGTCTCTATAGATCTAAAGAAACTTAAAGAAGAGTGTGGCATGGACTTATCTTCCTGGCTAAATCCCTATATTTCTTATCTCTCGATCAAAGCTCCATTCTTTGCAACCATTGTCAAGATCTTATACTATAACATGTTTTAAGAAAACCTTAAAGACATTCTCTGAAGAATGTCTGTCAACTTCTATAAGGGGTGAAAAAGTAACCATTTCTGCATCTATTTTGAACTCTATTCTTCAAATCTCAAATCCTCCTCCTGCTCCAAAAATGAATTATACCAACATTGAAATTTTTAAAACTTTAAGACCTGGTACTCCTATCCCTGATGACCAAGTTGACAAATTAACTTTTACTCCCCAAGAGATGTCCCCCACCTATCGTGTCTTATGGTACATTTTCTCCAGGAATCTTCTTCAAAAGGGAGGAAACTACACCCATTTCTCCCAAAAGGACTACCCTCTATTCACTGCATTCATTCGGAAGGTACCTATCAATCTGGGTGAATGGCTATTCAAGGAGATATCTCATTTATGCTTTTCTTCTTGAACGGTGTCTCATATTCCTTTTGGCTCCTTAGTATCTATGATTCTATTCCACAACAAGATCTGGCATTTGTTTTCTTCTAATTCCCTCAAATGGCCAATCAATTTTGGAAGAACCCAACTGAATTTTATGAAGATTGTCCTTGAAAAAGGGACTACCCCAATCAAGAAATCTTCCTCCAAGAAAAATACTACTGCACCCTTCTCTTCCTCTGTTGATCCTTCTGCTGCTCCCCCATCTGCCCAAAATAATATAGATGACAAGATTCAAAAGTTGGTCGACAAAGCAGTTTCTGACATGTCCAAGAAAATTCAAACTGAGGTTGGGCAAATTTTTGCTGGTCTTCAGCAGTCTCAGACTCATATTATCAATGAACAGACTGTTTTGAAGATTCATTTGAAGCAACAAGATTCAAAGTTGGATCACATTCTGAGTATTCTTCGAGCTCCTGGTCCTTCATCTTGAATATTCCTCTTGTAGCTCCTCCCAGATTTTGAAGATGACAAAGGGGGAGAAGATAATTAGAAACTAGAAATCTAGTTTAGGAGATAATTTTGTGTAGAACTAATTGGAACTTTTTGTAAATCCTTTGGATAACTTATTTTATCTCATGACTAAGTTTTCTTGCTGTGTTTATTTCTTAGTTTAAGTTTATGAACTTTTGTAATCAGTGGTGTACTGACTTTATGATAGGAATGCTTTTGTTATAAACTATGTTGAATATGATTATATTGAATTTATGCTTTGCATTCAATTGATAAACAAATTCACTAAAGCATAAATACTAGAGTATCCGAAATCTCAAAGGTTTTGTTAACATCATGACAAAAATAATATTTACAAAACCTAGACATTGAACTTTTTCTTAAGACTCAGAATTTTTCAAAAAGTTCAAGTGCTCTCAAGAATTTGAAGAGTTTCTGGTTTACAAGTGTGTCATCATCAAAATGGGGGAGAATGTTAGTTCTCTATGGGTTTTGATGATAACAATCAATTGTAAAACCATGGTTGAAGAATTGGCTTAAGAAAGCAAAAACTTACTGGAAGAGTTAATACTTGAGTTTCAGTAGGAAAACTCGAGTATTGAAATTTCAAAGAAAAACTCAATGCACTTGACTAAGGACAATACTGCAGCATTCAAATGAATACTCGAGTATTGGAGCTTATAGAAAGTATTGCAAGTTTTCCATTAAGGAAAACTTGAGTATTGGTATGTATACTCGAGTTTGAGCCTAGGTGACTCTTCAAACATTTTTAACTAAAATGGAAAACCTCGGTTTGGAAAACTACAGTTTCGAAAATTGAGGTTTGGAATTTGAAAAGATAGTTTTCCAACTTAGCTCCAGAATTCAAATATTTTGTTTTTCAAATAAAAACTCGAGTATCACATTGAAATACTCAAATATTGAGCCAAGCAAAGATGTTTTAAAAGGATTAACATTTATAAACTCCAGTTTTGAAAACTCCAGTTTTGGAAACTTCAGTTTAGCACTTTCTAAAATAATCTATGAGTTTCAAAACTAAGGAGAAAACTCGAGTATGGAAAATGAAACTCGAGTATTGAGCCATATAGAGAGCTATCAAGGTTTCTAAGCCTTCAATACTCAGGTATAGAATGAAAACTCCGGTTTTGATGTTTTGGACAATATCCATCAAGAGTCCAAAACTCGAGTATTGGTAGAATACTCGAGTATTGGCTTAAGTTCATCAGGAACACCAAAGCTCAAATCGCGAGTCTTGTCTCTGGAAAGAGAATACTCGAGTATAGACACAGATACTCGAGTATAGGCTTAAGTGCATAGTGACAAACTCGAATATTGGTCGTGCCTTCTGATAATTCAAATTTGTGAAATCTGTGTAATGATTATGGAATGATCTAAATGATTTATATTATTAATTATCATCATTACCAGATATGTTTAATGTGTTTGCTAGTGCATTTCAGCTAAATTACAAATGATTCAAAGAGATTAAAAGAGCTGTTATCTCACAAAGCAAAGTCTTGTCATAAGCAATAAATGCAAGGCCGCCTAACTAGCTATACTTTGATCTATCAAGGCTTACATGAAGCAAAAGGGTTAAAGAGCCATACACCTAACTCTGGACTAACAATCCCAACGGATATAAACGGCCAGAAGTCACCCTCTATCAAAAAGATCAAAGTTCAAGCAAAAGAGTAGAGAGAGAAGAGACCAAAGTGCTTCCAGCACTTAATAATCTTCACCAATGATCAAATGAATGCCTGCAATGGTTATTAACTACACTCTAAGTATAAATAGAGTTGCATTCAATTCTCTCAACAAAACAACAGAGCAGAAAATTGATTAAGCATTAATTTTGTTCAACTACTTTTAGAGTTTCCGTACAGAGTATCGGTTGATACTACTTGAACTTCAATGATTAGCTTATTTGCTCTTTAAGAGAGTATTTCATTTGTATTATCATTTGATTGCAAGAAATCTCAAGTCAGGGGACTTGGAGATTTGGGATCATTGATAACAACTTGTAAGGGGGAGCAAGTTCTAGAGAGAGAATTGCTTCAGAGTTACAGAGTATGTAATTAAGTGATTTAGTGAAAAGCTCAGGGTGCCTGAGAACTGGACGTAGGCCAAGGAGTTGGGCCGAACCAGTATAAACTGTTGTGCATTACTATTATTCCCTGCTCACTGATTTTATTCGATCAATCATCATAAGAGCCGAATTTGCAAAAAAAATTTAAGAGAATCTCCAATTCACCCCTTCTTGGTGATTCAGTTCCTCTTACACATATATATAGAAAAATCAATTTCAGAGAGTTATTAGATTCCTCAAGGATTTAGTATACATATTCTTTAGGAGAATAAATATTTATTATGAAGGGGAAAAACATGACAAATAAAAGGAATTAAGAGATAATATTAGTTAAGAAAATTATAATAACAATATATAATAATATGAATAACAATAAAATATATATATATAAACAAACGTTTGTGTTTCCTAAAAATTATATAATTTTTTCAATTCACGTTTGTGTCAATTTAAAAAATAAAATTAAAATTTTGAAAAAATTGAAAAATGATTGTTATTTTTTTTCCTAAAAATACTTGAGAGAAATCTCGTTTAGTTTAATTAAATTTTGAAATTCATATTAGTTTTAAACATAGAATGTGAGAGAAAATGTAAAAAGTTAGATTAGGGGTGATTTAGTAATTTTAAAATTTTATTTTGTTGATTGGCCCTTTTAAATAATTACAATTTTTATCATGCTTTCTAATAAATATGATCTCCTATAGGTAATTCATTTTAACTTTTTTTTTAAAAATTCAATCAAGGGTTTCGTTTTTGAGTTTAGTAGGTATATCGTTTTTGCCTTTCTCCATCAGGGGCGGAGCTAGGAGTTGAAATTAGAGGAGGCGAAAATAATACCATAGAACCCACATGTTTGTGAAACTAAATTTAAAGGGGAGAAAATTATAGACTAGAACCCATATTTTCATGAAATTATATTTCAACCCTATAAACATTTAAATATTTCTATTTTAGTCTCTCCATGTAACTTTATATAAAAGGACTAAAGTGAAAATCATGAACTTTTTATATGCTAAAATTAAATTACCTAAAAAAATTAGGTACTTTTCTGTAATTTGGGGGGCAGGGGCCACCCTTAGCCCCCCCCAAAAAAAAAATTCCACCTCTGTTCTCCATACAAAGAGTTTGGACTTGTATTTTCATCCTTACAAGATATAGCCACTTATCACCCTAACCAACAACTTATTTGTTTCTCCTATATCTAGTCTTCATATATTGCCTTTTCCATTACTAACTTCTTAAAAATGACAATTAGGGCATTTTGGTTCGAGAATGACAAGTCAGGAAAAAAAACATTAATGGATATCAAATGATGCCAGTTTACAAAAATCCAAGATTTTAATCAGAAAAGTAAGTCTATTCTCTCTATTTTCTTTATTTGTTACATAGTACATGAAATTTACTTTCATAGTCAATTTATATTAGTTTGGCGATTGTGTATATCATTTATGTTATATGCAAAAGTAAGCCTATTCTCTTTATTTATGACATAGTATATCAAATGTATTTTCATTATTAATTTATATTAGTCTGGTGATTATGTAAATCGTGCATGCTATATATCTGGTTAGGATATTATTTTTGGGGTACCAAGTTCATAAAATTTTTAATGTAGTCATGAAATTCAAAGATTGTTGTGTTATTATCATCTTGTGCATTATATAAATAGTTTTTAGTTTATGGGAATGAAAATAAATTAGGCTCAACTTTAGCTATCTAAATCTAAACTTGCAACTTACGCCTAAGTTTGAGCTCGGCATTAATTCATTCTTTACCATTAATAAAAGAAGTCATTCATGAATGTAATAACATGACACAACAAAGATCATCAATATTTTTCAAATATCTTAAATTCATGAATTGCTAATTAATAACAGTTGGATTGGATTTTGAATTTGGTATGCCCAGCTTCATGGAATATTGAATGAAATAGGATGGGGAATTATGATGCCAACATGAGCAATAATGGGACGTTATTTAAAAGCATTCAAAGCTACTGGATCAACGTGGTTACATTTGCATAGAGCATGTCAGATTCTTGCTTATATCATTGGTACTGTCAGCTTTGCTCTCAGCATCTTCTTGTCAAACCCATCTATGTCGTCTTTATCATCTTTTGGTTTTGTACATGCCTCCATTGGAATTGTTGTGTTTATCTTTGCAATTGTTCAGGTCTTGGTTGCTATATTCCTTAGAATTGACAAACATCACAAGCTCAGAACCTTCTAGAACATCTTCCACTATGTGATTGGCTATGGAGTCATCGTCCTCTCCATCATCAACATGTTTAGAGGCTTCTCCATTTCAAACTCTGGTCATAGTTGGAGAAATGCTTATTTTTGTGTCATCGTTTCATTGGGCTGCGTGGCTCTCATATTGAAAGTCATAACTTGGTTTCTTGCCTACAAAAGAAGGAACAAGAAGACAATGAAGGAGTTTTTCGCTGACGACAACATTCCACACTAAGAGATCATATGAGCTATATATTACTAGATAGAACATATCCCTTATATTATAATTGTATATATAGTATTGTGTAATGCATTTTTAAGATTATACTATTTTCAAATACCATACTTGTATCCTTCTTGATTTTCTCAAGTCTTATATATCATCATCAATTATATATACATACTATTTTCCTAGTTTTGTTTGCCTTCATCAAGCCAAAATTGAACACATTTCATTATATTAATGGAACAAATTAAGCATGCCAAAATATTTAGCCTAAAATATTATAAACATTATTTTAATGAAGGGGTATATATGGGTCAACGCAGATTAACGTCATGGGACGGGTAACAATGCTTACTTTCGCATGTATACACATAGGAAAGGTTGTTCTATAGATTTTGATTCAATTTTTTTTTTAATTTTAATTTGTCTTTTAGGATTAAGCTAGTTGATCCCTAGAAATTGAAATTATTATTTTAAAAATCAAGAATTTAAAACTATAAAGTTAAGTGGTTTTGACTAAATTTGGTTGGTTCATATGTACCATTTTGTATAAGAATGTATAAAATTATTACAAGTGTATGAATTTGGAAATGTTTATATAATTTTAAGGGTTAAGGTACAAATTTTCTCCGGAATTTTTTGGTGAGGAGCGATGTTGCCGAGGAAGTGTTTTCAGGTTCAATGTTATCCATGAAGTTCCAAAACGTAGCAATGTTTCCCTCATACCATTAGAAAACTAATGTTAACCATTAACTTTTTAACGATAAGGGTTAGTATTGAACTGAAAAAACTTTTAGGGTAACATTACTTCTCATTGAAAACTTCAAATGTAAATTTGCACTTTAACCCTACTTCCAATATTACATATTCACACAGTGTCTATATATAGACTAAAATAAATAAAGCTTCAATGTGTTAGCCGAGGGTTAATCTCATCCCTATTGTGCTATGTTTTTCTCATGTGTTTTAACACTCGGTTTCAATTTATGGTTGGTTGCTTAAAATGAAGTAAAATATATATGTTAACATACTAAAGCATTTAATTAACTCTGAAATAATTTTGGAAATTTATTTTTACACTTTAAATATGATTTTTCTTTAAACAAAATTTTGTATTTTGATAATTTGGATGACGAGCATATTTATTGTCGATGTTTCAAATACTTTAGTCAAGTATTTTGTTATTGAATTTAAGGTGTTACAAATAATGTTATAATACCCACTGAACAAACACATGTCTAGCTTAAAGATGAATAGTGTTGACATTCCCACTGAACATACACATGTCTAGCTAACCAGGGGCGGAGGGAGCGGGGGGCTAGGGTGGGCCCCTGCCCCCCCCCCCCCCCCAATTTTTTTTAAGAAATATTTTTTTGTCAAAGAAAAAAAAAACTCACACACACAAGCTTCAGGTAAAAATAAAATAGATGGCGAGAGTCTTATGTCCTCCTGTTATGAATTTTTTAGCCCCATTTTTATTTAATCCAAAGATGCCGTGGCGGCTTGTAAGTGAACTGCAGATTATTGTGTGCACTTTCGAAACCCAGACCAGAAAAGCCATGCTCATCAGCTCCTTATGAAATTAATTGTTTTTTTTTTGGGGCGAGGAAACTGTATGTCATACTTTTATTGCTTTACAATTGATCATTCTAAAACAGTAAATGTAGAATGATATTTTGACAATGTAATACTTTTGACACCACTATAGAATGATCAATTTTAAAACAGTAAAAGAATTACATAATAATAATAATAATAATAATAATAATAATAATTGTTATTATTATAATTGATAATAATAACAACTATTTTTTTTTTCTTTTAAAAACCTTCAATTCTTATTTATTCATTATTCTTTTATTTCCTAAAATTAAGTAACAACTTATTTTTAAGCTGAAATCCCACAAATGATGCATCCAGATTGATATCTTTTAAAATCTTAAGAAAAGTTTCTTAATTTAGTATTGATGACTTCCTAAATATGATAAAATATGTCTCTAATCTATTAAAATTGGGAAATCATCATACGCCTTATTTGTCTCTCGCCGTCCGTGCAAATCCTCGATCACTTGTTTCACCTAAAGCTTTTGACTCTTTGAAGCTCGTGTTTGTCCATCAACACAAGTAAGGAGCCTAACTATCTCTTGCATTTTAATATGTATCTTCGAGGAGAGTTTCATCTTCTTTATGATTTGTTTTATGTATTGATTTGAGGAAAATAAAGTTAGGGTTTAGTTAGAAAAATTGTGATTTATGACATGGAGTGTGGTATGGAATTTGTGATATTCTATTTGTGATTTATAATGTAGTATTTTTTATCTCGCCCCCTGTCTTTAAAATTCCTGGCTCCGCCACTGTAGCTAACAAAGAACAGTGTGTAACTACTTTAAGAAAAGGACGCAGTGGCCCAATTTTTAGCTCTTTTTTTTTTTTAGTGTTTTCTTTTTATCACAATAATCATTTTTTCTACTCTTCCCCACCTAACAGCTTTCCTCACCAATTAATTCTAGCAATATAACATTACTTAGCAGAGTTAATCAAACAAAAAGAGCCGTATAAAAATGCTCAAAGCTCAATCCAAAAATTCCACCAGTGTTAGAAAAGCTATGAAACTTTTAAGAATCCTCTAACCTTAGAAACCATGGCTCGAAAATTCTCCATCTCTAAACTCTGTCTCTTGCGACACTGTACCACTCCTGCTTTGCTCACATCAACAGGAAAGCCCCTACTCTTGCCCCTTAATTCATCCTTCAAGGCCTTACGAGTTGTGATTTGGGAGCACCACTGCCTTGAACCGTACATGGACGTCGAAAGCCATGGAGGCACCCACCAGAGATTGTCATTAGACTATTAGAGGTCTTCACATCAGATTGATTATTGCAGACCTCCTCGCTTCCATATACTTGACACCTCTTGCGCTATCAGAGGATCACTCCCAACAAGCACATCCAAGGGCCACCCTACACGAACACCAACAAGACCTCCACTGGACAAAGAGAAGAAAAACCTGTTTGGATGGGTTTTTAAAAAAAGGAATTTTTTTTTACATTGTTTTTTAAAAAATACTTTAATTAAAAGTTAGAGTTATTCTATGTTTGTAAACACTATTTAAAAAACACTTTTAAATAAAAAAACTATTTGGGTGTTAAATTAGGGAAGCACTTTTTTATAATTAAAATTATTGAAATAGGCATATAAAAATGTTTAGAGATATGAGTTGTCATTTTGTTGAAAGGGTAATTGGTGTCAAACAAATCACTAAAGAATAGCCCGTCATTTGTTTTTTTTATCCCTTCTCTTGTTTCACACTTGCTTTTTTTTTTAGTTACAAATTGTAGCTTTAATCATAAGGAGAATTTTGGCTTTTTTTTTGGTTACTTTTTTTTGTTTTTTTAAGTTCTTATCCAAACACAAATTAATAAAAAAAATCACTTTTTTTTTTTTGAAAAAAAGACTTTTTCTATAAAAAAAAAGTCCATCCAAATGGGCTCGAATCCCTGCAAGGATAAGGGAGAGATTGACGATCTAACCACCCCATCGCATCCTTTACAACCTGTTTAGCATGACGTTTAAACGCCTTAGAAGCCCAATGGCCAAGAGTAAAAGACCAATGTGGGAAAATTAACTACTTTTTAGTATTTGGGAAAGCATCACAAACAAATGGGCTTATTTGAAAAAAGTTGACCGTCATCTTATTTTTTTTTCCCTTCATTTGTCCTTTCCGGAATTTACAAGCTATGCTCTTTTCTTCTTCATTTATGAGCTTAAACAGTCATGTTCTTCATTATTGGAGCTACCTCCTACCAAACGCGAGCTACTTTGATTGGAAAGGGGTGGCCGCGAAGCTCAACATGGAGAAGCTCAAAATTATGCGTGGAAAAGGACAAAGAATCAAACCACTATCATCTGCCCCTTCACCACCTCACCTCTGTCGTCCACCGGTGAGCAAGAAAGCTCGAGAGACACCGAAAAAGCAGAGGGAGCTTCTCCGGCGACCGGCCGCAGGAGAATTTTATTTTTTTAAACTATTTTTAAAATAATTAAAAAAAAACAAAAATATCCCACCCCCACCTCCCCTTGTCGGTGGGTCCCACCGCCGGCGGCCGGTCTCCGGCGACCGGCCGCCGAAGAATTTTTTTTTATATATAACTATTTTTAAAATAATTAAAAAAAAACAAAAATATCCCACCCCACACCTCCCCTTGCCGGTGGGCCTCTCCGCCGGCCCCCCGACTTTGGAGGCCGCCCACCGCCGGCGACCACTTCCGGCGACCGGCCATCGGAGAATTTTTTTTAATAACTATTTTTAAAATAATTTTTTTAAAAAAAATACCCCACCTCCTCTTGCTGGTGGGCCCCAACACCGACCCCCCCATGCTGGCAGCCGCCCACCTCCGGCGACTGTCTGCCGGCGACCGGCCGTCGGAGAATTTTTGTTTTTTAAAATAAAAGAAAATTTTTTTTCTTTTCAATTATTTTAAATTATTTTAAAAATAATTATTTTTGTTTGGGTTCAAAGTGTGATAAAAAAACAATTCATATCTTGGAAAGGGACATATATAGTATCCCATTGACACCAATCACAATTGTTAATCAAGCATTACTTTTGTATAACTATTTTTAAAATGCTTGATTAACAATTTTGATTGGTGTCAATGGGATACTATATATGTCCCTTTTCAAGAGATGAATTTTTTTTTTATCACACTTTGAATCCAAACAAAAATAATTATTTTTAAAATAATTGAAAAGAAAATAATTTTTCTTTTATTAAAAAAAAATTTCTCTGGCGGGCGGTCGCCGGATGTGGGCGGTCGCCGGTGTGGAGGGGTCGGCGGTGGGGCCTACCGGCAAGAGGAAGTGGGGTATTTTTGTTTTTTTTAAATTTTTTTAAAAATAGTTATAAAAAAAATTTCTCTGGCAGCCGGTCGTCGGAGGTGGTCGCCAGCGGTGGGAGGCCGCCGGAGTGGGGGGCTGGCGGTGGGGCCCACCGGCAAGGGGAGGTGGGGGTGGGGTATTTTTTTTTATTTTTAATTATTTTAAAAATAGTTATATATAAAAAAAAAAATTCTCCGGCGGCTGGTCGCCGGAGACCGGCCGCGACGTGGGGGGGTCGGTGGTGGGGCCCACCGGCAAGGGGAGGTGGGGGTGGGGTATTTTTGTTTTTTTTAATTATTTTAAAAATAGTTATAAAAAAAAAATTCTCCGGCGGCTGGTCGCCGGCGACTGCCCACCGGCGGTGGGGTCCGCCAGCAGTGGGTCCCACCAGCAAGGGGAGGTCGGGGTGGGGTATTTTTGTTTTTTTTAATCATTTTAAACTAAGGGCAAAATGGTAATTTCACTAGGTTAACGATCAACAAACAGTCAACTAACGGAGAAGGGTATTTTTGCACTTAAAATGTAACCACGTAGGTACTTTTGCTCTAAAAAAAAGCACATGGTACTGGACGCTCCTGAGGGTAAAGTTCAAGGGTATTTTTGTACCTTTGCCCTAGTTTAATTAGTATATAGAATGAGAGTTTTGTAGTGGGTTCCAAACATTTCTTGAACTTAGTTATGTATTTTATTTTAACTTTATGCACTTGACACTTTGAAATTAATTATTAGCAATTTCTTCTGTATTAACTTGGTTAAGCTTATGTTTAGAGTTGCTGTGAATATATTACAAGGTTAAGGAGCAATTTGGCCAATAAACTATTACCTTAGGAGCACCTAGCACAAATAACTTTCAAGTGGACCAAAAATATGAAAAAACTTTAAGAAACGTGCAGTCAGCACAACGTCATTAGAAAAAGATAACGTTTGTTATCTAAGGTGCAGATTGGCCAACAAACTTTTACTCCAAGAGCGTCCAAAACAAAAAAGTTTTATTCTAGGAGCGCCCAACACAAAAAAATCCATGTGCAATCCACCCAAAATCCGACTATGGTAAATCCTTGTCCGGACCCCAATCATGTGCATAGGAGTTAAAAAAAGTAAATGCAACAAAAAAACAAAAAAAAATCACAAATTATATTAATTATTATTATCTATAATATTGCATTATTCACTTTTTAAATTTATTTTATATTCTTGTAATTCTATTTAATCTTTTAAGAATATCACATATTTACGTGCGCATAAATATGCATAAAAATTGATATACGGCTAATGAGATTTTTTAGTTATTGATATAAGTGCGTATAATATGAGTAATTTTTTAATTTTATTGATGATCAATTTAGAATAATTTATTTGATCAGATCTTTTGGTTGCCCAAAACAATTCAGAAGCCTTCCCCATTTTTAAAAATAATGCTCTTAAAATACGTACTTAACCGACAATAAGATTTGAATCTATAATATCTTAATTTCATCAGCCGTATATCAATTTTCATCGGAAAAAAATATTATATTTGTACACATAAATATAAATGAATACGATCCCTTTATCAACAGAGGCAAGAGAAAAGGACATATCCAAATAAATAAAGTTGACCTATAAATTATATAATATTTTTATGCATGTAAATATCAATTTTTATGCATATTATATACACATAAATATGTGATATTTCTAAAAGACTGAAAAGAATTACAACAACAAAACTTTAATTTAAAGAGTAAATATATAGTCAATAATTGTATAAGATAACTGATAATAATAATTAATATAAGATAATTAATAATTTGTGACTTTTTTTGTTGGATTCACTCTTTCTAACCCCAATACATATGGTTGGGGGTCCAGGCAAGGATTTACAGCAGTCAGATTTTGGAAAGATTGCACATAGACTTTTTTGTGTTGAGTGCTCCTAGAGTAAAATTTTTTTGTGCTAGACGCTCCTGGAGTAAAAGTTTGTTGGCCAATCTGCATCTTAGATAACGGACGTTAACTTTTTCTAATGGACGTTATCTTTTTCTAACAATGTTGTGCTGATTGCACGTTTTTAAAAGTTTTTTTAGTATTTTTGGTCCACTTAAAAGTTATTTGTGTTGGGCGCTCTTGAGGTAATAATTGATTGATCAAATTGCTCCTTAAACCTATATTATACGTTTTAATTCAAGGGTATTTAGAGCCTGTTTGAACCCTCTCTTTTTTAAGTTAAAGCTAAAAAAAATAAAATATGTTTGATGGTTATATAAATATTTTAGCTTAAAAGTTGCTTAAAAAAAATCAAATTAAAAAAAAAAAATTGTTTGGCAGAATTTTTATCATAAGCACTTTTCCTTGCCCCAAATTCAAACAGAGACACTCATAAAGCCTTTTCTAGATATTCACTAACTGATTCATGGTCACCAAATGCCAAAATTCATAGTTCAAAAGTTGGAAACATATATGTAGTGAGTGACCGAGGCAAAATTCTGAGAGATCGGAGATGAGAGTGACAGAGACATAGTGTCGAGAGTGAGAGAGTCAATTGCAACCTGCAACCTATGAGACAGCCATAGACGAGATGAAAGGGTGAGAGTCATGGCAAGAGCCAAGAGTGAGATGGTGAGCGATGGGGTCTGGGGATGGGCAGAGACTAGGGTGAGAGATTGAGATAGTGAATGAGTTTGAGACAAGAGGCAGACAAAGAGATTTTGGGTAATAAGAGCTAAAAAAAGCTCCTCTCATGAACTTTTGACTTTTGGTTTTTTTCTTTATTGTAATTTTTTTTATTATTATAAGAGCTTTTATAAAAACCTGTTTGACCTAACTTCTGCTTATAAGGAGAAGAGAAGCTAAAAAAAGAGGATCAAAACATGTACTCAATAATATTCATGCTATTTTTAGTAATTTTTCATTTCAATTAACAATTCAAATAATATTCCAAATAATTTTTTTTTTGGGAAAAAATCCACTTTTGTCATTCTCAATCCAAATATAAATCACATTTTCAATTTGACTTTTATAAAATTAAATTGAAAATAAGTCACTTCTGCCACCACTTACCCAAACAGGACAATCGACATGAGAACCCTAGCATAGAGGTAGAGGGGATGACTTTGATATTGTAGCAGATAAAAGTAAAATGAAGCTTATATTTGAGACACACCCATTATAATAACAGGACAGAGGGAGTAATTAATATAGGGAAAATGACATTAAAATACCATATGAAATTCTAAAATCCCAAAACGTTTGTACAAATTTTGAAAGGACTTAATGGTGACAAGGATCAAATTTGGATTTTAAAATGTTGGTGAATTTACCATTTTACCCTCAATTTTTAAATAAAAAATGCCCCTCACCGGGGGATCACTGCGGCCAACCATTGGACAGAGGTCTAGCTTTTTTTTTTTTGAGTCATGTTGAATATTTTTTTTAAAGAAAAGATTGAATGAAAGTGCGTGAGGGTGGGGTCGGATCTCACCCCACCTTCATATTGAAGGGGTTTGATATATATTGTTATTAACAATTTTTTCCATCAAGAAACACTCTTGTAAATCTCATTACAAGTGTTATGAATACTATTGATGAACTTGTTAAACCCATTATTGAACTTGTAAATCTCATTAATGAACTTGTTATTCTCATTACAAATTTTGTTTAAAGTGCTTAGATTTTGTTAAATACACTAAATCCCATTACACACACACAGAGATTTACAAGATTGAACAAAAGCTAAGCATTATAAAAAAAAATTTATAATGGGAATAATAAGTTCATTAATAGAATTTACAAGTTCAGTAATGAGTTTAACAAGTTTATCAATGGTATTCACAACATTTATAATGAGATTTACAATAATGTTTCTTGGCTGAAAAAAATATTAAGAAGAATATATATAGTTATTAATGCATATGTATGTCAAAAGAGCTAACTGGTTTAGTGGCCATTGAACCCCCTCAATACAAAGGTAGGGTGGATTTGAACCCTACCCTCACATACCTTCATTCAATCCTTTTTTTTTTTTTTAAAAAAAAAAGAGTCAACCCCACCCCTTAGAAAAAACCCTTATTGGATTTCAAACCGCCGCTGGCTGGAGCTTAGGCTGTCCGGTGGTCGGATCTTTGGTGGTCAACTATAGTGGTCCTCAGTGAGGGTCTTTTTTCTTTTTTATTTAAAAATTGAAAGCAAAATGATAAATTTATTAACATTTTAAAATCTCAATTTAATCCCATCACCTTTAAGTCTTTTCAAAATTTTAATAGAGGTTTTAGGATTTTAAGATTGGAATAGGATATTCTTATTACCATTTTTTGTTACTACCAATATTACTCTCACTTGCTAGATCAGAATCTTAATAGGAGAGAGAAATGATAAAGATAAATAAGATTTTGATATAACGGTGGAAAAATGGTAGTAACAAAAAATGGAAGTAAGAATATCTTATCCCTTTAAAATTTTATTTGATATTTTAACGCTATTTTTCCATTTCCATTAATATATCTAGGTGATAAATCTCTCACACTCTCTCTCTCTCTCTCTCTCTCTCTGCCAACGGAATATTATCATTTGATTTGAGATTAAAAAAACACCAGAAACTGGCGGGAAGGGCGGTACGTATATCAGAGGCAGACAGCAGACTAGCATGTCCGTACTCTTCCTCCCCGCAAAGGGCTCGAGGTTGTCATCAGCCAATTTTTCCTCTCCTTTCGCTCTGATTAGGTATGGCGCAATCTCTGTTTTCCAATTTTAGTGATCAAATTTATATCTTCCTTCTTCTTAAACTTAGCCACTTCTTGCACCGAACCAAAATATTCCCAACAAGGCAAGAAACCTCCTCCAGCTCTCGATCGTTCCAAAAATCTGGAATAACAAAGACAAAATCAAGATTCATTCGATCTTGTTTTCTCCATAGTTTTCTGCAATTGAGATACACGTTCGCCATTTTTTCTTCTTTCCTCCGCGTGCGAAGATGCGCCACAACCTTGCGGGGCTGTGGATCTCTCTGCTCGCGATCTTCACCACCGCAGTTCATTGCAGGACTGACTCCCAGGATGGTATGAATACTTCGCAAGATAGTCAATACGTGCTAGTCCTTTTCCCTCTTTCTTTATAATATATCCCGGTAATCAGAATCAGGAATTGTGATGGAGCTCCATGTTTAACATAAATCTATTTACTAATATGTATAATTGAGTTCCCCATTTCCTTGCATGTATCTTGCATTATTCGATTTATGCTCTTTTGGTCCTAATGCGTTCTCAAAACTCTAATTAAGCAAGACACACTTGCTATAATTGTTTTGTACCTTTTGGATTTCAGAGAGTGATTATGGATAGAAAAATGTTCTACGTTTCCTGTCCGATAATTCATGTTTCATCTAGCAGTGACCGGTCAAAGCAGAGTTTTACTGGATTGCTTAAAAACAATGGAATTTCAATTTTGCTGCGAACTCAGATTATAGGAGATAATTGGCATGTGTTGTTGGTTATGATTGTGATTTGTCTGCGTGTTTTGTTAAGCAGAACTGCAAAGCTTACTCGGCTTACTATTTTCTCTAAGCTTTATTTATTATCTTACTGGACTAACTGGTATTGGTTACATATTTTCATCTCACTAATTTATCTTGCAATATTGATATGCACCTTTTCTTTTCCTTTCTTTTCAGACTTCATACTGGTTTGAAACAATTAATATTGTATTTTGATGAATCAATTGGAAATTTCCGTTATTCACATTTCAAATTCTTTTCTTTCTTTCTTTTTTTATTTGTTTAATTTAAATACTTATTTTTATTGATGTAATTCTGCAGTTTCAGCCCTCAATGGGATGTATTCCAGTTTAACATCTCATTCTCAATTAGAAGGCTGGAAATCAAGTGGGGGTGATCCTTGCGGCGACTCGTGGAAAGGAATCAAATGCTCAGGCTCATCGGTCACAAAAATGTAATAGACTTGAGAATGACGATGCGTACATGTTACAAATATCAATGTATCTATGGAGATCAACTGAGAGATAATGCTTATCTATCTTGACATGATGTTTGCCGCAAATTCTACATCCACTATAATTTGGCCCTTCTGACTGACTGCATTTACAATTTGCAGAGATCTGTCTGGCCTGGGACTTACTGGATCAATGGGCTACCAGCTAGCAAACATGGCATCAGTTACCCACTTGTAATACCCTTATTTGGAATTTGGGAAATTAAATATTTTTTCCCTTCCTAATATAGCTCCCCCCGCCCTCCTTCTCGAATTAATAATTTGTGAGTAGACATCACTGAATGCCATGTATTGATTTGTCGTAGTACAGGGACTTGAGCAAAAACAACCTTAATGGTGATCTACCGTATCAACTTCCCCCAAATTCTCGGTACATGTAAGTCAGCTTTATCAGAACTCACCTCAATATTAAAAAAGGTAATGCAAAATATGACGGTACTATCTCATGATGCCTCAAATATCCTTAGGCTACCTTTGTTAAAAGAAATGTTTAACAAATCTGTTATTCCTTTCATTATCTATATATACCTGATTTTACTGTACATTGTGGACTTAAATATGGTTTTCTTCCCCTTTCTGCAATAGTTAATTTGAATTATGGTCCTTCATTTTCTAGAGGAATAATCGTCAGCATTAGTTTCTACCCTTGTGACATACCACTTCAATATGATTAATGGGGTAAACTTAAAAAGTTACCTAATGGTCTCAAACATTCTCCTAGTGTCTAGTTTGAGAAGTATGACAAGGCTATAATAAGTTATAGTTACAGTCAGGGAAAGGCTGATCATGCCGTTTTTGTGAAGATTTCATATTATGCTGATGATATTATAATTTTGGCCGGTTATATAACATAAAACAGGACTTTTAAAGTTGCTCTTGGTAGACACTCTGAGATAAAGGTTCTTGGTGGCCTATATACTTCTTAGACATGGAAATGTCTCTCTAAGGGAAAGGTATTGTATTTCCAAAGAAAATAGATCCATGACCTATTGGAGGAGATAGCAATACTTAGCAAACCAGCAAAAAATAATATGGAAACCAGTTATAAGCTGGGATTCAACAAAAAAAGGTCTCCCAATAGCCAGTTAGATATATCTAAGGTTAGTTGAAAAACTTATCTAACTGTTCTGTATGAAGTTAGACATCAATTTCTCAGTGAACGTTATGAATCAGTGTATAAAAAACCTCATGGACGAGCATGTGAAAGCTACTTATCAGATCTTAAGGTATTTGAAGATGACTCTGATGAAGGAATTTATTCTAAGAAAAAGCGAATTGAGAGAAGTGTTGAGGTATATATAAATATTAAGTTGGTTGGCTCAATTGTTGAGGCAAGTAAAAATTTTGTGGCATATGCAAATGTGGATCCACTTCAGGCTTTGTGCTTTTGTGAGAATTTGGTAACATAGAGAAGCAAAAATAAATATTTTTATATTGTTACTAAAAGTAGTATAAAAGTTGAGTACTAAACATTATCACAACGTATGTCTAAGGGATTGAGTTAATAAGACTTTTTAAAAAATCAAGAATTCTTATGGAGCACCCTATAGATGTTTTGAGGGACAAGTTGAAAACTGTACAACAACAACAACAAGAAGCCTCATCCCACTAGGTGAAGTCATATACATGGATCGTACAATGCCATTGGGCTCTATCAACAACCTAATCCTTAGATAGGTTGTTAATCAAAAGGTCCTGCTCAATGACTTCATTGAGCATTCTCTTTAGTCTTCATTTGCCCCTTTTTCGTAGGACTTCATACTATTTGATATCTTCCTCGCCAACACTTTTACCAGCCTTATTTGTACATAATTGCATGCATCATGATAGAACAAAGTGTGTGGTGCTTGATACACATATTATTTAAGTGAAACTCAGCAGTGTCAGATCTTAAATCACATTCACATTCAATTTCAAGTAGCTGATTTTTTTGGGTGACAAAGTAGCTGATTGATTAACAAGGTAAGTGTCAATAATGAAGCTTAAAGGCCATATTTACAAGCTACGAATGATTAATCCCAATTAGTTTGAGGGAGACTTATAGCAATCACAAGCTCCCTTGGGTGATCACATGCCATTATTTTCTCAATGCTTCTTGGACTATGCCTTTGGGCATTACCTGCTTTGTCTTCTCTCTCCCCTTCCCTCCCTCTCTCATGTTTGTTTTATTCTTTAAATGAGATAGTATTTTTATGTTGTTTTGGTTGAAAAGCCTAAATTCATGGGATTTTGCTGATCAGTTTAGGATATTCCGATTATATGCTTGTGTTGCCACAATGATAAGACAAAGCAGAGTCAGAGGAGATTCAACTCTGATTGTCCTACAATTTACAATTTCATGTCTTAAATAGATTCTTAATGTTCTTCATGCAATATATTTGGATTCATTTGCCTTCATTTTAATGGAAATTCAAATAAGTTATCTTTTTGGCTCATTTACTCTTACAGGAAATTTGTAGCTTCTCTGAGATTTCCATAATCAATTTTCACTCGATTAACTTCGTATGTTGATTGTCTTCACTCCTCCTGTCCTGACACACAGTGATCTTTCCAAGAATAGCTTCACTGGAGTGGTTCCTTTTTCCATTTCTGAGATGACCAACCTTAACACCCTGTGAGCTAATTATGTTTTTGAAATATATCTTTTCTTTATTATTTGAAATTTTCAATTTGGCATTAATTAATTTTGTTTCCCAACATTTTATGGGTCTATGCAGAAATCTTGCGCATAATCAACTCAATAATCAGCTGGGTGATATGTTTGGGAAACTCACTAAACTCAAACTAATGTAAGTTTGATGATAACTGCTGCATGGATGCTTCCATCACGATTTAAGCTTTTACATCTTTTCCACCTTTTGCATTTAGTTTGAGTTGAGCTAGAATCCATAATAAGCGCACTTTCAGTGGTCTATCAGATAGTGTAGATATGTTGCATATGAATCAGCTTCTGTATTTTTGTTTGAAATTTTTGTTAAAAAATTAATCTGATATGAAAGTGCCTAAATAGGTTTACTAGAACCCGCTGGTGCTCATCTTTAATGTTTGTTTTCCTCTAATGCAGCATAATAAATTTTTTTAGCTAATTCAATAGGTTCCTTTGAGAAAAGCCGTTGTTACTGAAGATTTATGGAAGAAAGCCAAAGACCATGTGTTTTCTGTTCTCCATGAATGAAAATTATTTAAGAGATTCAATAAAATACAATCAGGATTGGGATGATGGTTACTGATGACATTTTAGAAATTGAAGTAAAAGCATTCTCCCTTCCAGTATCCTAAGGTACATAACTATCAGGTTCCTTGAAACATGAGAGTTTTATTAACAATTGCTTATTCAATAATGTATAGGCATTTATCATTCAATTCAATGTCAGGAAATTTGCCGCAGAGTTTAAAATCACTCTTAAGCCTCAAAAAGTTGTAAGAACTTAACTCTTATGAGAGAGAATATTTTTTGGTGACCTTGTTAACATCTTCATATTTGACTTTTTATTTGTCCTTGTTCAGGGATCTTCAAAATAATCAATTCTCAGGTTCAATAAATGTGCTTGCGAACCTTCCACTTGAAGAGTTGTAAGTTCGTGTCTACCTGCATTGTACTATATTTTTCAGATTAATTTTGAATCCTCTTCAATGTATGATTACTTAGCGATATGGCAACCTAAATATTATGTGTAGAATAATCCAAGTGCATGTTTATAGGTAAAAAGCATTCTTTTTCACGAGGAAATATTGTACTCCATATTATTAGATGCAATGAAAGGGGATGACTTGAATTTTCATTGTTGTTATGCCAATCTGTTGTAAAAATGTCTGGTGCACGTAATGTTGGATCGACAATTGGCATATCTAACATTATTATCATGGCAGGAATGTTGAAAATAACAAATTTTCTGGTTGGATCCCAACAAAGCTAAAGAATATAAGTAGCTTGCGGTGAGGATTTAATTGCACTCATATTTGTTGAAAGATGCAGTGCATAGTTGTTCATTTAATTTTATATGTTGATTTCGAAGAACTGGAGGAAACTCTTGGTCAACAGGCCCAGCTCCTCCTCCTCCTGAAAAGGGAATTGGGAAACCTGCTGTTATTGGAATTGTTATAGGAAGCATAGCTTTTGTTTTGCTCGTAGTTAGTGTTGTTGCTGTTGTTAAAAAAAGATCATCTCCACCTACTTCAAGATTTCTTGATGAAGAGCATAACCATCATAGATCTCCTACTCCTCTTGCATCTCAGGAATTATCCAAAAATGTTTCTGGTACTGATGCCCTCTTTTCTAATATTTCCATTTTGCATGATAGCTTCTGATTCTGAGTTTCTTACACCAGCTAATATATTTTTCTTTTTGATAATGCGTGAATGACCTTAGATTACATTGTGTTACTTATATGTTGTAGATTATGACTGTTGAGTGTGAAACAAATAGGCAGCAGATAGGCAGACATACTTTTTTTGATACATCAGGCAGACATACTTCATTTTATGTCTTCTGAAAGTTTCTTCTGTTGGCAGTCAGTGATTAACAATATAATGAATGAACTAATTAGATTACTTGTTCATCTCATCTGGAAAGGATGGTGGAGATCTTGATTTAATGAAACAGGTGGGAGAAACTATGAATTCTTCTGATTTATTCTGATACACATGCAGCTATTTAAGGGGACCATAATCAAAAGGAAACCACTACAATCCCAAAAATAAGGAACAAAAGGGAAAGAAAATTGGCACAAATGAATTACATCAAAGAGATCACCCAATCCCATTGGATCGGTAATTAAAGACTGCAAAAATCAAATTAGAATAATTGAGGAAAGAAACTAAATAAACCTAACAGCTTGGAAATGGCTATGGGATCTCAAGCAATTATGATAGCAATAACTAGCATTCCCCTGTCAGTTGGAGAGTGGATTTAATCATCCTCAACTTGATTGCAAGTTCTTCAAATGTGATACGAGTCAAAGTCCTAGTAAGGATAAAGCAACTTATAGTCCTGTTGGCATCTGAATAAGACCAACATTCCCTTTCTCCTGGATGAAATGCAGTCAATTTTAAAATGTTCTATTATGTTTGATAGGATTTTTGGACTTGCTAGTTTCGCTACACTATTGCATAGGATCTTTAAGGGCTCATCACATTTGATCCTTGTTAACCATAAACCTTTAAAGATAACTCTTCAATACTGCTCCTTGCAACTACTGACTCCTGCTTCTCCGAGTCACCATGTTTTCCCATATATAATTACAATGTCCTAAAGTGGATTTCCTATTAGCGATAGAACCAATATAATAGCTTTGCAAAGGCTTCAACTTCTCAGTTGCTACTCTTCTGGAAAAAGATTCCATCTTCACGTGTTGTTTTAAGGTATCTCATGATCTTGTAGGCAACCTCAATATGTGCTTCAATTAACTTCCTCATTATTGGCTAATGACACCAGTCAGGAAGTTAATGCTGTCCTTGAATAAGTTAGATGAGTTTTCTAACTGGGCTTTGATATCCTTCTGTTACAATAGGCGGACTTTCCTAAGTGAACTTTGTCTTGTAGTCAGCCTCCATGTGGTTTACATCCCAACATTCTATTCCCTTGAGAAGATCGAAGGTGAACTTCCTCTGAAATTTTACAAGTTCTTTCGATGATCTTGCTACTTCCAAGCCCAAAAAGCATTTCAATATCTCAAGGTATTTCATCTCAATATTTTCAGCTGTAGTCCCACTAGGATTTCAATATCAAGGTATTGATTGTCAATATAAACAATCAATACTGCTATCTTCTCATTTGGTTTCTTGACAATTTATCCCTTACGTTTAATGAACATCTTTTCTGAGAGCTTTATTACAATTGATCCTACCATAAGAATAATACTTACTGGTATTGCATCAAGACTCCATCTGCCACATACATGGCCTTTTTCATTCTTCTTGCTTGAAAGCTTCATGAATTTTTGGGGTACCCTATCACTGGATATCTAAGCAATAAAAGCTCGATAAGCTGGAGATAATTTATTATAGTCAACAAACTAGCCTATAGAGTGCTTAGTGCAGGTATTGAACCCTTTCCTCAAAGCAATAGGAATTTCTGAATCACCGTATGCTGTTTTAGAACCCATACCTGGACCTGGAGATGAGTTGTGCTGCGTAGATGGGCTAGGCTCTGTCTCTTGAGCCCTCTTCTTCCTGGTGGAGACAATGAGGTTTTTCTGCTGCTAGTTGTCATCTCCTTGTTCCTGATTTTTAAACCACTTATAAGCGTTGGACAAATTGTCACCAATGAGGGTAATGGACCTGAAGGCTCATGTGAATGATCAAATGTAGGTTCGAACCTGTATTCGACCATCAAGGAAAAGCAGCCTGATGAGTCTTACATCATGATGAAAATATGCTGAAAGTTTTGAATTATTCTGATATTTTCAAATAAACATGCATTACCATGGTCACAAGGAGTCCAAAAGAATTCCGAAAATATAAAAGAACAAAAATGAAAGAAAGTAAGTGAATTACATTAAATAACAGATCCAATCATATAGGATTAAGGAATCGAAGATTGAAAAACGAGGAGGATTAATTTTGGAAAGAAATAAAACATAACCCTCAATGTAAGTTAGAAGTAACAAACAAGAAGCTTTTCCATTTTGTTGTCTTATACAGTCGATATTATCTTCACACTAAATGGTGAAAAATTGACTATGTTTTTTTTATATAAGAGGGAGGATGGAAGCGAGATAGAGGAATGGTGGGAAAATCTTAAGGAATAACTACGTTCCATCCCTCTTCATTTGTACCTTGTATTTTTTGGCCTATTTCGAAGTTGAAAGAAATTTAATTCCAATTCATGTCTCAGACAAAATGGATAGTAATTCTTAACACAGGCAAATCCAACTTGATGTATAGGTAATTAAATACTATCTGAAATATTTGAATAGTTCCATATTCGTAATAAGAACCAAATGACAATGACCTTTTAATCCTTACTCCTTATAATTCTAATCTTCTTTCCCATTATTCCATTTCCTTGTTTGAAAAGACGTCTGTATATGCATTAGTCACTCACATAGTTGATTGGAAATTCACTTTTGCCTGAATTGACTCAACCATATATTGGTGACAGAATTTAATCCTTCGGATTCTGCTTTGATTGACATTAAGGCGTTACCAGAAGTTCCATCATCTAGTGCGAGGTCATCGGCTTCTGATTGTGTACAAACCTTGGACGATGACGAGATTGCAAATCGTCTAAATGCTGCAAGAAGCATCTCGATTGGTGTTGTTCATCATTTTCCATTTGCAGATTTGCGGGTTGCTACTGGTAATTTTGCATCAAGTCGCCTTATTGGGAAAGGATCCATTGGATGTGTTTACCGGGCAAAATATGCTGATGGACAGGTACATTCTGCTTGACTACATCATGTATAAACTGATCATGGGCTCTTTAATGCGTTGCCATGGCAAAAATTTATAAGTTGTTTCATTTCATAATTATCAATTAACTTTAAAATTTATTTGGTAAATTCATGATATAAATTACAAATTGAGCTTCCTTTCCTTTTTTTTGTTCACCATGACATGATACTTCTCTTGTTCTTTTTATAAGAGCTAAAAATTTGAATTGCCTTAATCTTTTTTATAAGAACCTGATAAGAATTGTCTAAGAATTTAGTGATTTTTTTTTTGTCTCCATTTTTGCCCCTTCATCTTCTTTCCATACTACGTTGTATTTCCTACTTTCCATCATTATTACTCTATTTCTCTCTCTCTCTCTCTCTCTCTCTCTCTTACTTGGCTTCTTATAAATAAAGACATATTTGGAAAAAGAAGTTTATTGGAGACATACTTATTATATTTAACTAATTTTAACCACTTTCTTATACCGTAAATTCAGTTATTTAGCTTTAATAAATAGGAACAAAGGGAGTAGTTATCAATCTACAACCAAATGGATCATAGAAAAGATTATTGCAAGTATTTGGCTTGAGATTTTACTTAGTTGATTTTCATGCTTCGTATTTTTTTCCTGGTTGTTGAAACAAAATTGTAAGTTAAAGCCATTCCTTCCGCTAAATAAGCATGAACGAGGTTTTAACGTGGGTTTGGAACAATCTTGGATGTAAATAGAAAAATGATACTCCTCTGGTCCTTATTATAAGACATCAACAGTGTATTGGGTTGTTTTTATAAAGCACTTACTTGTTTCCAAGGAGCATTAATTGTTTTTTTTCATATATGCCCATTATTAATGGGGGTAGTGGGTGAAAGTAATAATAATATAATATTAGAATTTAGTGTAATTAATAGGGGTAATATTGAAAATTACTTAAATTTTAGGACAACTTTATTGACTTTAACTGTTTTTATTGGTTTGTGAGAATTGTTAGTTGGTGACTTATAATAAGGACAAGAGGGAGTAACAATTATTTTTCACTCAGAGAAGTTTATACTGTTTGTTTTTTCAGGTTTTAGCTGTGAAAAAACTTGACTCTACCAAATTCCTTGGCAGCTCTCCAGAGGAATTCTCTCAGATTATAACAAAAATTTCCCGTATTCACCACCCAAATATTGTTGAACTTGTTGGTTATTCTTCAGAGCAAGGAGACAACATGTTAGTATATGAGTATTTCCGAAATGGCTCTCTTCATAAATTTTTACATGTGTCAGACGACTTCAGCAAGCCACTAACATGGAACACTAGAGTCAAAATCGCACTAGGCACTGCTCAAGCAATCGCGTAAGTGGACATATTCTTTTGACACAGCTGCTAGATTCTCTCTTTTACTCTATCTCTGTTCAACTGTTTTATTTATTTATTTATTATTTTTGTTTTTGTTTTTGTTTTCGTTTTCTAGTATGAACAACGCTTTCATGCATATACTTGTAGAGTTTATGCAGTGTTTTGCTCATTCTTGTGATATAGAATACATCATAACTTGTTTCTGGTGATCTCCTTTATTTAACTTTGGACTATACATCCATCAACATATTAAAATATGAAAAGTTATCGTTTCTAAGTTATAAAAAGGGTGGCCTAATGCTCAAGGCTCCCACCAGGTAGGGTTTGGGGAAAGATAGATGTACACAACCTTACCCCCATAATTGGAGAGGCTGTTTTCAGGATTTGAATCCATGACTTCCAAGTCACATGGTAGCAACCTTATAGTTGCGACAAGGCTCCCTCTTATCGTTTTTAAGTTATATTGCATGGAAATTTCTTCTTTATTAAAAATTGACTATTACTATCAACTTGTTACTGATCTTCATTGCAATGAATAAAATGTCTTTAAGCATTGAGTGAATATTAGTGCCACTGGCTCTATTCATTTATGAGATACAATTTAAATACTCAGATACCTGCATGAGAGCTGTTCTCCACCTATAGTTCACAGGAACATCAAGTCTTCCAATATTGTGCTCGACAATGAATACAATCCTCATCTCTCAGACTGTGGCTTGGCATCCTTCCATCAGGTTTTCCCTTTTCTTATCCCTCAAGTATTGTAAACTTATTTACTCTTCGTGAGTGTCAAAGTTGAAGTGGTTTTATTTTTTAGGGTTTACATATTCCTAAAATGGGAAAGATTAAAGTTGCATGGTTTTCCCCTGCTTTTGCTGCTGCCTTAACATGTTTATTGTTATTTGTTAAGTCTACCCAGGATTGATCCCATTTTGGTCTTTATGTTTGTTTCATCAGTCGTATTCCTTTATATGAATCCTATCAACTTTCTTGGAAATCCTGTCTATTGAATTACATTCTAAAGTGGTACACGATGATACTTCGGCTTTTTGGTAATTCAGTTACTTGGTGCTTTCACTCAGTGATTTGGTCGGAACTGCTCTGATTAATCTACTATAGTTTATGTCGAGAAACCCATTGGTGTTGATTGAAACAATATTTTGAAAAGTAATATGAGTGTCTTTAGAAATGCAAATAGCGGTATCCAATGGGTTTTTAAAAATACGCTCAGATCAAGGAATGAGACTAGCTACCTAGTATTTATGATGGTAGGGCTAATAGAGGGATTGTGAAAATTAGTTAGGCGCTAAATATGGCTAACATAATATCTAACTACAAACACTGGATAGACACTAGTTCTCCAGTCATTGTATCTTGTAGGCGACCTTCCCTATCCTTTGAGTCATCTTCTAGGGTCAATTTTATCTTGTAACTTGTTCCTCAAATGAAAATTTGTTGAGGCTGTTTCTCCTTAAGGGGATGAAGTTCATAAACTAGATTCCTCTGCCATGAGTTCTCTCTATGCCTTCCTGTTAGCATTTTGGGCCATGTGGTTTTGTGCTTTTTGTAGGTGATGCTTAAGCTAGTCAATTGTTGCCTCTCTTTTAGACTCCTGTCCACTAGGTCATTGGCTGAATCTCCTTCTACATAGGCAAATACACCGGTGGTGCATTTCCATAGATAACTTATGAAGGAATCTTACCAATTACAGAATGGTGGGTGTACTGTACCAGCATTTAGCCAGCGGAATCAACTTGAGCTGTTGACTTGGATGTTCTCCTGTCAAACACTTTAGGTTGAACTCCATTCATCTATTGAGCACCATTTAATTTGATCAGCAGTTTGGAGATGGTAAGCTGAGTAGAGTAATATTTTCTCATGCAACTTGATGAGCTCCTTCCAAGACCTCTGTCACTTTGGTTTCGGGAAATTAGTGGAGCTGGATCTCATTGTTTATGAAGACTTATGCCACTTCCACGGCTATGAAGTGGTGTTGTAAGGCCTTGAAATGGACTGTTTTGCTCAAGAGGTCTACTACCACTAGGATGTTAGGAGTTCCCCACGTCCTCTTCTGGTATATTCCAGAAGAAAGACTCTCAAAGAATATTAGTTATGAGCAGTTATGTTTTCTGACAGTTTAGGGAAGTTAGTCACAGGAGTTATTGTTTTCTTATCCTTTTAGGTTGCAGTTATGTTAGGAAGTTACTAGTACTTAACTCTATAAATATTTGTAATGTATTCTTATGCAGTTATGAGAAAATATAATGAAATACTTTGTTCATTGGCTAGAGTACAGATCCTGGCTTTAGAGTTCTCCCCTTTTTTCCTACTTAATTCTAGTTTCTGAACCTAAGATCTATCATTTGGTATCAGAGCAGTGGATCTCTGGACCTGTAATTCATCATCATGGTTAATACCCGTAATTCATCATATGAGGCTAATCTTCTAGAAAACCCACCCACTTCCAATCCTCAAGATGACCCGGCTGTAATTATGATTCAACAGCCTACGTAAACAGCACCAGACGCGTTACAGCAACAAATGGCAGCCATACTCTCACAATTGAGTATGATGAATTCAGAGATTAATGCATTAAAGAGACAAAAGACACCTGTCATGATTCACGGTGAATCAAGCAACAACGCCAGAGAGGCTTACGGAGAACATGAAGAGGCTGAAAATGATCCACCTTGGTGGAGTAAAAACCCCTCCAGAAGACCATATTCTTAGGTAGAATTTCCAAAGTATGAGGGAGGAGATCCACGAGGATGGGTGCTAAAAGCTGAGAAATATTTTCGTTATTATCAAACACCGGAAGAACTAAAAGTCGATGTGGCAGCCATGAACCTTGAGGGTGATGCGTTGGATACATTCACATGGGTGTCATCGGGTAGGACGATTAGATTCTGGGAAGAATTAGTCCAAGTATTTCAGGAACAATTTGGACCGGCTGAATTCCAAAATCCTGATGTTCATCTGTGTAGCATTAAACAAGTTGGGACTGTTAGTGAATACAAACAGGAATTTGTCCAGCGCCAGTCTCGTGTACAAGGGTGGCCGGAGCATTGCCTTTTGGGAGTTTTCATAAACGGGCTGAAAGAGGAATTCCAAGCCGACGTAAAGATCCAGAAACCACGGACAGTGTATAAAGCAGTGAGTTTGGCTATGGAGTTCGAGGCAAAGTCGCAGACGCAGCAACCTACGAGACCGATTCAACGAACCCAACACCCACGTAATTCAGAATTTAATAATACGTGGCGAGAAAATAGGAGTTCACTGCCACGTCAGCCCTGGGACCAGTCCAACCAAACGCATAATACGGTTTCCACTTATAATAAACCGTTATCCACTCCTTCAGCAGTTACACAGAATCAGCATGGAATCACGCCCTCCGCAAATTTTCACGACGCACAGCGTCAATATCGAAGAGAAAAAGGGCTCTGTTTTAAATGTGGTGAGTGATTTGCTCCTGGGCACCGTTGTAATTCGTCAAGCCTAAAAATAATGGAGATTGCTGAAGAGGCGGAAGATTCCCCAGAGATTATGGTAGAAGATCAAACTCTCAGCGAAAATTTTGCAGAGATTTCCCTACATGCTATTCTCGGCAACTCGTCAGCTTCTACGATGAAAGTCAAAGGAATTCTGCAAACCAAAACCATTCTCATCTTGATAGACAGTGGCTCTACACATAATTTCATCTCCGACAAAATAGTAGTAGCTTTGAATTTACAGCCTATTCCTATCCCTTCCTTCGGTGTCCAAGTTGGAGATGGCAGTTACCTTCCCTGTGATTCCATTTGTAAGCAGTTGGAGATTAAGATTCAGGAATTAACCATTAAGGACGATTTTTTCCCATTCACGTTAGGGAACGTTGACATGGTCCTTGGCATCAAATGGTTAGCATCTTTAAACACAGTGGAGGCAAATTGGAATAAGCTATTTATGGTTTTTTGGGCGGACAATAAGAGATATAAACTCCAAGGAATTCCGAGACAGGTAACTTCGGCTTCCTTACACAGCTTTGTATGTGGCGAACTTGTTCAAAGATTTGATCAATTAGAAGAAGTGTTGAATTCTTTCTCATCTTTGTTTCAAGAACCTCAAAAATTGCCTCCATTCAGACAGCATAGCCATGCTATTCCTCTTTACCCCAATGCTGTCCCTCCTAACATACGCCCATACAGATACCCTTTTGCTTGATGTGATCTTGGTTGTAGTGGATAGATTTAGCAAATATGCACATTTTCTGGGCCTTACTCGTCCCCTAACTGCTAAGACTGTGGTCGCTGCATTTTGTAGAGACATAATTCGTCTTCATGGCATTCCAAAATCTATCATTTCTGATAGGGACCCTTTTTTTTTAAGTTCCTTTTGGCAAGAAATGTTCAAACTCTCTGGCACCAAACTTAAAATGAGCACCTCTTATCACCCCGAAACTGATGGTCAAACGGAGGTTGTAAACAGATGCCTGGAAACTTATCTGCGTTGCTTTTGTCAGGATCATCCAAAAAGCTGGTACAACTTTCTACATTGGGCGGAGTTTTCCTATAATTCTGCGTATCACACTTCTACAGGTTATACCCCATATAAAATTGTGTATGGCAAGGATCCCCCAACGCTCATCCCATTTGTACAGGGTTCTACTCCTATTGCTGAGCTGGAGGATTATTTCACTGAAAGAGATGCTACTCTGGACTTAATAAAGTCTGATTTACTAGCTGCCCAAACTCATATGAAACAGCAAGCAGATTCTCATCGCCGCCCTCTGGAATTTCAACCTGGTGATCTGGTTTTTCTACAAATCCAGCCATATCGACAGAAATCAATTTCAGTCCCGCGGTTTCACAAGCTGTCCGCCAGATATTATGGCCCTTATCCAGTGATTCGTCGTATTGGCACTGTTGCTTATGAACTTCAACTCCTACCTGGATCACGGATTCATCCTATTTTCCATGTTTCCTTACTTAAACCAGCACATGGTTGTGAGTCTCAAATTTCAGTCCACCCTCTTCCTCTAGCCGACACTTGGGAATTTACTCTTCAACCTCAAAAGGTGTTGGACTCACGCATAACGGATGTAGATGGAACTCCTCACATTGAATTATTAATCCAGTGGACTGATCGCTCCCCAGAAGAATCAAGCTGGGAACATTATGACTCCATTACTACTCAATTTCCAGATTTTCGCCTTGAGGACAAGGCTTATTTTCTAGGGGAGGGTATTGTTAGGAGTTCCCCACGTCCTCTTCTGGTATATTCCAGAAGAAAGACTCATAAAGAATATTAGTTATGAGCAGTTATGTTTTCTGACAGTTTAGGGAAGTTAGTCACAGGAGTTATTGTTTTCTTATCCTTTTAGGTTGCAGTTATGTTAGGAAGTTACTAGTATTTAACTCTATAAATATTTGTAATGTATTCTTATGCAGTTATGAGAAAATATAATGAAATACTTTGTTCATTGGCTAGAGTACAGATCCTGGCTCTAGAGTTCTCCCCTTTTTTCCTACTTAATTCTAGTTTCTGAACCTAAGATCTATCATAGGATGATTGGTCTGATTTGGTTATCCTTACAATGAAATCCATAGGCGATGAATCCCTAACCAATGGGCCAGGCTAGGCTTGTCACTAAATCATGGCTGAGGTGTTTTTTTTTTTTTGGGGGGGGGGCGGGCATCAGGAGATATTGTGGGTCGTAGTAGGGTCAAAAGAAGGGAAATTAATTAGGAGCAATGGTTGGGAGAGACTAGCCTCTTGATTAGATATGCGTATGTTCTCTTTCATCTTGTCTGCTGCATGTAGCTGAAAATTAAACTTGCACTCTAGATTATTTTCCATGTTTAAATTCTTAATTTGGAATTGAATTCCATCAATAGAACTCAGTCGGGATAGTGACTGGAATTGGTTATAAGTTATAACAGATAAACTACCCTTTCAGTGAAATAGTGACGAGTCTTTTGTAAGTCCTGGTTATACTTGATGCTCTTTATTTGAGCCTGCTGTGGAAATACTGAAGCAGTTGTATTTTATGTCATGGGTCAACTCTTAATAAGGCTGCTTTTTTGATAGTGACTAGGAAAAAAAACTAGCGTTCCCTTCTTGATAAGGCTTCTACCACCTCTTTTTCTCCCTTCCATACATGATTTCTTAGTCCAAACCCCACCATTTTATGGATCCATCATTTTCACTATTCTGAAAATATCACCTGCTTTAAGAGGAACTTCAAGGCTATAGGTTATCTGTTTTGGTAATGAAGTGCTGCCCACATACATAATGCTTTCATTATTTCACCACAAAAAAAAAAAAAAGATTTAAATATTTTTTAATTCCTTTTCGAGGGGCACATGGATTTACTTGCAAAAGCAATCGAACGTCCATTTCATTACTTGTCTTGGTCAGGCGACACTGGGCTAGTGGACACCACTTCTTGGATCGCCCCTATATCTTGTGACAGTCTGTCGCTCATATCTAGAAAGCATTGTACTTTTATGTCATGATGAAAACTTTCCTATTCATTATAAATCTTTGTTTCTTCCCAGCGCCTTAGCCAAAATCTTGGGTCAGGATATAAAGCCCCTGACTGTTCAATACCTGAGGCTTATCCCTTGAAGAGTGATGTGTACAGCTTTGGGGTAGTCATGCTGGAGCTGTTAACAGGTCGAAAGCCTTTGGACAGGTACTTACTTACATATGATCCCTTTTTTTGGGCTGTCACAGTCCATGCAATACCTCCATGTCACATGTGAAAATGTTTTGTTGCTTCCTTCTTTTTCCTGAATCTTCAGGTCGAAGCCAATATCAGAACAATATCTTGTTCTTTGGGCCGCCCCTCAGCTTCATGACATTGTTTCATTGTCAAACATGGTGGATCCTTCCTTGCGAGGACTTTACCCTCCTAAATCACTCTCAATGCTTGCTGACATCATTGCTCTTTGTGTTCGGGTGAGTCAAACTTTATAGTATATTATATTGTTTTAATTAAAATATGATGACTGTCTTATAAAAAAAAAAAAAAAAAGATGACTGTTAGTCAGTTTGGGTCCAGTCCAACTTAGAGTTTATGCTCAGTCTATTTAGTCATTTGTAACTTTCATGGGAGGTTATCAATGAGACGATAGACTAAGTTGGATGGAGCCACACAAGAAAACTGCTCTGAGGGTTCCTGACTGGTGACGTCTCTCGTCCGTTACCATCCTTGTGCCCACCACCCAGTCAGAAATTATTTTTTCAGTTTCCGATGTTGTACGATATTGTATATGCTTATGTGGCTTTAATTTAGAATTAGTCTTACAGGATCTGCATCTAATATGTTTTTATCCTTTAATGGTAGTTTCATATTGGCACAATACCGTTGTTAGGACATGATTATGATCGCATTAAGGTCTAATAATGCTAACAAATACATATGTTTTCTTCTTCTTTCTAACAGCGTGAGCCGGAATTTCGACCAGCAATTTCGGAAGTGGTTCTCTCACTGGTAAGACTAATTGAGCATTCAAATATGAACATGAGAGAGGATATGAATCTTGGGATGGATGATAGTGATGACTGGCATTTTAGGTGAAAATTAGATGTATAGTTTCAGAGAAGAATTAAAACATCCTCTTTGTAGTTGTAAATATGAGCTTTGACTTTCCACTTCCTAGGCTTAGATTACTAATTTCAAATTACATAGAATGTACAAAGTAATTGATGCATATTTTTTCTTGTTCAAAGTTTAATTCAAAAGGAAAAAAAATGTTGATCTGTTTCCTCCTAATCTTGTTTTTTATAATGATTTCTGCAAAAGCAAAAAATAGAGGAGTTAACAACCAGTTTAGATTGTAAAACATGAATTAAAAAGATGAATTTTGGAATAAGAAAATCTCAATATTGGTGGGTTTGTTTGATGCACACTTGCACAGAATACAATGAACAGAGGAGGTGGCAGGTTTCATCTATTTTAATTTAGCTCCCTGAGTCCCTGTCTAACATTAACGAATATATATTTATATATTATAATTAATAAACAAGGGAAAATGACACAAAAAGGACTTTGAAATTATAAAATTTTAAATTAGGTTTTTACAAGAATTGATAAAGTAATAACAAGTTTACAACTCATTTTATAAGAAATACATAATTTAGAATTTTAAAATTCTTTTTATGTCAGTTTTTCAATAAACAATGGAATAAAATAAAAATAATTTTAGTGGAAAAATTCGTTAGAAAGGCCTAATAAATTTTGGTACACATTGCCGAGTACTCTAATCCAGTCATTTAGGTCATTCTCACGTGGGTATTAAAAAAAAAAAAAAAAATTCAATGGATCCCCAATTTTTCATTAATTAATGATCAAGAAATCATTCTCACCTGATAAAATTGTGGGTTTATTGGGACCATTAATGGTGTGGCTCATCCAGAAAGTCTTCCCCAATCAGAAATGGATTTCCCACATTCACTTTCCGGTGCTCCTCGGCGCAACCGCCATGATGCCACCGGCCACTACCGTCAACTTCAATTGTTGGATCGTTGTTGGGGATATTTAATTACTTCGTCTATAATTATCGGAAGAAATAGTGGCGCAGCGTTACAATTATGTTCTTTCGGCTGCCCTGGATGCTGGCACCGCCATCATGACGCTTCTTCTCTTCTTCACTCTTACCATGGAGAATAGGACCTTGGATTGGTGGGGTTCGGCTGGCGAGCACTGCGATCTTGCCGCGTGTCCTACGGCCAAGGGTATATCAGTTCCTGATTGTCCTGTACTGATTATGTTGTTTTTTTAATCAAGTTTGGTAACAAAATCGTCTGAAACAATGCTTCTGTAGATTCTTGTTGGATTAGCCGTGTGCTTAATGTTGAAGGGGGTATCGTTGCTCTCCATTATCTTATTTATCAATTAGGTTTTCCTTATGAATTCTTCAAGTTTTAGTAAATTTTTATTTTTATTAAGTTGTCTGAAATCAGTGCAAACTCAGCGATTACAGCTAGTCATTATGGCTCTGTTTTATTTATTTATTCTAGATCCCCTCCATCATAAATGTGGTTAAGATAGGATTGTTACGTTCTTGCATCAACACTCACTAGTACATGATTCGATTCAGTTGGCGCTAGCTATATTTACCGCTAACCAAAAGACACTAAGCTAGTCGCAGTATAATATGCTTCTGAACGTTTTTTTAGTATTTTTTAAAGAATATAATTAAAAAATTATGTCAAATGGAGTTCATTAAAAATAGGGTAAAAGTACAAAAATACATATAAACTTTTATTTAAAGAGCACCCAATACTATATACCTTTTTTTTAGGTATAAAAGCACCCATGAACTCTTAAAATTGGTGCAAAAATAACGCTACCGTTAAAATGGTTTAACAGAGGTTAGTACAATATGAAAATATCAAAATAACCCTGAACAAAAAAAAAAATAAATCGAGGAACTGCAAATCTACAAATGTGCAGAATGGAAGGGACCAATCAAAACAACCATTGCCAAAAAAATAAAACAGTTTTTTACTCGAGAGAGACACTTACAAGCAAAATTAAGGTCCAAAACAGATGAAGATTGGGATGATGAAGAGGAATTGGTGCCACGGAAGAAGAGGGAAGCAGTGGCTTTGTCGAACAAAAGGGCACAGACCCTGAGTTAGACTTGAATTTGAGCCCTAGATTTGAAATTGTTGGGTCTGATGAAGAAATCCCAGGGAAGCGAGGAACTGAACAAAGTTAGCGTAGGTGGAGTGGCCGAGCCAAGTCCACCATACCCCTCGGGATTCGAGTTTGCGCGTCGTTCATATCCATGGCTGTCGTCACCCAAGTAAGGCCATCATCACCTCAAATTTCAATTGCAAATATATATGAAGTAGAAAAGTAGCGTGTTATTCCCAGATTTCAATTGCAAATCAATTATTGACGTGGGAGGTAAAAACAAATGAGGGGAATACTACATAAACATACATATCTACGTATAATTGCTTAGATGTGCAAAATCAGTGAGCAAGGTGCTTCAACCATATTCTCCTTAGCTTTAATAACAAATCTAGAAGATCTATCGTTCTTCTCCCTCTTTAACACACAAAGTCAAGCAGATCTGCCGTCCTTCTCACTTTTGAACACACAAAAATTTGGTGACTGGGCATTGGGAAAGGAAGGTCTCGAGAGAGGAAAGAAGATCGATCTCTATCATCCTAATCTCGTAGTCCTCTGGTGTGGTCTGCAGTGTGGCCGCGACGCAACTGTCTCTTAGTGCTCTCTCGCATATGGGTTTGCCGGAGGTGGAGTTAGGAATGGCGGGAGGAAGGATGGAGGTTACCGGTGACTATGGTGAAGGATGGAGGCTGCCGACAACAATGGGGAAGAGGAAGGTGGAGGTTCTGATATGAGAGATCGAAGAAGAAGGGAGAAGTACATGATGATGAAAGAAAGAGAGAAGGTTCCGAGCAAAAAAGAAAGAGAGAAGGGCATTAGAGGAATTTAGAAAAAGTTTGGTATTTTTATTTTTTTTTAAATGGCGTGGGGCCCACCCTTAAAGTAACGACAATTAAGCCATTTTAACGGTAGTGATATTTTTGCACCAATTTTAAGAGTTCATGAGTACTTTTATATCTAAAGAAAACATATGGTGTTGGGGGCTCTTTGGGCAAAAGCCCATGTGCATTTTTGCACCTTTACCCTTAAAAATATATCAACCCTTCCGAAAAGCATAAAGTCCTACCAAGTTGCCAAATCATGATTGGTTAACATGTAAAACAAAAATCATTCTCACCTGATAAATTTTTCAATGGATCCCCAATTTTTCATTAAGTAATGATCTAGAAAAACCCAGTTTTTCAGTTATTGATGTATAGACTGAAAATAAATCCAGAGAAAACAATATACATGATCAGTTGCTCCTGAATCAATGATCCAGGAGATGGATGATTTAGATATTGAGATACCTTCAGTTGAAGCAGAAACAGAGGCAGAGAAATGATTGATCAAAGATGAAGACTTGACCAAAGATGGAGAGTTGAGAAGACTGAGGAAGCGTTGATATTGCTCAAAAGATAACTGAGGCAAGATAGTGGTTGGTAAGGACGTGGAGTCTGGAGATGAAGCAGGAGCAGAAGTAGATTTAGGAACAAGACTAGAACCTTGAGTGCCAACTTGATTCACCATAGGAGAAGAACCATTTCTAGCAACAGAACCACTGCGAAATTTGAAACTAGGAGGGAAACCGTGCTTCCTATAACAGGTAGCTTCAGTGTGGCGAGGCTTACCACAATGAGAACTTTGCTTTTGTGGCTGACCAGGAGAATTATACCGGGGAGTATTAGCCATCAAAACTTTCGAATCAACAGGAAGAACATGAGCAATTGGATGAAGCTCATGTTCTTGTTGAGTAATCAACGAGAACACACGAGTAATAGAAGGTAGCGGGTCCAACAACATAATTTGTAATTTGGTTGAATTATACTGTTCATTGAGACCTTTCAAAAACCTAATCACTTGATCTTCTTCTCGGTGACTGAGAGCAGTACTGATCGAACCACAAGAGCACGATTTCAACAGACGGATTTTGCTCATCTCGTCCCAGATGAGTGAAATATTCACTTTCATTGAGATTACCTTGTTTCAGGTTGCATATCTCCTCTTGAAGGTCTAAAAGTCGAAAGAGGTCCAATTGAGAGAATCTGGAACACAAATCAGTCCAAATCTCAGAGGTAGAGTCGAACCAGAGTATACTATTGGCGATGGTTGGAGATAGCGAACGAGTGAGCCAACCTTGAACAAGGCTGTTGCAACGTTCCCATGCCGGAAAAGTAGGATCAATTGACGGCGAAGGAATCAAGGATCCATCAATGAATCGAAGTTTATTCTTCGAAAGGAGTGCCATATGCATTGCTCTGGCCCAACTGTGATAATTTGCGCCATCAAGAGGAGGAGCAACGAGTACGAGCGCCGGGTTTTTATTTGGATGAATGTAGAAAGGAGAAGATGGATCGGTCACAGGAATAGGTATGGCGGAAACAATGGAAGAAGAGGTGGTTTGAGAAGGTTGATCAGAAGGTGAAACAGACGCCATTGAAGCCGATGAGGAAGGAGAAGGCAAGAAATGGCGAAAGTGAAGATGGGAGAAAAGATGGGTAGGTAACAGGGTCGGGAAAGAGAAAAAAAATTAGAAGCCTCTAGATACCATGTAACTAGACATTTGTGAAAAGAAGAATGAATTGAATATTATTGAATAATGAATGTGTTTATATACATAGAGATAAGACAAAATGAACACAGCCCAATTAACTATGTATAACAACTTACAATAGAAACCATAACTGAACTAATACAATCTTGAACTAACTAATACAATGTCCAATAGCTATGTTACACCTGTCAGGATCTCTTACAGGATCCAGAAAAATACAGAAGATTGGTAGGTTGTTTAATCTATTTTACTGTAACCCACCTGACATATCTTTCCCTGTGCAGCCATTTAGACAATACATGCAAACTCCCATGAAAACACATATGGTAGTAGCTCTTAATGTTGTTAAATACTTGAAGCAGAATCTTGGAGTTGGTGTTCTCATAAGCTTAAGAGAAGGCTTGATGTTAGATTGCTTTTGTGACTTTGATTGGGGAGCTTGTAGCACTATGTGTAGGTCTGTGACAGGTTATCTGTTGAAGCTGGGTGGATCTCTGGTGATGTGGAAAACCAAGAAACAACACACCGTTTCAAAGTCTTTTGCAGAGGCAGAATACAAGGCTCTTGGATCTACAGTGTCTAAGGTAGTTGGGGTTGTTGGGCTGTTGATGGAATTAAACATTTAATCATTCCAGTGCTGTAAATGTACATTGTGATAGTTGTGCAGCGATACATATTTCCTCAAACTATTTCATGAAAGAACTATACATGTTGAGATAGACCTACATTTTGTTAGAGAAAAGTTGGAGTAAAAGATGATCAACCTGCAACATGTGAAATCTGCATATCAGCAAGCTGATATTCTCATTAAAGCTGGGTCTAAAGATGTTCGGAGTAGATTGCTGGACAACTTAGGAGCCATTGACATCTATAGGCCCCAATTTGAAGGGACTGTAAGAATTAGTTAGTTAGAGTTATTATTAGGCTTAATGTTGTGCATTTGGGTCAGGGTCTTAGGACTGTTGTGTGGCCCAATTCGTTGAGAAGTCTGACTGTATAATATATATAGTGGGTTTTGTGTATTGGAATATTGTAGTCATTCATTCAGTTGCATCTGTTATAAAACTGATAAGAATAAGATAAGAGATTATAGAGAGAGAAATTCTCATTTCAACTGTATCTTGAATAGTTACAGAAGACCTCTATTTATAGAAGGAAAATGAGACTTTAGTGTAATTTCCACCTCTGGGTCATTTGGTGTAGTTTTCCCCAAAGTACAAAACTATTCATTCACGGATTTGCATTCCCGTGAATGTTATAATTGGCTGTGGGTCCCACCAAATAGTAAATCACTATGCGTGGTACTATGCATGGGTCCCATGTCATCTTGTAATATTTGGAGACCGGGAGTCAATGGACATCCACATAATAAGTATATTCATAACACTCCCTCTTGGATGTCCTTTTATGAATGTGCCTCGTTAAAAACTTTAACTAGGAAAAAACCAGTGGGATAAAAACCTAGCCAAAGAAAAGAGTACATCATCCATTAATACACTATCTAGTGTTGCCTCATTAAAAACATTTCTAGGAAAACCCAATGGGACAAAACCTAGATAAGGGAAAAAGAGTGCAGCATGTATCGTCTCCCCCTCTTGATTACATCAGTTTTGCTCCCCCTGATGATTAAATAATTTTTAATGTCTTTTGAGCATAACTCTCTTTATGTCATCAAGTATTCTGTTGTTCACTTATAGAACAATTATAGAAACGCCAAATTTGATAAATCATTGAATACCTTTAAAATTTAACTCTTTCAAGTAAAATCACAATAATCATTTCATAAATATACATGTGCATATAAAATTTTAATAAAAGTTCATGAAAATGCACACTCTAATTGCTTCTGGCAATATATGAACTTATCATTATTTTCGAAAATTTGATGCTTCTAGCATCTTGAGTCCTTCAAAGACTTATGCTTCTGGCATATTTAGTCCTTCAGAGACTTGTGCTTCTGGCATACTTAGTCCTTCAGAGAACATATGTTTCTGGTGCCTTACGTCCTTAAGGACATGTGCTTCTGGCACACACTAATATATTGTGGCTCATGATCCTCATTATCATTTATTACAACATATGCTATCATTTAAACATAAATATTATCAACGTCGATATCATTTTCGGTCCCATCGGATTTCATTTATTGAGATCTCTTTATATTCACATATATTAGGTTCCTGGGTCTCTTCTAGGACCATAATATTCAATTCTAGAAATAACATCTCTTCTGGAGATAACATCTCTTCAGGAGATGACTCTTCTGGAGCTTTTCTTAATTATCCTCGATTTTATCATCTATATTCTTATAGCTTCTTTTCTCATTCGAGGATTTTTATCTTTAAAATTGATGGACCTGCAACACTTCTGGTGTGCTTTATAACAATTCATACAGGAGCATTTGTAGTTGGGACATGTGACTTTGTCACTTTCTTTAGGTCAGTGAATGCTTATGGCATTCGATTAACTAAACTCTGCAACTGAATTATCTGGCTCATGACCAAAAGCCAATTTTACAGGGAGAATTTTGTTGGCTTATATAATTGCTGCAAATATATATAAACAATGTTCTCATAATCATTGATCTACTCATATATGATTTCTGGATCATTTAATCTAGAAAATTGCGCGCATAATATATTGCAAATTTCTAGTTGCAAACATCACTGCAAACTTTGCAAACCTATAATCTCACATCTAATCTTTCAATTTGATATATTTCCAGAGATCCATTTCCAATAATTATTTCTATCTGAGAACAAGCAACACATAATATATGACTCGGATGATCAAACAAGTCATGCCAACTTTCCATATGATTTATCATCAAATCTAATATTTATTTTGGGGGAATCAACACAGAAACATTCACAAAGAATTATCACATAAATATTCACACTTGATATATATCATTCCCCCCCTCAAGTGTGAGACCTTAAAAATTAATTCATGGAATTTCCATACAATATTCCATAATAATAGCATATATGATATCTATTTCATTAAAATTCCACAGATTTCTTAATGCATTATCAATGCATAATTTTGTTACTTCTGGTAACAAAATTTTCATTTTCCAGAATCGACAAACAAATATATATTAAATACAAAATCATCAAATGGATCACTGCAGATTCACGAGCGCAATACTGTGTAATCATAGATGCATCACTGTGGAATCACAAGTGCAACAACTCGAATTGTCGTATGCATTTAAAGTCAAAAAGGTTCTAAGCTCGTGTTTTATAGGGAGCAGATCTGCAGAGATTTAACAGAACTGCGCAAATCTGCAGAGATTCAATAAGATTTAATTCGGCTATAAATAGAAGAAGGCAAAAGAACATGCCTCACAAACACACAAGCATTTGATAATATCAATTACCAGATACTCACATATTTCTCTAAATTCTATTGTCATGGCAGGACCAAACAATTTTATCCCAGTTTCTGATACATCTGAAACAGCATTACTTGATGCTTTGTTGTATGATGATCAGCCCAACATGTCATTTACTTCTTTGTTATCTTCTAATCATTTTGAGATGTTTATTCCTCCTACTATTCCTATTTCTGCTTCAAATGTACCTACTTCTCCCCCAAGAACAAGTGTTCTTCCTCAATCTACAAGGATTGAAGGTACAACTGAAGCAGATTCATCAAGAAGGCCTGTTAAAAGGTGTAGAACTATGGCCGAACTGATGGAGTCTACCAGTCAAGTTCAACCAATAGTCACAACAATCAATGAGCCAGCACTCACAAACTAGCAAACAACCACCAGCCAGCCATCAACAACCAGCCAGCCAGCCAGCAACAATCATCCAACCAACAACTACAAGCTAATTAGCAACTACTAGCTTATTGGAATGTAGTTGCTCTCATGTTTTACAGGAAATTATACATATCAACGGACTTCAATATCATAAACTTGAAGTTCACGGAAGGAAGATAGGTATGATTTCCCATGCTGTTTTATTTGAAAATGTACAGGATAAATCTTACAGTACTGACAGGTTTCCAATGTTTGATTTTAGTAATAAAAATTTTGGAGAAATCAAACATTTTCTGACACAGTATTGTATAGATTTACAAGCATCATGATATAACTTGATGCGTGATCCTGTATTGGACTATCATGAGGTCCTTTGTGTTGGTTCGGAATAGGCTAAAAACCCAAATGAACTACCGCGGAGTTCATTTCAAACCAACATTGAAAATCCATTAGATAAAGGAAAACAGCCCGCGGTTAATATTCCATATGATATATCATCCCTTAATCAGGGTGAATTATATAGATTAACAATGGAGCAACGAGAAAAAATAAAGAAAACAACGCACCATGATTTAAGTGATTATTTTCACTTAACCCTAGATGATGCGAGTAAACAATTAAATATGTCTACTCACACCATACAAAAGATCTATAAAAAAGGAGGGTTAACTGAGTGGTCACACAAAAAGCTTAAGAAACTAATGAGGCAAATCTCAATATTACGAAGAGCTTTGTTTCACCTGGATCCCATCTCAAGAGAAGCAAAAGAAGAAGACATTAAATATCTTCAAAATGAGTTGATTAAGGTTTGTAATGGAGTTGAGCCATTCGCTATTAAACTTTGTTGAAATAATATTGCTTTTTGTTTAATCATTTTGTTTATGAATATTCTTCTCTTATATTCACAACAATTATTATAATCATAGAAAACACAAAACAACCATAATAATATATTTGCTTCATTCACTTCGGGGAATGAAGTTGGATAAAATTCATGATTCATAACTCACTGATCTATTTGATCATGGCAATTAATCCACAATATTTCTTGACTTTATCACAATTTTGCTACTGCAAGAGCAAATTGGATATATTTATTTACAATCAACCATGATCATACAATCCCTTGTCTCATAATTTAAGGGAGTATTAGATGCCAAATATACAATTTTGAGGCCTTTATATAATTGATGACATACAAAATTTATGGATCAAGCCTTGTATCATAACTTGTCTCTCGGCTTCAGGCCAACTTATTTCATTAGCTTCAGGCTAATTAATCACTTGACTTCTAGCCAATTTATGCCTCCTCATGGTCTCAGGCCAATTTATGCATCATATTTCCGTGGCCTTTTAACAATTTATCGTTAGGATAAATATAAGCATAAATAAATAAAATAAATAGTTGGAATCCACTAATAGTATGGTTGCCATAAATAATGAAAGGGAGGGGGATATAAAACAGTAAATAAATTATAAATAAATGGAGTCCACTATACTAGTGTTACCACCATGAAAAATAAAGTAGTAAATAATAAAATAAATGGTGCCCACTATACTAGTGTTGCTACTATGAAAGATAAATAAAGCAGTAAAGAATTAAAATAAAATAAATGGGGCCCACAAAGTGTCACCACCATGAAAGATAAATAAACGCTAAATAAAATAAATAAATAGAACCCACCAATAGATACTAATGTGCCGCCATGAAAGAAAAATAAATGTAAAATAAAACAAATAACTGGAGCCCACTAATATTAATGTTGCCACCATAAAAGATAAATAAATGTATAAATAAATGGAGCCCACTAATATTAGTGTCGCTTCTATGAAAAATAAATAAAGCAGTAAGTAAAGAATTAGAATTAAATTATAAATGGAGCTTAATGTCGCCACCATGAAATAAATAAATAGGGAGTGGGAAGAATATATAAACATAAATAAATTACTATAAATAGTAAAATGTAAATTTACCGTGAATAGTAAAATTACTATTCACTGTAAATAGTGAATAAAATTACTGAAAGATTAAATCTAGACTTCCATATAGGAGTCAAAATGAATAAAAATGTAAAATTACTTAAAAAAGGTAAAACTAACATGAATAGTAAAAATTACTATTTACTGTGAATAGTAAATAGTAAATAATCTCAAATCTTAACCATGGAACCCGATGTTCAAAATAATCGGTAAAAGTAGAACTTTAATTCTATATAATGGTTAAGATTATCCTAGATAGATAAAATAAACATATAGTAAAGAAGATGGTGATAAAATCTTACCTTGGTAGAGTCTTCGTGCTGATAACGTGTTATAAAACTGATAAGAATAAGAGAAGAGATTATAAAGAGAGAAAATAGAGAGAGAAATTCTCATTTCAACTGTATCTTGAATAGTTACAGAAGACCTCTATTTATAGAAGGAAAATGAGACTTTAGTGTAATTTCCACCTCTGGGTCATTTGGTGTAGTTTTCCCCAAAGTACAAAACTATTCATTCACGGATTTGCATTCCCGTGAATGTTATAATTGGCTGCGGGTCCCACCAAATAGTAAATCACTATGCGTGGTACTATGCATGGGTCCCATGTCATCTTGTAATATTTGGAGACCGGGAGTCAATGGACATCCACATAATAAGTATATTCATAACAACATCAATAATATTGAGCGACCCCTCATTCTTAAGTTCAATTAATAAAGGGGTCGGACATTCTAATTAAAATAAGGGGGTTTGATTCTGAAATTGGTTAAAGTATTAGGGGAGATATTATAACTTTTGAGTGCCTAGGTAAACGCCTGAGAGTAATAGACAGTTTTTCCTGCCTAACATTGGTATCACCAAGAAGAAACGGAGATTTTGCTATGCCCTTAGATTTAGTGGTGGATCTAGGAAATTAATGAAGAGTGGGCACCAGTGAGGGGTGCTACCTTTGAAATTTTTTAAGGAAAGTTTTAAATGTAGTACAAAACAAAATAATATAAATAAGAAAAAAAAGAATATAAAAAAAATATTCATGATATCAAGCAAATACTGATGATGTAATAAGAGAGACAATTATTTTACAAATACGTCATTTAGAAAAGTAAGGCTAAATGTTGTTACAATAAAAATAATTGCAATGTCACTCTTCTAGTCCTTATTTTTTTGAAATTCCAACATAATTGCCTTATTATCCATGTTATCAAATATATCTTGTTCAATATAAGGCACTAAACAATCATTCAACCATTCATCTCTCATCCGATTACGAAGTGCAATATTGATGTATTTCATAGTTGAAAATGCTCTTTTCACAGATGTAATTGCCAGAGACAAAATTAATACTAACTTTATAAGTAAGTAAACCAAATGATACACATTATATTTTTTCTTTTCAACCATACTCTTAGCAAGATCAACTATTTCTTGCAAATTCAAAAAATCAGGATTACTTTACACATCAACAATATACATGTCAAGGACAACCTAAGAGTAGGCACTTTGCAAATTCACAGTTGCTTTTTTTTTTTTTTAAACAATTACAAAATTTTAAGGGTGGGAACTTGCCGCCCCAACCCAATACCTGCATTCGCCTCTGTTTAGATAGTGACTGGGCCCAACCCCTTTTTTAAAATTTTCATATAAAAAAAAATCAATAATATTGAGTGATTTCCTTTGTCCGCCTCGTATGGCTAATAAGTTATGAAGTTAGTTGGGCGTGCTTCTTGGTTGCTTTTAATTTTCTGGTGGATGTTCTAGACTATTTTTATGGATTTATGGTTTAATGGAATTCTCCGTCTTCTAGGAAAAAATGGAGGCGAAGGAAATTTTTATGAGTTAGATTGTTAAAAAAATTATAGAAGTAGGATTACAATTTTTTAATTTATACTTTTTACTCTTTTGTCCTACATTTTCTCTATATTAAAATTTTATAACCTTCAATTTTTTTTAAACCTAATTCAAAAAAAAAAAAAACCCCCTTCCCACTTCATCCAATTCCTTTGGACAAACAACCCAATCTAGAGTAAAGGCTAACTTTAATAAATTAATACTTCTATATCCTAAATATAGGAGTTAAATAACTAATTTAAATATTTTAAAGAACTTAGTTAAATTAGTTAGTTGTAAACAATTTGTGTTAGTTTTCCTAAAATACCTTTTTATAGTCATTTGCTTTAGAAATTATCCTTTTGCAAAAATCCTCTTAACATATAATATGAAAAACATAGTGAAGTTTCTATTTGGTCAAGTTCTCCAATCATATTTGACCATATGTCCAATTTTTGACATATTATGATTTAAGTATAAACCCATTTAAAAGAATATAACACATAATCATATGTGATTGGAGGACTTGATATAATAGATATATTAAAAAAAAAACTTGATGTAAGTATAGTCCATATAGTATAATTAAAGGTAGAGTTTAGGAAAAGAATTATATATACAGGAGACAAAGTTGTTTGAGATGTTATATTTAGCAAAAGCATACCTCTATATTAGCTCTTATATGTAGGAGGATGGAGTAATTTAAAATAATAATTTAATAAATTTTTAGAAATAACGACACATTTTAAGATTATCCCTTACTTGATTTCCTGTTTTGAAATAACTGTACAATAAGTTTGTTGTTAGTATTAGTTAAAATATTTCCTTCAATATAAATGAGAAGATTCTCGTTTCGATAGCTAGCACTTCCCATTTAAATCAAGTATTATTATGCATATCAATAATAGAAGAACTGTCGAAAAAAATAATAGAAGTCTCGAGCTGATGATTATTAAGTATGATTATTATTTGAAGAAAATTTGTGTAGATAAAACTTGGCTATTTCAATCAACCTTTTCATATTAATTGGTGTGTTTTGTAAGATGGAAATGGAGGGAAGGGGAAAGTTGGAAAAACTTCTATGAATTCAATTGAAAACAAATAGAAAAATGGGGTTACAAAATTTTAATAAAAAATGTGAAAAATAAATAGTAAGAAATTAAAAAAATAATTAAATTAGGTAAAAAATCAAAATTAATTAAAATTTTTCATGCCGCTTCTCTAATTTTTTAAAATCAAACTTATTAAAATTTCTTTTCCTCTCCCCTGCGTTTCCTCAGTACCAAACTAACAATAAACGTAGATAATAAATAGGTTGTATATAGACTTTATTCCCCCCCCCCCCCCCCCCCCCCAAAAGAAAACCAAAAAAAAAAAAAGGAAAGAAAAGGTGGTTGGGCCAATCAGACAAAGAGGTAGTCCTTATCTTGATTATTATTATGGTTTTTTTTTGAAACCTTTTCTTAGGCAAAATTTAGGTTGGAAAAGTATATCATACCAAGTGAAATTTGAATTTGATTATATTACGCGTAAATGTAATAACTAAAATTAACATAATAATAATAATAATAATAATAATAATAATAATAATAATAATAATAATAATAATAATAATAATTATTATTATTATTATTATTATTATTGCTTTGTTTAATTTATTCACGATAGAATTGTCTTTATTATTTCTAATAATAATTATCTTTAATAATTATTTTGATATATTTCACTAATAACTAAATCATAAATAATTATTTAACTATATTACTAATTATAGCTAGCAATAATTATTTCATTATTATTTTAAATTAAGAGCATTAAAATCATGCACTCTTCACTTCTTCCCATTAAATTATTATTTTCATCTTGCCAAACATAAATTTTTCTATCAAACCATTTTTTTTTAATTTTATGCTTAAAATTAAACATATGTCAAAATTTTTCAATTCCCTTTCTTTTGATCACAATTGATTCCAACTACCAAAGGGACCCTTATTTTATTGATGGAGATTCTTCCAAACTTTTATAAAACAGTATCACTCATTAAATTGTAGTTATCTCTTCAAGAATATTTCTATTTTGACCGGGTATAATTATTATATATATTACTTGTGTATCCTAAATTCTTAACTATCAGATATTGAAGATGATGCCAAGAGCGGTATAAGACCAAATAGAAAGAAGAGTAGTTTTTGATCATACTATATATATATATATACACACCAATCTACGGGAGTGACCCCGGAAGGATCAGAGAAGGGAAAGGGAGAATTGCAAAGATGAGAAGCAGAGATGAGAAGGGAATTAAAACATAAAATTGCAGAAAGTAAACGTGTAAAAGAAAAAGAAAGAAATGAATCTAGAAGAGGAGGTAGTCCTCACCAGATTTAGTTCATCCAGAGAGAAGGGTTATGCAGATGCAGAACATAGCAGAATATATAAAAATTTAAGTTTATTGAAGAAGAAAGCTTACAGAGAAGTACAGGAAAACAAGAGCAGAAAGGAGAACAGAAAGAAAACATAGAAGGCAGAGGGAAGAGGAGATTGTATTCGGAAGCTCTCTTGAAAACTCGGTGCCTCAAACTGAAGAGGAGCCTTGTTTATATAGAGAAGCCTCTGACACTGTTTACACAGTTTCGGTAAATTACCTGAACTGTTCGGTTTAGTACACAGTGATCTGCCGACACTATAGTACATTACTGTTTGATGCACAGTGATCTGTCGATACTATAGTGCAGTATTTGATCTACGTTTTACAATGTATTGTGCTACAGTGAAAACATAAATACTGACAGTTTACATTTAAAAGTTCCTATACATGGAAATACTAAGTTTGGTACTTCCGTCAAGGACATCAGGTTTAATTTTGTCCTATACATGGAAATATTGAGTTTGGTACTTCCGTCAAGGACTTTGAGTTTATTCTTCTCCCAAATTGACAACAAAGTTTTCTTCGTCATCACTTGGGCCTTCCGCTTGTTTAGAAGACTCAGCTTCATCTTGTTGTAGTTGTGCAAGCATGATGTTGAGTTGTTTGATATACTCTTGTTTATCTGAAGCAGCTGCTAAGGTAGTTTGAACAAAATTCTTCTGGCTTAAGAACTTGCTCTGCTCTTAGGCACAAAGAAATTTGGGATTTTCTTTGAACCATTGTTCAACTGCTTTGGAATTTGCCTTACTCTGGGTAAATTTAGCCCATCATCTTACAAAAGGTAATCTTTGTAGGAATGGTAGTAAAGGAAGACTCCTGTCATCATGGGAGAATCTGTATTGCCAGGAAAAAATCCAGGATACAGATAGTTTTGAAAAATAGTGGAGTTCAATTGGAAAAGGATCTCCACTACGATTATATTTTTCTTTAAAAAGAGTCAATGCTTTCATTATTTCTAGTGGTAAAATTTGATGAATCGGTCCGAAAAATAACCACCATTGTAGAAACCATTGAGGAAAGGTGTAGTTATTTCCCTTTTTGAAATAAATAAACCAGGTATGTTTGAAAATTCTGTTTTGGTCCCAAAAAATATTATACCAGGCATCTGTATAATCCCAGTATGTATATCCTTCTGGATCAAAACAAATATTGAAATTTCTTGGTTTATTTAAATCTTGGCCCCATTGGAGGCGTAATTATTTTCAAAATCTGAAGAGTAGAATGAGTTATTAACGTTTCATCCTCTTTTGATGTATATCGAGCTAACTCAGTAGATTGAGAATGAACCAAAATTTAATTCATAATACTCTCTGGTTTTAAGCATGTTTGTAGGAGGAAAATGCCATCCAGGAGGAAAAATCTTGGCAGCAGTTTTGTTGGCTGTTTCGAGGAAAAATTCAGGCTCTATTTGGACAATATTTCTTACACATTGGTGTTTGGGTGTATAAGGAGTGTCTATGGGGTTTATAGCCTGAGATATTGTTAAAGTTTGGGATAGTGGAGGCTTTTTCTGGGCGAGTTGAAGAGCAAATTCTTTGTTGATAGAATTATACTCTTGTTTATTGATGGCTTGTGGAGGGGCAAATAATGATAAGGCAAGAGTTTGTGCTGTATCATTTATTGCCAAGGGTTTTTTGCTTCTTTTTTGCTAATACCTCCTCCCAGGTTTGATTTGGAGGTTTCTTAACATAAGAATCAAGTGTTTTCAATGCTGGTTTAAGGGTTTGAGACTGTTTTTGATTTGGAGTAGATGACTCCATTTTAGGGGTAGATGACCCTGATCGAGAAATTACCTGTGACTGAGTTCCTTGAGTTTGAGGAACTAGTTGACTGGTTGATCCCTGTGTTTGTTGAGATTGTTGCAGCAGAGAAGTTTGTTGCTGCAAAAATTGTTTAAGAAATTCTTTCAGCTCTTGGCTATAAGGTGGTCTTTGAGCATCTTGAGAGAAGCTCTGTTTATCTTTCTTGGAGTAGCTGTTTATCTTTGGATTCTGTTTGCCTCGGAAGTGTACGATGAAAAAGCCAGAGCAAATCATCAAGAAGGGGTGAATTGGGGATTTGAAAAATTCTTTCGCTCAATTCTGGAAATTAATCGCTGAAGCAAAGTAGTGCAGAGAAAGGGGAGAGAGAACAAGACACAGCAAGATTTATACTGGTTCGGTCTAATTCCTTGACCTACGTCCAGTCCCCAGACTCTCTGGGATTTTCACTATCACTCACAATCAGTTACACACTCTGTACTCGAAAGCTATCCACTCACCAGGATATACTTCCCCTTACAAGTTGTACATTGATATCCCAATCTCCAAGTCCCCCGACTTGAGATTCTCACAGTAAGTGATATACCCAAACACAGTACACTACACACTTTGTAACTTGAGATGATCCTCTCTCTAGGACTCACTTCCCCTTACAAGTTGTAGTCGTACAATCAATCTCCAAGTCCCCCGACTTGAGATTCTTTACAATCAAATGATTAACGGAAACAAACTCTCTCTAAGAGCAGATAATGATAAACACTGAAGCTCAAATCTCTCAAGACTATTTACAGAAGAATGAATACAGAAATCTGATTGTTGCACACTGTAATTGTCTTGTATCTTGTGTGTCATGGTTCTTCTTCGAATCTGAATGATATTTATAGCTGTTGAAGTCCAATTTGAATGAAGAACTTGACTGTTGGAAGAACACTACGAATTTGAACGTTGGAGGCTCCACTTCCAGAACTAGCTGTTGAGAATCCACTGAAATTTATCTTGATGGATGGATTCTGCTTTTGTCTAATCTGTTGTAGACATCCTCACAATGTGGGACTTAGTTAATATGAAGATAATGTTGAGGTCCCAGTGCTGAGATGGGCTGTGCTTAAGGATATGTTAATTTAATCCAAGTTGGAGCACTTTATAAGACAACATATTCTTTCTCTCTTGCTTTACAGCTCATTGTCTGAATCTTCATTGTTTCCTTCAATAAACCATCTGAAACTTGCTAACAAACTGGTTAAAAGACATTAGGAATAATAGCAATTAAATATATGAAATATTAAGATCATTCAAATGGTTTTCGCAAATTCGCGCCATCTGATTTTTCAAATCTGTGTGTTACAAACTCGAGTTTACAAGCCCAGACTCGAGTTTGGAGTTCATCCAGAAAGCATCTTGTTTTGAAAAGGTTCCTAAACTCGAATTGATTAGTGACTGACTCGAGTTTGGTTCTTACAAAGAGGAAAGTCGCGAGTTGCTCTTGAATGACGTTTTGAACATAGTGCTAAACTCGAGTCATTTAGTGACTGACTCGAGTTTGAAGCTTTTATGAAAATCTTGAGTTTAAGTTCAGAGCTTCAAAACTGGAGTTTACAAAACGCAAACTGGAGTTTACAAAACCTGATATGTTACTTAGCTCTCTGTATAGTCCAGACTCGAGTTTTGATATACAAAACTCGAGTTTCAGTGTAAACTGAAACTTTTGAAAAAATCTTTATAAGTGTAAACTGGAGTTTCTGTTTCTCAAACTGGAGTTTTCAAAATAGTCATTTACTCGAGTGCTTTTTTTTTGAGCTAAACTCGAGTCTCCAAAACCTAGACTCGAGTTTCAGTGAAAACTAAAACATTGAAATAACTTTGAAGGCTCAAACTGGAGTTTTCATTTTCAAGACTGGAGTTTAGAAATCATGTAATAGCTCGAGTATTTTCAAATAATCCTAAACTCGAGTTTCCAGAAATCTGACTCGAGTTTCAGTGTGTCTTATAACTTTGAAAACTTTTCAGTCAAGTGTAAATTGGAGTCACTGAAACTAAAACTGAAGTTTATAAGTCTTTGAAATTTGTAGCACTTAAACTTTCTTGTAAACTGGAGTTTAGAAAGACTGAAAGTAGAGTTTGAAAACAAGTTGAAATCCGAGTGTCACTGTCTTTGTTCTAAACTCGAGTTTCAAGACTCAGACTCGAGTTTACAACTCTTGTAAACTTTGATAGCTCTCTGTAACTCTGCAAACTCGAGTTTGTCTATGCAAACTGGAGTTTGACCTGCTTTGTTAAAAACTGAGCTTCTGTCTGCCAAGTCTAAACTCGAGTTTAGCTACTTAAACTCAGTTTGCCTTAAACTGAAAGTTTTACAACTTTCAAAGACAAACTTCAAATTAAGTTTACAATTGTCAGTTATCATCAAAACACCTAGAGAACTAACATACGAGTCATGCAAGTAATAAAATGATAAGTAGAGTATCGTTCCCACGAGGATTAATGTAACAAATTGATCAAGCAATAGGTTTAACGAATTCAATTTAGTTGAGTTAAAACAAAACTTTGATGAGAAATGAAATTACTTAAAGACTACTTCTAAAACTAAAAATTGATAAAAACAAATGATTTTTGGATTTTCAAGGATTTAATAAAACCTAGGATTCTTCTTCCCCTTTTGCATTTCATAACACTTGATCAATTTCCTCTCTATTAGTGTTTCAATACATATATGTGTTAGTCTAAGGTTCACAAATACTTGACAAGCTCTCTCAAGTCAATATCAAGTTTCTCTTTTCATTAAAATGCACAATCTCTTGCTACAATTAATGAAAATCAATATTTAAGCAACAACCTTAACGTGACTATGCAAGTTTAGTAAATATATCTCTATTTTACTAACAAACCATCCATTTATCAAGTAAATTTCAAGACAAGCATGATTTCAATCAAGTTCTACACCTAGATTAGCTTTCTCAAGTCAAATCCAAGTGAATAAATCATTTAAATGGAGGCCAATCACTTAGAAGTATTAAGCCTAGATTAAAATCAACACATATATATATTTATCTACCAAAAGAGAGGAAAATCCAAGTATTAATCCATACAAATGGTCAAAAGAGCCCTAGAATAAAAGGTTTAGCTACTCATATCCAAATACAAAGTGATTCTACTCATAGCTATAGAACCCATGAAGAAACAAATAGGAAAAGAGAAGAAAATGAGAAAGAACCTAGGTAAAAATCCCAAAATCCCTCTTGAGATTGGTACCCAAGCCTCCAAAATGCTCCAAATCTCTCTCCCAAGCTCTTCTAGTGGCTACTCCAAGGTTCCACAGTGTGTAAAGTGTGATTTTCGGCCCTTCCCTTTAGGTTAAATAGTGCTTTTCTGTTTCTAATGTTAAAATGCGTAACTGTACTTTTTCATGACTTGCCACGGCGAGTTGCACAACTTGCTACGGCCAGCTCAGACAAAAAGCTATTTTCCCCAACTTGCCGCAGCAAGTTGGTCAACTTGTTGTGGCCAGTTCATATAGAGAGCTATTTTCCTCAGCTTGCTATAGCACGTCTGTCAACTTGCTGGAGCCAGTTGTATAAGTCCTTTAAACTTTATATCTCTTCATTGCCTTCATTCTTTTCCTTGTTTCTTGATTGTTTAGGGCTTCAAATCTTTGTTTCTATCCTCCTACAAAAGAGGGAGGAATTATCAGTTCACAATTGCCTCTAAAACTCTACAGAATATAACAAGGATTTCTTTGAATTTTGATTGATACTTTGATATGCACATTTTCTTCTATACACTTTACTCTCCACACACATTTTGAACCTAAAATAGTTAAGAAGGTATAGAAAATGTGTTGGAATGCTGACAATTTCTAAGAGTTAACAGATTCCTCTCCAGGTTTCTTTTTTCTAGGCATGTTCTGGAAAGAAAAGAGGGTTTTTTTGGATTAGTGTACTCTCAGATTTAACTCCCTTGCAAAAACTCTCGGGTAAGGAAATCTGGAAGAGGATTGGATGTGCCTTAGATGAATTCAATGTCAAAATCAAAAACACTTGAAATTGCTTGTCATCTAGCAAAAATCTGTTTTGATGCAAGATTTTTAACATCTTTTCGCAAAACATCTTTCGCAGATTTACAATCAATACGGATTAAAAATTTTTGATTCAACAAATCAGCTTGAAATTTTGAAACACATAAAACAATGGTCAAAATTTCTTTTTTAATTGTAGAATAATTCTTCTGGGCTGAATTCCAGTGTTTAGATGTAAAAGAAATAATTTGTTCTTTTCCATTAACACTTTGTTAAAGTATTCCTCCATAGCCTACTTTAGAAGCATCTGTTTCAACTATTTTAGGAGCAGAAGGAATTGGAAGGCTAAGACAAGGAAGTTCCTTAACCTGTTGTTTTATTTGTTTAATAATATCAGTATGAACATCAGTCCTAGGAGGTGGATTTTTGTTCAATCGCTGATGAAGAGGTTTAACAAAATTACTGAGTTGAGGAATAAACTCAGCAACATAGTTTAAACAGCCCAAGAATCTTTGAAGTTGGGTTTTATCAAGAATCTGGTCTAGAAATTTATCTGCAAATTGAATTGCTCGTTCAATTGGGGTTACGGTACCCTGGTGAATCCAATGTCCAAGAAACCAAATTTTTGTGTTAGAAAAGACTGATTTTTGGTTTAGAAACCACTAAACCATTTAATTCTGCAGTATGAACAAATTTGAAAACATGTTTAAAATGTTCTTCTAATGAATTTGAAAAGATCAGAACATCATCTATATATACAATAATATATTGACTTTGATCATTAAAGATCTCGTTCATAATCCTTTGAAATTCAGAAGGAGCATTTTTTAAACCAAAAGGCATAACATTCCACTCATACTATCCAAAAGGTACAGTAAAAGCAGTCTTATACCTATCTTTTTCCGAAATCTATATTTGCCAAAATCCAGACTTCATGTCAAATTTGGAAAATATTTTCGCAGAATGTAAATGTTTCAGTAAATCAGCCTTGTTTGGAATTGGATAACGAATCCACTGAAGATCTTCGTTAAGAGGTTTGTAGTTTATGACAAGTCTAGGAGTGCCACGCTCTATTTCAGCATTTTTATTGACATAAAACGCAGCACAAGACCATGGGCTTCGGCTTTTGCGAATGAGTTTTTTTATCAAGAAGATCTTGAATTTCCTTTTTACAGGTTTCAAGAAGTTCTAGTGACATTTGTATTGACTGAGCTTTTGTTGGAATTTGTTTCTCAGAAAAGTTTGGTTCGTATGGAAGATCTACCATATGCTGTTTTCTATTCTAGAAAGCATTTGGTAAATCAGCACAAACAATCTGATGGATTTTTTGAAGACAAGATTGGATTTTTTGTTGAACAACAGGATCTTGGAGTTGTTGTTCAATCCGTTTGAAAGAAACTTCATCTCTGAGAAAATTAATTTGATTTTGTTTAAGGAAAATAGGATTCAACTCCTTTAGTTTTGGTTTTTGAGTAAAAGGAAAGAAAATCTTTTCACCAAAATGTAGTTTAACAAGTCCATCAGATTCAACACCAAAGGGAATCAATAATTGGGCAAAAGGTGCTCCAAGTATGATTTGAGTTCCCATATCTTTCATTAAAATAAAAAGGTGTCTAAACCTGCCAACTACCATTTTTTATAGTAACATTTGAAAGTTTATACTGGACGGCTAATGAAGATTTGTTCACAGCACTATACCACTCAGTAGTTTTTTCAAAATATTTAGTTGGCACTAAGCCTTCTAAAATACAATTGGCTTGTGCTCCTGTATCAAACAATACAAATTGTTCTATAACAAGATCATTATTAATAATGATTTTAGCTTGTATATAAAACTTCTGTAAGAAGATTCTTGAAATAGCATTTAAAAATAGGGTTCATCAAATTCAGGAGTCTCATCTATGTTTTCCTTTTCCAAAACTTGATCAATATTTTCATTAGATGGAGGAGTTTGATCAGAAGAAAGAATCTCTTGAATATGCCATAAAGCAGATTCATGAGAATCTCTGGAAGATTTAAGATTTTGAACCTCAATTTTAAGATTATTAACCTCAAATTGAAGATCTTGGATGGTCGTATGTTTAGTTGAACATTTGAATCTGTCCAAGGTTTTGGTCAAATCAAAGTTATTTTGGAATACAGAAAGCTTATCAGAAGATTTAGAAGAAGAAGAAGGAGAAGGGAATTGTGCTAAAATATCTTTAAATTTTGAAAGATATTCGGTTTTGTCACAATCAGGAAGTTTACTAATGACATCAAGAAGCAGGTCTTGTTCTTTGGTAATGACGTTTATAGCAGGAAAAGAATCATCAGATGTTGAATTGAATTCATCATCTTGAATTTGATTCAAGTTTTCAGAAGAGATAGAAGATGATTCTTCCTCAGATCCAGAATTTGTATATAAGAGAAGATTGTTTATTTGGTCAAGAACAAGTTCTTCAATTTGGATGTTTCTGATTTTGTTGGAAATGCGGCAATACTTAGCATAATGACCAATTTTCCCACATCTAAAACAAGTTACCTTCCCTTTTCCTAAAGAAGTTTGTTTAAAATCCTTTTGAGGTTTTGAAGAAAAATTCTTTTTGTTCTTTTTGTAAAATCGTTTTTTATAGTAACGAGAATAACTTTTGTAAGCATAATTTTCTTTAAAAGAAGATGAATTAAATCGAGAAGTTTTTCGTTTTGGCTTTGAACAGGAAGGAAGACCAAATTGTTCACAAAATGATCCCAATTCTTTCTTGTTGATACCCTTTTCTTTTGCAAGCTGATGTTTAATACCATCATCTTGACAAATTTTTAAAGCAGTTTTTTGAATAAAAGAGATTAACTCTTCATATGTTAGAGTTCCATAAGGAATGTTGCCATCATAAAGAGTTCGTATCTTATCTCTAACCTTATCACCAAATGATTTTGGTAATCCAGCTAGAAATTTTTCTTTCCAAAAACCTTGATTGGCATCATCTCTTAGAAGGACTCTAGTTAGGAAAGTATCTTTATACCATCTGAAATCAGACAAAGTTTGACATCGGATGCTAGAAAGAAGTTCAGAAGAGCGATCCTTCCAAGTATTTGGATCACCAACAAAATGTTTCACAATTGTAAAAAGAAGGGTATTAACATAATCTTGTAAGGGTTCACCATTGTAAAGTATTGGAGTCCGATTAGATTCAATTTTAATAGAACAAAAAATATTTGATTTCTCATTAGAAGACAAATAGAAATCCCACCATCCTTTAAGTTGCCCAGTAAAACCAGAAACTAAAAGATTGGTTATTTGTTCTTCTGAATAGTTGTTTGTAGTTGGATAAGCAGTGCTTACCATTGTCATTTGTTGTAAAATTTGTAAAATATTTGTTTTACTTTGTCCATCGATATTCCATTCGTAAATATCGTTGGAATTAAAAGATTTGAAAGTTTGGTTTTGGCGTTCTTCAGTTAAAATATCCAAAGGACTAGGCTTTGAATAATATAACTTTGAAGACTTCTGCCAGTTTGGAAAATTCTTTGAAGATTTTTTCCAATGTTGATGATTTATTTCAAAAGCGGATTTTGAAGATTCAACATCAGAAAGTTTATCAAAATTCATAACTTGTTTTGAAGAAGATTCAGAAAGAGGTGTGTCATGAATGACTTGTTGTTTTAATGAAATATCAGGACTTTGAGGTTCAGAAACTTGATTAAGCTGTCGTAATCTTTGGTCAATTTTAGCTATAAGTTTTGCCTTCTTTTTGTCTTGGATTCCAACCTTAACCTTTGGATCAAGTTGGAATGGTTTAAATAGGGGCTGGATTGGTGGCGATGGTTTAGAAGAAATTTGTGGAGAAGAGGAAGAAGAAATAGAAGCAGTTTTGATGGCTTGATCTCCAAGAATTTGAAGATACTGATTTGTGTAATTATTTTGTTCCATAAGACTCTTGATGTCTTTTGGACCAATTGGCTCTTCAGAGTTTCAAGTTTTGAATGGAGAGGCAATAATGGGAGTTTGTGATCTATCTGTAACTCCAGGAATTTGATATGACCTCTTTGGAGGAACTTCTGAAGAAATAGCTTATCCTTAAGGAGTTTTCCAATCTCTCCTGGTCATGTTTACCATTGTTGAAAATGGATATTCTATTTCTTGCTGTAAAGCATATGCTTCAAACCAATCAAAAAATGGAATATTCACTTCATACTTGTCAAGAAAACTGTAAAACTTTTCTTAGACTTGTTGTCTAATAAGTCCTTTAAAATTTTTCAAAAACTAGTTCCTTTGACAAGTATTTGATTCTGAATAAAATTCCCTTTGCAAACTTTGTTTATTAATTTGAAATTGATGTTCAAGAACACCAATTATCGAAGGTTCACCTAATTCAGTATAACTTATAGAGTCTTTCGAATTTTGGGCATCCTCTCTTTGATAGTTTGCATGAGAAATTGTTCCAGAATTATCAATTCCTTAAATTGAAACATTTGTAGATCAGTTTTCAGGTTGTTGAGGTGGTGGTTCAGGAGTTTGAGGTGGTGGAGTATGAGTTTGTGGAAGAACATGGGTATGTGTAGGAACATGGGTTTGTGGAGGTGGAAGAGGAATTACCGATGGTAAAGATCATTATGGAAAACTAGAACTTCTTGGTAACTCTGAGTTTACAGATCTAAAATCCTCATATCTTGAGGATGTAGATGAAATAGAACTCCTATGTCTCTCAAAGGTCATTTTCACAGATGCTGACTGAGACTGGGAAATCCTACTGATCTGAGAAACAGACTTTGGAATAGGTTGTACTGCCTTATCCATAACTCATTCATAAGGAAGTGTTACATCTCTCCACATGATGGTTTGGGGAATTGTGGTGTTTGTGTGTGAATTGTCTATTAAGAAAACTATATATATATATATATATATATATATATATATATATATATATATATATATATATATATATATTATATATATATAAGAAAAAAGTTTTGGAGGGGTTCAACATCAGTCCCCCACTAAGGCCAGGGCACGGCGCTGGGCTCTTTGAGCACTTAATGGGGATTTATGAGATTGCCTATCAAAGGAGTCCCAGTAATGACAGTAGGGATCGAACACACATCCCTTTAGGACTTGACCAAATCCCTTACCATCTATGTCAACTTCTTTTGGCACTATATTATATATTTATATGTAAATATAATAAATATGTGAAGGGTGAATATCATTTGTATAAACTAGTGTTTTGAAGTTCGAATGGACTGAACAACTATTTTATTAGTTGAATCATGTTAGGCTTTTTAGAATTATTAAAACTAGATTGGACTACTTGATATGATTGCAAAACTGGCGAAGCAGTCACCTAAACAATCTAGTTTGATCAGTTTAATATTTATTTAAAATTTTATAACTTCAAAAATTCATATATAATTCTATATGTTTCTAAAAGTTACAAATTAAAACTTTATGAAGAGATTGTGATGCTTTCGTTCTAATTCAAAAGAAAAAAAATTCACTCAAAGCTATTATCATTTGATCCCAAAAATTGTCAAATTCTAAAAAAAATATTATCGTTTATATTCAATTCTTCATTGGTCTGGTTAGATTCAATTTGATTCTAATATAATTTATTGACCCTTAAGCTACTACCTATACCAGTTCAATGGCTAGTCCAGATTTAATAACCTAAGAATTGGGTTCCAGATCAGGGAATTGGAATAAAGTCAAGGACTAGAGCAAGTAGTGGGGATCTTGTCTGGCAGATTTAGCTGAGAAACAAAACCAATCAATAGCCACTACTACATAAAGGACTTTTTATGTACGATAATAATGGCTTTTCACGTTGGTTATAACTTATATGAGGGATGTAGACTTTTAACCAATGTTGAATGTTGTTTTTTTAAGAATACTATATACAATTTTCCAGTCTAATATTCCATTAGCAGAAGCATTAAACTAAAAATGAATAACCAAGTTGATCGTCAAAATCATAGAAAGCATCATATGAAAAAGGTAGAACCAGATATAAAAATGTAAAAACACAATCAGATTTGAAGTGTTTTCGACTATTTAAGGTGTGAGAGTATTCAAAAGCGTTACTAACGAAAAAAAAAGACAGTCAATTAGCGACAGAATTTTGTCACTAAATTGAGTTAGTGACTGAATTCCACCGCTAATTAATTAGTGATATATAGTTTATTTGACGACGAAATCATCCAATTTTATGAAGGTGAGGGAGTTGACATTAGCCATTAGGTGTACATTCCTTATATGCACCTTATATACTCATCTCTTTAATTTTGGGGTGATCACCTTTTTTTTTTTTACCTTTTCTTTAGTTGATCGGGAAAACTATAGAAAAGGTTTGAAAAAATCTATATCTATTTATATATTTTATATTACTCATAGTAACACAATTGAATTCTGTTTTTTTTTTAATAAAAAAAATAGTTCCGTTAAATAACACTGTTTTGTTTTTATATTTCTTCATAATTGAATTTTATTTTATCTCCATAAATCAAGTAGTTATTGTAAAATTATATTTTTTTTCCAAAAAACATAATAAATACTAGGTGATATAGTTTGGATCCTTTAATCAATAAATAATATTGATGATTATTTTCTAATTTTATTTATATTCCCTTATGATTGATTTTTTTTAATCTCCATATTAATCAATACAAATGATTTATTGATGACTATTTTCTATTTTTTTGCCAACAAACATAATCAATACTAGGAGATTCGGTTTAGATATATTAATTTCAAAATCTTTATGAAATTCTCTTTCTCTCATAACGACAACGTTATATGCTTTTGAAAAAAAATGAATGAGCAAAATAAAACAAGGCATTTATAAGTGTTAATACCTATAGCTAACTTCTTATATATAATCTACTTGAGACATTACATAGATATGAATTTTCTCATGCAACATATGAGCACCAATACTTGTTACAATAATAACCTGTAAGAAAATTAATAATAATCAATCCCCAAAATTACAAATAAATTCTCTAAATGATGCTATTTCTTATACATGTAAAAGATCAAAATTGAATTTTAACCACAACTTCAAAATGTTTAAGGGGTGATTTTCGATTGTACCACTATTGTGGGCAGTAACACTGATAAGTAATTACTAAAATATTATTTTTTATTAAAATATTGATATTTTAATTTTAATAATTTTAATATTGTTATTTACAAATTTTCAAACACAATTAACAAGCCAACTCTTTTGATTTGAGAATTCTCTAGAAATTTTCAATTTAAATAGTGATTATAGTTGTTATTTATAAGTTTCTATTTTATAATTTATAAGTTTCTATTTAGAGTAAACTTGGGGGATGAAACGACCGCCGTTTAATTAACTAAATAAGTTTATATTTTTCAGAGTAAACCTTTAATAGGCAAAGTTAATCCTAATATTAGAATTTACGTGGAATTTAAACTTTTCAAAATATGCCAAAGTATGCATGATGAGTCCTAATGTGTGGCAATATACAGGCATCCAAAACATACAACAAAAGAACAGAAGTCCTACTCTTAGTATAGTAGACTAAACTTATATTTTCTTCCTTGAAAGACCTGGATTTGACTGGTCACTTGGGAAAAATTTTGTAACCATCAATCCAGCTTATTATGAATACTAACATGTGCTAGTAAGGTGCCAAGTGAAATAAAACAATCAATCCAAAATTAAACAGTTCATCCACATCCTTTCAATTCATTATCACAATAATAATAAGTATCATAATGGGTGTCACAATTCTGTTCGTATTCAATACCCAAAAACCTCCCATCAACTTATTTCTTCCGACTAGACCCATGGGCTAAGTTACACCCACGTTACTGGTTACTCCAAAAGCTCATTGGTCAAGTGATGAGGATCGGCCAAAATCCTTAGAGCATATGTTCTAGACCATGGGTCTTTTCCCCTCATTGAACTAGTGGGGTGTAGTAAGCCCTTTTGAACTGGTGGGCTAATCTCTCATTGAACCAGTGGGACAATAAAAATCTAACCATTGTGCACAATGGAGGTATCACCACGTGGTGGAAGTAACTACTCCATATTTTCCCAATTCATCCCTTTCCATAATTATCATCATAATTTAACAGGAAAATTTCTAGAATATTCACAATGTCATGTCATTATATACCGGTTTCCAATACATGTATTTCAACTTATAAAAATTCCATATGGAAATTTTTTTTAGAAAAAAACATGCACAATCAGTTCAAAAAAAATACCCACAAGCAACATATTAATAACATAATAAGTGGAAAGTGGTTACCTCTCACCCGAGCTAACTACTTTCACATTGCTCCTAATTCCAGAGCTCAAATACACTCCACAATTCAATCTATGCAAATCAATTTTCTAACAATTAATAACCCTTAAAAAATCCCACATATTCAAAATTATAACTGCTAGCTAGAAATATACCAATAATAATAACTTCACTATCTATTTCCTGCGTTATCTAATTTCTGATTCCAAATGATAATGACACATTATTATCATTATTATTATTTTTTATTTTATTAACTTGAATTCCCCAAAACATGGTATTGACATCTTAAATAGACACTAATTACCATATAATTTTTTTTAATGTTTCTCATGGTTTCTTTTAAAACCTTGATCAATACTAATATTATACAAAATTCAGCCTTGATGCATTACCCATAATTGTAGACATTCATACCTTATGTCTAATAAATATAAATACCAAAAAAAGAAAATTTATAAATATTAAATTAGAATTCAATATATAATTTATCTCCTCAATAAATATACTTTAGTAAAATACTTCTTTCAAAACATCTCAACAAGGCATATATATATACCACGATCGTGGCTGGCAGCGCGCGCCGTAAGGCGTCACCCGCGTGCTCCCGACATCGGCCTGTGAGCTCCCCATTTGGCCCGTCTTGAAACACAGACCAAGGAGTCTGACATGTGTGCGAGTCAACGGGCGAGTAAACCCGTAAGGTGTAAGGAAGCTGACTGGTGGGATCCCCTCGTGGGTTGCACCGCCGATCGACCTTGATCTTTCTGTGAAGGGTTCGAGTGAGAGCATACCTGTCGGGACCCGAAAGATGGTGAACTATGCCTGATGGTTTTGTAACAAAGGCACCTCTACACACAAGGCATGAATTTACTATGTCCCTACGCATCAGCTCTCATTTATTTATACACTTATACACACAAGCATGCTAATAGACTCACGCTTAACAGCTATAACATCCGCCTTAAATTATACTCTTTTGAACACGTAAATAGTATACGGAAGTGTATTTTCAAAAATACCAAAATTACTATTCACGTATATGATACTATTCACTATTCACATATATTGTACTATTCACTATTCACGTATACGAAACTATTCATATATATGGCACTGTTTACTTATATTGTGTATGAAAGATAGATAACACTTTCTTTACATACACCTAAAATACCGTTGTCCTTTAACTCATCAAGCTGCTACTCTACTAAGCAGTCTTCGAGCATTGCTCCTTCCTTAAGCTCACCTGTCTATTGGTTGATAGTAGGGGTGAGATTCTGATGAATCTCAGTAGTAGGCAATACCAAATAATACATGCAAGATAAATGCTAATGTATGAAATGCTTACTTTGCACATACTCATGTTAACATAATGAAATTCTGCATACTCAATGCTCAAGCATCATACTCATGGCCATAACATAATCATAAACAAAGCTTCAATCATTCAAATATGATACACATAGCAAGCAAACATAGTAATCCTACATATACACAAGCAATAATATCAAATACATGTAAGTAAGGTAAGCCCACTACCTTTTATGAACCAATGTGTCCTTAAGTGGGTCCACTTTCACCAACTGTCAGAATGACTTGAAACTCATTTATTTTCCTTTTGGCCCTAAAGACATAACCATATTTTAAAATTAGGGATAATGAATATTTATATTTCCCTTTTCAACTCTTATTCCATTAAGGTTAAATTAAGTAACTTAAACTTGTTACTTTCAGCTTTTATCTTTTACCATCTTCAACAGTCCAGCAACTTCAATCATTTTTAATTAATTGCACAAAAATCATTTTAATGTGCCGTCAACTCTCACGTGTTCTTAAATAAGTCCCATTTCATATAAAAATATCCCCAAAGGTAAGATCTTGTCAAATTATTCTCAGAATTTATGTTTTCATTGACTATCCTGTTAAGCTTCCAGAATTCATAGCTTAACTTTAAAAATCAATATCTCTTTGCACAGAGCTTTAAAAAATTAAAAATAATATATAGAATTAAAGATCTGCATGTCTTCTTTAATTCTGGAAATTATCATAATTTTCTGGGTTCATTTACCCAACTTAAAAATTCGCATAAGCTCTCTGTCCAGTTTTAGCTTCCAAAACTGAGGGTCATTTTGTAAAAATCATAATTCTTTACTTAGAGTTTAGAAAATTACAAAATACCCACCAAAAGAAAGATCTATGTGTCTAATACACATCTGGAAAATCTCATAATTTTTAAAATTCGTTTACTATGTCCGAAATACAACGTCATATTATCACTCCAGAAGCAAACAGAAACATTTCCTGTTTTGTAACTCAACTTCCAAAAATCATAACTAGAGTTGTACACCTTCGTTTTCGGTGATCCAAAGCTCATTTTAAACCTTGAGAAGATTAATATCTCCTATAAAAATTTCACAATTTTTAAAGTCCATTCCTTAGCCAAACCACGAACGGAAGATGACTAACTCCAGACTTCCAAAATTGGCAGTTTCAACATCTTTATGAAGCTTATAATTTAATACCTCAAAGTACCTTTTAAAATTCATTCACCAACATATTCCCACACAATTTCCAGTGATAAACACGTTGGTAAACTCAAATTTACGAAATTCTACTTATTTCTTTAAGTTTCCCTCAGATTACAAATCAGAGTTTAAATCAAAAGCTTCAAAATCTTGAAGAAGAAGTGCATGTTCTTACCACTAGGCTTGATCCTTGAACTTGTAGTCAATATAACCACTATTTTCCTTGATCCATCCTCAGCCTAGATTCAAGAAGATTACATGCACATGAGTTTTTAACCACTCATAATGACATGTATGAAGAAAACATCCAAAACACTAAGATAGAGTTTAAATTCCTTACCTTGAACTTCTTGATCTTCTTCTTCCTAACTCTAACTGTAGAATTGAAGATGGAAATGAGTGATGTTATTTTGGTGAGATGTGTGTATGGTTTTCGGTGGAGTGAAATGTGTGTGTGTGGCCATGGAAAGGAAAAAAAAGAAGAAGGAGGTGTTTTGTGTGTGTGTGTGTTTTGTGCGTATGTGTTGTGTGTGTATGTTACATGTGTGTTTGGTGTGTGTGTGTTGTATGGATATTACAACAGCACCACCCATATATATATATATATATATATACATATATATATATATATATACTTGACTTGTTTTTAGTCTCAAATGCATATGATTATCCAGGAAAATACTTGCACCAAAATATCAATATATATAGTTTTGTCTCTGTTTGGATTAGCAAAACTTCAAGTTATTTCCTTTCCTCTCTTTTTTTGTACACAACACGTACTTACACACACACACAGAGTTAACTAAACACCCAACCAGCATCTTCTTCTTTTCCCTGGACCACACAATCTCAATACATTATTATTCAGAAAATAACTTTTTTCCTTTCCTTTAACACAACAACAAAATGAAGCCATGAATTCCTTTTTCTCTTTCACAAGCAGCAAACACGTTCATACCTATATACATATATATATCCCCTAACCTATGCGTTTTCTTTCTTTTTCTTTATCATTTTACAAATACATATTCAGACACACACACACAATAAGATGGCAGCAAAACAATATATTTTAAACCTCCAATAATTTATCATTTTACAAATACATATTCACACACATTCCATGCCCATCCCCTTAGATGCTTGTTATATGCTCATCCCTCTATTAGAGGGATGAACATTTTTTTTAATTTTTTTATATATTGTATTTATTTATATTTAAATTATATACTGCTTTCTGAAATGTTTTTTCCACCTAATATCTCAAATTAATTAGTTTCCAGTTCTACATTCAGTAATATTTATCTGTAACATTAGTATCATGAGAACTAATTAATTTGAGATATTGGGTGAAAAAATATTTTAAAAAACAGTATATAATTTAAATATAAATAAATATAATATATAAAAAAAATATACTCGTCCCTCTAATAGATAGAGAGATGAGAACATAACAAACACCCAACGGGCATGTAATGTGCATTCGGTGAGGAGTTGCTTGGCGGGTAAAGACCAGAGGGTATTTGGCTCGGTGCTCAAGAAGCAAGGAGGTTCTGACTTCTGAGCTTGCGTGTGGCAGCTGATTTTTCTCTTCCTGTAGTTGCGCCAAAAACGCTAAATGATTGGACTGGAAAAGGGAGAGAGAATAATGGATTGGGTTTGGAGGAGGTTTGGGCCGAAAGGAAAGGCGAGGTCTTGAGGAGAACTTGGCTGAACCAAAACTTCTGGAAGTTCTCTGCGTTTCAATGATTCAGAGAGAGGGAAGAAGGCAATCATATGAATGAATGAATTTTCGATGGGCTGCCTTCATATTTATATTGGGCTCAATGATTTGTTCTCCCTTGGGCTTGCATCTCGTGAAGATAAGAAGAAAAGAAAAAGAGATTTGGTTCATGGGCTCCATTGGTTTTGGGCCACGTTTTATTATGGTTGGGTCAAGACTAAGGATTTGGATTTGGGTTTTTAAGGAGTAGATGTTTTTGTGTTGCAATTAGATACTTATTGGATAGAAATAATTTCCCAATTCAATATAAGAATCTTCCTAAATTTTCTTTAATTGTTATTCTTCCAAAAATAATTTATGGAGAATGAGTCTTTATTTCAAATAGTTCAACTTTGTAATTTATAAAAACCAAGAAAAAAAAAATAGAAATCATTATATTTAATCTTCTTATAATATTAAAATTTAAATCCCCAAATTTTTGGGATGTTATAGGGGGTTGCAATTTTTTTTTATAAAAAATATCAATCACTCTAGAATATTTATCAAGTAGATTATAAATTAAATATCAATACATTTAGCATCTAAAAATATCTTTTTAGTGAAACCCTACACTTTGAAGTATTTATAGTAACACCCATATCTCAAAGTAATTTTTAGTGCATTCAGCACATCAATTTTTTTTATTAGCACTAAAAATCACTTTAAGGCGTCGATGTTAAAAAAATACTTTAGAGTATTGAGTGTTTGATATTGGGTGCCATTTAAAATATTACTAAGGATACTAAATAAAACTAATTATATTACTGAAAAAAATATTGCAGGCTATTAGATACTTTTTTTAAAAAAAAAAAAAAATTGCTCTCCTTACTTAGTTTACGCCAAAACAATGTAGTTTTGGGATAAATAAAAAGAGTGGGTGGATAAAGAAAAGGAGAGAAGTCACATAAGTGTTTTTTCACACTATGAGTGTGAATTTAAATAATGTGATAAATTGTAAGTTTCCTCAAAAATTGATAATTTGTCCTTCAATAAATTTAAAACTAAATTGATGTATTCAAGATTTAGAAGTATTGGATCCTCTTATTTTTAGCTTATTTTCTCCTTATAAGAAGAAGCTAGGCCCAATAGATTTTTACAAAAGCTCTTATAGTAAAAAGAGTTTTTTTTTTTTTAATATAATGAAGAAAAAAGCTAAATGCCATAAGCTCCTCTAGTGCCAGTTTGAATCTTTTTATTTTTAGCTTTTTTTCTTTTTATAAACAAAAACTAGGCCGAATAGATTTTTACAAAAGCTCTTATAATAAAAAGATTTTTTTTAATATAATGAAGAAAAAAAGCTAAAAACTAAAAGGGCTTTTTTTAAAGCTCTAATTTCATGCAAAGTCAGTCTTCCCCCAGAGGAAATTGGTTCTCTGCTCTCCTCACAAACTACAATGGAGCTTCTTCTTCTCGTGGATCCCAATCACTTGTCCTGGTCCTCTTTCCTCTACTCAATATGCCTACTACTCATTTTACAAATGTCCTGAACCAAAAACCTTGCCACACTCCAAAGCTGCGTCGTTTCCTTGTTTAGTCATCGAAGCAATCCTTTGATCCCGTATCATGAGGGCTCCAGAAGGACACCAAGAAAGACTTGTCTCAGAATTCTCAGAAATGAAGCTGCTTTTAGCAGTATTGAGAATAAGGTTAATTTGAGGAAGTACGAATTGCTATGGCCCAAGGTTGTTCTGGAAGCTTTGCATGAAGCTGTCAATGAAATTCACTGGGAAGCTGCTCTTAAGGTTTGTGATGCTCCTTTTAGTTTCAGTTTTCATTAGTATGTTGTCAAGAACCTTTATCGATTATGTGACTTCCACCTTAATCCCCTGTAAAAAAAGCTGTGATGTTAATTGATTCTTAATTTTTAAAATTTGTATAGTTTATTTAAATCCAAAAAGAATAGAGTTTTTTTTTTTTGATACATGCCCAAGTATTTTGTTAATTAACAGCAACTTAGGCTACCACTGAGGGAGGCACAGATGTTAAGATTACTTCTGTAGCATAAAATCTAGATGAGATTAACTTTAGCATTAAGATTTATCTTGAAGATATTTCCCTTTTGCAGATTTTTGCTCTTCTTGGCAAGCAACTTTGGTATGAACCAAGATTCCAAACATACACAAAATTGTTGATGATGCTTGGCAAGTGCAGGAAACCGTTAGGAGGCCAGCCTGCTATTTGAGATCATGTTGCCTGAATGTCTTAAACCTACTATTGATGTCTACACTGCTCTAGTAAGTGCCTATCCTCAAAGTGGTCTCCTTCACGGCTTTTGATTTAGTTGAAGATACGAAATCAGTCACTAATTGCAAACCTGATATATATACATATTCCATTCTTCTCAATAGTTGCACAAAACACAGTCGATCGGTTTGATTTGATTGAGCGCATTCTTGCTGAAATGTCATATCTGGGCATTGAAAATAATAACGTGATATACAATCAATAGGTGCATGTGACTAAAATTTTACTAAACCGCTTTTAGTTTTTTTTTTTTTTTTTCTAAATTTTTTTTTTAAAAACTTTAGTTTAAAAGTAGCTTTTAGTTTAAAAAAGAGATGATCCAAATAGGAAATATGTTTTTTTTTACATTGATTGTTTTATAATTAAATTATAATAGAGTGATTATTTATAACTCTTTCCTCAAAATATATGTATATTCCTAGCTTTAGAAATTTAACTAGCGTAAAAAAAATTTGAAATAATAATATTTAGATTATTACATATTAAAGAATCAATATTTAATAAATTATTTTTGAAATAAATATAATATTTCTTAATTATTTACCTGTGTTAATGCCAGCAATTGATGACCACTGATATATTAATTAATTAAAATATATTTTTTTTCATCTCTTATAGTTTACCTTTAATTTCAGAGATTTAATTGGTAAATTTTTTTAATATGGCTGGTACTTAAATGAAATTTTTTAGCTAATATATAATCAAAGTGTATAAATTTTTAATATGGTAATATTTATTTGTAATTCGTTGAATTTATGTTTGTAATTTTTCTTGATTAGCTAATAATTAAAGAAGAGATGAACCTCTCCATTTCTCTTATCTTCCACTTCCCTCTACTTTTTTATTTACTTCTTTATTTACACCGTTAGATTAAAATCTAACTGTTGAAATCTAATATCCTATAAAAATATTATTATAATATTACATAAAAAAATTTAAATCATTAAAATTTAATCTCAATTGTTCATATCTTTATATTTTTATTAAATTATTTTATGCATTACTTTTTCACTTTTTATAGGATAAGAAATTTTAACCGTGTGGAGTTATGTAAATAAGAAAATGGAATGAGATAGTAAAAGAGAGGCCCTTTTCACCAGTTAAAGAGGGTGTCACATTGGAAGATGAAGCAATCACATTGTGGATTGTGCCACAAATATTTGATTCATTAACTGGGGCGACCGCCCTGTTTTTATTGCAGGGAATGGGGACTGGACACTGTGTCCCTATCACCTCCGGTGACGGTGATATACATTCTATTCTAAAGCCAAAATTATCCAGCGGTCATAGCGATCCATTTCTTAGGTTTGTTCTCTATTTCCTACATTTTTTGTGTATGTGTGTTTCTTTAATGATGTATGCTAATATGTTCTCCAATATTATATATCCAGATACATGCTGGAAAAAAAGGGGGGAAGAATCCCATATAAATAACATGAAATTTCAAAACCTCTAAAGGTGTCTGTTAACATTTATAAAAGACATAAATATGATAAGAATCAAATTGAGATTTTATAATATTGATAAATTTCACATTATGCACTCAGTTGTTAAATAAAAAAAGAAAAAGAAAATTGAGCCCCAGGTTCAGGTGTTCACAACGTACCTAGTTTGACTTGTTGACGGAGAAAATGGTGGTATATCAATAAAGATAGGGACGATGGTGTGGAAGTGGTCGATTGTTGGTTGAGGAAAGAAAAAGAGAGGGAGTAAGTATGAAGGTTCACCAGGAAAAAACAAAAGGAAAAAAAAGGAAAAATGACTGTGGTAGTGCTTGAGACAGTGAAGACGTGAAATGGTGGTGATAAATGGAGAAGACGATAATGGTCATATCTTCCCCCCTCTCTCTCACCTCTATCTCCCTTCAGTTGAAATCATGATGTTGTTGGTGGTTATGGTAGATTGATGGTTGAAGCTCATTAGAGACGGTGAAGATGAAAGTTGTCATTAGCGAGGAAGAAGGGCGAAGGTGGAGGAAGGTGAATGAAGAAAGCCAAGAAGCTGAGGAAGAAGGTTGTAATACCTTGATTTCCCTTTTATCAAAAACCTTGTATTTTGGTGAATAATTAGCAAAATATAAAGATGAATATATGTCTTAAAGAATTATAGCTATTGATATTTTTCCAACCAAATTTCACTTTGAAATTAGTTGACAAATTGTTTAATTTGTAAACTATAATTAGTGGCTATAAAATGTGACATAAAAATCACATAAAATAATAGTTATTTTCGAATCAAGAGAGACAAGAAAAGAGAATGAATGACACTTAGTTTAATTGTTATCTATTAATTAGAATTATCCCTTAGCAAATGAACTTACACTAATTGAGATTAAGGTCAAATACTTGCAACTACCTGATAGGGCTATATTTTTGCCTAAAGATAAGAGGTAGAAGACAATAAAAATAGTAGTTTTCAAAGGGAATAAAACACATAAAATTTGATACATTTTATGCCAAAATTGCACATGTCAAACAAGGGATAAATATCTAGTTGATTATTATCCAACTTGTGCATATGGCTTCAAGTTGAGAAAGGTAATAAAGATCCTCTTAGAGGGGCTGATATTTTTGAAAGTATAAGGGCCCAAGAAGATAAGATAAAGCTTGATAAATAATGAACAAATACTCCTTGATAAATTAGCAAACCAACAACTATACAATGACATTTGGCAATAAGGGACACCTAAGCCCTTATTTGTGTCATCAAAATGACATCATAAGCTTACCCAATAATCCTCAAAATTTGGCAAGGGGATGATGAAGAAGCAAAATTGTCAAGATAAGAGCACATGTTAATTAGAGCCAATAGGTTCTAGAATTTTCTAGAGCATTCTTGCGCAATGGAGCAAATGAGACCATAGGGAATTGGCATGTGCACTACAAAAAAATTCGGTTTTTGCGACGGAAAAATTCCATCGCAAAATTGAAATTTTCTGTCGCAAAATGAAATTGCGACGGAATTTGTCCGTCGCAAAAAAGACATTGCAATTGCGACGGAAATATGAATTTTCATCTCAATTTGCGACAGAAAAACTTCTGTTTGGGTTTTACGACGGAATACATTCCGTCGCAAAACCCAATCGGTTTTGTGACGGAAAAAAATCCGTCGATGGAAAAACTTTCCATCGCAAGTGCGACGGAATGGGTTTCGTTGCAATAGCGATGGAATTCATTCCGTCGCAAATAATAAAAAAAATAAAATCTTAAAAAAATAATTTTAATAAAAAAATATAAAAAAAATTAAATTTAAAAAAACGTAAAACATATTTATAAAAAAATAAAATTATTAAAAAATTTATAGAAAATTTCATAAAAATTTTAAAAATCCTTAAAAAGTAAATAAATTTCATGATAAATTTTGCATATAATAAAAATTTAAAATAAAAATTATACAGAATTTTTTACAATAACAAAGTCAAAATATATATGTTCTAAAGTTGTGAACAACAAATACTGAAACATAATCTATAAAGAAGTAGCATGATCATCATCATCGTCACCAGGAAGGTCATCACCACCACCAGGATGGTCATCAGCACCAGGCGCCGACAAAATACCCTTAGACTGAAGTACTAGCTACAGCTACCTCACCATGTCATTTGTCCATTGCTGCTCTTCTCGTTGCCGCTGTTCCTCTTCTCGTTGCTGTCGTATCATCTCGTATTGTGCCTCCACCAACGCCTTCAGCCTCCTAAGCTCATCTAAAAAAAACAAAATTGCAGAGTGAGTTATTTTTCTCTAATTTCATTTAAAAGGAAGAGGGAATGGAAACGTAACAATGTAGAACGGTGTTATTATGTTTACATGGATCAGCACCTTCACTGTGCGGTAAGGACTGCTGCGTATGCTTCAGCCGGCTCGTAGAGGCACCCATCCCGAAGAGTCTCCCTTTCTTGTCAAATCCTCTTGCAGCTTGAATGAATAAACTCTCATTATCAGACTGAGAGGATGCACGCTCGCCCTAACTCTGGGTGTCTCTCTCCTACGTCAGCTTCTGATAGGTTTCCTGGAGGAAAAAAAAAGATCACAGATGACGCACGTGAATGAAATAAATATGTTGCTGCCTGACACGAAAAACAAAAGTAATAAATATCTCACCGCAAATTGTTGCGACCTGGCGTTGATCCAATGGCGCCCACTACCATCGATAGACTCCTGGGTATGGGTCCGCTCAAAGATAGCCCACTCAACATCTTCTGCAGGAACATCCCCAGACGCTGCTTGCAATCACAAATTATGATCGCTAGTTAATTAATTCAAAGTACAAGATATCAAATACTGAAATAAAAAATGACTGTGCTCACAATTTTTCATCGATGCTCGTTGTATGGGATGGAGCCCCCAGTATAAGATGGTCTATCCATATGGGCCCTATTTGATTTATTTTTCTCACTCTTTTCTTGAAATTTGGGATCGATATTCCATTTATGAAGCAATTGATCTAAAGCCTTAGGATGAATCCAATCAGTCTTGCCTAGACCGTGTCGCAATTTATAAAACCTATCAGACAACCATCTGCTTGCCTTGTGATTGTAAGCTTTTTTCAACGTATCTTGATGCTCAGGCAACCACCTAAAATGACCTTGAAAATCAATTACGGATAATTAGTGCTCCAAATTATAATGTACCTTATCAGTTTGCATTTGTGTAACAAAATTTACAAAACTTACAAAAATTCCTCGAACCAAGAATCCCGACGATTATGAGGAATGTCTTTCCAATTGGCCCACGGATGATTGAAATTGCAAAATATTTGGCCCGACATGAAATCCGTGACATGATTGTAAGGCTTAAATCTTGATACAGAGGAAAAGATGTAAATGTTAGCATACAAAATAAAAATAAAAACCTCGTACCATTATCAGTAACTTTATATGACTTACTCTAGATCGCCGCGAGGACAAATCCACACCCTTCTTGTCTTAGAATCAACAGTTCCCCACACTGGTGCGGCCGAGGAGGAACTAGCTTCCCCAAACTGACTGTGAGGAGACGCGGTGTGCTGAAGAACGAAATGATATTGCAACATTTTACTACACAGTTGCTAAAATAAAACAAAAGATGTAAATCAATCAGATTTCGTAAACTATACCTGCTCTGCCCCTTGCTGTGGATCAGGGGGATTGAAAGACATACCTACACCTCCCATAATAGAGTCAATAGTGGTCGGTGAAGATGACAGATGAAATGGTGGAAGCTCTGGAGAAGAGCCGTACCCTCTGCTGTAAGACGGGTCCGATGTCGTTGCCCTACCACCTCTGATAGGATGGGCTCGGCTTCTACCACTACTCTGACCATTGCCAGAACGCCCTCCTGAATGATCCATCTATGAACACCCGCAAACATGATGTCAAAAAGAAACACTTAATGTCACTATCAAAGTAACAGATTATATCTACTAGAATGGAAGGTTATAAATAGCGGACTAACATAAGTCAACCAGAAGATTCCGTTTCCTCCACTTCTCCTTGCTCCCCTTCCTTGTCGGTCTCATAGTCATCAAATTTAGACTCACTATCAGAGTAATTATCTTCCTCCTCATCGTCTGATTCCTCATCGACAATATGGATAGGAATCAACTCTAACTCCCCATGCGCCTCGTCAAAAAGATTGCTTGGTACTTCGTCATTGACAACAAGTACGGGTTGTACCTATTCCACATCAGCTTGAAACGGTTCATTCATAGAGTCATTTGATTCTGATTCTTTCGAGTTGGGTATGATATTGCGTGCTTTGGTTCTGATAACTCACATCCACCCTTGACGGGATGTTGGATACGACGTGTAATAAACTTGTTCCACCTGTTGAGTAAGTATAAATGGGTCATAACCAATCGTGTACCTCCTCGACCACTAGACCTCAACATTCCCATATATTTATCAACTTTTGTCCCACGAGGAGAGTTATCAAACCACTCACATTTAAAGATAGTCACGGACTTGTCCCACTTATAATCCAGTTGAATTATGTCAGTTAACTTCTCGTAGTAGTCGGCCTTAACTCCATCAACCAGGCCACCTCGACAACATATGCCGTAATTGCAACTTAGTATATTTTTGTTCGCTTGTACTGTTGCAAAACGATACCCATTGATTATATATTTCGAACACCGGGTAACAACTATTGCAGCTCCGCAAGATAAACTCCACGCAACATCATGGGGAGCTGATGGATTTTCCACGAAGAAGTATTCGAACCATTGAGGAAACTCAGCAATCTTGAATTGTTCAAGTTCGGAATTCGATATTAATGGATTTCTGGATCGAACCTAATTGGAGAAAAGCTGTAACAAAAAAATCTCATTAATATTCTTTAATACTAACCATAACAGTAAAAATACAGGAAGGTTTATCGTTAAGTACGGGGTGGCCTCTTCACAGTTGTTTATAATGTACCACTCCACCACTCGCTTGTCTCTTCCTTCCAGAATTGACCTCTCACGTTTTCTCACGACCCGACCTGGAAAATTAAATATAGATATCTGATCGCTTGTATTGCCTCCATCATCGTTGCGAGCTACCCCTCTCCATCTTGATATATTTCCAGAAGGATAATAGTATGACGCAAATTTAGTTGCCTCTTCCACTAGATAAGCTTCAGTGATAGATCCTTCAACATACCTTTGATTTTTGATCTTGTACTTGAGAGTACGTAAAAACTTATAATGGACAATCACAAGGTATTTAAAACTTTACCACCATGAGAGTCAAATAATAACAACAAGAAAGATAAAGATATATATGTATATATTACCTCTCAAATGGATACATCCACCTATATTGTTGCGGACCTTCAACCCTTGCCTCATAGGCCAAGTGAACAGGCAAATGCTCCATTGAGTTGAATAAGGTCGGAGGAAACACCATCTCTAACTTGCATAGCGTCAATGGCATGATCTCCTCCAGCTGCCGTAACTTGTCAACGTTAAGTTTAGAAGCACAAATTTCTCTAAAGAAAATGGAAACTTCTGTCAGAACACTCCATTTATGTTTCAGTAGTGCTTTGAAGGCCCACGGCAACAATCTCCAGAAAAAACGTGACAATCATGAGTCTTCATATCAGATATCTTCACCTCATTTATTTTGACACATCTAGCCATATTTGATGCATAACCATCCGGGAGTTTCAGATTTGAAACCCATTTTAACATTTCCAAATTTTGCTCTTTGTTGAGTGTGTATGGCGCTCGAGGTTTAGAAGTCCATCCCCTAGCATCCACCACCAAATGCAAGTTAGGCCTTCTGCAAATCGTTTCTATGTCCTGTCTTGTGTAGACTGTGCCCTTCGTCAAGCCTTTGGTGTCCATTACGGTATACAAAATATTGCAGAATACATTCCTCTCAATATGCATGACATCGAGGTTGTGTCTCAACAGGTGATCTTTCCAATATGTCAGTTTCCAAAAGATGCTCCGTTTCATCCAATGATGATCAACCCCATATCCCTCAGGTTCGTTGAATGCAACCCCCTCTTCAACACTTGCAATGTGTCTGACCTTGTCCCATATTTCTTGACCACTTAATCGACAGGGTTGATTTGCCCGTTCGACAACATTCTGTATGAAGTCTTTTCTATTTCTTCTAAGCGAATGATCGAGGGGTAGGAATTGCCGGTGCCTGTCAAACCAACAAACCTTGCGACTGTTTTGCAAGCTAAAGCACATGCTCTGCTCAAGACAAATTGGACATGCAAGCTTTCCCGATGTTTGCCAGCCACTCAACATCCTATAGGGAGGGAAATCATTTATTGTCCACATTAAGGCAGCACGCATGATAAAATTTTGGCTCAATGATACGTCGTACGTGAGAACCCCATCACTCCACAACATCTTCAACTCATCTATCAAAGGCCTGAGGTACACATCTACATTCTTTTTCGGGTTGAAAGGCTTAGGGATTAATGCGTTGAGAAATAAGAACTCTCTTCTCATACACATGGAAGGTGGGAGGTTGTACGGGGTCACAATCACTGGCCAACATGAATACCTCCTGCTCGTCTGGTTAAAAGGAGCAAACCCATCCAAACATAAACCAAGATGAACATTACGGGGATCCGACGCAAACAAAGGGTTGACCTCGTCAAATTTAAGCCAGGCTTCAGCATCGGATGGATGCGTCACAAATTTTTCGTCCCTACGATGCTCCCAATGCCATCTCATGTGAGCGGCTGTTTGCTCTGACGAATACAATCTCTGAAGCCTGGGCACGAGGGGAAAGTACCATATCTTGCTGAATGGTTGACAGTCTGTTTTCCTCTCTTTAGTCATAGGTTTGTATCTGTTATGTTCACAGAATTTGCATTTGGTCAGCTCTGCATCATCTTTGTAGTACAACATACATCCATTGGGGCAACGATGGATTTTTTCACAACTAAGCCCAAGCTCTTTAACATTTCTTTTTGCTTGGTAGAAATCCTTCGGCAAATTATTGTCTTTCAGAGCAATCTTGCTCATGATCTGCATCATTTCGTTATAATTTCTCTCACTCATATGGTGATCAGTCTTCAAACTTAGTGTTGCTAAGGTAGCCGACAGTGATGAGTGCTCACTACTTTCAATGTGTTCGCAACCTTCCCATAACTGTCGTTGCGTATCTTGAAGCATTTTGTAGAACCTATCGGCTTCCGGATTAAGATCCTCTCCCATATAACATGGTTGATTCTGCGTATCGGTCTCCTCTTGCGTGTGTGATGGTTCAGCATGAGTAAAGGGATCAAAATATTGCCCAACCGACGGTCCCGCGGCATCCATCACCAACTGTTCGTATTGATTAAGGTTGCCTCGGTGACTACTGCTCCCGTAATATCCACTCGGTGTTTGTCGGACTTCGCCATGATATACCCAGTATTCATAATCGTCCATAAATCCTTTTTTACACAAATGGATTTTGACTGTGTTATACTCTAGAAATTTGAAACATCCGCATGTGGCACAGGGACATACGATGTGTCCACTTGAATTAGGTGAGTGCGCCAAAGCAAATTGAATGAATTCTTCCAGACCATCCAGGAATGCTCGAGATATTTCTCTTTTCTGAGTTAGACGATTGAACATCCAACTCCTATCACGATGGTCGTCCATACTTCTACAACCTATAACCTTACACAAATATATAGAGTGGGGAGATGCCCCAGTCCATCAAATTATTTAAGACAATTTTATGAATGAGGGTCATATTAAAGGCCATTGCAATTCTATCTTTTCTATTTATAATTATATTTTAATGTAAACAGTAATTATAATTTGTTTTTTCAAATTATTTGTATTTATTGTATACCTTGTTAACTAGGTCTTCTATTTTCTAGTTACTTTAATATTTGTTTGTAGATTATGATGCAACAACCTTTTTCTATTGCTTAATTCTAATAATTAAGAATAAAAAAAACAAATAAGTTTCATAAATATGTAGATGTAGGTTTCCAGTCTTTTCCTTTGTTTGTTCCGTCATGAGCTTTGAGATAATGCACATAGCTAAGAGTAAATATAATACTAATGTTTGGATTAACGTGTTGGTAGAGAAGTGACTTTTATTCTAATTATATATATTTTGAAAATTGAAAGTGAGGTAAAAATATTATTACAGTGGTATTTATGTTTGGATATAAATTTCTATAAAAGATTGAGTTTAATAGAATATTATTTAGATAATGATATATTTAAAAACATAACAAGTAATCCTGAGAATAATGAATAAATAAATAATGTAAAAATACACAATAAATGAATGAGAGGAACATTATGGATCTGAAATAAAATAATCATTTTTTAAAATAAAAATTATATATATTCAATCTCTCTCTTCTTTTTTTTTTTCTGCTTTATTGTTGTTGTTGTTGTTGTTGTTGTTGTTATTATTATTAATACATATAGAACCAGATTATTTTATGAAGATATATCACTTACACATTTTTTTTGTTGGTATAATTTTGTGTGTGTGTATATAATAATAATAATAACTTCAACTTTTTTTTTTTTAAATATCACTTCTCATAAATTCACTTCATACTCTTTAATTATTTTGATCATAGTCTTTTTTTTTTTTTTTTAATAACTCTTACATGGGAAGGAATTGACAATTGGATTTGGGTAAAACAAATGATTTTCACTTGCCTGAGTGAATGTTTTAGGGGTCCTACTCTTGAGAATTTTCCTGGTACTTTCCTTATATTAAATTAAATTGTTTATACTACTTGATAGAATAAATAGGTAACAACTATTAGCATAAAAATAGGTAACAACCTATTAATCAGCTAATTATTCGAAAAGCCTAAGAAATCTGAAAACTAACAATAATTCAAAAATAAAAATAACAAACAGTAATTCAAATTTCAAAATAACAATAATTGATATATAAATTTGTTGATTTAGCCTTTTGACCAACATAAATAAATATGAAAATTCAATGATTTAGCCTAATTGATCTATGAAGAGTCCTCCAAAACAAGTATCATTTTTTTTGGGGAAAAAAATTATTCAAAAGCATAAGTTAAATTTTTTAAATTTAGATTACAGAAACAATATATATACCATATAAAATAAGAATAAGCAAAATGTATTGGAATTTTCTCACAAAATTTGAATCTCAACAAATTATGTATTTCTTATCCTCAAACCATTGAGAAAATTTTATTGACGCCATTCTTATGATTTTTGTTTTTGGCATTTTCCTCATGGAAATGTTATATATAAAAGGATTGTTATAATTTTTTTTAATTCAGTTTTAAGTTTTTTGGCCAAGATAATTTAATCAATTTAGTAATTTTAAAAGGTTAAAACAAAGCTATGAAAAGGAATGAATAATTAAAGGTTTGACGCGATTTATGTCCATGTTAAAACCGATATACAATTAAGGCAATTAAATGGACAATTTATGGGGAAAAAAAAGTTAATGGCATAATATGAACTGAACTTCCATTGTTTAGATTATCTAATCTCCTTTGATTCTTTGTGATTTTTGCCATATAGTGTACATTGGTATTTGGTACCGTTTTCATTTTTGATTTATTTTATATATTTTCTCCTAAATATTGAAGATAAAAAAATAATCTTTTTATAAAATTAAATCATACAATCCGATTGTGTAAAAAAATATACAAACAGACACATATATATTTCATTTTGTAAGATAATATAGCAGGAAAAAATTTTTTTAAAAAAGAAACATACATCTGCGATTTGATAAAGGGAGAAGTTTAACATCAATATAATCCATACTACAAATAAATAAAATTAACCACATACTTAAAAAAAAAACCAAACATACCTCAGTGAAGGAGACTTGATGACAGAAGGATTTGAGGCCTGGAGGAGCTGGAATGAGGAAAGTCGCCAGTGGGGTGAGGCACGGACAAGGGCGGATACAGAGGGGGGCTAGGGTGGGCCCCCGCCCCCCTAAAAAAAATACTATATAATGGAAATGAGTATGACAACATATATACTTTTATATAAGAAATTATCCCAACTTGATTTTCAAACCCTCACACCAAGCCACGAGTTCCAAAAAAAGTCATACAGTTATGCAGTAAGGGAGTCCACCAATTATAATTAATTCATGCGCTAAAGGTTGCATAGTTATATATATAAAAGAAAAAAAAAATTTGAACAGTCGGCACACATTACACTGGATGTTAAAAACCCTTCCAGCCTCCTGTTTCTTAATTCATTCTATGACTCCTCGCATAGTCGCCACAATCACAGAAGATTAGAAGAAACAATTCAATAGTCGCACGGTCACACTTGCAGAAAAGATTAGGGATTTATCTTTAGGGAAGTGAAATATATAGTTTATCTTTCTAGTCTGTCATATTTAGTTGGATGAAATTTGTTTTATGAAAAATTAGGGATTTATTAAGGCTTCTAGATTATCTCTTTGTTTTTAATGGAATTAATGAGTCTTGTGTAAAAATTGTATAGTTTATATTTTTATTTGAGTGGTTGATTTGAGGAAAATAAAGTTAGGGTTTAATTAAAAAATTTGTGATTTATTATTTATGATATGGAGTTAGTAATATGAAATTTGCAAAATGGAATGTGTGATATGGAATTATTGACGAGTTTAAAGATATGAAAACACGTAGATTAAGAGTTAAGTGAAATTATCTTAATTTCTGTGGTAGATTTCTTTCAATTTTTTATATATTAGGTCTATATTTTTTTTCAAATTCTTTTATTATATTTTTTATTTTCGCCCCCCATCTTGAAAATTCCTAGCTTCGCCACTGGGCACGGAGGATGAAAATTGCTGGAGGGGGTGGAGAAGAACTGCGCTCGGAAGGGGGGGGGGGGGTGATTCACGAAGGGATGCAAGCCTCCCTTTAAAGGGAGGCTTGCAAAAGTTGGCGGCAAATATGCCGCCAACTAGCGACGGACGGGGTTCATCGCTGGCCCCAAATGGGGCCTGCGACAGACAGGCCAATCCGTCGCAGGCCCCATTTGGGGCTTGTGACGGACAACCCAATCTGTCGCAGGTCCCTTTTGGGGCCTATGATGGACGGCCCCTTCCATCACTGTTTAGCGACGAAATTTTGATTCCATCGCTAGTTTTCTTTGAGATAGGTTTTTTTTTTTTTTTCAATTTTAGCGTTTTTGTTGTGACAGACTGTTAATTCCGTTGCAAATTTCCATATTTTTGTGACGGAAATATATTCCGTTGCAAAGTTTCAAATTTTTGCTACGAAAAAAATTTTGTCGCAAATTTAGTATTTTCTAGTAGTGGTGGCAAAGCAATCCAAGGGCTCTAATTGAGTTGTAAATTTTGATCAAGATGAAGGGTGGAGAGGAAATATGAAAAGCTTGTTGATTAAGCCAAGATAAGATGATATTTTGCAAAGGTCAAGTAGTAATTTGACTTGTGGGCCCACAATGGGTTTGTCATCCACTTATTTAAGCACATGGTCCCCCTCGTGCATGTTACACCAAATTGAAACAAATCTGATTTTGGAGAGAGAGAGAGAGGAGTGAAATTTTGGAGAAAGAAGGAAAGGTTCAAAGCATACAAGATAAGATTTAAGCTCAACTCTGTGATATTTTATGTTTAAAGCATAAAGTGGTTGAATCATTTTTATTATGGAATATGGAGGCATGGGACCCTAAGGGGACATGTTTTCCAAGATCCCAAGAACAAGATTCATCAATAGCACCAAAGTCTAAAAGATTGAGTTTAAAGAAAACAAATGGTAAAAATCATGAAGATGGTTAAAAGTGATTTTCTTTGTTCTTAACCAATGATTTGGCCTAAGCAATAACATGGTAAAGTATTTTTTTTACATGATTTTAAGGTCACCAAGAGGCTTAAAATGAAAAATGGAGTAAAAAAAGTATTTGATTTTTGGAAAAAGATTTTTTGGAAACAAAGGAACAAAATGGTAAAAGTTGGAAAAACTACAAGTTTTGAGTTCACTGGAGTCAGTCACCTTGTGACTAATAAAATAGTGTCTAAAAATCCTGAAATTTTCCATAAATATAGAGGACATAAAGATCTTTCTTTTGATTAATCACAAATTTTTTTAGATTTTTGTACAAAAAGATATCAATTTTTCAAATTGATCCATGTTTCTGGACATGTAATTGGAATAGTGGTGAAAGAAAATAAAACTGGGAATGAGTTAGATTTTTGTGGCTTCTAGGTTTATTTTTCCATAAAAATAGACATGTCAAGAGTCATTCAAATTAACTTTGGAAGCATATCATTTTGAGTTTATTTTTTTAACATTTAATTATGATTTTTCAAAGTTGCTGAAAAAATTCTACCAAAAAAGCTGGAAATTCGAATTTAAGGGAAAGTTAAGTTAAAAATTGGATAACTTATCCACTAAGGGTAAAAAGGTAAAAATAACCCTTAGAATATTATTCTAATTCATATTATATTTATTTTAATATCATATAAAATATGGAAAATGAAATAATCTGATGATAACATTATAGGATATCCAAAAGCCCAAGACCGATTTCAAAAGACAAGAGTACTACTAACTACTCAAAGCAAGGTACATTCGCGTCCAAGTAACTCTAGTCTCCTATTTCTTATATGCCTTTATATGATTGTTTGATTCATGTTTGTGGTTTCATGGACAAGACTAGGTTTTAGGCCATGCATACTCATGACTAAAACTAGGTCTTAGGTCATATGGTTGTTTGCAGTCAGTTGGCTTTGGATTATTGTCTTTTTTACTAATAATACTGCATGCTTGTTTTCCTAGCGTTGAAGATCTGTGTTTGGGACACGTAGCACGGGTAAGTGCTTACGTCGATCATAATACATGTGTTGTGCGATATTATATTCTAGTTAAAGTGTGTATGCTGAATGTTTTGTATTTCCAAATGGTGAATATCTATCATATAATATTATACTTGCATATGAAGTTAATTGTTACTCTGAGATTAAATCTTATTGAATCTCAAACTTAACCATAGCTTCAGGATCATGAGCTGGAGAAAAGGGTAAGCAACACGTGTAGGAACGTGTGAAGACACAAAAGGCATTTTCAATATTTTAATTGGACTGTATTATATTGTTAAACATTTAGTTATATATCTAAATGCTTGGATAACTGTACCGTTATTATCTTCGACCGGATAAACCACGATTAGTTTAAATTATAGCTGCGAACTATCAGTTACTTATTTGCTCAAACCATCTCATTTGCTCTATCACTCGTAAACTCTAATAATATTTTTAAATACTACATTCTAATAACCATAATAAGTAGTATAGACTTTGAGGTGTTATAAAGGTGAACAATAGAACAACTTCACAAAATTCGTAATAGGATTGATAAGTTTAGTAATGGTTTTGATAATAATTAAAAAGGTTTTGAGAAAGGAGTTTGCTGATGAAAACATGAAGTCAAGATTCACCAACATTTGTGACATTTCACCAAAAGTTGTAATGGGATTGACAAGTTTTTTAGAACTGGCTGACACCCAAGAGTGGGATAAATTGAGTGTAAGACAAAAACTTATGAACTTTGAAATTCTTTTTGCATCTTAGTAAATGGTTTAAGTATGAGGGTTATGAGTCATAAATCAACAGTCAATTATTCAAACATACATGCTGGAAACATATGAGCTTAGAGAAGAGAGTATGCAAACTGTGATTTATCCTAGTTCGGTCCAATCTATGATGACCTACGTCCAGTCCCTAGGCTCAACCTGAGATTTTAATTCACTATCTCCCTCACTTTCAACTGAGTACTTGAGAACCACTACAATTCCACAAGTTTGATCCTGACACTTGTGAAGCCTTTATAATTCTCATACTGATAAGAATTCCCCCTTACACACTTAAGGATACAATATGTTTCATATTCAAGATTCCCCAATCTTTAGTAACTCTCACAATGATAGAATGATTACAATGAAAGAATAATTCTCTCTATATGAAGTAGATGGTGATTAACACTAAAGTACGTGGGAGTAAGATTGAGAGAGACAATTGGGTAAGATTCAGAGTATTACATTGCAGGCATAAGCTCTTTGTTTTTCTTTTTCATTTTTCATCAGGTTCTTTGTCTTGAATGCTTCTCTATTTATAGGCAATTATCATTTGTCTGTTGTGAGCATTCAAACTTTCTGTTGGAAGACAAAATGAGTGTTAGTTATTGGAGTTTTGATGATAACAACTTATGTGATTAAGCTATTCTTTGGAAATGGTTAAGGTTTTTGAATCAGTAAATATTGCCTAAGTTAAAAGTGTACTTGAGTAAGCCTTTACGTTTACTTGAGCACACTTGATCTAACAATGTGATTAAATAATTGCAGAACGTTACTTGAGTAATATATAGTTCATTATTACTTCAGTAGACTATTAGGAGGACTTATATTAGAAGAACAATTACTCGAGTAAACCCTTAGTGTTACTCGAGTAATGTAGAACAAAGAAAAGTTCCAGAAGTCATCATTACGGCTTTACTCGAGTAGAAATATATTCTTACTTGAGTAGGTCACTCAAGTGATGGACTTAGACTACCCGAGTAAAGAAGTCCTCTATCAAAATATCACTTCAGTAAGAATACTACTCGAGTAATTGTAAGTGCTACTCAAGTATGGTACTCAAGTATAGATAATTTATTACTCGAGTAAATATGCATTCATTCTCAATTTACTCTCTGTTTAAAGTTTACCCGAGTACAATTACACTACTACTCGAGTATGCTACTCAAGTAACAGTAATTGATTACTCAAGTAAACTTATTTCAAATCTAAAAGTTGCTCTCTGCCTTAAGTGTACTTGAGCATCAATCTACTACTACTTGAGTAGGTTACTCGAGTATAAGGAGATGGTTACTCGAGCATTAGTTACTAATGCTTTACCTTAGTATATTGTGTAGCAGATACATGATGTTACTCGAGCAAGATTTTGTAAACTTCTGGTTTACAATAGTATGCGTTTTTTGTATGATATCCATTTCTGCAAATATCTTTGAAACTCAACAAGATTCTTAGAATAAAATGTATTATTAATGCATAATTTTTTCTTTCATGTAACAAAATATTAGCTCTTCCGGAGCTTTCAATCAAATTTATACTACCAAATATAGTCTTAATTAATATTGACCTCTCAAATTATCAAATAGAGTAAAATATTCTAATTAGTCCACTAGAATATTAGCCTTTAGAATAATTACTCTTGAGTGATATAATTCTTTTCAAGTTATTTGTCTTCAGGACAATATCTAAAAACTCTTTGTATCATTCAATATTTGATACACAAGCCTTCATAGCCTCAATATTAATAACAATCCAATTTCACTCTCTACCCTTCATCTTTGGTTGTGAACAGGCTATTATACCTCTTTCATGGGTATAGAAGACTAAAGGACCAAATATCTCATATCTCATAGTACTATGTAAATAGTATCTACTTATGCAAATAGAGATTATTGTGTAAATAGTAAAATAGTAATTACTGTATAAATAGTAAATCACTGTGCAAATAGTAAATTACTGTGTAATCACACATCCTGTTACTTTGCAAATAGTAAATTATTGTATAAATAGCAATTACTATGCAAACATGTATTCTCGTTACTATGCAAAAAGTAATTTACTGTGTAATTAGCACCATTGCGTGAAATGCATTTTTGACAGATTTAAAGATCTTATATAAGATCTCAAACCCTTATAAACCATAAAATGTTTTTCATAATCATATAAAATCATATCATAATATATTAAAATACATATAAAATATATAGATAGTGAGGAGTGGGTATCATATTAATATAATGAATTTTCAGTATATTTATTATGCCCAATAGTTTCCCTTTTGTGTGTGTGTGTGTGTGTGTGTTTTTTTTTTTTTGCAATAATCATTCTCCAATTTAGGTGGCAATTTGAACCACCATGATTATAACAATGGTCATGCCCAAGACTAGACATGTTTACACTTATGCCCACAGCCACAATTAGATTTATTCTTTACTTCATTCACTTCTAGGGAAGGAGTTGTGTCTGAGATTCATGAATTTTTTTGACAAAAACTCATTGTTTTATTTGGCCATATAGGGTCAAGAAATTAATTCAACATATTTCTCAACTCTTTTACAATATTGCTACTATAGGAACAAATTGGATACATCCATTTAGCTTTCGAAAGAATAACCATCTTCTGATGGTCATATAAAAATCATGGATCCGGCATTCAAGATAGGTAATATTCTTTGATAATTAAAAGTGCCACAAATTTAAATTTCATAATATTTAACATAATACAATAAAATAGAATTCATAAATTAAGATATTACAACAAAAATTAAAAATCTTTGGAATTGGGCCATTTAGTTCTCATGATGGGATATGTGTGTGTGTGTGTGTGACTTTCGGCCATTTATCTTTAGGATAAATAAAAAATAAATATTATGGCTTCCGACCATACAATAAGATAGAAGATGAAAGCTATATGACTTTTGGCCATATAATTTTAAAATAAGAGTAGAAGAAATGTGGCTTCTCGCCATATAATTCATAATAAAAAATTAAAGAAATATGGCTTCTGGCCATATTATTTCAAAATGAGTCATTAAAGTAATATGACTTCTGGTTATATAATTTTAAAATAAGAAATTAGAGGTATAGAATACCTCTAACCAAACTAAAATAATTAAGAATATAAAGAACTTAGGAAATAAAAATAGTAATAATCTCCATTCTTAGCCATGGAACGTGATGTTTAAAACAATCAATAAAAGCATGTAACACCCCAAATTCCATACTACTTATTATGTCCGTTGGCATGTAGTATTAGGAATATCAACATACTTGATGGTGTTAACATATCAGAGTAAAGCGGAACGAAGAGCATGCATTTTGGACAATGAGTAACTGATAACATATGCCTTGACATATGATGATGCCTGATATATGCTGGTTATATTATAAATTCCAAAGCAAATATTCATTTGATACAATTTACAAAGACTCACGTATAGCTCTTAACTAGACATATGGCATGGAACCTAACACAATTAATCAAACCTATTGGCAAGATCGGTGTTTAGTCTAGTGGGAGTCTCCCCGACTTTCACGGTGACTTATGATTGAAACCACATAGACCAATCATTTCTTAGTTTAAGCACCAAACAGTTTGAAATAACTTTATCGGATTCGTGCCAGAAACTAGGCCCTAATGACTTTCTTCAAACTTCTCGTCTCGGTTAGTGTCTCTTTGTGGCTTTGTCCATGTTGCCTTCTCAGATCCATGTCTCTTTCTTGAACCTTTAGTCAAGTCTAAGATTCAATCGGATGGAATCTCATGTAACAATTAACCTTATGTTCAAGTAATGACAATATATATGACAGATATATTCACAATATGGATACCAACATTCAACTATCACAATACATAGCACATAGTAAATGTAATGTTAATAGTGTATGCACTCACTAGTGCCACGTGTCCTCAACACGTGTCCTCAGCGCTAGGAAAACAAGCATGCAGTATTATCATATATAACAATAATCTACAGTTTAAGTGAATGTAAACACACATGTGACCTAAGACCTATTCTTAGTTACAGTGCATGGCCCAAGACACAATCTTGTCCATGGCTCCAACCAATTTGAATCAAACAATCATATATAGGCATACAAGACATAGAAGAGTTAAAGTTATAGTACACGAATGTTCCTTTCACTACATAGTTACCAAGATACACTAGTCCTTTGAATCCGACCCAGAACTCTTCGAGTATCGTATAACGTTATGGTTAAATTATTTCCTTTTCTATAATTTATATGATATTATAGTTAATATCATTTTGCCCAGAATAATATTAAAAATGATATTTTTACATATTTTGACCTTTTTACCCTTAGTGGATCAATTATCCAATAATTTCCCTTAAAAACGCATTGCTAGATTTTTTGGCCAAAATTTTTGGTAACTTTGAAAAATAATAACGAAATGTGAAAAAATCCAATTTAAATGTTGCAAAAATATACATGACCCTTGACATGTCTATGTTTAAGGAAAAATAATGGCAGCAACTTGAAATGCATGGGTGAATCCCAGTTTTAATGTTTCCAACCATTGTTCCAGTTTCAAGTCTAGAAACATGGTTCAGTTTGAAAAATCCATAATTCTTTCACCAGTACAAAAAAAAATTTTAAGACTAGACGAAAAATGCCTCGTAAGACTGGATTTAAGACTGGTCTCGTTCCAGACAGTCTTAAAAGTCTGTTACTTTTAAGACTGAATATGCAATGGTCTTAAAAATACTTTTTAGACCAGACCTTTAAAATATGATGTCTTAAATGTCAAACTTTTAAGACCGCATTTTTAAAATATGAGGTCTTAAAAGTCTCTTTCTATCACACAAAAAAAGAAAGGACTTTTAAGACTGGATGTGAAAATATATTCGGTCTTAAAAGTCTTTTTTGTACCGGTGAAAGAGTTATGGATTTTTCAAACTGAACCATGTTTCTAGACTTGAAACTGAAACAATGAAAAGAAAGCTCTTTACTTCCAATTTGATTATGGAAATTTTTAGGATTTTTAAGCATCATTTGATTAGCCAAAATCCATGTACAACAACTACTGTTTAGATTGAACTTCTAAAAATGAGGTCCAACTTCAAAAATCGTTATCTTTTTGTACAAAGCTTCAAAAATGACAAATTATATATCAAAAGATATATATATATATATATATATATATATATATATATATATATATATATAAGTTCTTTCTGGAAAATTTCATGATTTTTAAAGATCTTTTACTATATACAGTAACATTCACATCCACAAGGTGACTGACTCTAGAAAGACAAAAATCTAGAGATTTTTCAACTTACACAATCTTGACCCTTTGATCCCAAAAATTATTTCCCATCATGTTGCCACTCTAATTTTCATTTTAAAAGCAATAAATACCTTCAAAACATGTAAATAAATTTACTTTACAATTTCCTAAATTAAACTAGAATTCTACCAAAATCTTAAAAGCTAGAGCTCAAGAACTTACCTCTTGAAGTTCTTAATCCTTCTCCTTGCTCCTATCTTGCCTTTCTCTCTATCTCAATGAATTTTGAGTTGAGTTTTGGTGTGAAGAATGAAGAGGAATCAACTCTTATTTATAGTGGAAATCAAGCCCCTAATCAAACTACCAAACTACCCTTGCAAAATATCACACTTTCTTGACCTAATCAAGAAGTTTTCTCATCTTCCATTTCATCCATTTATTTTGGACGTTTTTCCTTGCTCATTTTTAGCCCTTGAATTGCTCTTCCATGTGTCAAACTCTCATGGCTTGTTAGCTCTAAAATATCAAGATAATTTAGCTTAATCACATGTGCTGTTATCATCAAATCTTGGATATCTTGGCTCATAATCACCCCATGTGCCCAGCTGGAATTGTAAAATTTTGGAGCTGATTATGAAGTCATTTTGATGACATAATCAAGGCCTTAGGTGTCCTAAAACACCACATGTCCATATCCAATTGGTTTGCCAATTAATCAAGAGTATTTGCATGTGTGTTATTATGAAATCTTATCCAAATCCTCCTCCCACATGTGCTGGACGTTTTTGAATATTTTTGGGCATATTTTATGAAGCAATTAATGCCACAAATGAAAGCTTAGGAGTCCCTAAGTTTCTAGAAACAATTGGCTTAAGACATTTGCTCTTATCTTGTTTTAATGGCTCATAAATGCTCCCACATGTCCTGCTGATTTGAAGGACTTTTGGGGCAGATTTTATGATACAATTAATGCCACAAGATAAGCCTTAAGTGCCCTTTGAAATTAGATGTCAACTTGTAGTTAATTAGTTAGCTTATCAAGTTACATTGGGATATTATTGACAAGCTTCATCTTATCATAATGGGTCCTTAATTTTCGAAATATCCAGCCCCTTTAAGAGGACTTTTATTGCTCTCTTAGATTGATGACACATGCTCATATTGGACAAAAATCAATTAAGAATTTATCCCTTGCTTGTCATGTGTAATTTTGGCATAAAATGCCTTAATTATTATATGTTTAATCCCCTTAAATCTCTATTTATTTTCATTGCTATCTACCTCTTGTATTTAGGCTAAAATATAGTCTTAATAAGTAGTGACAACTGTTTAACCTTAATCTCAATTAAAGCAAGTCCATTTGTTAGGGAATTGTTGTTAATATATACCAATTTAGCCAAGTGTTATTCATACACTTTCTTGATTCCTTTTGATTGGAAATCACCATTATTTTATGTGATTTTTTGTCACATATATTATCCAATTCAATATGGTCACATTTTCCACAAGTGCCAATTAAATATGGTCACATATTCATATAATACAAGATTTTTGGTAAATCGAAAATCGGGTATTACAAAGTATCTCTTGAATTCCATATAGTGGCTCAGATTATCCCAAATATATAAAACAAACATATAATTAAGTAAGGTAGATGAAATCATTAGAGAAACAATCATACCTTTGTTAGAGCGTTTGTGCTGATAACATGTTATAAAAATAAAGATATATCTAAGATAAGAGATAGAGAACAAGAGCAAGAGAAGAGAGAAGAGATAAATTCAAGAAAGAAAGAGGAGAGTAATTCTTATTTCAGTGTGTTTGCAATGGATAACATATGCCTTCTATTTTTAGGCTCAACTCTCTAATCTACAACTAATGTGATTCCATAATTATAGTGATTAATGGGTGAGAATAGTAAAGAATAAGAAATAATGTGAGATATGGACATCTACAAATATAATATTCATAACATTTCCCTTAATTTATAATTTAATTTTACTGCATCATTTTTTCGCTAACAATTTCAGAGTATCAAATTATGATTAAAACACTTATAATCACATAAAAAACTAGAAATTATTCTAGTAGGAAAAAATTTTAAATTTTGTTGATTCACCAATCTTATGTCATAATTATTCTTCTGATCTTTTTTATAAATTATTTTTAACATATTTCATACATACTAAAGAAAATCTAAACTTCATTCGTTCTACCCTAAAATTTAACAATTACTGAATTATAAACACACACACAATATGCAAATACCCAAATTTTGTTGCCTAAAAAAGATACACAGTACCCCATAAAAAATTGTAAATGAATAGTCATACATTTACATAAAAAATTTAATAAAATGACATATAAATAAGTTCAAAATGTATCTTTTATGACATTTAATTTGATTAGACATATTCAAATAGTAATGCATAAGGCGATGAAGGTTTCTAGTTCTTGTAATACATATAATATATTTAGTATGATTTAAAATTATAAACATATACTTCTTTCAATCATTTACAATATATTTTTTTTATATGTTTTACTGGAACTGAAAAAAATTCTTAAATCTCGTCAATCCTATAATAAAATTTATTAATTTTATTCTTATTTAATATGAATCAATAATTAAGAAACAAAGCAGCTCAAGGAGAACAAACTGGGGGTAAGATGGCAAATTGACATAACAAATTTAACAACGTGACTTCCCTCTCCTATATAATATACGTGCATGGTGTTTATTGTAACATCTCAAATATTAGAATAAATAATTTAGGAAAAATAGTTGAAGAATATAAATTGGCCTAGAAAGTTTAGAGTCAATATTTTATAGAAGCTAATTGAGAAAGAAAAGTCTTATATAGCATTGTGCAGTTTTGATACTTAAATAAAAGGTATGTAGGACGTATAACACCCCAAATTCTGTGCTTGAAAATCGTGTCGATCGACATTTAGTTTTAGGAAAATTAGCAGAGTTTGATGTGCTATAGCTTAGAGTAATGCGGGAACGGAAAGCATGCGCTAATAGTTGGACAATGAGTATCTAATATAAAATGTCTAGACATATGCTGATGCCCGACATAAGCTGGTATATTAAAAATTTTCCCGAAGGAATATTTATGTGATACAATTACAGAGTTTTGTATAATTATAATTCTTACGTGGTAATTATACAATCTTCAACCAAGTCGTAGCTAAACTTGGGGCAATAAACTTAACTCAGTTAGTCAAAAAATTTGGCCAAGTAGGTGTCTATCATGGGAGTCTCATCGAGTTCACGGCGACTTATTGACTGACCCACATAGACTAGCCCTGCCTTCGGCACTAAACTGTTTGAGATAACCTTGTTAAATCATGTTAGAATGAACACTCTGAGGACGTTCTCCTGGCATTTGCTTTGACCGGTGTCTCTTCCCAGCCTCGTCCACTAGTGCCTTCTCACGGCTCCATCTATCGGTACCTTTTCCATCCCAGTTTCTTCCCTGTACTATTCATTAAGACTGAGGTCCAATGCCTATTGGACCTCAGGTAACAGTTAACCTCATGCTTATGTAAACAAGATATGTATGACATCACAACATTAATCAACACATAAGTATATAGCAAATGCAAGATTAATATTCCCCGTACACATCACATGTTAGGTTATCTATACACATTGCATGTACAGTTATTTATACAATTCACATGTATAGTTATCCATGTTAACAATACACATCACATGTTAAGTTATCTATACAATTCACTTGTATAGTTGTCTATCACATGTAAGCATACAATAAGCATCAGAGTTAGTGTTACAGTACGCGAATGTACCTTTCACCGGGTAATCGTCAAATGTCCGACCTTTGAATCCGGCCCTGGACTTCCCGGATATCTTAACATATCACCATATCACTTAGAATAATACCCTAATAGATACTTCCACCTCTATTTACCCTTCTACCCTTGGTGGGTTTGTTATTTACAACTTTGCCCTTACATTTATTTAAAAACGTGGTGCAGTAATTTCTGGGCAGATTTTTCGGTAACTTTGAAAAATCATAACTAATTCTACAAAAATCGAAATGAGGATCCATAAAATTCCTCGGAATCCTTAGGATGTATATTTTTGAGGAAAAATATTCATTTTCACCCAGATTTAGTGAGTCATTCCCAGTTTTAACATTTCTCAACATTGCCCAGATTTTCTTCCAGTAAAAATGACTTAACTTCAAAAATTCATATCTCCTTGACCAGAGATCAAAACGTCACATATTTTATATATTTGGAAAGCCCTATATGTCTACTTTATAACTGGAAAGTTTCATTATTTTTAAAGTTCATTTGATACATCAAATACCAGCCTCTTTGTTCGCTGCCAGCACAGGATTCAAAACTGGAAATTCTATAATTTTCACAATCTTGATCCATTGCTTTCAAAACTTATTCCCTAACATGTTTTCAATCTAATTTTCGTTTTAAACACATTAAAGACCTTAAAAGCATGTAAATAACTCTACTTTTCAATTTCCCATATTAAACTACAATTTTACTAAAAACTAAAAGATTAAGCTTAAGAACTTACCTCTTGAAGACTCTTGAACTCCTTCCTCCTTCTTGCTTCACTCTCCTCTTAAACTCTCCAATCTTTGGTATGAGTTTGGTGTGAAGAATGAAGAAGCTCAGGGTCTCTATTTATAGGAAAAACTCAATGGCTCAATTGGTAATTATCCTAGAGTTCCAAATCTTCTTCTTGCTTTCTATCCCTTGGATTCAACTTGCATCATAAGGAGTTCATATCCACCCTACACCTCTTGGTCTGGACGTTTTTTACTTCCTTGGCAAGTTGATGAGGTCATTTTGATGACATAATTGAGTGTTTAGGTGTCCCTAAGCTCCACATGACTATACCCAATTGGTTTGCCAATTAATCAAGAGCATTTGCATGTGTTTTATTATGAAATCTTATCCAAATCTTACTCCCTTATGTGCTGGACGTTTTTATGACCTTTGGGGAAGATTTAATAAGCTACAATCAACCCTCTAATCAAGTGTTTGAAGCTTCTTAAATATAATTGGCATTGGTTAATTTAATTAATTGAAGGCTTAAGCTTAATTAGATGAAAATATCTTGAAAACACTTGGCTCTCAAAGCTCCACCATGTCATTGTTGACTTTTTGGGGCACAATTAATTAGTTCTAATTATGTGCTTAATCCCCCTTTTACTCATGTTTAAACAATCAGCAATTAATTACTTATTTAATTGTAATACCCTAAAAATCCTATTTAGCATAACCACTATATTTTAGAAAATACCTATTAATAGGTGAATATGTGGTCTCAAAATTTAGTAGCTTATTTAATTTAGGGAATTTTCTCCTAGAATTAAATTAACCAAAGACCCAAATTTTCTAAGTTCATTTAGAGATCATAAAATACCTTAAAATCATCATATTACAACATAGTTTTTAGTTAATCATAAAGAGCCATAAAATGCTATGGAAATACCTAAAGTAATTAAAAGAAATTAACAACAATTGATGGGCAATTAAATTTGCACTAATTAAAATATTTGAATAAATCGTTATAATAAATCTTGTGGCAATTAAAAGTCATCAATAATCAAGGGCCAATTATGAAATTATATTTAAGGATCATAAAATATCCTAAGATTATCATAATTTAGTATAATCATAATTATACCATTTTAACAATTAAAATCATCAGATGATGATAAAATCAATTTGAGGGAATTAGCAACAATTATTGGGCAATTGGAATTACAATAATTGAGATACTTTATTAATTTTTGAAATTAGTTAATGATTAATTTACAAAGGTCATGAATAAGGGAAATCAATTAAATTAAGGACCAAATGATATTTAGAAGCTAAGATTAGCATACAGGGAGTTGTAAATCATCAAAATTGAATTAGAAGCCCTTGTCAAATTTTGGTAATTAAGCCTAGCAACCCCTAAAACACTATATTAGCAATAGTAACCAAAGATTAATTAATTCTCCCTTTAACTAATAAAAGTGGCGAAAATTACTAATTAAAGAGTGAAGAAATTATATTAACCCTTAATCTTAAACCCTTGTGAAATTAATTGGACCAATGAGAGATTTTCTTCTTGAGATTTTGAGAACAATTAAAACATAAAATTGTTAATTAAAAGATTAAGGGGGAGGACGGTTTTGGCTTGGGCAACAAGAAGAGGAAATGATTTTTACATACAAACAAATGGGATAATGTGTGGAAGAAGATAAGGGTATTTAGTCAACAAGTCTCTTAATGAATTGGAAGAGGATAGAATGGAGAGAGAAAGAGAGAATGTGAGTGTATGTGTGGATGTGTGCGTGTAGGCGTGTTATATGTGTGTGAGTGGTGAGTATGTGTGTGTCTAAGGGTAAAGAAAGTCAAAAATAAACCAAGATGGATAATAGTTTGAAATCCAAAGTGTGTAATACACGGATAACTATTATCTGGAATATTATGTCACAATAATGAAAATGCCCATTTATGAAGATTTTGGTCTGAACATGTTATGTGATTAGTATATGTTCAAAGGAAAACATTAAGAAAATTAAAGGAAATTTAATATTGGAAATGTGAAAAATGTGTCTTAAGGCCATAAAACATCCTAAGAAGAATTAGGAAAAATTCTAAAAGACATGGAATAATTATAAAAAAATTTAGAAAGCATATTATTCTTAATTTAGACAATTTAATAAATTATTTCTTATGGAAATAAAAAGAAGGAAAATTAAAAAGTATTCTGAGACTAAAATTGACTCTATGATTTTTGATATTTTGCATAGAGCTCAAATTATTAATGTCAATAAAATTGTTGTGAGGAAATGATTAGTTTTAATTAAGAAAATTATTAGAAATTATTAAGGGATTAATTAAGTAATTTTCAGAAATTTTATAAGATTAGAGAAATTTAGAAAAAACATGAAAAATAAAATAAATATAAATAAGTAATATTAAGGGCCGAAATTTTTGGCCTAATTAAATAAATAATAAGGGTTAGGATGTAATCTTGAAAAACCAAGATCGAAGGCTTAGGGTTATTCAAGAAATTATAAAAGCCTAAATCTATGTAATTATTATTGGACCAATAGGAAAATTTGGGGAAATAAATGCAAGATAAATAGGATATTATGGTAAATGAAAAAAAAATATTTATATACATAATTATATGTGTGGGCCGAAAATTAGGGTGAGATAAGGATGGAATTAGATATTTGTTATATAATAATAATATAAGTTAAGGCATGTGATAATTAAGTAATATTATAGTAAAAAAGTTAATAGGATAAGTGACCACGGATAGAAATAAAATCCTACCTAGAAAACCGTGAACTAGGTTACTAGGGTCAGAGTATATTATGAACAAGTGAATTTTTATCTCGGAGTAGGCTATCTCCGAAGTCATTTCTGTAACCGGTAGCGAATACCGAGGATTTTCGGCAAATAACGGAATGTCCTTAATGAGAGTACAAGGATAGGAAAATCCAGTATTCTTGAAGAGGAAGAAAAGACCTTTAGAGTGTCGTTCCCGGAATTTTAAGATTTTACAAAAAATTTTGCGATCAGGACACCGAACCAAGAATTTCATCTGATAAAGCAAGATGACACAAGCATGATGATGTCATCAAATTTGTCTCCTTGTGGGGGGGGAGGTCGGCCAAATAGGTGCAGGGCCAAGATCAAGCCACTTCAAAAAAATGCGATCCGACGGTCAGAATTCAACCAGACAAAGTTCAATGAAATTACGAAATTGCCATTGAGATTTTCTATAAATAGCCTTTCATTTCTCTTCATTCTTCACCAATTCACTCACAATCCTAGAGAGAAGTTAGAGAGAGAAGCTCTGGAAGAGGAGTAAGAAGTTCATAGCAAAGCTTTGAGTAAGTTTCTCAGTCCTTAGTTTTTAGTTTTAGTGGTTCTTTCGGTAGTTATAGTAGAACTGCTAGAGTAGTCTTTAATTTTTTCAAGTTAGCTTAGATATCATTTTTTAGGAATAAATATGATATTTATCTTAGGAATATGTTAGAGGAAAGTTATAGCAAAAATTTTGAGAGTTTAAAGTCAAAATAGCGAAGCTCTGGCAAAATTCCACAAAGGAGTCAAACTAGGGGCAAAATGGTAATTTGTACCTAAAATGCCTATTATGATCTTAAATACTCATATTGATGATATTATCCTTCTAGGATATCCGAAATCACGAACCGCTGTTTCCGCTGTTTCTGCTGTCACCGCTGTTATACCGCCGTCGTCCCGCTGTCAAACGTACCATAATTCGACAAACGTGCCAGGAATCATCAACGGAGGTACGGACACTTATTGTAACATTAACTCTTATGCTGCTCCTATACATATATGTGATAGACATGTTTATATACTGATGCTCTGTCTAGGTTTGTCAGTTATACATACAGCTTTATACGGGTTATAGTCTTGATAACACCGTTGAGTTTTCCTAGCGCTGAGGACACGATGGGCCGTCGTGGCACTGGTTATGTGCAAACATGTTGTGGGACTTTACATACTGCTTTGTGCTTATGTTCTGTCAATGTTGTGATCATACTTCTGCTGTGTGCTTATGTAGTGATTTACTGCTGTTATGAGTTGTGAATAACTGTTATCTATATACTGTTTATTTGAGCATAAGGTTAACCGTTACCTGAGATCCAAATGGTAATTGGATTTCAGCTGTAGCTTCAGGTTCGGGCAAACCAAGGGGTTGAAGATAGGGGCGAGCTACTGGCGTAGGACGGCAGAAGGAATTTTATGGCTTTAGTTTTATATGCCTAGTTAGGTGCTGTTTCCTTTTGGATAATAGATGACTGTATAAGTACACTTACACTGCGGTTATGTAATATTAAGATTCAGTTACTCGTTTTGATAAATCACTCTACTCTGATCAACGTTTTAGAAAAAAAAAATTTCCGCTGTTTTTAAGGTGGGATGTTACAAAGTGAGAACTTAAGAAGCAAGTTTATTACTAGAGCAATACAAGTGAATGAGAATCTATAGAAACTAAATCATATCTTGAAATTTTGGAACTAAGTATTAAATATAAGTAGATATTTAAAACCAGTGAATTATGAGCTTTAACTTGACTATTCCCAAAGTTATTTTTGTATACTTTTAGGATTCATACCTAAGTGTTTTAGGAAGTTTAAAATCACCATAAATCTAGTTATAAAATTATGATTTCAAAAGTGAAATTAGATCTTGAATAAAAATTCAAACATACACCTAACTAAATTAACATTTGGAGTAACTTGGAGAAAAAGCAAGAAAATCTAAGAAGAAGGGGGAGAGAGGGGTGGTTTGGATGAGGTGTAGGGGTGAGATTAAAACCCCTTTGCCAGGTTAAATCTAAGGGTTGAGAAACAAGATGAGGAAGTTCAAAGAAACTACCAAATTGCCATGACATTTCACTATAAATAGAGGCTTTGGTTCTTCATAATTTTTCACACCAAAACTCAACCACAAAGGTGAGTTCTTAGAGAGCAAGGGAGTAGGAAGCATGAAGGAGAAGGAAGTTCTTCAAGAGGTAAGTTCTAGTCTTTAGTTTTTGGTAGTTCTTGAAGTTCTAGTTTAAATTCAAAGTAATTTATGCTTTGATCTTAAATATTTAAGAATAGTTTTGATTTTCATGTTTTTATGGTTAAAAATGGCTTTATTTCGAAAAAATGATGGAGAAGAGGTATGGCAAAATTTTTTGGAAGATTATAATCAAAATAGCGAAGCTCTAGCAAAATTTCATCGTGTGTCATTTGAGTAAATTCATGGTGAAAGTAGACATATAGGGCTTTCCAAATATGTATAGAGTGTGTCATTTGAAGTTCTGTGCAAAGAGATAAAAATCCCAGAAGATAAGCTATGTTTTCTGGGGGAAATTCTGGGCAGAGGTTTGAAACTGTGAAACTGGGAATTTTTCGTGAAACCTGGGTAAATTCCAGTATTTTTCCTCGAAAGTAGACATCTCAAGGATTCCGGGAAATTTTATGGATCTTAGTTTCGATTTTTCTAGAATTAGTTATGATTTTTCGAAGTTAGACGAAATTCTACCCAGAAATGCTGAACCAGCGTTTTTTTTTTTCCGAAAATTATGTGGAAATAATTGAAAATGAATCCTCTGAGGGTAAAATTGTTATTTGTGGCCAAGATAGTTCTTGGAATGATGTTTATGAATTAATAGAAACGATATTACCCTTATAGGATAAACTGTGAATGTGTATCGACCGTCAAACGTACCCTAAAACTCATCAACGAAGGTACAGACACGTATTGTAACCTTAACTCTTATGCTTATGGTGTGCTTATATATGATAGTTGTACTCACATGTTGAAACCCGGTTTTGAAAGTTTGCTCTTTGAATATTGATTGAATACGGGTTATAGTCTTGATAACACCGTTGAGTTTTCCTAGCGCTGAGGACACGATAGGCCATCGTGGCACTGACGAATAGTGCAGATTGTAATACCCAGATAGCTATTAGCTGGAATATTATGTTACAATAATGAAAATGTCCATTTATGAAGATTTTGGTCTCAACATGTTATAAGATTAGTTTTAATTAAGAAAATTATTAAAAATTAGTAAGGGATTAACTAAGTGATTTTTGGGAATTTTATAAGACTATAGAAATTTGGGAAACAGGAAAAATAAAATAAATATAAATAATTATTATTAAGGGCCGAAATTTTTGGCCAAATTAAATAAATAATAAGGGTTAAGATGTAATCTTGAAAAACCAAGATCAAAGGCTTAGGATTATTCAAGAAATTATAGAAGCCTAAATCCATGTAATTGCTTATAGACCAATAGGAAAATTTTGGGGAAAGATAAATGCAAGAGAAGTAGAATATTGGGATAAATAAAAAAAATAAATATATATATGTGTGTAAGCTGGCCGGATTTTTTTAAGGGGATGGATAAGGATGATTTGGATATTTGTATATAAGAATATTATAAGATTGAGACATGAGTTAATTAAATAATATTATATTAGTAAAAATGTGAACAGGATAAATAACCACGGATAGAAATAAAATCCTACCTAGAAAACCTTGAACTAAGTTTTTAGGGTCAGAGTATATTATTGATCAATGGATTTTTATCCAGAGACTGGCGCCGGCCGAAGTTATTTCTGTAACCGGCAGCGATTACCGAGGATTTTCGGTAGGTAACGGAATGTCCTTAATGAGAGTATAAGCTTAAGAAAACCCAGTATTCTCGAAGAGGAAGAAAAGATCTTCAGAGTATTGCTTTCGGAATTTTAAGATTTTACAAAATTTCGTAATCGGGACACCGAACCAGGGATTTTATCTAATAAAGCAAGGATGATGTCACTAACATGATGTCATCAATTTTGTCTTCTTGTGGGGGAGGGGGGGAGGTCGGCCAAGCAATGAAGGGCCAAGATCAAGCCACTTCAAAAAAATGCGATCCGACGGTCAGAATTCAACCAGACAAAGTTCAATGAAATTACGAAAATGCCATTGGAATTTTCTATAGATAGCCCTCCATTCTTTTCAAAATCCTCACACCAAAATTCCTCTTGAATTTCAAAATTTGGGAGAGAAGGAAGAAGGAGGAGTCCGGAGAAAATCTATAGTGAAGCTCTGAGTAAGTTTTTCGGTCCTTAGTTTTTAGTTTTAGTAGTTCTTTCGGTAGTTATAATAGAATTGCTAGAGTAGTCTCTAATTTTTCAAGTTAGTTTAGAAATCATGATTTAGGAATAAAAATGATATTTATCTTAGGAATATCTTAGAGGAAAGGTTATAGCAAAATTTTGAGAGTTTAAAGTCAAAATAGCGAAGCTCTGGCAAGATTCCACCAAATAATTAAACTAGGGGCAAAATGGTAATTTGTACCTAAAATGCCTGTTATGATCCTAAATATTCATATCGGTAATATTATCCTTCTAGGATATATGAAATCACGAACCGCTATTTCCGCTGTTTCTGCTGTCACCGCTGTCGTACCGCCGTCATATCACTGTCAAACGTACCATAAGTAGGCGAAAGTGCCAGATATCATCAACGGAGGTACGGGCGCGTATTGTAACCTTAACACTTATGCTGCTCATATACGTATATGTGATAGACATGTTTATATATTGAGGCTCTGTCTAGGGTTGTTAGTTATACATATAGCTTTATACGGGTTATAGTCTTGATAACGCCGTTGGGTTTTCCTAGCGCTGAGGACACGATGGGCCATCGTGGCACTGGTTATGTGCAGACATGCTGTGGGACTTTACATACTGCTTTGTGCTTATGTTCTATCAATATTGTGATCATGCATCTGCTGTGTGCTTATGTAGTGATTTACTGCTGTTATGTGTTATGAATAACTGTGTCCATATACTGTTTTATTTGAGCATAAGGTTAACCGTTACCTGAGATCCAAATGGAAATTGGATCTCAGCTGTAGCTTCAGGTTCAGGAGGGTCAAGGTGTGAAGATAGGGGCAAGCAGACGATGTGGGAGGCAGGACGAAGTTTTATGTTTCTAGTTTATGTATTTGCCTCTTTTTGAATATCGGATGACTGTACTAGCACAATTACACTATGGTTATATATCTTTAAGGTTCAGTTACTCGCTTGCTAGAATGCTCGACTCTGATCACTGGTTTTTTTAAAAAAAATTCTGCTTTTTTCAAATGGGATGTTACACAGACTGGGGTAACATACATATTGCAGTGGCTGTGTTATGTTATTGCCTTACATGTTATGATTTTGAAAGATGTAATTGTGTACTTATTATGTGATATCTGTCATATACTGTTTACGTAAGCGTGAGGTTAATCGTTACCTGAGGTTCAATGGGTATTAAACCTCAGCTCTTACTATAACTTCAGGTCTGGGGAACCAAGGACTGAGGATAGAAGTAAGCAGAGTAAGCAGAAAGCATGAGGACCTAACTGAAGATCATATTTTTAGACATATACTGTTATAACATCACTCTGATGAATGTACTGTACGATACACCACAATGAATGATATATCAGTTACTCACTCTTTTATTTACTCCGTGCTCTACTCTGATAATTTGAAATGATTTTTTTTAAAAAATTTATCTCGCTTTCGAAAATTGGGATGTTACATTAATCACTTACTAATTGTTGACAATTTTCTTAATTAAGATTAATTATTTTCTCACAACTATTTTACTGATATTGATAATTTATGCATCATGCATAATATTAAAAATTATGGGGTAATTTATGTTCCCCAAAATGATATTTAATTTTGCCTCATTATCTCCCAAGGGAAATAATCCCATAAATTATCTAAATTAGAGACAACATACTCTCTAATTTTTAATAAATATTTAGTTGCCTCTTTGGATTTATCATAATATTCTCAAGGTATTTTATAACCCACAAATTCACTTAGGGATTTTTAGCTCTTTTATTCCTCCTAATTTCATGAGAAATCACCTTAGTAAATAAGGTAATTATTACACTAGCTTTGAGACCACAAATTCACCTATTTCCAATAGGTATTATTTGTCAATATAATATTCCAGTTAAATAATTATCCGGGTATTACATTAGGACGGGTGTTACAATTAATGTAATATCCTAAATTATGGGCCTAGAGACTTGATGATAAGTATGTATTAGGCAAACAATTAAGCCTAGTTGAGAAGATGTGACAAATATTGTGAATGGAATTTTCCCTTATTGTTGGCAGACTAGATTTTATGGGAGTGAGGTAGTCATCTTGTGACGTATCTCTGACTAAGCAAATGATATTCAATGGTTATGAAACTTTCTAGAATTAAAGTAGATATGATAAGCTTTAATTTGATAGATAATATAGGTCAATTGGATTTGTATACTATGAGTTATGAATTTTTGAAATTAGGTCTTGAATCTGGAATGTATTCTGTACCAGTATGTATTAAATGTTAATTCTGAAATTTTTAGCATATGATTGACGGTTGAATGTATTTTTCTTCAAAATAGACTTAATAAGGGTCACGTAGCCTTTAGAATCACTGAAATTAGATATTTGTATAACATCCTAATTTAAAATACCGAATTTTTTTTTAAACAAACCGTGATCAGAGTCGAGCATTTCAATTAAACGAGTAACTGAATATTTAGAAGTACATAACCATAGTGTAATCTTCCTTATACAGTCATTTGTTGATTCCAAAAGGACAATATCTAAATAGTTCAAAAACTAAAACATATAAGATCTCCCAATCTGCCTACATCAGCTACTTGCCGCTCTCCTCCACCCTGGATCCTCCTGAACCTGAAGCTACAGTTGAGATCCAATTCCCAATTGGATCTCAGGTAACGGTTAACCTTATGCTCAAATAAATCATATATAGGCAACAAATATTCATAATAACATAACAGCACATCAATACATAAGCACACAATAGATGCATGATCAACAATGGACAGAACATAAGCACACAGCAATATGTAAAGCCCCACACAATGTGTGCACATAAACCAGTGCCACGATCTCCCATCGTGTCCTCAGCGCTAGGAAAACCCAACGGCGTTATCAAGACTATAACCCGTAATAAGCTGTATGTATGACTGACAACCCTAGATAGAGTCTCAGTATAGCAATATGTCTACCACATATATGTCTATAAGCAGCATAAGTGTTAAGGTTACAATACGCGTCCGTACCTCCGTTGATGATTTTGAGTACTTTCATCAAATTACGGCACGTTCGATAGCGGCACGACAGCGGTGACAGCGGAAACAGCGGGTTGAGATTTCGGATATCCTAGAAGGATAATGTCATTGATAGGAATATATAAGATCATAATAGGCAATTTACGTACAAATTACCATTTTGCCCTTAATGTGATTATTTGGCGGAATTTCGCCAGAGCTTCACTATTTTGATTTTAAACTTTCAAAATTTTTTTGCTATAACTTTCCTCTAACATATTTCTAAGATAAATATCATATTTATTCCTAAAACATAATATCTAAGCTATCTTAAAAATTAAAGACTACTCTAGCAGTTCTACTATAACTACCGAAAGAACTACTGAACTAAAAACTAAGGACTGAAGGACTTACTCAGAGCTTTGCTATGGACTTCTTACTCTTCTTCCAGAGCTTCTCTCTCTAACTTCTCCCTAGGATTGTAAGTGAATTGGTGAAGAATGAAGAGGAATGGAAGCTATTTATAGAAAATCTCAATGGCATTTTCGTAATTTCCTTGAACTTTGTCTGGTTGAATTCTGACCGTAGGATCGCACTTTTGCTAGGTGGTTTGATCTTGGCCCTCCCTTGCTTGGCCGACTTCTCCCCCCCCCCCCCGAAAAGACAAAATTGCTGACCTCATCCTAGCTGCATCATCAAACCTTATCCTTTTGCTTTATCTGATAAGTTCCTGGTTCGGTGTCCTGATCGCGAAATTCCGTAAAAACTTAAAATTCCGGAAGCAATACCTTGAAGGTCTTGTCATCCTCTTCAAGGTTACTGGGTTCTCTTTACCTTATACCCTTATTAAGGACATTCTGTTATCTGCCGAAAATCCTCGGTATTTGCGACCAATAATATGTTCTGGTTTTGCTTAACTCATCCCCAGATTCTCGCAACGGAATTATTTTCTATTGGTTCTCATTTATCCTGTTCACTTTTAATTATTAATATATTATTACTTATTTAACACATGCCTAAAACTATATTACTATTATATTTAAATATCTTCTTCATCCTTATCTCCCCTAAAATTTTGGCCTACACCATATATATATATATATATATATATATATATATATATATATATATATTCCTTATCCTTATCTTCCCTAATATGGTCTGACGTAACGTGGACTTAGTTTTCGCCTTTTAAGTGTTCTCCCGACACCGGTCACAGGGGATAGTTTCAGAAATACATGATCTCCTACTTCAAATTCTAAGAGCCTTCTTCTCTTATCGGCGTAGCTCTTTTGTCTACTTTGAGCTGCCAAAAGTCTCTTCTTGATCAACGCAATTTGTTCGGAGGTCTGTTCAACTAGATCTAGTCCAAGTAACTGCCTCTCAGACAATTCCGTCTAGCATAAAGGTGACTGGCACTTTTGGCCGTATAATGCTTCAAATGGTGCCATTTTGATGCTAGCATGATAACTGTTATTGTATGCGAATTCGGCCAGTAGAAGATGCTGATCCCAATATCCTTTGAAGTCCAAAACACACGCCCTGAGCATATCCTCCAACGTTTGTATGGTCCTTTTAGATTGCCCATCGGTTTTCGGGTGATAAGCTGTACTCAACTTGAGCTTTGTCCACATAGACTCCTGCAATGACCGCCAATACCGGGATGTAAATCGTGGGTACCGGTCTGAGATAATACTCTTCGGTATACCGTGGAGTCGCACAATCTCCTTGATATAAATTTCTGCCAACTGTTCTGAGGTGTAGTTGATATTGATAGGAATAAAGTGTGCCGACTTCGTTAACCGATCCGTAATAACCCAGATTGCATCATGATTCCTGATCTTGGGTAGACCCACCACAAGATCCATAGTAATATTTTCCCATTTCCATTCCGGAATTTCCATCCCCTGAAGAGGGCCAGCAGGACGTTGATGTTCAATCTTCACTTTCTAACAGGTCAAACACCTGGCTACGTACTGGGTGACATCCTTCTTCAATCCGGGCCACCAGAACTCAGACTTCACATTATGGTACATCTTGACCATTCCTGGATAAAGAGTGTATTTACTCTTATGGGCCTCATCCAATATTTGGCGTCTTAGTTCAGCAACCGGTGGTATATAGCATCATTTCTTATACCTGACCAGTCCATTAGGCGAGAGATCGTAGTCTTGAGTGTCGCCTCGAGCAATTATTTCCCATATAGCTTTAGCTCACTCGTCTTGCAGCTGCGCTTTCTCAATTTCATCTCTCAAATCGTATTCCCCATGACTGACAATAAGATTCGCAAGATAAGCATTACTGGGTGTAGGGTGGTTTAAACAAATTTGCTTGGACAAGTTTAGACTCAAAATCTTCAAGCAGCTTCCGTTCCCGAATCATCATGTATGCCACCGGCACCGACTTCCTACTCAGAGCATCTGCGACGATGTTTGCTTTACCTGGGTGATATTTAATTTCCAGGTCATAGTCCTTTAGTAACTCCATCCAGCGACGTTGTCTCATGTTGAGCTCCCGTTGATCAAACAGATATTTCAAGCTTTTGTGGTTGCAGTAAAGCTCTACAATTGCACCGTACAAATAATGCTTCCATATTTTCAAAGGAAACATGATAGCTGCAAGTTCTAAATCGTGTGTAGGATAGTTCAACTCGTGAGGCTTCAGCTGACGAGAGGCATAAGCTACCACTCTGCCCTGCTGCATCAGGACATATCCCAAACCATGCCCACTGGCATCGCTATAGACAACATAGGTCTCATTTGGGTCCGGAATGATTAACACTGGTGCTTTAGTCAACCTCTCTCTCAGTGTTTGAAAACTTTCCTCACAGTTGTCTCCCCATACAAAGGGTTGATTCTTCCTTGTAAGCTTTGTCAATGGTAAGGCAAGTCGGGAAAAATCCCGTATAAACCTGCGATAATAGCCTGCCAGACCCAGGAAACTGCGTATCTCCGTAATTGTTTCTGGCCTTTTCCAATCCAGGACTGCCTCCACTTTGCCTGGGTCAACTGCAACCCCACTGCTTGATATAACATGGCCCAGAAATTTGACTTCTGGCAACCAGAATTCACATTTACTCAACTTGGCATAGAGTCGCTTTTCTCTGAGTATATTCAATACCAGCCGCAGGTGTTCTTTGTGTTCTTCTCTGCTCTTTGAATAGACAAGTATGTCGTCAATAAACACCACCATAAATTGGTCTAGGTGTTGACGGAAGATGCGGTTCATGTAATCCATGAAAACCGCGGGTGCATTGGTCAATCCGAAAGGCATCACAAGGAATTCATAATGCTCGTATCTGGTTCTGAAAGCTGTTTTGGGAATATCACCATCTCTAACTCACAACTGATGGTATCCCGATCGTAAGTCAATTTTGGAAAAGACGGTGGAACCAGATAACTGATCCAAAAGATCATCAATCCAGGGAAGTGGATACTTGTTTTTGACGGTCACTTTGTTGAGCTCACGATAATCAATGCAGAGTCGGAGACTGCCGTCCTTCTTTTTCACAAATAGCACAGGCACTCCCCATGGAGATACACTGGGTCAGATAAACCCCTTCTTAAAGAGTTCCTCCAACTGCTTCTTCAACTCTTGCATTTCATTTGGAGCTATACGATATGACGCCTTTGATATTGATCCTGTATCAAGCATCAATTCAATAGTGAACTCTACTTCCCTCATAGGTGGTAGCTCAGAAATATCCTCAGGAAATGCATCAGGAAATTCATTCACCACAGGAATGTCCTTGAGTGAAAGTTCGGTTTCTGCCTTTGTTGAGAACAGCACCATGTACGCTTGGTAACCTTGCTTTATGTATTTATCAGCTTCCGTAGCAGAGAGGAAATTTAGTCTCATTTCAGACTGGATGCCGCCAGGCGTATCAGGAAAAAGTATCCTCTTGTTGCTACAATCTATCGTTGCACCGTTTGTCGTGAGCCAGTTTAAACCAAGTATAATATCAATGCCATGAAGGGGCAGTCGGATAAGATCTACTTTAGAATTTTGCCCGCCCACATTGATAGTACAATTTATGTATGCATCAGATGCTAATGATTTCATGCCAAGCGGTGTAGATACTATCAGATCATAAGGTAATCTAGAGGCATGCATTCCTAAACGGTTTGCACAATCACAGGAAATAAACGAATGGCTAGCACCTGAATCATATAATGCTTGTACTAGATTCCCATTTAAAGTTATAGTACCTTGAACCATGCTAGGGGACTTCCTGGCTTCCACGTCAGTCAGTGTGAAACTCGTCCCGGGTTTTGGGGCCTTGTTCCTACAGACCATTCCGGACAGTTCCGGCTTATGTGTCCCATCTTTTGGCACTTGAAGCAGATTTGCCTTCCATCACAGTTGGAACCTGGGTGGTACTTCCTACATTTTGGACAAGGTTGGGACCCCTTCATATTGGAAAAATTCTGTTGCCCAGACTGGAATGGCCTCTTGCTCCCACCTTGAGAATTACCCCAGGGTGTCTTTCTTTTCTGGGAAGAACCTCCTCGGCAAGAGTTGCCACGGGCTGTACTGCTACTATTAAACCGACGTAACTGCTTCAGGTTCCGTTCAATCAGTCAGCAAGACTCTACTGCTTGTATCAGCCTTGTGAACTGCTGCGATACCAGCTTTTCCCGAATCTCATATTTCACTCCATAAATCAGAATATTGGCCAGGCTGCTCTCGTTATCACCTTGTCTCAAGTGTGGTGAGTAGTGAGACAGGTTGGTGAATCGAGCAAAGTAATCATCAAACGACTCCTCCTGCCCTTGCCTGATATGGAGGAATTCCGACTCCTTAGTCATCTGCACAGTGGGAGGAAAATATTGTTCGTTGAATTTTGACAGAAACATCATCCATTAGACTGGGTAATGGTGTGGTTGAAGTGTTGCTGCAATATTTCTCCACCAGCGATCTGCGTCTTTCTCTAGTTTGAAAATTGCTAGCTGGGCCTTCCTGTTCTCTGGACACTCCATACTTCAAAAATTTTGTCCAGCCTCATTAACCAGTCCTCGGCTGAGTCAAGCTTACCTCGAAAGACTAGGGGCTTCATCTTGCAGAACTGAGTAACCCAGTACTGCGAATTTTCCACTGCTCGGTTGTGCTAAGGGGGTATTCTCAATTCCCTCTCCTGTTGAGGTGGGGGTCGAGATTGATTCGATTCCTCGGCTTCATCGTCGTGTTCATCATCCTTGTCATTCTCCTCTTCCTCTTCATTATTTTGTTGCTCCTGTAATCGACGTCTTTCAGCTTGTCTTTCCTGTCTTTCAGCCAAGAGTATATCGATAAGAGCTCTTTGTTCCTGCAGTTGTCTTCTCATTTCCGGAACGTCGTCTTGTTCTGGCTGGTTAGGTCCTTGATTTAGTTCTTGCTTGGGTATTTGTACAGTTTGGGCTCGTCTACCCCTTCCTCTACCTCTACCTCTGCCTTGGCCTCTAGGGACTCCGGCGCCTCTCATAATCACCATCCTTTAAGTTCTGTTTTCCTTTATTTGTTAATGTTGAACTCAAATTATCAGGCTTTTTGCAATAGTAAATACATAAACAGACAGATATTTATTATTGCATCATAATTTATAGAAGACCAAACTACTAGTCACGACCTATCTTAATCCTACCAGTCAATATGATACAACCCCTATTATTTTATAGTTATTTTACAATCTCTCAAGGTATTTAGAGAGATATCACACACTAGTTTATCTATACCTACTACTACCTTATCCCACAGCTTTCTTCAACTGCCTCCTGCCTTTTACATGTGCTGGCGCACCAGGCTCTTCAGGTAGCGGAGGTATATGGAAACTTCTCGAATCGGTCCTTCACTTAGTAGCTCGTTAATCATTTTAGCCCAGAAACGAGTTTGGGGAAAATAAAACAGGGTAGACTTAATTATGTCTGCTGGTGAGAAATGGTTGGTAAGGGTATGATCATTCTTGATTCTATTAAGGTAGGTTATGTACCACCTCTGAACGGTTCCTGTGGTTTGCTCTGCGTATGTATGATATGACTCGAATAGTCGTATCAGAGTGGTATTATTGTCTAGGAGGTAATGGTAGTCTTCAGGGTCGGCTATTTCATGATCTAGGTTGCGAATGCCAGGGTAGTCAAAGTTGTCTCCTACTGAGGAAACACTTGATCCCCCAGGGCTTGGGATTGGGCTATCAGGGTTATCCTCCTCAAGGTCATTCAGTTCATCCGGGTCGGGGTCGTAAAGATAGTCGGGGTATTCGGGGCCAGGATGGTACTCAGGCTCAGGGTCGTCTAGATATTCTACAGGAAAGTTAGGATTGTAAACGGGTTCAAAGTGATACTCGGGTGGTGCGGGATGTACTGGGATAAACACGGCTTCAGGCTCAGCTTCAAGCGGAGGGTACAGGGGATCAGGGTTCAACCTTCTTCCTATCATCTCCGGTACCACCGACTTCCTAGCCGTACGTCTCATTCTCCCTTGATACATGGTGTACTGATTCCCATCTTCGTCCATCTCTTTACATTACACCAAGGTTATATCAGTACTCTTTTCAAAAATATATATTTGTTTTTTCAAAAGGCGTAGAATCTAACTTCGTTACTTAAACCAATTGGCCAGGTAGGGGTCTGTTATGGGGCCTTACCGACTTATATGGTGACTGATTGGCGTCCACACAGATTAACCCAGCCTTAGACACCAAAAGGTTTGTCACAACTTAGCCAGATCCATGCCAGTAAAGCTGCTCTGATACCAAAAATGTAACATCCCAATTTAAAATACCGAATTTAAAAAAAAAAACAAACCGTGATCAGAGTCGAGCATTTTGATTAAACGAGTAACTGAATATTTAGAAGTACATAACCATAGTGTAATCTTCCTTATACAGTCATATGTTGATTCCAAAAAGACAATATCTAAATAGTTCAAAAACTAAAACATATAAGATCTCCCAATCTGCCTACATCGTCTACTTGCCACTCTCCTCCACCCTGGATCCTCCTGAACCTGAAGCTACAGCTGAGATCCAATTCCCAGTTGGATCTCAGGTAACGGTTAACCTTATGCTCAAATAAATCATATATAGGCAACAAATATTCATAATAACATAACAGCACATCAATACATAAGCACACAACAGATGCATGATCAACAATGGACAGAACATAAGCACACAGCAATATGTAAAGCCCCACACTATGTGTGCACATAAACCAGTGCCACGATCTCCCATCATGTCCTCAGCGCTAGGAAAACCCAACGGCGTTATCAAGACTATAACCCGTAATAAGCTGTATGTATGACTGACAACCCTAGACAGAGTCTCAGTATAGCAATATGTCTACCACATATATGTCAGTATACGCGTTCGTACCTCCGTTGATGATTTTGAGTACTTTCGTCAAATTACGGCACGTTCGACAGCGGCACGACAGCGGTGACAGCGGAAACAACGGAAACAACGGGTTGAGATTTCGGATATCCTAGAAGGATAATGTCATTGATATGAATATATAAGATCATAATAGGCAATTTACGTACAAATTACCATTTTGCCCCTAATGTGATTATTTGGCGGAATTTCGCCAGAGCTTCGCTATTTTGACTTTAAACTTTCAAAATTTTTTTGCTATAACTTTCCTCTAACATATTCCTAAGATAAATATCATATTTATTCCTAAAACATAATATCTAAGCTATCTTAAAAATTAAAGACTACTCTAGCAGTTCTACTATAACTACCGAAAGAACTACTGAACTAAAAACTAAGGACTGAAGGACTTACTCAGAGCTTTGCTATGGACTTCTTACTCTTCTTCCAGAGCTTCTCTCTCTAACTTCTCCCTAGGATTGTAAGTGAATTGGTGAAGAATGAAGAGGAATGGAAGCTATTTATAGAAAATCTCAATGGCATTTTCGTAATTTCCTTGAACTTTGTCTGGTTGAATTCTGACCGTAGGATCGCACTTTTGCTAGGTGGTTTGATCTTGGCCCTCCCTTGCTTGGCCGACTTCCCCCCCCCCCTAAAAGACAAAATTGCTGATCTCATCCTAGCTGCATCATCAAACCTTATCCTCTTGCTTTATCTGATAAGTTCCTGGTTCGGTGTCCTGATTGCGAAATTCCGTAAAAACTTAAAATTCCGGAAGCAATACCTTGAAGGTCTTGTCATCCTCTTCGAGGTTACTGGGTTCTCTTTACCTTATACCCTTATTAAGGACATTCCGTTATCTGCCGAAAATCCTCGGTATTTGCGACCGGTTACAGAAATAACTTCGGCCGGCACCAACTTCTGGATAAAAATCTACTGACCAATAATATGTTCTGGTTTTGCTTAACTCATCCCCAGATTCTCGCAACGGAATTATTTTCTATTGGTTCTCATTTATCCTGTTCACTTTTAATTATTAATATATTATTACTTATTTAACACATGCCTAAAACTATATTACTATTATATTCAAATATCTTGTTCATCCTTGTCTCCCCTAAAATTTCGGCCTACACCATATATATATATATATATATATATATTTTTTTCCTTAACCACATATATTATATTTATCCTACATTCATTTTCCACAAAATTTTCCTATTGGTCCATAAGCAATTTCATGGATTTAGGCTTATAAAATTCCCAAAAATTACTTAATTAATCCTTTAATAATTCCTAATAATTTTCTTAATTAGAATTAATTATTTTCTCATAACAATTTCATTAACATTAATGATTTAAGCCCTATGCAAAATATTAAAAGTCATAGAATCAATTTTGATTCTAGAATACTTTTTAATTTTCTTTCTTTTTATTTTCACAGGAAATATTTTATTAAATTGTCTAAATTAAGAATAATATATTTCCTAAATTTTTAATAATTATTCCATGCCTTCTTGAATTTTCCATAATTTTTTTCTTAGTACTTCCCTTTGAAAATAGACTAATTATACTCTATTTTGAGACCATAATTATCATAAATGGACATTTTTATTATGGTAACATAATAGTCCAGATAGTAATTATCCGGGTATTACAATTTGTATAATGAGATATGAATTTTCAAAGTTATGTGAAAATTCTGCGAGCTCTGGGTTGTTGTGTAAAAATGAAGGGTAGATGGTTATGTGGTAGATACACATGTGATATTTTATCGGTAGATGAGTATTTGGTAGTTAGATGGTAGATGGACATGTGTGTGGTAGTTAGATGGTAGATGAACAAGTGTGTGGTAGTTAGAGGGTAGATGGACTTGTGTGTGGTAGTTGAATAAGTAGATGGACATGTTTAAGGTAGTTGGGTAGTATACATTTGATTTTTGAAAAGTGGTTGAGACCCAAAAAAGTCTATAAATACCTCATTCTTTCTCTTCTTCCACAACACCTAAACACTCAAGACACATAGAAAGGCACATACAGAGAGAGAACACGCGCTTTACGGAGAAGGAAAGAGAAGTTTAAGAAGAACTCTAGTTGGCAAAGTGTTCAGGTAGTAATTCTAATCTTACATACTTTGTATTACTGTGTATATTTGTTTAAACCATGTATATGAATATTCCAACCAGCACCACTTGTGACTCGATTGAGCGGAAGGGCTAACCATAGAGATCCTTCCTGGTGGCTAAGGCCTAATGAATCGGTAGTCCATAGGTGGTGAATTTATTTGCATTCAAAGAACTGGTCGGTTCCCAGCCAAATTTCTCTTAGTGCTATGAATTTATAATCTATTTATGTCGGTATTGCTACATGTGATTTCAGAATAATTTCGGAATGCTGCTATGTTGTTATGGATTATTTCTATTATGGTTAACTGTTATATATTGTTTATACTTTATTTGTGAGATTATTTTGTTACTTTGAGATTCATTTAAATCTTAAACAATCCCAAATGTTAAGATTGGATACGGTCAGAGTAGAGGCAGCAGGCACTATGTGCATTAGATGGGGTCAAATATGAATGATTTTAGCTATATTATTTTGGGTTTGTAGCATTACTTTTGCATATTTTGGATTACTGTACTAAGTACGTGTGATATACTCTTCTTTGTAACCAAGAATAATTTTAATTATTAGTATGCTATGATATATCTATTTTACCTAGCCATTATACATACTATGAGAATATATCATTTTAGTTGGGGTGTGACATTTATAAATTAAATTTGACAGATACTAGAGATCAGAGAGAGTGAGAGAGAGATATCAAAATGTGGAGGCTGAAGGTAGGAGAGGGAGCGAAGGACCCATACTTATTCAGTACAAACAACTTTGCAGGAAGGCAAGTATGGGAGTATCATGAAGATGAAGGCAATCCTGAAGAACTTGCTGAGGTTGAAGCTCATGCGCATCAAGACTTTTACAATAATCGATTTAAACTCAAGCCCTGTGGAGATCGTCTATGGCGTTTCCAGGTTTTCAGGTTAATTATTTAAAAATATTATGTTGCCATCCCCATCTAGTGGGATCTAATTATATTATTGTAATTATTTAATAACATAATTTAGGAAAAATCAAACTTAGATTACAATTAAGGAAAATAATGCATAAAATTTCTCATATCAATGACAAGTGAAAATGATACATTTAACAAGTGAAAGTTGTATCATTGACAAGCTATGGGACTTTAATTTTATATATATTAGGGTAAAGGTGCAATTTTACACATAACATTTGCCCTAGGGAGTGTCCAACACCACGACATTTTTTTTTGACCAAAATTACACACGACGTTACATTTTGGGAGCAAAAATACTATGGGCCGTTAATTGACCAAACATTGACCGTTAACTTGGACGGAATGAACAATAACGCCACTGAAATTACCATTTTGCCCTTAGTTTTAAATAATTTTTTTTAAATAAAACACTAAAATAAACTCTCCCCACCGCTGGGCGCCACCGGTGACCTGCAGCCACCTCCGGCGGCCTCCCCTTAGTTTTAAATAATTTTTTTAAAAAAAACTAAAATAACTCGTCCCCGCCAGTAGGCCCCACCATCGACTACACCACCGCCAGCGGCTGCTCTCTCCACCACAGGACACCACCGTCGACCACCTCCGACTACAGCTGGCGGTGGCGGCGTATTTTAGTTTTTTATTTACTTATTTAAAACTAAGGGGAGGCCGCCGGTGGGGAGGGCAGCCACCGGTGGTGTGCCCACCGGCGGGAAGGGGTTATTTTAGTTTTTTTTTTTAAAAAATAAAATAATTTAAAACTAAGGGGAGGCTGCCGGAGGAGGTTGCCAGAGGTGGTGGTATGGCCGGTGGTGGGGCCCACTGGTGGGGAAGGGGTTATTTTAGTTTTTTTGTTTAAAAAATTATTTAAAACTAAGGGGAGGCCACTGGAGGTGCCTGCCGGTTGTCGGCGGTGGAGAGGGCAGCGGCCGGTGGTGGTGTGGCCGGTGGTGGGGCCTATCGGTGGGGGAGGGGTTATTTTAGTGTTTTTTTAAAAAAAATTACTTAAAATTAAGGGCAAAATGGTAATTTCAGCAACGTTACTGTTCATTCTGTCCAAGTTAACGGTCAATGTTTGGTCAACTAACGGCCTGTGGTATTTTTGCTCCCAAAATGTAATGTCGTGTGTAGTTTTGGTCTAAAAAAAAGGTCGTATTGCTGGAAGCTCCCTGGGGCAAAAGTTATGTGTAAAATTGCACCTTTACCCTATATATTATTACTCAATCCAATCCTTTTTATAAGGAACATTTTCTTACATATGACTGGTCCTTAATTTAAGACTTCACTTCCCTCATTTTCTTCTCAAATCCCATCTTTAATAAGATTTTTATAAAAAAAATTAAATGTCGACTATTAAATCTTGATTCAATAGTTATGAAGGAGATACAAGATGAGAGTGGATGAGAGAAAAAAGGAGAGAAGCCAGGTCCCTCATATAAACTTGTCTTTTTTCTTTTTTTTTTTTGAAAATTTAAACTTATCTTTCTATTTTTACCCTCATTAAAAATATGTACTTATTATCTCTCTATGATATACTTTTATCAATTATCTCTCATGTACTCTCTTTCTAGCTTGAACTTGGCTTCTTCTTCTTCTTCTTCTTTGGTTTTGCCCCCCTTTTCTCATTCACTCTTATTCTAAACAAAAAAAAAAAAAAAAAAAAAAAAAAAAAATATATATATATATATATATATATATATATATATATATATATATAATTCTCATTCTTTACTCCCTTCATGACTATTAAATCAAGATATAATAATTCGGAGATTTGATATTTTATAAAAATATTATTTATTAATATTTTTTAAATGCGTGATTTTAATAATTGATCTTTTAATCGGAGGGAGTATTTTCTTTGTGGAGTGGACGAGTGTTTATCCTCCGCACAGAAATTAAGGAATTGAGAGCATCACGTTATATTTCCCTGTGGCTCGCTTGGCTCGCGGTATTTCTGTTTCACAGGTATATATATTTATTTATTACGCGCGTTATTTATTTATTTGCAGTGTCTCGCTTCCCACGCTATGCTCGTTTCCTAAAATAATTGCTGCAAATACCGTAAAAAGTTTACTTCATTTCTTAGTTTAGAAGCTTTTTATTTTTCAGAACATTTCTTTGTTTTGAAACTTCATATTATTTCCCTTAATTTATAATTTAATTTTACTGCATCTTTTTTTGCTAAAAATTTTAGAGTATCAAATTATGATTAAAACCCTTATAATCACATAAAAAACTATAAATTATTCTATCAGGAAAAAATTTTAAAATTTGTTGAGTCACCAATATTATGTCATAGTTATTCTTCTGATCTTTCTAATAAATTATTTTAACACGATTCATACATACTACAGAAAATCCAAAACTTCACTCGTTCTACCTTAAAATTTACAATTATTCAACTTTACACATACATATAAGCAAATACATATTTTGCCTAAAAAATATACACAGTACCAGGGGTGGAATCAAGAATGACAAATTTGGAGGGTGAAAATTACAGAATATAATCTAAATGTTTAGGAATAAAAAATTGGGGGGAAAAAATTACATAATATAACCCAAATTTTCATAAAACTATATTTCAAACTTATAAATATTTCAATATTGTCATTTTAGTCCATTCACTTAACATTATGTTAAAGGATTAAAATGAAAATTATAAAATTTTTATGAGGTTGAAATAAAATATTCTAAAAATTTGGGTCATTATCTATAATTTTAAGGGACGGGGCCATCTCTAACCCCCGCTTTGTCCACCCCTGACAGTAGCCAAAGAGAATAAAGCTGAAAAAGTTGTAAATGAATAGTTAAATTGTACGTTCACACGAACAATTTAATAAAACGACATATAAATAAGTTCAAAATGTATCTTTTATGACGTTTAATTTGAATTGACATATTCAAATAGTAATGCATAAGGTGATGAAGGTTTCCAGTTCGTGTAAAAAACATACAATATATTTAGTATGATTTAAAATTATAAACATATACTCTTTTAATCATGGACAATATATCTTTTATATGTTTTTCTGTAACTGAAAAAAAAATCTTAAATCTCGTCAATCCTATAATAAAATTTATTAATTTTTCAATTTTATTATTATTAAATATGAAGTAATAATTAAGAAGCAAAGCAGCTCAAGGAGAACAAACTGGGGTTACGATCGCAAATTCACATAACAAATTTAACAACGTGACTTCCCTCTCCTATATAATATACGCGCATGGCGTTTATAAATTAAGTTTGGCAGATACTAGAGAGAGTGAGGGGGGAGAGAGAGAGATCAACATGTGGAGGCTGAAGGTAGGAGAGGGAGAGAAGGACCCATACTTATTCAGCACAAACAACTTTGCAGGAAGGCAAGTATGGCAGTTTCATGAAGATGAAGGCACTCCTGAAGAACTTGCTGAGGTTGAAGCTGCGCGTCAAGACTTTTACAGTAATCGATTTAAACTCAAGCCCTGTGGAGATCGTCTATGGCGTTTTCAGGTTTTTCTAGTTTCTTACATTTCTTCTCGTTTCTTACCTCCATATATTCTATATCTCAATCATATATTCATATTCAAGCCCTACCCTTTTGTGTGTGTGTGTATGAATATATATGCCATCCATCGTTTATCAGATACAAGTTAATTCGTGCATTATTTCTTTGGGTTCTCTCTTTCCTTTTCTTTTTTTTATTACGTACTCTTCAACTTCTCTCTCTTGGGGCTGTTTGGTGTTCGGTACGAAGAGAGGGAAAGTGAGATACGAGGAATTTGTTTTTGAGTTGGATTTTAAAAAAATCGGACAAGTGGGCTAAAAATTTTAATAAATGTTTTTACTCTTTTATCTTGGTTATTATTTTTAATAAAATTTTATAAATCTATTTCTCCAAATTTTATGAAATTCAACTAAAAAATTTTCACTCCCGTCCAATCTTTCATATCAAGCCATGTGTGTAGTAGGTCGGTGGCTTGCGAGCTCACGTGGCGTTTCAAGGTCTCTTTTCTTCATTTAATTTATTATTGTTTTTTCCCCATTTGTTTTATCTGCTTTTGTCTTCAAAACTTCATTGCTTACAAATTGTTGTTGTCCAAGAAGGATGTGAATAAATACATAAGAGTCGTACAACTGTTGTCATCCATCATACGCTTTCTCTATGGCGTTTATATTTACTTTTCTTTCTGTCCAAAGGGGTGTGTGTGTGTGTCGTAAGATTCGGCAAAATTTTATGTCAGCCACGTCTAAGATAAAAGGCTGGACAGGTTATATCAGAAGCATTTTGAATATCTGGCGTTTCTTTAATTTACATGATAGCTGGAGGGTCGTGAGGGTGAGAAAGGAAAAGCGGAACCAAAAAATTATTACGAAGAGCGGCCAAATGAAGAAAATATTGACGACAGTAACACAAACAATGATATATTAATATGATTAAGTTGCTTGGTATCACAATTGTTAGGCTTTAGGAAGGGAGTCTTAAAAAGGAAAACCGTAATTAAATAAAAAATAGTAACAGAAGAAATGGGGAGGTAGGGATGGCGATGAGGAGAAATGGGAAGTGGTAGGTGGGATGGAAGAAAAACCCACCTTACCCACGCCCTCAAGCTTCTGACTCCTTCCGTGAAAATGCTACAACCAAGCCCACGCGTCCACACATCATCAAATATCTTTTTACCAGTTAAAATACTATCAAAGCCCCTCCTCTTTGGAAAATCCCGAATTAATCAGTCCCCACTTTCCACGTAGAAATATGACAGAAGCTTCCTCCAGAAAAGCCTGTCTCATTCTTTGAACAAGTCTCTCTCTCTCTCTCCTCTCCCTAGCTTTTCAAAATTTATCTAACCTTAGCCAAGGCCCGTGGTGGGTAGTCTGACCTTAGATTAGAGAATAATTTTTACCATCTATGATATAAACACACACTAATATGTCAAATGGTGATTGATTTGATGCAGTTTATGAGGGAAAAGAATTTCAAACAAACAATACCAAGTGTGAAGATAGAGAATGGAGAGGAAATAAGTGAAGAGAAAGTTGGCAACACTGTGAGGAGGGCCGCACGTTATTTATCAGCAATACAGTCTAAAGATGGTCATTGGCCTGCTCAAATTGCTGGACCCCTCTATTTTATGCAACCTCTGGTACATGCCAACTGTCTTTTAATTAATCAATTTCCAATTACGTATTAGCTTCTTATTGATCGATATTTCCAAATTAAAACTGAAAGTGACACTATAATTTGTCTATTCCTCTCAATTATAGAAGTAAACCACATGTTAAGCGAGGCCCACCAATAATAAATGCCTCTCTTTCTGTTCTTATATTAATACTAGGACTTGGGAATGATATAAATTTTAGAAGAATATAATAAGTCATAAATCCTACTTTGCTTTCGTTTTTTCGTTTTAATTTTTATAATCTCTACGATTCTAAACATAAGGTTAGTTGTTTTTTTGAGAGATTAATGAGCCTAAATAAGTTATTTGTCATGTGACACACACACACACACATATTTAGCTTCCTTAATCTCACAAAAAAAGAAAAACCATATCTTATATTTAGGGCTAGAGGTAGTACAACTATCAAATAAATTTAATTGGTGCAGGTATTTTGCATGTATATTACGGGTCATCTTGATACTCTATTCCCAGGAGAGTACCGAAAAGAAATCCTTCGATACTTATACTATCACCAGGTACATACAGTTAATGTTAACCCTGATATATATTATTATTGAAATTTTAAAGTTTCAAAGTTTAAATGAACTAATGTTTTTCTAATATATGTATGTATATGCATGTTAATTAATTAAGAATGAAGATGGAGGGTGGGGACTACACATAGAGGGACACAGCACCATGTTCGGTACAGCGCTGAGTTATATATGCATGAGAATGCTTGGAGAAGGACCTGATGGAGGCCAAGACAATGCTTGTTCAAGAGCAAGAAAGTGGATTCATGATCATGGTGGTGTTTCCTACATACCCTCTTGGGGAAAAACTTGGCTTTCAGTACGTATACTTTTATTCATTCCCTGGCTATCTATTTGTGTAATTGTGTCTGTAGGGCATACAATATATAAAATACTCCTCTGGTCTTTTTTTGGGTCTTATTTATTACAAGTCACATGGTGATTAAAATTTTCATATGAATATACAATTTTATTTTGAATTTATTGTTACGGGTAGACTTTGTTCTCACATGGTATAGCCTACATCAGATAGAGGTAAAGCTAGAAATTTATTAAATTTTAAGGTAGAGTTAATGAGATTTAAGGTTTTTCTTACTTACGGTAAAATATGTTGGAAATTACTTACAAATGAGCTGAAGAGTATATATATTATAGGATAATTAATCTACAAGTCTTTATAGTTTTGATCAATTTTTAATTAGCTCCCCATAGCCCCCCCCCCCCCTCCTCAATCCTTATTGTTTCATCAAATATTTAATCAAGTCCTTTTAGATTTTTTGGATTTTAATTTATTAATTCTATTCAATTTTTAGGAAAATTTCTTATTTTAATTCATATTTTATAATTATAAAATAAATAAAAATTATAATTAAAAAATAAATAATATAAATATATGTTTGATTAAAATATTAAGAAGAATATTAAAATAAAAAATAATGTTAAAATAAAATTTTCATAATACTTTATTCGTTATAGAATATTCATAATTATAGAATAATATTTAATAATATTATACATAATAATATTATATTTTATATTTATATAAGAATATTATTAGAATTTATTGAATAAATAATAGAAACAGTACAAGGAGCTAATAAAAAATTGATCAAACTATAAGGATATGTAGATTAATTTTCTCTATATATACATGTATGTATTTATAGGTCATACTTGTAACTTTTTCTCATTCTTAATGCTTATACTTGTAAATATTGTTGCTATGTTTTTGCGTAGATACTTGGATTGTTTGAGTGGTGTGGATCAAATCCAATGCCACCAGAGTTCTGGCTACTTCCATCGTTTCTTCCAATGCATCCAGGTAATTAATTCAATGCATTAATTGTGAAGGTCAAAAGAAGACACATTTCTAATATCAATCTCTATATCTCCCTATGTTTTTCTTTTAATTCCGTGATGTGACACATTAAGTAGGAAAAACCAACGACACTTTATAAGAATTTGGATATATCTTCTTCTCAATGCATTTTAAAATGTGACCATAGAAAATTTTAAACATTTCAGGTTGTTCACATGACTCTATCATTTCAAATCTTATCTTTTCTTGTATGACTTCACATTCATCTTAACATTCTCTTCAACTTTTTGCTCTTGTCTCAATTCAATAAAACTTTTCTTTAAGCTTATTAGTATATTATTATCACATATAACTAGTATAACCTTTCTCCATTTGAACCACCCGAAATTGTCTCTATCAATTTTACCATTCTTATGTATAATTGATTCCATATACTTGAACTTTGATGCTTGTGGAATGATTTGATCTCTCAACTTAACCTTAGACCTACTACTAACTTGCCTCCTACCAAAACTGCAATGCTTATATTCTATCTGACTTCTACTCAAACGAAAACCTTTTGACTCCTAGGTCTTTCTCCATAACTCAAGTCTAGAGTTAATCTTTTCTCTTGATTTAGTCATAAGAACTATATCATTAGCAAAATAGCATGCATTTAGGGATTTTTTCTTGAATAAGTTTAGTGAAAACATTTAAAACAAATGGCTCAAACATGAATCCCGATGCATGCCAATCTTAATAAGAAAGTCTTTTATCTCTCACCTCCAAACGTTCTTTCACTAATAGTTTATTACTCCATTTTGTATATTTTGTATGGCTTTGATAAATGCAACACAAACTTTTTTTTTCTCCAAAGCTTACTAAAGTACTTCTCTTGGTACATGATCGCAAGCTTTTTCCAAATTAGCAAAAACATATAGAAGTCTTTTCCCTTACTTCAAGACCTTTCTATTAACCCCATTATTAAATAAATATCTTATTTTCTGGATCTCCCTAGCATAAATCCAAATTGGTTCTTAGAAGTGTGAGTGTCCGACCTCAAACCTATATATGTTCAATCACTTTTTTTCATAATTTACTCGCATGTCTCATAAGTTTGAACATCTCCTTTATTCTTGTTAATCAAATAGGCAATTAACTGCTTTTCTTCTCCATTCATCAAGTATTTTCTTGGAGTGTAAAATCTCATTAAATAGATTAGTTGGCCAAAACATACTCTCTTCTTTTAAACATTTCCATACTTCAATATGATAGGGATACCGGCAGGGGTTCAGTAGCTTTACTATTGCCTATTTTGTTAAGAGCTGTCATAACCTCTCCATACTTCCCTGCCAAATTTTGCTCATCCTTGTTAGTTTACAAGTCCTTCAGCTCTTAAGTCGAACCTCCATTTCTCTATTATTGAATAACTTGTGAAAGGAAGCCTACCATCCATCCTTAGTTTCTTCATCAGTAACTAAAACATAGGCATCTTCATCCTTTATATATCTTACTTTGTAAAATTTGCTTCCTATATACTCTGAAATCTTGTAAATATTTTTTTCTCTAGCCTTTTTTCCTAATTTCTTGTAAAACTCCTCACATGTTTTGGTGCGTGCTTCACTCACTACTTTTTTAGTCTCCTTTTTAGCCAGGCATACCCAAATATCAACATTATTACACTAGTGGATGACTTCAAAACTATCTCTTTTGTGTTTGTTTTTCTCTTGTACATTCTCATTCCACCATCAAATCTCATTTCTTGGACCACGACCTTTAGATTCTCTCAAAATGCCATTTCCTTCTACATGACATCGGCGTTTCCATGTAACTCCAAAATCCATTGCTCTAGAGAGTCCTTCTGAAAACACACACTTCTCACCCTTTAATTGCCACCACTTGACCCTTGAGCTTAGAACTTGTGGATACTTTTGTTTGGCTTACTGCGCATATGAAGGGCTAGGACCATATGTGGGGTGTAAAATCATTACCAAGAATAACTATGCAATTTGTACCAAGCCTTCTACCAAGGCTCCTTTAAAAAATAAAATAGAAAAAGAAAAAAGAAAAAAGAAAAAAAGAAGTCAACCTGTAATCTTGAGGCTCCACTCTTGCGTGTGATTAAGTCCTCCTACTTCTTAAAGAAAATGTTGATTATCTTGAGATTGTATGTATGGGAGAAGTTAAGAATAGATTGTAGGTCCCCCCCCCCCCCCCCCCCCCAATTATTAAGCTCCCCTAAAACCAAAACTAACATGAGCCGCTGCATATTGTCTCACCTCCTTACCAAAATGTCCGTTGAGGTCACCACCAACAAAAACCTTTTCTTCAAGTGGTATGCTTTCAACCAACCCTTCCATATTTTCGCAAAAGTTATCCTTAGTGCTTTCTACCCCTACTTGAGGTGCATGAGCACTAATGGTGTTGATAGTATCCCTTTCAAATTATTTTTAAAGATATGATTTTGTCCTCAATCGTTTTAACTTCTACCACATTCTTATTCCAATCCTCATCAACGATGATAAGCTAACAACATCCATTTCACTTACTTTCCTTGTGTACAAAAGTTGAAATATGCGATTTCCTTGGAATTTCATCTAATCCATTTAGTTACTTAGAGGTACAAGATGTTTATCTTTCTCTCCCACATAACTCCCTACACCTCCATATATTCTTAGACTAGTGTCCAATATTCCAAGTGCCAAATCAAATCTTACTCTTTTGAACTAACTCTTTTAGTTGCCTTGGTCTAGAAGAGTACAGTAGCTCTTACTCATTTAACACTAAACCTGACTATCACTTCTCACTGTACTCAAACCATACAATGCGTTACTTATATGCAACGACCTATCATTAGCAAAATTACTCATTGACCCATATTCATGTATATTTAGCAAAATTTTATGTTGTCTATCCAGGGCCTTACACACGAGCTTCTTCCTTTATCCATATTTGGGACTTTCTACACAACATAGGAATGGCTATATTTAGTCCCCTATTTTTTCTTAAATTTTTTCTCTATTTTATTTAATTATAATTAGTTTTGTTAACTTTATCTCATGATATGGAATTTCGCCCTCTAATTATTGGAGTTAGAGTTTTTTGTGAGTTTATCCAAAGTAGCTTAAACTATTTTGGTACAAGTGATGAGTAGTAAGTGTGATTAATGTTAAAAAAACCTAATATAGTAAGAAGCAAGCTATTCGGGACTTCAAAATAAAATATAGCACGACAAAACGAAGAAAAATGAAGAGGCTCCTAAGACTTGGGTGAAAAAGTACAAGCACGTGCAAGGAGAAATTTAAGATTAAATATATGATGAACTCCCCCGTCAGTTAAGTAAAAGATTAATTACATTCATATAAGAGGGCGATGAGTCCAAACAAAGGAAACTCAAGTTGTTGGAGTATAAGTGATAAGCCTTGAGTGTGATTAGAATTAAAAGGAGAGAGTGTCATAAAACTCCTGAGATGCGCATATCATATAAATCATTGCATTATCACTTTCTGACCACTATCTATTGTGAAATCTATCTAATAATCCTCCACATTGTAATGCAGCTAAAATGTGGTGTTATTGCCGATTAGTTTACATGCCTATGTCTTATTTGTATGGCAAAAGATTTGTGGGTCCCATCACAACACTCATTCTTCAACTCAGACAAGAACTCTACCTTGAACCTTACCATCAAATCAAATGGAATCAAGTTCGTCACCTTTGTGCGAAGGTGAGTTTTTTCCTCTCTGATCCAACGCCACACACACACACACACACACACACTTGTTGATTTTTTCCTCATAATAACAATTATCTCATATTAATGTTGAATATATATCATTTACAGGAAGATCTTTATTATCCTCATCACTTGGTACAAGATTTGATATGGGATAGTTTATATATATTCACTGAGCCACTTCTTACGCGATGGCCCTTCAATAAGTTGGTGAGAGAGAAAGCTCTTCAAGTAACAATGAAGCATATTCACTATGAAGATGAAGCTAGTCGATACATCACTATTGGATGCGTTGAAAAGGTAATATTTATTTCTATTGAGGTTTCACACTAGTTATTTTAAAATAACTCAATGCCAAGTTACTTTGATAGTTAATGATTTTGGTTTGAGCATGGTTCTAAAAATCAAATAAAATATTTAATTTCCCTTTACTTATTATTTGCCACAGGTTTTGTGCATGCTAGCTTGTTGGGTTGAAGATCCAAATGGAGATGCTTTTAAGAAGCATCTTGCTAGGGTTCCTGATTACGTATGGGTTTCGGAAGATGGAATCACCATGCAGGTAAGAAAATTAAGAACATAGTAATTAAGAGAAATTAAAATCATGAACTTTTTCAACAAGTGAGCAAATTGATCTGACACTAATTGTTTCAATATTTATACATATATATGCCATCAATTATTTGCAGAGTTTTGGAAGCCAAGAATGGGATGCTGGCTTTACTGTTCAAGCTTTACTTGCCGCAAATCTAATTGACGAAATTGGTCCTACTCTTGCAAAAGGACATGACTTCATCAAGAAATCTCAGGTCAACTTTTTACCAACTACATCAGAGATGCTTCCTCCTGTTCTATTTTCCACAATTTAAGAAAATTAGTTAATTAAGTTAGTTATTTATAGATTATGTATATTAATTTTGCTAAAATAGTTTTTCAGTCATTTTCATCATCATAAACTACCCCTTAACAAAAACCCTTTTAATAAGTGTAATAAATAGGGATAATGTAAAGAAAATGTTATAAATTTTGGGGAACAAAATTGATTGAGATTTTATATTTAGGATAAAAGCAAACCCATCAATTAGCTCCTATGTTTAGGACCAAGGGATCGATATATTTGTATGCATTAATGCATAAATCCTCTTGTAATACTAACTAACTACAACTGATGATCTTAATTATCAGGTTAAGGACAATCCTTACGGGGACTTTGAAAGAATGTATCGTCACATTTCCAAAGGGTCATGGACCTTCTCAGATCAAGACCATGGATGGCAAGTTTCAGACTGCACTGCAGAAGGCTTGAAAGTGAATGACTTTTACTACTTAAACAACTTAAATTTTATTGTTCATTTTCTTTACCTTATTATCATGCTGATGCCGTTTAATATATATTTTGGTCTATTTTTTAGTGCTGCCTTCTTTTATCAATGTTACCACCAGAGATAGTGGGCGAAAAGATGGAACCTGAAAGGCTCTATGATTCTGTCAATATCTTGTTGTCACTTCAAGTGAGTAATTATCTTACATTCCAATTATCATTCGTATAATAAAACAACAATTCTTTCCTAAAACAATCTTAATCTCTTCAAAATTCACATACTCGCAGAGTAAAAGGGGTGGTTTAGCTGCATGGGAGCCAGTGAAAGCTCAAGAATGGTTGGAAGTAAGGATCATATCATATAGGGTTGAACAGTATTTGGCACCTTGAACTATTTTTCTAGTAGTATTCAATATCATAAACTAATTTCTAGTGTATTCAACACCTAAAAATGTTTTTTTTCAGTGGCACCGAATTTATTATAGTAATTTTTAGTGCAACTACAGCCTTAAAGTATTTTTTTTCAGCTACTTAGTATCGTAAAATTAGAATGCTTGGTACTACTAAAAAAATACTTTAAGGCAATATTGTACCAAAAATTACTTTAGAAACTGGATGCACCAACACAGACACACAAAATATCATTTGAATCATAGTGAACAGATAAAACTGAAGAGATTGTTTGGATATGATCATATCAGGTGTTGAATCCAACAGAATTTTTCGAAGGCATCGTCGTGGAATATGAATATGTAGAATGTACGGGATCAGCAATTCAAGCTTTGACTTTGTTCTCTAAGCTATACCCAGGACATAGAAAGAAAGAGATTAAAAGCTTTGTTGAGAAAGCTGTGAGGTACCTTGAAGACACACAATCAGAAGAGGGTGGATGGTATGGGAATTGGGGGGTTTGCTTCATTTATGGCACCTGGTTTGCATTAGGAGGTCTCGCTGCTGCTGGTAAGACTTATGATAACTGTCTTACCATTCGGAAAGCTGTGAATTTTCTCCTCACAGCACAACGAGAGGATGGTGGTTGGGGAGAGAGCTATCTTTCAAGTCCACAAAAGGTAAATCACTATACATATATATTTATATTAAAGTGCAGTTTTTGTTGGTTTTTATGTATACTAAAAATTGATGGGCTGATTCTTTTTCAGATTTTACGTAATTTCAATGAGAAGTGTTTAGTTTAGTAATATTTTTATGGGGAAAAAGACATATAATTGAGGACTACCTAAATATGGGAATCCCAAATGGTCACTCGAAATAGTTTTTTTTTTTTTTTTGAAGCCTTTAGGAACTACTATTCTGTAATTAATTTTTTATGTCAAATAATCTAATTGCTCTAAGTGAAATTAGTTGTCACTGTTTTAGTTGTTGCTGTTGTTATTTGATAATAAGTCGTTGTTACTTGTTAAAACTATTATTAGTGATATCCAGTAAGAAATTTCACTGAAACTAGTGCCACTGTCCTTGTTATTATTTGATAAATTAAAATTATTATTTGCCAAACTGTTACATCTAGTTCATTTTCTCTCTCTTCAAATTAAGGATATTTTAATAATTTTAGTAAAAAAAATTAATCTCGAACTAAGTTCCTAGAGACTTTATAGTGATTAAAATATTTTGGTATGTCTTAATAGAGGTTTTCATATTTGGGATTTTTTTGTGTCTTTCTCCCTTTTTTTTGTAGGTTCCCATTTGATTTGCTAATATTATTATTTTTATATAAATATGCAGAAATATATCCCTCTTGAAGGTAATAGGGCGAATGTGGTACATACAGCTTGGGCTATGATGGGTTTAATGCATGCTGGACAGGTGATTTACTTTTGAATATTTGATGTGAATTTCAATCTGTGCTTAATTATTATTTATATGTACCTTTTTTTAAAAAAAAAAAGCTAAAATAAAATTTTGTTGGAAGGCTGAGAGAGATCCAACACCTCTTCATGCTGGCGCAAGGCTATTAATCAATGCTCAGTTGGAGAATGGAGATTGGCCACAACAAGTGAGTATCTTTTGTTTACTTTTTTTTAATACTATATTTAATTTATTTAACTTATTAAATTAGCCAATTAATGGATTTTGGTGTGTGTGTGTGTGTAATTGAGTATGTGATTGTGACTTCACTGTTTTTCAGGAAATCACTGGCGTATTCATGAAGAATTGCATGCTACATTATCCAATGTATAGAAATATCTATCCACTTTGGGCTCTATCCGAATATCGCAGGCGTGTTACATTGCTTTCAAAAGTTCAATAAATTAATATATCAAAAAAAAAAAGTTCAATAAATTACCCCTCGTCATTGTCCTTGGGTTCAACTCGCATGGGGATCGGTCTTATTCACTTTAAGAGAAGGGGTTCAATCCCTACGTTGGTCAAGACACTGGGGGAGACATTCTAGGGGTCTAGGGAGTAGTGGTAACACTGGCAGAGGTGGAGACATGTGTACTCTTTAGCCAATATTCCTTACGGACTCGGCTCTAAGCGCTCTACTCTTAAACTTTAGGTCAGCCCAACCCCTTTCCTAAAATTTCTTGTATCAAAAAAAAAAAATTTCAATAAATTATATCATTTGTAATAAAGCGCTCCTAAGGTTTGGATTATAAATATTTCTAGTTTGTCTTGAGAGCATGATATTTTAATGTCTTTAATGAAAATGTATGTGCACTGTAGTACATTATCATCTATTTATATGATAAAATATGGAGTATATATCTCAATTAATGATAGTGGTTCAACAAAATGGCATTCTTGATTATTATTTCTGGAAGATTTCTGAAAGCTACTTTATAATGCTTTATCATCTAGTGGTGTGTGTAAGGATTATTTTAGAGATACCTTTCTCAATCTTCATATCTAGTGATGATATCATGCATTTAGTTCATCGGATGATGATATATGTCTCTTACATACTTTACGGAAGAAACATAATTAAGCTTTGCATCATGATAAATGAGAAAGTCCCCTGACATACTTTATGGAAGAAATAGAATCAAGCTTTGCATCTTGATAAATGAGAAAGTCGCTTCGCAATAATCATAGAGATCAACAATCTATCAACTTCTAATATTTGGCCTTATCCTGGTATTCAGACCAAGAAAAGGTTACCAGAACCATCTTCCTATTGCTTCTTATTTGTCTTCAATTATTGTTGAGGTTGTATTAATAGGGGGTAAATTAGAAAAAGATTGATAAGTATAAAAAGATTTCTTATATTTAGGACTAACACCAACTTCCTAACTATGTGTTTTATAAAGGACCGGAGTTAATACTTTTAACTAATTTTAACTGTTTTCTTGAACAACAAAATTCAGTTAAAATGACATCATATATAGGGATGGAGGTAGTACAATATCTCTCTACATAATACTTAATAAGGGTATTTGAGTAAAAGAAAATTTTAAAACAATTGACTTTTTGCATAGTGTCCTATATTCAAGACAACGAAGAACTTTTAGAAAGACTCAAGGATTAGAGGTAGTCTATTTAAGGATGTGCACGAACCAAACTAGATTGGGTTTGACATCAACCCAAAGTCTGATCTAGTGAGGACCTCAATTTGTACATGCACTAGTGTAAAAAAGTGTTGTAAGACCGCCTCATTTAGAGTGGATTATCAACGCCCCTGTCTTAAAGAAATGACCGGTGGCAATTTTGTAAATATAAAGAACTTCTTCAAACGCATCAATTTTTAAGATTGCCTCATTTACAGCGGAGTTTCGACGCACCAGTCTTAAAGATATGACCGGTGGCAATTTTGTAAATATAAAGAACTTCTTTTAATGTATAAATTCTTGAATATAATATTCAGGCCGCTTAAAAAAACCAACCACTCTTAAAAATGTTAAAAAAAATTAAAATATGGATTACATTATTTAAAAAAAAACAACTGCTCTTCATTGTCCCAATCCATATTGAAATAAAATAGTCTAACAATGTTGGGAGTATAAAGGGTTTTAATGGATAGAAGAGTCTTGAATTGACTTAACCAGGAGGATAGGTCAAGGTTACACTCCTTTTTGAGGCTCTCTAAGTCTACTAAGACCACAGGGCAAAATGCTTTCTTACCAAACTCTTCCTTGAATTTGACAGCTTCTTGGTTGGAGAGGATGGTGGTCTCAGAGAAGTAATCAGAGGGAGGTCAAGAATGATTATAAATGTCAGTAATTGCCTTCTGTACCGTTTGTGGCCTTTCTGGAGATTGTTCTTGTTGTTGTTCAGAGGATGGAACAGCAGATTGTTGAACTTTAAAGGATCCTTGACTCTTTTCAGCTCGTTTCCTCTTGGAGCCTTTTGAGGGTTATGCAACTTTCTCCTTTCCTTTGCCAGAAACAGGTTCTGGCTTCTTTCTAGCTTGCTCTTCTATAGGTTCTTGAATCACCACCCCTTTTGATCTGGGAGAAGTAGTGTGAGGGATTCCAGGGATTTGTTTATCGATTCCTGAAGCAAATTTCTTGGGAATCAATTTTTCCCTTCTAGGTCTGTGAGTAGGAATGGATTTCATCCTAGGTTTTCGTTGAAGGGGAGAGGGTGAAGAAGATTTCGTGGTTTCATCATCATTAGAGGGTCTGGATGTTTGATTTGAAGCTATTGGTGAGAAATAAGGTGGATTCGAAGATGAAGAAAGAAGAGAGTACGGAGAACTCTAGGGCAAACTCAAGTCTGAGAGTTGTAAAATGAACAGTCACAGCAATCACATATATATAGAGTTCCGATAGACTCGAGTTTACAAATCAGACTCGAGTTTGGAAGAGTGAGATACTTACCTAGACTTCAAGGATGTAGCTGTGAATCCTTGAAACCCCGATAAACTCGAGTTTGTATAAGCTGACTAGAGTTTGAGGTCACCTCTGATTTCCATATTTCTCTCTGTGAAATGCAGACTCAAGTCACTCACTTAATGACTCGAGTTTAGAGACTCTTCATAAACTTCAGGATTTCTTAGGATGGTGTAGACTCGAGTCAGTCACTTAATGACTCAAGTTTGGCCTGACTCTAAAGACTCATTTGTTGTTTATCCCGATAAACTCGAGTTTGGGTGCCAGACTCGAGTTTGGCCTGTTTACAGGGGCTCTGAGTATCCTGCAAAAACATTAGCAACAGAATATCCTGTAAAAACATATCTAAACACTCCGATGCTTAAGTTAGTAACAATTAACCATCAAAACACATAATTAACATTGAAGTAGGGATATCTTATAGTTCATTAGGATTTACCATTCCCAATTCTCTTCTAATAAAGGTAAATTGCTCTTTTGCAAGTGGTTTTGTGAAGGTATCCGCAAGCTATTGATGAGTTGTGATGAATAATACTTTGACATCCTTCTTTTGAACATGATCTCGAATGAAGTGATGTTTGACATCAATATGCTTAGTTTTGGTATGATAGACAGGATTCTTGGCTAAGCTGATGGTACTTGTGTTATCACAAAGAATTGAAATTTCTTTCATATGAGTTCCAAGGTCTTGGATCTGTTGCTTAAGCCATAGGACCTGTGAGCAGCAACTTGATGCAGCAACATATTCAGCTTCAGTTGAAGATGTCACTATTGTGTTTTCCTTAAAGTATATGCCCTTTCTGTATCACATAACCAGCATTATATCAGTACTCATAACCTAGTCATTCCTCTGATACCAAAATGTAACATCCCAAATTTCAGGTTCGAAAATCGTGTCGGTCGGCACTTAGTTTTAGGAAAATCAACAGAGTTTGAGATGCTACAGCTTAGAGTACTACGGAAATGGATAGCCTGCGCTAAGATTCGGACAGTGAGTATCTGATATAGAATACCCAGACATATGATGATGTCCCGACATAAGCTGATATATTAAATATCCTGAAGGAATATTCATGTGATACATCTTACAGAGATTAAATATAATTCTATGATAAAGAAAGTCTTAAACTAGACCTATGGCTTGGAACCTAACATCAGTTAATCAAACAATTTGGCCAGGTTGGTGTTCAATCTAATGGGAGTCTCACCAACTTTATGGCGACTTGTGACAACCCACCGATGAACCCTTCCTTAATTTAAGCACCAAATGGTTTGAAATAACTTTATTAGATTCTTGCCAGAAACTAAATCCTAATAACTTCTACCGACGTTCGTCTTCGACCGCTGCCTCTTCACGGCTCTATCCACCGGCATCTTCTCTATCCTAGTTTCTTCCCTGTACTAGTCATTAAGACTGAGGTCCAATGCCCATTGGACCTCAGGTAACAGTTAACCTTATGCTCAAGTATAACAGTATGCATGATAGATATTTATTTACAATTCAGCATATAACTATACATAGCACACAGCACATGTCATAGTTCATATCACAACAATACCTCTATATAGCACACAGCCCATGTAAGGTCCACATAGTTTGCACATAAACTAGTGCCACGCCCCGGAGTGTGTCTTCAGCGCTAGGAAAACATTCATACGGCATTACCAAGACTGTAACCCGTTTTCACATAATAGCTGAATGTACAAACAGTGACTTAAGACAGAGTCTTAATCACGGTGCATGACCCAAGACCTAGTCTTGTCCACGACTATATGAATCATTACATCACATATAGAGCATACAAGCAGCATAAGAATTAGAGTTACAGTACACGTCCGTACCTTTCACCGAGTAAATGTCAAACGTCTGACCTTTGGATCCGGCCCTGGACCTCTCGGATATCCTAATATATCACCATATCACTTAGAATAATAACCTAAGATATACTTCCACCTCTATTTACCCATCTACCCTTGGTGGATTTGTTATTTACAACTTTGCCCTTACATTTATTTAAAAACGTAGTGCAGAGTTTTCTGTGCAGATTTTTCGGTAACTTTGAGAAATTATAACTAATTCTACAAAAATCAAAATGAGGATCCGTAAAATTCCCCGGAACCCTTAGGATGTCTATTTTTGAGGAAAAATATTCATTTTCACCTAGAATTAGTGAGTCATTACCAGTTTTTACGTTTCTCAACGTTGCCCAGATTTTATTCCAGTAAAAATGGCTTAACTTCAAAAATTCATATCTCCTTGACCAGAGATCAAAATGTTTCATATTTTATATGTTTGGAAAGCCCTACATGTTTACTTTCTTTTTGGAAAATTTCATGATTTTATAACTTCATTTGTTACATAAAATCATAGCATCTTTTTCGCTGTCTGTCTAAGATTTAAGAACTGAAAATTCTTCAACTTTCACAACATTAATCCATTGCTTCCCAAAAATTATTCCCTACTATGTTTTTACCTCTTCAGGCATTTTTCAATGCAATGAGGCCTAAAAACAAGTATAGGAATTTATTCTCTAATTTTCTAGATTAAACTAACATTTATACTAAGAACTTATAAAAACTAAAGACTAGAACTTAAGAATTAGAGCTTACCTCTTGAAGACTCTTGAACTCCCTCCTCCTTCTTGCTTCATTCTCCTCTTAAACCCTCCCATCTTTGGTATGAGTTTGGTGTGAAGAAAAATGAAGCATGAAGCCTCCTATTTATAGCCAACCATGAGTTAACTATCTAGCAACTATAATTCCATTCTAACCATTGGATTTAACTTAACTAGGAAGCTTAAATCTTGACCTTACACCTCTTACAAAAAAAATGCCACCTCCCCCCTTTTCTAGATTCATCTTTTCTCTTTCCTCCACTACACACACACACATGCACAACACTTAGGCACACACACACTCACAACATACACATGTGCTCTTGTGATGTCATCTTGATGACATAATCAAGGCTTAGGTGTCATTGTTGACTTTTCAACACTAATTAGCAATTCTTAATTATCAAGTGTTTACATGCTCCTTAATTATATTTTGACATTAGCTAACTCAATTATATGAAGATTTAGACTTAATTACTTAAGATATTATTTCATTCTCTTTGGCTTAATTATTTTTAAATATAATTAGCCCTCTTTTAGTTTGTCTCTAATCATCTTGAAGAATTGTGCAACTAATCTCAATTAGTGCAAGCTTATTCTATTAAAGATATTTGTAATTTACTTAATATACTTCTTAATTATGCTAAATTAATTAGCAACACTCTTTATGCCAACCTTGACCCCCCATTGGTCATTAATATCAAATTAGGGGTTTCATATAATTAACTTTGGATATTCCCTTTTATTCATGTTTAAACAATCAACAATTAATTACTTATTTAATCACTTACTAATTGTTGACAATTTTCTTAATTAAGATTAATTATTTTCTCACAACTATTTTACTGAAATTGATAATTTATGCATTATGCAAAATATTAAAAATCATGGGGTCCAATATGGTCCCCTAATACTTTTTGATTTTTCTCCTTTAATTTTTCCAAGGTAATAATTTAATAAATTACCTAAATTAGGGACAATATTCTTCCCTATTTCAAATAAATATTTATTTGTCTCTTTATAATATTTTCAGGGTATTTTATAACCCATAAATATTTCAGGGACCTATTTGTAAATTATTTATTCTTAGGAGACATTGTCCTAATAAATTCAATACAAGGTGTTTGAGACCTCATATTCACCTATTTTCAATAGGTATTATTTGTCTAAATATATATTTAAATGTATTATAAAAATTAGGGTATTACAAGATACTAATGTATATGTAGATCTATATACTCCTACACGTAAATTTTTATTTCCTCTCTTCCAGCGTTTTGACAGCAAGCTAAGACGCAAGGCATGCAAGATTAACATATATATATAAGTTAGCAATGTTTTGAGGTCAAAACCAGCAACCTATATTCCTATATTCATGCGCAGAAAACCAGAAAGCTTTAAGCGTCAACTTCTTCTATTTGATGCTCATGAAATAGAGTGTCAACATGTAAAACTAGTACCATACGCTCAAGCTCCAGTTTCCGAAAACTAATGTGCAGAACAGCTGGAGATAGAAGGAAAGAGGTTTACCTTTAGATCAAAACTCATTATGCAATGCTCAGACCCTTCCCTTCCAACTTCTTGCTTTCGGTCTCCTCTCTCTCTCTCTCTCTCTCTCTTCGACTTTCTTGCTCTTACTTTCGGTCTCTCTCCGTTCGCACTCTCATTCTCTGTTTTTTGTTTCCTCATGCTCTCACACTTTCGGTCTCTGTTTCTATTTGTCTCTCACTGCTCTATACCTCTGTTTCAGCGACTGAAAAACAGAGGTAACTTGGTTTCAGTTTCCTCTATCAATGCTCTCTCTCCCTCTCTATCTCGTTCCCCGTCTCTCTCTTTTTCTTTCTTTGGTTTTTGTGTAGATTGAAGCGAATGGAAGAAGGATATATAGAGCTTGATCGAGAAGCAAGGACCAGAGGTAGTAACGTTGCTAACGGTCCAGAAGCATGACCATCGGTCCATCCATGAGGGGCTCGAGAAGCATGACCGCCTCTGATCCTTCTGGCTTTCTTTACGGCTACGCGATTTGCTCTGTGTCTTGGTTATGATTTCAGTTGTCAAATCCCTGTTTACCCTCACCGAAATTTTCCTGGGCTTGCGTGAAGACTGTGTTTTTACTCTCAGTTTTGCGTCTGGACGTTTAATTTTTTTTTCTCGGAGAAAGTTTTGGAGGGGTTCGACACAGTCCCTCACTAAGGTCAAGGCACGGCCTCGGGCTCTATGAGCATTTATTAGGGACTTACGAGATCGCCTACCAAAAGAATCCTAGTGACGACAGAGGGGATCAAACTCACGTTCCAATATCCTAATCCTGGATCCTTACCATCTTAACATCTGTGTCAACTCTGGTCGGCCTGGACATTTAATGAATATAAGGGTGAATAGGATTTGTCCAGGCTTAATGTGGGGATTATTTGGGCCGTATAATTTGGGCCTGCTAACTGATCCTACGTTTGGGCCACTGGAGACAAAATGTTGGACTCTTCTTTGCTTGCTGGTTCATCCATTCATCAGCATTTTTTTAAAAAAATAAAGAATGTAGGAAATGAGTGACTTGCAACCTATATTAATCCCAATTGATTTCTTTTGGCCGCAACACATTGTTTTTCAACATATTTGAGCCAAAATTTATTTTCTAACTAGTTATCCTTAATTTTAGTAAACTATGCCTTTAAATTCTAATTCTAAATTTTAAAATTCCTTAAGGTCAAATTTCCAATAATTAATCCTTAATCCCTAAGATCCAAAATGTGGGATGTTACATCTGATCCCACCCAAAGCTTAGACTCTTGTCATTTATTCAATCAACCCTCGTGCTCGGCCTCTCACGCTCGCTGCAACCTCTTCATCTTGTAGCCTCGCCCTCGCCCTCAACTTCAACTGGACCAGCTCAGTTTTTAGCATTGACATACCTAAGAAGATTACCTTTGTGGAATAAAAAACTCTCACTGCTGGGGAAGCCCCAACCATTCAATTTTCAACAAGAGTTGTTCTCAAAATTAAATTTTCATGATTGTTATGGAGAGTTGATTCGTGCAGAAGTTGGGCGAATTGGTATTGGCATTTATTATGACATTCGATTCCCGGAATTGGCAATGGTATATGCAGCAAGAGGTTGGCTTACAATTTTTTCCTTTCTATTTTAGTTGATTTAGCTGGAAGTAATTAATCTTGTCCTACTGGTCAACCTGAAATTCCCGGGCTTTAATCTAATTTCCAACTTGCTTCCCTAACAAGACAAATGGCAAGTGTAACATCTCAATTTTCAAAAGCGAAACAATTTATTTTTCATTTAAAATCATTAGAGTAGTGCATTTGAGGGGAAGAGTAACTGATACTTATATTTCAAAATGTCGTAAGTCTGGCTGAATACAATAGGGTGTAGTAACCACGTGGTTCAAAAGGGATGTACAACAACAAAAAGGAAGGCTTCCGCCAGAATGTCAAAGGAAATCTTCAACCGGGTATATTATGCGTCCTGCTTGCGCTTCCCTTTGTCCTCCGTCTTTGGTTCTCCTGACCCTGATGTAATACCTGGATAATTATTATCTGGAATATTATGTCCATTTATGATAGATATGGTCTCAAAATGTTGTATAATTGGTCTATTTTCAAAGGGAAATACTAAGAAAATTAAATGGAATTTATTGCTAAAAATGTGAAAAATGCATTTTAAGGCCATAAAACATCCTAAAAATGTGATGATAAATCCTAAAGGGCTGTGAAATAATTATTAAAAATTAGAAGGAATATTGTCCCTAATTTAGACAATTTATTAAATTGTCTCTTTTGAAAATAGAAGAATAGAAAATTAAAAAATATTATGGGGACCATATTGAACCCTATGATTTTTAATATTATGCATGAAGTAAAAATTATTAATGTCAATAAAATAGTTGTGAGATAATAATTATTACTAATTAAGAAAATTGTCAACAATTAGTAAGTGATTAATTAGATAATTAATGGCTAATTGTTTAGACATAAGATAAAGAGAAAAAGGTGGAAATTACTTAAAATAAATATACATATATAAATAAAAACGAAAATTAGAAGAAAAATAAAGAAAAATGAAATGAAATGAAAATTAAGAAATTAATATCTAGATATTTGCATTAAAATAACATTATAAGTTAAGACATGTGGTGATTAAGTAATATTATAATAGTAAAAATGTGAACAGGATAAATGACCACGGATAGAAATAAAATCCTACCTAGAAAACCGTGAACTAGGTTTCTTGAGTCAGAGTATATTAGGAACAAGTGAATTTCTATCTCGGAGTGGACTGTCTCTGAAGTCATTTCCGTAACCGACGGAGTGATTTGGAGATCCGAATAGGAAGATATTTTGTATAATTAAAACAGATAGCCAAAAGGAGAACTGATAGAAAATAATCCCGTTGTGGGAATCTGGGGATAAGTGGGGAAAAACCAGAGTATAATGTTAATCAGTGGATTTTTGTCTCGGAGTTAGTACCGGACAACGTTATTTCTGTAGCCGGGCACGAATACCGAGGATTTTCAGCTGATAACAGAATGTCCTCAGCAGGATCAGAAACTGAGTTAAATTAGATAATTTGAAAGAGGAAGAAAAGACCTTCGGAGTGTTGTTCCCGAAATTTTAAGATTTTACGAAATTTCGCGATCAGGATACCGAACAAGGAATTTTACCTGATAAAGCAAGATGACATAAGGCTTGATGATGCAGCAGGGATGACATCACCCTTGAGAGGTGTAAGGCCAAGATCTTGCCACCTCCAAGAAGTGCGATCTAACGGCCAGAAACTGATCAGACAAAGTTCAATGAAATTACGAAAATGCCATTGCCTTTTTCTATAAATAGCCTTCACCTTCTCTTCATTCTTCACAAATCTTAGAGCTTTCTAGAGAGAGATTTTAGAGAGAAGGAGGAGTCTGTGGAAATAGCAAAGTGCCGGGTAAGTTCTTCGGTCCCTAGTCTTTAGTTTTAGTGTTTCTTTCGGTAGTTGTTGTAGAAATGCTAGGTTGATCTTTAATCTTCCAGGTATGTTTAGATATCATGTTTTAGGATAGATATGATATTTATTTTGGGAAATATGTCGGAGTAAGAGATATGTTAAAATTCTGGAAGATTAGAGTCAAAGTAACGAAGTTCTGGCGAAATTCCGCCGATTAAGGGATCAGGGGCAAAATGGTAATTTGTACCTCAAAAGCCTATTGTGATATCAAATATTGATAAATGTGATATTATTATTATAGGATATCAGTAATCTTGTACCACTGTCATTTCGCTGCCGTTCCGCTGTTTTCCGTCAAAAGTGCATTTTATCGTCGACGTACTAAACGCTCGTCAACGAAGGTACGTTCGCGTACTGTAACACTAACTCTGATGTTTATGTTATGCATATATGTGGTATGTGTGTTGTATGTTTAGAGTGTTTGTACTGTGAAGTGCATATAAAGGTTAGAGGGTATCTGTAATGCTGGGAGCGATGTGTCCATATGCTGGGAGCGATATGTCTATGTGCTGGGAGCGATATGTCTGTATGCTGGGAGCGATATGGTTACATGCTGGGAGCGATACATATGCATTTGTTATGATAGGAAGTTTGTTTACTGTTGATGTGTGGTAAATGCTGTTCATATATTGTGTTTGTAAACATGAGGTTAACCGTTACCTGGGGTCCGTATGCATGGGACCTCAGCTCTTAACATAGCCTTAAGGTCAGGAGAACCAGTGACTAAGGAGAGGGGAAAGCAGCATGCTTAGAGACCCGGCGGAAGACTTCCCGCTGTTGTTCTGGCAGAAGCCATCCTTTTGTTGTTGTACAGTCCTTTTGAGATACTCGGTTTTCTTACCGCTATTGTACCCCGCCAGACTTATGACATTTTGAAATACAAATAACAGATACTCTTCCGCTCAAATGGTCTACTCTGATGGTTTGAAGTGATTTTAAATGAAAAGTTAATTTATTTCCGCTTGTGAAAATTGGGATGTTACACCTGACGCTATGTTAAGAGCTGAGGTCCAATGCCCATTGGACCTCAGGTAACGGTTAACCTCATGTTTATATATACCATATATGGATCATAGATATTCACAAACATAAACAGTTCATAAGTATTTGGACAAATGTATCCCTGGCATATAAGCCCTTTGGCGGATATGTCACACTTAACATACGTTTCACACCTAGCAATTGTTTCACCTCAAGCATTTCATACCCAGCAAGCGTATCACAATACCCAGCAAGAATAATCATAACAATAGAACATGAACATATCACAGAGCAAATAGCTATCTCATATAACATACCATACACATAACACATATACGCATATAATAACCATCAGAGTTAGTGTTACTAGTACGCGAACGTACATTAATTACCTCATACAAGCATACCATACATATACGCATACAATAAACATCAGAGTTAAAGTTACCAGTACGCGGACGTACCTTTGTTGATGAATTTTGGGTACGCTCTGTCGATCAGAAAACGATCACAGATATCATATAAATGTAATATCGTCTCTATTAATTCACAAATATTATTCTAAGAAATATCTTGGCTATATAAAACCATTTTACCCCTAGTGGATTTATTTTCCAAATTATTCCCTAATTTTCGGAAAAACGCTGGTCCAGCATTTCTGGGCAGAATTTTGCCTAACTTCGAAAAATCATAACTAATTCTAGAAAAATCGAACCTAGGATCCGTAAAATTTCCCGGAATCCTTGAGAAGTTTACTTTCGAGGAAAAATACTGGTTTGTACCCAGATTTCGCAGAAAATTCCCAGTTTCATTATTTCAAACCTCTGCCCAGATTTTGCCCCAGAAAACATAGCTCAACTTCTGGGATTTTTATCTCTTTGCACAGAGCTTCAAATGACACACTCTAGGTATATTTGGAAAGCCCTATATGTCTACTTTCACCATGAATTTTCTCAGAATTTTAGAACATCATTTCTTTCATAAAATATCAACGTTTTTACTGCTGGCTCCAGAAATCACTAACCAATGAAATTTCGCCAGAGCTTCACTATTTTGATCATAATCTTCCAAAAATTTTGCTATAACTTCTTCTTCATCAAATTTTCGAAATAAAGACAGTGGAACCCATAAAAACATGAAAATAAAACTATATTTGGAAGATTGAAGATTAAAACAACATTTCCTAACATTTCTACTTCATAAACTAAGAACTTGAACTTAAAAACCAAAAACTCTCTTACCTCTTGAAGAACCTTGCTCCTTGCTCTTGGAGCTCCTTCACTCTCTTCCTCCCTCTCTAAATTCGGCCTATGCCTTGAGGATTTGATGAGAATTTGTGAAGGAGGAAGCTTCTATTTATAGGGAAATGTCATGGCAACTTGGTAATTTCTTTGAACTTCTCATCTTGCTTCTTAACCCTTGGATTTTACTTGGAGAGGAAGCATAAATCTCACCCCTACACCTCTAAAAAAACACCACCTCCCTCCCTTGGCTCTTAAGTTTTGGTTTCATCTCCTATTTACCTCCAAATGCTAATTTAGTTAGGTGTAAGTTGGTGTTTTTATTCAAAATCTAATTTCACCTTTGAAATACTAATTTTATGACCAGATTTATGGTGATTTTTAATTTCCTAAACACTTAGGTATAACTCCTAAAAGTATACAAAAATGACTTTGGGAATAGCCAAGTTAAAGCTCATAATTCACTGGTTCCAAATATGTATTTATATTTAATACTTAGTTCCAATATTTCAATATATGATTTAATTTCTATGAATTCTCCTTGATTTGCATTTGATTAACAATTACTTGCTCTCCAAGTTTCTTTACTTGCTCCCCAAGTTTCTACTAATCTTCTCTCACACTCTATTGACCATGTGTTTGTATGTCTTTTAATACAATTTCCCCTTCTTCTTAGCTCAAGAAAATCGTCCCCCTCTCTCTAATTTTCAATTATCAATTTACATTTTATTTGCTCTCACATTTTAGGAAGAAAAACCTTTTATTGGTCCAAGTAATTTCACAAAGATTTAGGATTAAAGGTTAATACAATTTCTTCATTCTTAAATTGATAATTTTCGCCACTTTTATTAGTTAAAGGGAGAATCAATTAATTATTGGTTACTATTACTAATATAGTATTTTAGGGGTTACTAGACTTAATTACCAAAATTTGACAAGGTTTCTAATTTAATTTTGATGATTAACTACTCTTTGTATGCTAATCAGTATCATTTGGTCTTTAATTATGACCTTTAAAAATTACTCATTAACTAATCTCAAAAATAATAAAGTATCTCAATTACTGCAATTTCAATTGCCCAATAATTATTACTAATTTTCTCTAATTGATTTTATCATCCTCTGATGATTAAAATGGTATAATCAAGATTATACTAAATTATGATAATCTTAGGATATTTTATGATCCTCAATAAGATTTAGAAAATTGGATTTGGATTTATTAGAATCCAAAGAAAATTCCCCTAAAAATGATAATAAATCAATTAAAAATTTAGAGACAACATACTCTCCTATTTTAATAGGTATTATTTGCCAAAATATGGTTCTTTAGGAGAAATATAAATTTTAGGATATTACAGCAAGAGGAGTTTGATTATATTGCTTCTTATTTTGTACCATATGCTTAATTGTCAAACTTCATTAATTCCCTTCTCCTATGTTGCACTTTGGGTATCCATTATTATATGCTCAATTGCCTAAAACGTATAGCCTTTTATACACACAAATTCTATAAGACAAGCATTCCCTTTTCTTCGCTTGTCTCCATATGATCCGAAAATAATGACTTATTGGAGAAGAATGTTAGTCTTCAACTAATGTTAAAAATAATTGATTATATGTCCATTCAAGAACCAACTTGTTTCCCTTTATGGACAAATGGCAAGTTGGGATTATTTGGTTGACTTCCTTGCATCTTTTGTAAAAATATCCCAAGTTTCTATTATTCTCTCTCTCTCTCTCTCTCTCTCCACATCGACATATTCTCTTGTGTAGGGCTTATGTTGCTTTTGGAATAAGCTTGCCTTCTTACTCTCATCCTTGATGACAATTGGCTCAAATGAAGACTATGAACTTGTTGCTTCTTCATTACACATGTTGACCAAAGAAATATGTTCCCAAGAGAATAAATCCTATACAATTATAAATAAAAAGTAAAATTATTCATTCACATAAAAAATTTAAAAAGATGACATTCATAAGTTCATAATGTATCTTTCATGACGTTTAATTTGATATGACATATTCAGTTAATGCATAAGTTCGTGAACGTTTCTAGTTCGTGTAAAAAACATACAATTTATTTATTACATTATTTAAAATTATAAACACATACTGTTTTAATCATTTACAATATATATTTTTATACGTTTTACAGAAACTGGAAAAATTCTTAGATCTCGTCAATCCTATAATAAAATTGATTTATTTTTCGATTTTATTGTTATTTAATGTGGAGCAATAATTAAAAAACGAAGCAGCTCAAGGAGAGAGAGAGAGAGAGATCAAAATGTTAACAAGCGTGACTTCCCTCTCCAATATAATATACGTGCATGGGGTTTATAAATTAAATTTGACAGACGGCACTAGAGATCGGAGAGATATATATCATAATGTGGAGGCCGAAGATAGGAGAGGGAGAGAAGGACCCATACATATTCAGTACAAACAACTTTATAGGGAGGCAAGCATGGGAGTTTCAGGAAGATGATGAATGTAAAACCCTATTTTTAAAAGCGGAATAACATATATTTATCAAAGTAGAGCCTTTGAGCATATAATTGAGTAACTGATATGCGTTATAACTAATAGTCATGGTGTTTATGGTCAGTTATATTAACTGTACATTCATCCAAAAATATTAATATGTATCCAAAATAAAAATCCCCGGTCATGTTTTCAGGCGTGCTGCTTACCCCTGTCATTAGCCTTCGATCCTCCAGACCCAAATGCTATGGTAAAAGCTGAGGTCCAATGCCCATCAGACCTCAAGTAATGATTAACCTCGTGCTTATGTAGAACAATATATGTATGACAGATATTCACAACATTACAACAATAAATCAATACATAAGCACTCAGCAGATGTAAGATTAACACAACAACAATACATAAGCACATAGAAGATGTAAAGTTACACACATGTCTGTACTAACCAGTGCCACGATAACTGCTCGTATCCTCAGCACTAGGAAAACTTAATGGTATTATCAAGACTATAACTAGTATAAAGCTAAATGTATAAACAGTGATCTAAGATAGAGTCTCAGTCTATGAAATCATCTATCACATATAAGCATACCATAAGCATCAAAATTAGTGTTACAGTATGCATCCGTACTTGAGTCTGTGATAGCGGTACGTACGTCGGTCGGTATGTGTTTTCGGATACCCTATAATAGTAATATTGCTTTATTAATCCATAAATAATATTGCAAGAGATATATTGGCCATTAATGACTATCTTACCCTTGGTGAATTCATTTTTCATTTTATTTCCCCAAAATTTCGTTAAAAAAAACGATGGTTTCAGCATTTAGGGCAGATTTTTGTCTAACTTTGAAAAAACATAACTAATTATAGAAAAATCAAAATAGGGATCCATAAAATTTCTCGGACTCCTTAGGATGTCTAATTTTGAGAAAAAATACTGGAATTTTCCTAGAATTTAAACACAATTCCCAGTTTAATGTTCATCAACCTCTGCCCAGAATTTTATAGAAGAACGTAGCCTTTCTTTGTGAATTTTTATCTTCTTGCACAAAATTCAGAATAACATACTCTAGGTATATTTGGAAAGCTCTATATATCTACTTTAACCGTGAAAAATTTCAGAATTAATCAACTTCATATTCAACATACAATTATGGTGTTTTTATAATTGACTTCAAGAATTGTCTAACCAAAAAATTTTGCCAGAACTTCGTTACTGTGATGTTTTTCTTAAAAAATTTTGCTTTATCACTTCCTTCATCATTTTTTCGAAAATAAAACTATTTCTACACATAAAAACATGAAAATAAAATTACTATAGCATATTTAAGATTAAATCAAAAACTATCTATGAATCTAAGAACCCAAACTTGAAGAACTTACTTATAAATGCTCCAACTCCTTCAAGACACTCCTCCCTCTTTCTTGCTTCACTCTATATTCAGATTACTAAGCTTGCTTTGGTGTGAAATTTTTGAAGGCTAGAGACCTCTATTTATAGGGAAAGGTTGGGACACAAATGGCATTTTACCTTCACAAATCTTACCCACACACACACATGCATGCACACGTGCGAGCGCGTGCGCGCGCACACACACACACACCGTCCCCCCCCCTCTCTCTCCATTCTATCCTCTTCCATGCCATTAAGAGGCTTAATGACCAAGTACTCTTATCCTCTTCCACAAAATTATCCCATATGCTTGAATACATAATATCTACCTTATAATAATATAAAATTTTCCCATTTGTGTTTCAATTACCTCACACATTCTACAACTTAGTCCTTATTGGTTCATAGGTTTTTACTTGGATTAAGGCTTTTTAATGGTGAAATTAATTTTAAGCCTTAGGATTTAGCTTTATGAAATTAAATCTTGGCCCTTAGTTTTTGTTTAATCCTTTGTTTCTTTATTTCTCAAAAATTTCGCCCCACCCAATAACCTTAGGGGTTATTAATTTAATCCAAGTTATTATCCTTATTATAGTATCTTAGATATTATTAGGCTTAATTGTAATAATATGATTAATTATCAAACCAATTATAATCTTTAGATATTCATTTGATACTCATATTGACCCCTTATTGTTCTTCAATACTTAATCAAGCCAAAATATTCCAATTTGTTGATCTTAAATGGCCCCAAGATTAATTATGAATGATTACGCAATTAACTCAATTCAATTGCATCACAATTGTTTTTAGTCCCCTTAATTATTTTCATACTCTTTTATGGCTACCTTTGGTTATATTAAAACTAGGTGTTAAAATATTATTTGTAGGGTATTTTATGGTTCCTAATTGAAGATTAGAATATTGGATTTGGATTTGGATTTATTATATTCTAAAGAAAAATTTCCCTAAAAATGATAATAAATCAATTAAAATTTAGAGACAACATACTCTCCTATTTTAATAGGTATTTCTTACAAAATACGATATTTAGGAAAAATACAAATTTTAGGGTATTACATTTCTCCCCCAGTTAAATAAAATTTCGCCCTCGAAATTTACTCTACAATCACAATACTCTGAGCTATAAACTCCGGATATTTCTTATAGGAGATAACCCTTTCCAGACCACTTTCACGAACAAAACACTTCTATGTCTGAGCCGTTTCTCTTGGTGATTAAGGATTCGCTCCAGCTCGACTACAAAAGTTTTGTCATGTCTTACTTCGACTTCTTCATACTTGATGACATGTTCGGGGTCCGGTTGGTACTTCTTTAATTGAGAAACGTGGAATACGTCATCGAGATTGCTCAGGTTTGGGGGTAAGGCCAGCTGGTACGTGAATGGTCCATGCTTAGCCAGTATTTCGAATGGCCCTATGTATCGAGGACTTAGTTTACACCTCTTAAGTGTTCTACCGACACCAGTTCCTGGGGATATCTTCAGAAACACGTGATCTCTGACTTCAAATTCCAGAGGTCTTCTCCTTTTATCAACATAGCTCTTTTATTTGCTTTGTGCTGCCAGGAGTCTCCTCTTGATCAAAGCAATTTGTTCGGAGGTTTGTTCAACTATATCTGGTATGAGTAGTTTCTCTCAGACAATTCTGTCCAGCATATAGGTGACTGGCACTTCCTTCTATACAACGCTTTAAATGGAGCCATTTTAATGCTCGCATGATAACTGTTGTTGTACGCGAATTCCGCCAGTGGAAGATATCGATCCCAATTCCCTTTAAAATCTAATACACACGCTCTTAACATATCCCAATTCCCTTTAATGTCCAACTTGAGTGGCAATGAATATTTTAGAGAATTCTTTAGCTTTTCTCTTCTTCACTCGAGTTCTCTTTTTCTTCACTAGAGTGATCCGCTTCAACTTGCAAACCACTTGCGAGTCACTCGCAAAATCCTATGAGTGACACTTAATCACTTGAGTGCGTAGAACTGTTACTTGAGTTCTTTATCTCAAGTTCCAATGCCTTTATGAGTCACTTGCAAATTCTTGCGAATGACATTGAATCATTTAAGTGCTTATCCAGTCACTCAATTGATCTTGTATAGCTTTTAGAATATTGACGAGTGACTTTTAGAATGCAGCTACTTTTACAAGACTAAAGCTTATAACGCCAAATTTGGCAAATGACCTATCCCCATAAAACTCTTTAAGTTTTCTTTCTAATTAAAAAATAATCAGCTCCAAATTCATTGTATTTGGAAAGTTTGAATCACATTAATAACAGTTGGTCTGCAACAGTGTTTTGCACCATTTTTATAAGATTGTAGCAAACGATCATGAAGCTTGAAATAACTCATTTTAACTCTGAATTAAGTTATTTCAACTTCTATTTGATCACAAAAACTTCCAATATCAAATCTAAACTTGAATATTGATATTCCCATTATGTTTTGCAAGTTATTCTTTCTTTAATCTTCTCCTGTTTTTGTCTTAAATCTTTTGATAACTTGTAATACCCGGATAATTATTATCTGGAATATTATGTTGCAATAATAATAAAAAAAATGTGAAAGATGCATTTTAGGACCATAAAAAGAATTATGAAAAATTCCAAAAGGCATGAAATAATTATTAAAAATTTAGAAAACATATTATCCTTAATTTAGACAATTTAATAAATTACTTCCCTTGAAAATAAAAAGAAGAGAAATTAAAAAGTATTCTAAGACTAAAATTGACTCTATAATTTTTGATAATTTGCATGAAGCCTAAATTATTAATGTCAATAAAATTGTTGTGAGAAAATGATTAGTTTTAATTAAGAAAATTATTAGAAATTATTAAGGGATTAATTAAGTAATTTTCGGGAATTTTATAAGATTATGGAAATTTGGGAGATATGAAAAATAAAATAAATACAAATAATTAATATTAAGGGCCGAAATTTTTGGCCTAATTAAATAATAATAAAGGTTAAGATGTAATCTTGAAAACAAAGATCTAAGGCTTAGGATTTTTCAAGGAATTATGGAAGCCTAAATCCATGTAATTGCTTATGGACCAATAGGAAAATTTTGAGAAAAATAAATACAAGATAAATAGGATATTATGGTAAATGGGGAAAAAATATATATATGTGTGTGAGCTAGCCGAAATTTTTAGGGGGAGGGATAAGGATGATTTAGATTTTTGTATATAATAGTATTATAAAGTTTAAGACATGTGTTAATTAAATAATATTATAATAGTAACAAAGTGAACAGGATAAATGACCACGGATAGAAATAAAATCCTACCTAGAAAACCGTGAACTAGGTTACTAGGACCAGAGTATATTATTGATCAGTGGATTTTTATCCAGAAGTTGGAGCCGACAGAAGTTATTTTTGTAACCGGTAGCGAATACCGAGGATTTTCGGCAGATAACGGAATGTCCTCAATGAGAGTATAAGATTAGGAAAATCCAGTGTTCTCAAAGAGGAAGAAAAGACCATCAGAGTGTTGCTTCCGGAATTTTGAGATTTTCCAAAATTACGCGATTCGGACACTGAACTGGGACTTTATCGGTAGAAATCTTCTTAAGCAAGTGTGTGACATCACCTTGATGACTAAGGATGACATCATCTTTGAGAGGTGTATGGCCAAGATCTTGTCATCTTAAAGAAGTGCGATCTAACGACCAGAAACTGATCAGACAAAGTTCAAAGGAATTACCAAAATGCCATCGTCTTTTTCTATAAATAGCCACCATTTCATTTGGAATTCTCACACCAAATCCTCTTGTGATTTTCGAAAATTTGGAGAGAAAGAAGAAGGAGGAGTCCGGAGAAATTCGTAGCAAAACTCTGAGTAAGTTCTTCAGTCCATAGTCTTTAGTTAAGTAGTTCTTTCAGTAGTTATAGTAGAATAGCTAGAGTAGTCTCTAATTTTTTCAAGTTAGCTTAGATATCATGTGTTAGGAATAAATATGATATTTATCTTAAGAATATGTTAGAGGAAAGGTTATAGCAAAATTTGAGAGTTTAAAGTCAAAATAGCGAAGCTTTGGCAAAATTCCACTAAGTGATCAAACTATGGGCAAAATGGTAATTTGTACCTAAAATGCCTATTATGATTCCAAATGTTCATATCGATGATATTATCCTTCTAGGGTATCCGAAACCACGAACCGCTGTTTTCGCTGTTTCTGCTGTTGTGCCGCTGTCAAACGTGCCGTACTTTGACGAAAGTGCCAGAAACCGTCAACGAAGGTACGGACGCGTATTGTAACCTTAACACTTATGCGGCTCATATACATATATGTGATAGACATGCTTATATACCGAAGCTCTGTCTAGGGTTGTCGGTTTTACATATAGCTTTATACGGGTTATAGTCTTGATAACGCCGTTGGGTTTTCCTAGCGTTAAGGACACGATGGGCCGTCGTGGCACTGGTTACGTGCAGACATGTTGTGGAATTTACATACTGCTTTGTGCTTATGTTCTGTTATTGTTGTGATCATACATCTGCTGTGTGCTTATGTAGTGATTTACTGTTGTTATGTGTTGTTAAATAGCTGTTATCCATATACTGTTTTATTTGAGCATAAGGTTAACCGTTACCTGAGATCCAAACGATAATTGGATCTCAGCTGTAGCTTCAGGTTCGGGCGAACCAAGGGTTGAGGATAGGGGCAGGCAGCTGGAGTAGGATGGCAGAAGGAGTTTTATGGCTTTAGTTTTATGTGCCTAGTTAAGGGCTTATTCCTTGTGGATAGTAGATGACTGTATAAGTACACTTACACTGCGGTTATGTAATATAAAGGTTCAGTTACTCGTTTTGCAAAAATTGCTCTACTCTGATCAATGTTTTCAAAAAAAAAAAATCTGCTGTTTTTAAGGTGGGATGTTACATAACTTCTTACTTTTTAGACTAATGTCTTCAATCTTTTTCTTCTTCTTCCTCTTGAACAATCTCCAAAATTCAACTTGATATCTTATAATCTTTTACTGACTAATCTATATTAAATATAGTAGTTAGTCAATGTAGGAGATAAATATATTATACAAACTTTTTGCTCTTAATATTTGGCATCTTTCGTCTCTATTTGACATCATCAAAACTAACTATATCTAAGAAAGTTTAGTAATGTTTTTTATAAGAATTGTAATGGTTTTGAATGAATGCCACAAATGTTATTGAATACTGACTTGTATGTTTTCATTAGCAAAGGTTTTGTCAAAACCATTACTAAACTTGTCACTCCCTTACAAATGTTGGTGAATTTTGACTTACGTGTTTTCATTAGCAACCTATTCTGTCAGAACCTTTACAATTCTTGTCAATACCATTACTAAACTTGCAATCTCATTACGAATTTTGGTGAGATACCACAAATGTTAGGGAATCCTACCTTACATATTTTAGTCAACAAATTCTTTTGTCAAAACCTTTACAATTCTTGTCAAAATCATTACGAAACTTGTCAATTCTATTACGAATTTTGAGAAGCCGTTCTATTGTTCACATTCTTCTTCTTTAGCGTCCTAGTTTTCTCTAGTATCCTTAACCACTCCTTCACTTTCCTCCTTCTTCACCCCTCTTCCTTGTGGGGACAACTTTCATCTTCACCCTCGCTAGCAAGCTTTTACCACCATGTCGCTATAACCACCAACACCATCATTTCAATTGAAGGGAGACAAATGAGAGAGAGAGAGAGAAGATACGACCATTGTTGTGCTCTCTATTTATCACCACTACCTCGCATTTTCACCATCCTAAACACCATCATCATTGTTTTCCCATTTTTTTCCCGGTGAACCTCCGTCTTTACTCCCTCTCTTCTTCTTTCCTCAACCACCATCGGCCACCTCCACACCATCATCTCTGTCTTTATTGCAAAACATCCATTTTTTCATGTGATAATTCAAACTAGGGGATGTCACGAACATCTGAACCTAGGGGTTCATTTTTCTTTTTTATTTATTTAAAACTGAGGACAAAATGGTAAATTCATCAACATTTTAAAATCTCAACTTGATCCATGTCATCTTTATGTCTTTTACAAATGTTAACAAACATTTGGGGCTTTTGAAATTACATATGGTATATTTATTTGAGATTTTCCCAAAAAAATACTCCTATATATAAGATAAATCTTTTAGAATACAATGACTTGTTTTTTACATGAAAAAGAACGACTTTTTCTTATAAGAAATGCTAATAAAGTATTTCTGAAATAATTTTTAGTGCAATTTTTAAGGTCAAAACATTTTATATGCTTTAGACAGTCCTAATATGAGTTAACTATGTAATTTACTTTGATTTTAAATATACTTTAAAGTATACTTTTAGTACTTTAAGTTTTATACGAGGTATACTTTTAGTCTCTTAACTTCATAAAATATACTTTTGATCCTATATTTCTAACACTGTTAATGTTATTAACGGAAAATGTTAATGCTGAAACTCAACTGATGATTATGCAACTAACAAAACATATTTAAGTTTTAATTTTTTTAATATAATAATATTTAGATCATTAAACTAAATTTTTTTAATATAATTTGGGTTTTGATAATGATTGCTTCACTAGGGATTTAGATATTTTTAATTTATGCATATTTTAGAATTTAAATTAATAGATTTTACTTACACAGTTAACACTTAAGCTTACATAGTTATCAATTGAGTTTGCTATGTCAGCATTTTCTGTTAGTAACATTAATGATGTTAGAATTATAGGACTAAAAGTATATTTTATAAAGTTAAGGGACCAAAATTATATCACATGTAAACTTAAAGGAGTAAAAATGTACTTTAGCTTTAAATATAATAGTTCATCACTCATGTATTTATACTTTTTCCCCCAAACTATCCTAAGTGATTGTATATATTAAGGAATTTTTATCAAAAGATAATTTCAATGAAAATGATCAACTTAAGAGATTATTTTAAGAAAATCAACACATTTTTTTTTTAAAAAAATATTGCTAACTTAAGTAATAATAAATTATTAACTCCTAAATTGAGTGAATGGAGTATCGTTTTCTATTTTTATCTCAATTAATTATTTGAAAATTTATGTTGCCAACCGCATCTAATGGGATCTAGTTGTTATTATTGTAATTATTTTAATAATATAATTTAGAAAAAATCAAACTCAAGTTGCAACTAAGGAAAATAATATATAAAAAGTCTCATACCTCATCAGTGACAAGTAAAAATGATATCTTTAACAAGTGAAAGTGGTATCATTGACAAGCTAAGACTTTAATTTTATATACAATATTAGTCCATCCAATTCCTTTTATAAGGAATATTCTCTTACATATGAGTGGCCCTTAATAAAGGACTTTACTTCTCTCAATCCCATCTTTGATAATATTTTTATAAAATATTAAATGTGAACCATTAGATATTGATCCAATGGTTGTGAAGAAGATAAAAGATGAGAGGGGTCGAGGAAAAAAAGGGGAGAGAAGATAGGTCCATCATATAAGGAACAAATCCTACTTCTTTTTTTTTTTTTTTTTTTTTGAAGTTTTAAACTTGTCTTTCTATTTTTACCCTCATTAAATATATATATTTATTACCTATCTATAATATACTTTCACCAATTATCTCTCATGCACACTCTTTTAGGTTGAACCTGGCTTCTTTTTTCTTTTTTTCTTTTCTTGTTCACTCTCATTCCTTACTCCCTTCATGACTATTAAATCAAGATCTAATAGTCTAGAGATTTAATATTTTATAAAAAATATTATTGATTAATTTTTTTGAAATGCATGATTTTTGTAACATCCCAAACTTTGGACTTTGGGAATCAAGAATTAATTATGAAAAGTTTGGCCTTAAGGAATTTTAAAGATTGAGAATTTGGAATTTAAGACATATTTTCCATAAAATAGAGGTAGTCTAGTTGAGAATAATTATTGGCCAAAATATTTTGAAAATAATATTCTATGGCTGAAATAAATTAATTAAGAGGAAGAAAAAAGTCAAAGAAAATTTGGAAGGATTAGTTTATGGCCTAAAATAATTATTGGAAAATTAAGATTTTGTATTAATTGTAATTAAGTGCAAATGAGAAGCCAAAATCTTATACCTCATAATCAGCAATCATGGTCCAACGTGGGATCAGTTTAGTAAGCCCACATCATTATTCATTTCGGCTCAACTCATTATTCACCAAGGGCCCAAAAACATATGCTTAGCATCAGTTGGAAGTGGTCACGTGAAGGAGATGCAGAAACAGACTCAAGTTTGTTTGGACCACATAAGCCATTATGCTTCAGCCCAAATGCAAAACACACTTTCTTCTTAATATCCATTCGGTCCAAACAGAAGGAGCAGATGGCGTATTATACGGAGAAGGAGAAGCAGTCCACGCCATTAATCAGCAGGAAGACCAAAACCAAAGAAGCAGTTTGCATTTATTAGCAACAGATGCTAAGCACGCAGGTCAGAGGAAAGGAAGTGCATGCTAGGCACGCACGCTTACGCAAGAACGCTGAAAAGCAGGCAATTATGCTTATCCCTTATCCGAGAGCAGAGGTGATTCAGACGTGCATGCCTCCCGAGAGCAGACGTGCATGCCTCCCGAGCTCCTCAATAAATGACCGAAGGATTTTGTGCTTGGACCGATGGTTTAAACTTGAACTGAATCTCTATATAAATGCTTCCATCATTCCATGCTCTTCCATTCCTTTCGGAAAGCACCAGAAAAGAAACCACATAGTGAAGAGAAAGTTTGAGAGTTAGAATGTGAAGAGAGAGTATCCGAGAGTGAGATGAGGTGAGTGTTGAAAGTGAAAACCGAAACTCATCCTCCCCTGCATAGCCGCTGGAAAACAGAGGAAGGAACCAGTCACCCTTCTCATCATTTCTGTGTAATTCGGCAAAGGTAAGTGTCAATCTTTCTTCCTTAGTTTCAGCAACTTTCGGTCAAGCAAGAGCCATTGTAAGAAAACCAAAAGTTTACTAAAATTATTCATGCTGAAACCGAAACAGAAAACAGGGGCTGTTTAGCATCATTTTTGTCTCTGAATCTGTGTTTTCTATTTTGGTGGCTGTCAAGGAAAGACATGAAAAACGCTGAAACCCTGACTGTTAAAAGAAGCAAGTCAAGTTAGTAAATATATGTGTGTGTTGTCGAGAATAATTGAGAAACTTGGAGAAGTCAACATTGACGGCTCCAAAATGAAGAATTGAGAAACATGATGAAAGTAAAAAATGACGGCTTGCAAAATGAATCAAGAAAGAATGAACGTGAAGAATTGAGAACTTTGGAGAAAAGGCAATAGAATACAGGAAGCTACATGAATACGCGAATGAGGCGGTGGGGAGGCTTTAAATAAAGCCTCTCCCCTTCCCTTTCAGTGTACACCAAGATCTCTTCCTTCCTTTTCTAATTTCTTGAATGTCCTTTGTAAGGGGTTCTCTTAATTTTAAGAGAGAGATAAATTGTTCTCTCGTTATAATTAAAGAGAGGTTGTAATTATTCAGTATTTCCCATAGTGAGATTTCCATAAAGAATATCTGTGTGTCATTTATTATTCTCAATTTCCTTTATTTATTGTTATTATTCTGTCCGGTGGGATCCTAAAATCCCAACATGTGTACGTTAGGAAGGAAGGAAGAGTTTCGGTCATGGCTGAACTATTTTTAGTTTTTCTGTCAAAACGATGAAACCTGTTTTGCTGTCATGATAAGGGAAGAAAAGAGTTATTTTCTGTAAAACATGGTGTTGAAATCGTGAATGTCCAGAGAAAGAGAAGTATTTTGCTTTTACCAATATGGAAAACAATGGCTGCATCATGTTCTTATACGTGGCTGAGTGTGAGTTTCTGCATGGTGCGTCTGTTTCTCTGTTTTTCTGGTCAGTTTTCAACGGTTGCTACAGTATTTTCGGAAAGGAACAGTACATGTTACTGTAGCAAGTCACTGTTCACATGCTGATTTCCTCAACTGGGCAACGATTTTTAAATAGCTAAAAAATATAGTAAACGACCTTCTTTGACCTTGAAATTTTATGAGCATATAGTAGACATTGTAAACTTTAAAATAAACTTTGGTTCACCTCAATCTGAGGTCTGTAGCTGAATATATGATTTTTGAAAGATGGGTCAAAATCTGGAAACATCTCAGTAACGTTTTTCTGGGCAATGATCATTGTTTTGTAAACTGAGAATCAATGACAAAGTATAAAATTTTGAAAATATTTCAAGAGATAGAGGACATGTATAGCTTTAAAATGGTGGGTATTTTGTATTTTTCTGATTCTTAGTAGAGAGAAATAAATTGTACAAAATGACCCTGCGTTTTGGAGAATTCACTGAACAGTCTGGATGTTTTTGTGATCTGGGAATTTTTTTGACAAGTTATAATATTTGGAAATATTTTTATATGAAAGGAGACTTGTCTAAAAACACGTGAAAGTTGACGGCACATTAAAATGATTTTTTTGTGCAATTAAGTAGAAATAATTAAAGTTGCTGGAGTTTTAGATAAAGGCTAAAAGTAACAAGTTGAAATTACTTAATTGAACCCTACTAAAATAAGGGTCATGAGTGGCAAGACCATCTTTTAGGATGTTACTTATACGGGAAATAATACGGTGATGATATTATAAGATATCTGGGAAAGTCAGAATCAGTACTGAAAGGTGAACGTACCACTAGTGCCAAGGACTAAGGTACGGACGCGTACTGTAACTTTAACTCTTATGTTGCTTGTATGCTTTTATATATGATGAGATGATTCATATAGTCATGGACAAGACTGAGTTTTGGGTCATGGACTGTGACTAAATACATTCAGCTTTAATGTGAAAATGGGTTACAGTCTTGGTAATGCCGTATGAATGTTTTTCCTAGCGCTGAGGACACGCCGGGGGCGCGGCACTGGTTTATGTGCAAATGATGGTTGGACATTACATGAGCTGTATGCTATGTACTGTGAAACATTACATTTGCTGTGTGCTATGGATTGTTTTACATTACATTTTCCGGTGCTATGTATTGTTGTGTTGTGAACCTTACATGCACTGTATGCTATGTATGGTTAATGCTGGAATGTAATGAATATCTGTCATACATATACTGTTATATTTGAACGTAAGGTTAACTGTTACCTGAGATTCAATAGACATTGAATCTCAGAATTTTACCCTAGACTCAGGATCAAGAAGATTGAGAGCAGGAGAAAAAGGTAAGCAACACGTGTGAAGACTCGGAAGGTGTGATACTTTGGATAAGATTATGTACAAGTTGTTGAACCTTGCGGACTACTGCAGCCTAACACGTCAACCGAGATCACCGTAATAAATGTAAGTTGTATCACGCTTTTATTCCTTCGAGAATTTTTAATTAACCAGCATATGTCTGCGCATATGAAATCAGTTACTCAGTCGTTCAAACAATTAATTACGCTCTCTGTTGTGATTTACTCTGATATATTAACGCTATCACTTAAATAAGTACACACGAATTAGCTTAATAAAAGATCTAGGATCATAATTGGACTCCATAAGTGGCTTAGGAGATAGGGGCGTTACAATTTTAATAATTGATCTTTTAATGGGAGGGAGTATTTTTCTTTGTGCAGTGGACGAGCGGTTATCCTCCGCACAGAAATTAAGGAATTGAGAGGCATCACGGCATTACGTTATATTTCCCTCTGTGGCTCGCGGTTTTTCTGTTTCACATATGTATATATTTATTTATTTATTACGCGCGTTATTTATTTATTTGCAGTGTCTCGCTTCCCACGCTATGCTCGTTTCCTAAAATAATTGCTGCAAATACAGTACAAACGTTTCCCTCATTTCTTTGTTTTGAAGATTTTATTTTTCAGAACATAAAAAACTTTAGGGTATCAAATTATGATTAAAACCCTTATAATCACATAAAAAACTATAAATTATTCTATTAGGGAAAAACTTTAAATTTTGTTGATTCGCCAATATTATGTCATATTGATCCTCTGATCTTTCTTATAAATTATTTTTAACATGTTTCATACATACTAAAGAAAATATAAAACTTCATTCATTCTACCTTAAAATTAACAATTATTCAACTTTACACATACATAATATGCAAATACCTTATTGCCTAAAAAATATACACAGTACCCCAAGAGAATAAAGCTGAAAAAGTTTTAAATGAATAGTCAAATTGTACATTCACATGAACAATTTAATAAAATGACATATAAATAAGTTCAAAATGTATCTTTTTTTATGACATTTAGAGCCTGTTTGGATCCTCTTATTTTTAAGCTAAAAACTACTTTTGAGCTAAAGCTAAAAAAAGAGTTTTTTTAAAAAAGCTGTTTGATGATAATATAAATTTTTTAACTTAAAAGTTACTTATAAGTTAAAATTTAAAATAAGTTGTTTGGTAAAATTTTTGTCATAAGCACTTTTTTTAAATTTTTAAAAATAAAAAGTCGCTGGCGGTGGGGCAAGTGGCGGTTGGTCGCCGGTGTGTAGTGGCCGGCTTCCCTTTAGTGTTTTTAAAAAAATAGTTTTTTTTTTTAAAAAAAATTCGTCGGAGGTGGTCGCCAGCGATGGGGTGGCGGCGGTTGTCGGTCACCGGTGGCGGCCACTGGCGTGGGGTGGCCAACCTTCCCTTAGTGTTTTTTTTTTTATAAATAAAAAATAAAAAAGTTGCCAGAGGTGGTGAAGGTTTCTAGTTCGTGTAAAAAAACATACAATATTTAGTATGATTTAAAATTATAAACATATACTCTTTTAATCATTGACAATATATTTTTTTATATGTTTTTCTGTAACTGAAAAAAAAAAATCTTAAATCTCGTCAATCCTATAATAAAATTTATTAATTTTTCTATTTTACTCTTATTAAATATGAAGCAATAATTAAGAAACAAAGCAGCTCAAGGAGAACAAACTAGGGGTACGATCGCAAATTCACATAACAAATTTAACAACGTGACTTCCCTCTCCTATATAATATACGCGCATGGCGTTTATAAATTAAGTTTGGCAGATACTAGAGAGAGAGAGGGGGGAGAGAGAGAGAGAGATCAACATGTGGAGGCTGAAGGTAGGAGAGGGAGAGAAGGACCCATACTTATTCAGCACAAACAACTTTGCAGGAAGGCAAGTATGGCAGTTTCATGAAGATGAAGGCACTCCTGAAGAACTTGCTGAGGTTGAAGCTGCGCGTCAAGACTTTTACAATAATCGATTTAAACTCAAGCCCTGTGGAGACCGTCTATGGCGTTTTCAGGTTTTTCTAACTTCTTACATTTCTTCTCATTTCTTACCTCCATATATTCTATATCTCAATCATATATTCATATTCAAGCCATACCCTTATGTGTGTGTGTGTATGAATATATATGCCATCCATCGTTTATCAGATAGTACAAGTTAATTCGTGCATTATTTCTTTGGGTTCTATCTTTCCTTTTCTTTTGTTTATTACGTACTCTTCAACTTCTCTCTCTTGGGGCTGTTTGGTGTTCGGTACGAAGAGAGGGAAAGTGAGAAACGAGGAATTTGTTTGAGTTGGATTTTAAAAAAATCGGAGAAGTGGGCTAAAAATTTTAATAAACTTTTTTACTCTTTTATCTTGGTTATTATTTTTAATAAAATTTTATAAATCTATTTCTCCAAATTTTTTGAAATTTAACTAAAAAATTTTCACTCCCGTCCAATCTTTCATATCAAGCCATGTGTGTAGTAGGTCGGTGGCTTGCGAGCTCACGTCGCGTTTCAAGGTCTCTTTCCTTCATTTAATTTATTATTGTTCTTTCCCCATTTGTTTTATCTGCTTTTGTCTTCAAAACTTAATTGCTCACAAATTGTTGTTGTCCAAGAAGGATGTGGATAAATACGTAAGAGTCGTACAACAATTGTCATCCATCGTACGTTTTCTCAATGGCGTTTATATTTACATCCATCATAAGAGTCGTATGTGTGTCATAAGATTTTTATGTCTGCTATCGAAAACATAGGCGGAGATTGTTATCCTTTCTATATATAAACACACACAAATATGTGAAATGGTGATTGATTTGATGCAGTTTATGAGGGAAAAGAATTTCAAACAAACAATACCAAGTGTGAAGATAGAGAATGGAGAGGAAATAAGTGATGAGAAAGTTGGCAACACTGTGAGGAGGGCCGCACATTATTTATCAGCAATACAGTCTAAAGATGGTCATTGGCCTGCTCAAATTGCTGGACCCCTCTATTTTATGCAACCTCTGGTATATGGCAACTACCTTTTAATTAATCAATTTCCAATTACGTATTAGCTTCTTATTGATCGATATTTCCAAATTAAAACTGAAAGTGACACTATAATTTGTCTATTCCTCTCAATTATAGAAGTAAACCACATGTTAAGCGAGGCCCACCAATAATAAATGCCTCTCTTTCTGTTCTTATATTAATACTAGGACTTAGGAATGATATAAATTTTAGTAGAATATAATAAGTCATAAATCCTACTTTGCTTTCGTTTTTTCGTTTTAATTTTTATACTCTCTACGATTCTAAACATAAGGTTAGTTGTTTTTTTGAGAGATTAATGAACCTAAATAAGTTATTTGTCATGTGACACACACACACACACACACATTTAGCTTCCTTAATCTCACAAAAGAGAAAAACATGTTCCGTAGTTGAATAATAAAGGAGTTGGACTTGGCCTGGGGTGAAATCCCAAGGTCCTACGTACCACAGTGGTGGATCAAAGTCCACGTAGTTCGAAGGTAAACCGTTTGGCCTAAGACAGCCAGAGGGGGTGGGGTGTGTGCTCTGTGTGAATAGAAAAGGTAGGGTTTCGATAGCGTTCGTACTTGATGACTGCACATTGGTATTTAAAGAGTGTACCTGGGGGGTCGTGATCCGATATTCTCTCTGCACGTGGTCCCACTTGTAACTACTTCGTTACCTGCATGACTGACGGCGGTTAGCGAGATAATGGGATAATACCTTATTAGGTATCTTTATTTTCATGGCTGGATAGCTGGCTTTGGGCCTAGCGAAGCCCAATTTGCCCGTCCGTAACAGATGCCCCCAAGCTCGGTATTTCAGGCCTCTGACATGCCGAGCTTTATTGGGTTAGAACTACCCTCAGTCGTATCTTGGATGAAATCTTTGACTCCTCGTTCTTTACTTATAACCCGGCTCGATTTCATCTTATTCTCCGACTTACTTTGATCGCCTCCTTTTCACTCGTACCTTGGTTCCATCACCGTGTTATGTCGAGTTACATTTGTATGCCACGTGTTTCCCCGACCGCCCTTAATTCGGGGCGCTATCTGTAACTGACTTAGAGATACGCGTGCTCTTGCCCCCTGGTGTGCGTAGCGTCGTATTGGGACCGGTGCCAACCACTCCACTGTCAGCCGTTCTCGGCTTTCGCGCTTCTTTAAGTGCTCGCGACTTTCCAAGACTCATGATGGCCATCTACTTTAGAGCTTTGCCAGCTGTACCTGTCTTCTCGTATTCCCCTGACGTCACGGGTCCCATCGTTTCGCATTCGCACCTGCTGGGATCTTTCAAATCTGCCTCTTCAGACCACTTCTTTATAACTTTGAATGTCGCGGTGTTCTCCTTTTTTACGCTTTGAGTTTCCGGTTTTCAAAAGAAAATACTCACAACCCAGGTGTTCTAAATCCAAGTCTCGACCCTCTCTTTTACCCAGTTCCCTCTCAGGTACATCTTCATCGTTAGTTTATGTTTCAAGTGTTTACTGTTTTTCCCTTTCTTCTGTGTTTTTTCTTTCGTCAGTTTCAAGTGTTTCGCGTCACTTGCACATCTGGGTTCTTCTTGTTTCAATCCTGGGATTCTGTATACTAAACCTTGCATTTCTGGGTTTTCTTGGGAAGTCCTTGAGTATTTCATGGATAAGGACAAAGATATACCTGTAGACATATATGGTAGGCCTATTCCGGAAGAGGATTGAGAAGATATTAGGAACATCCCTGAGAAAACTGCTTTTTGGCTGTATCGTGCTCGTCGATCTTCTGCAGCCATGGCTGCAGATGTTCTTAGACCTTCTGGGAGCGGTGATCGTAGGAGAGGCCTTAGGGTTCCGCCTCCCCTTCCGAAAGCTTCTCGACCTCCACTACCTCGGCCTCCCCCTCCCAGGCTAGCCATTAGGCCTTCGTTTCCTGTTAGGGCGGTTCCTATTTCGGCCGTTCAGCCTTTGTCTGTTAGCGAATCCCGGCCTAATCTGGTTAGCCCTTGTAAGACCTGTCAACACGAGGCTATTGCTTTCATCAATCTTGGCCGGGAGGTGGTTGCCGAGACAGTGCTTAGGAGTTGCACTCACAGATCTGTTACCATCCTAACATCGAAGTGTGCATTGCATCATATGCCTTCTTCCCGAGGTAGATTTCTATCTAACTCGTCTTTGCTTTTGTATTTATATAGGTATAGATGGCCTCTTCTTCTCAAAGTAGCGAAAGGTCGGTTGCTAAGGAGTCATGTTCTACCAATGTCACACATAGTGCCGAAAATAACCCATGTCGTTTCGTTATATGCCCTTAAGTGTCCCGGATACAAAACAAGATGACCTTTGAAGAGTTTAGGGGGCCCGTCCTTAGAGACGGAGAGGGGTATACGGTTAGGTTACCTTTAGAGGGAGAGTCGGTAGCATCATGGCGTGGTAGAGATTCCCCTCATTTCTTCTTTATGTATCGAGATGTGGTTACCGTCCTAGGTGCTTCATTCCCTTTCTTGGATTTCACCACGGAAATCTTGAACCATTTGTATTTAGCCCCCACACAATTACACCCGAACAGTTGGGCTTACGTCCTCTATTTTCGAGAATTTCTGCAAGGAACAAGAGATACCTTGTACTCTACCATTGTTTTTCCACTTCTTTTCCCCAGTAAACACCTATAAAACCAAAGAAGAGCCCCTAGAGTTTGAGTGGACCCATCTTCGGGGTATTCGTAATAAGAAATTGTTTAATCCGTTTACCGAGTCATTCAAGGGCTTTAAGTCGGCATATTTTAAAGTACAGGCCATTCCTGGCCAGGTTCTGTGGTTCCTCCGCTTGAATGAATAGGGAGAATTGGAGGAGAGATTCCCCCTTTACTGGACTCCCAACCACCACCACTTTGGAAATAGGGCCTTTAACTCGAAGGTGTTTAAGCTTTCCCCCGAAGAGGAGAAAGTTGAGGAGCTATTGAAAGACCTCGGCCAGGCGATGGGGCCTTTTGATACCGGGATGTATTTATCTGTTCCTTTAAAGAAACACAAAAGAAAAACAAGTATGCTGTGTCTGTAGCAATTTATTCCTGTTGTCTTATTTTATCACGATACTGATTGTTTTTTATTGTGCAGAGACAACTATGCTGCCAAAGTCTACAACTCCAGCAGTGCATTATGCAGAGACAACCATGCCGCCAAAGTCTACAACTCCAGCAGTGCTAGCTTTCATGAGGAAATTTAGCGGAAAGCGGAAGGCAGCTGAGGCCGAGAAGACGGGCCCTACCAAGAAGTCTTCCGTCACTCCCGCACAACCAATTACCAAGGTGGTTGAACCAATCACCAAGGTGACTGCACCTCCATCTTCTCCCAATGTAGGAGCTACCTCTTCTACTACCGCGACTGTTCTCTCTCCCAGCCGGTATACTTCACCGTCCTTCATGTTCGAAAATCCGGTTGACTCTGAGGTCCGGAATAGCATCCGCCCACCTTTGAGCTGGTTCACTCCTTCGCCGCTTTCCACTGAAAAAAAGAGCATGCTGATGGATATCGAACATTTTGCTCTTCGAGCCGCCGGGCTTTCTCAAGCTGTGGCCTATTTCAAGGCTCAATGGGCTGAGTAGGATGCAAAACTCAAGGCCGCCACATCCGAACGAGCAGAGGCTATTAAATCGGCAGTAAAGAGCGCGGTTAAGTCGGCAGAGGATGCCAAGAATAAGGCTGTTGCTGAGGTGGAGAAGGTGAAGAAGGCGGTTGATGAGAAGATTAGGACTGCGCAGCTAGAGTTGGAGGGTGCGAGGCGGAAACATTCTGAAGACGCCGCCGAAATATCCCGACTCAACTCCAGCCTGCAGAGCTTGCAAGATCAGACAACCTCCGATGCTGCCTACATTGCCGACCTGGAAAAAGGCGTGGAGGAGTCTTTCAATAACGCTTTGGCGCAGGTTATTTTCCTCAATCCTAAAGTCATGTTGAACCTCGAGGACGCCCGTGTTGATGGGATTGTGAAGGATGGGAAGATTGTGCCTGCAAGCGCTCTGGAAGAGTCGGCTGGGGAGGGTCCATCTGGAGTGGGAGAGGATACTACTGACAATGCTGAATCTCGGCCTCCTACCCTTCCAGATGCTACCACGATTGTCTGATTTGTCGGTGTTGTTTGATAGGCCGTTTTTGTTTTCTGGCGTTAGTTTTTCTTTTTCCATTTGTAATCAACTTTGATAATGAATAAAATTCTTCCTTTCTGAATTTCCATGTGCACTGTGATTTTGCTAGCAAATTTAATCGCTTTGTCGCCCAGGGTTCTACCCAACGTTAATAATAACCTTACGGCTTAAACTTGGTTAAACCAAATCTTAACCAGGCCAGATTGATCAGGTCCGGCCTTAAATGGTCTTCTTTCAGGTGTATTTTCATTGGCCTTGCCTATGCTTTCCTCGTAAGTTTAGCATGATCTTTCGGGCTATAAAGATGGCACCGAGGAATTGTCGAAAACAGGTTATGGATTCCTTTTCGTAATTCCTTATCGTGGAATTCAGGATATCCTTATGCTTTTAATGGGCCTATCATTTTAATATGGCCTTGTGGAATTCATTTGAAAATAGGTTTCAGAACTCTTTTTCGTGAATTCATGTGGTTTCGACGGTGCGATCTCTTTCGTGACTTTTATGAAGCTATCATATAGTCGAAACATTTTGATAAAAGCTAACGTTCCTCAATTAATTAAAATGGTGACTATGTTGCTAACAAACATACTTGCATAGACCATGCTAAAACATCAAAACGAAACTTAACTATAGTAGCTTCTCAATTTTTCGGCATTCCAGGTTCTCTTTACTGGTTTTCGGACCAAGGTTTCAAGTTCGTATGCCTCGTGCTTCAGTACCTCCCTAATTTAGTAAGGTCCTTCCCAATTGGGAGCTAGCTTCCCTTCTCGTGCATTCTTGTTGCCTATGTCAGCTCTCCTTAGGACTAGGTCGCCTTTGCTGAAAGAACGGGGTTTGACCTTTTTATTGAACCTCGCCACGACGAGCTATTTTGCTGTTAAGTCTCAGTAATGTGCTATGGCTCTTACCTCGTCTATGAGATCTAACTCGGCCTTAATGGCCTCGTTGTTCTCAGTTTCAGACAAGGTCTTTTTCCTCCTTCGTGACGGTTCCCCGACTTCGACGGGTATCATGGCTTCACATCCGTATGTGAGTCTATAAGGCGTTTCTCCTATGGCCGATTGAATACTAGTCCGATATCCCCATAACACAGTGTACAGTTGTTCAACCCAGTCGGTTTTGGCTTCTTGCATTCTCTTTTTCAGGCCGTCCACGATCACCTTGTTTGCCGACTCGGCCTGTCCGTTAGACTGCGGGTGCTCTACCGATGCAAAATGCTTGATGAATCTGGAAGTCGGTCATCATTTTTCGAAATCCTTTGTCCGCAAATTGTGTCCCGTTGTCGGTAATGACTTCAGCTGGGATTCCAAAACGGGTGATGATATTTCTGGCCACAAACTTTTGTACTCTAGCCGATGTTATGGAAGATAGCGGTTCAGCCTCGATCCATTTAGTGAAATAATCCACCGGTACTATCAACCACCAGAATTGCCCCGGTGCCCTTTGAAAAGGTCTCAAAAGATCTAGCCCCTATTTGTAGAACGACCAAGGTGCGAAGATATACTTCAGCTCAGATGGGGGAATTCTGATGATTTTAGCGTGTTTCTGGCAACTGTCGCATTTCCGGACATGATTCTTTGCATCTGTTGATAGCGTCGGCCAGTAGTACCCGGCCCTTATAGCCTTCCGGGCTAGTGCCTTGGCTCCCATGTGTTGTCCATTGATACCTTCGTGTATTTCAGCTAATACGTATTCCGCCTCTTCGGAACTGAGGCGCTTTGCCATTGGCGCGTGTAGCCCTTTCTTGTACAGTTGGTCATCTACCATTGCGTAGGATGCCGCCATTCGTATCAGTTTCTTGGCATCTTTGGGTTCATCCGGTATGATTCCTCGTTCTAGGTAATCTGCGATGGGTTTCCTCCAATCGCTTTTGTTGGTTATGATCATCATGCATGTTGAGGCTTCCAATCTTTATTGCACTATTGTTCGGTTGTTGGACCCTTGGGTGCTAGCCAGCTTGGACAGTACGTCGGCTCTGGTGTTATCTCCATGCGATATGTGCCTTATCTCTACTTCATCAAATTCATCCATTATAGACTTAACCTTTCCGAGATACTTGACCAGTAAAGGTCCTTTAGCTTGATACGTCCCATTTATATGTGATGCCACCAGTTGGGAATCAGTAGATACCAGTACTTTCTGAGCTCCGTTTTCCTTTGCTTGGATCAAACCCGCTATCAAGGCCTCGTATTCGGCTTGATTGTTGGAAGTTTTAAAGCCGAGGCTCAAGGAGTATTCAATAGATACACCCTCCGGGTTCTCGAGAATTACTCCGGCCCCGCTTCCTGTCGAGTTAGAAGAGCCGTCTACAAACAGCTTCCACTGTGTGGCGTGCCCTTTTATTAGGGCGAGTTCTGCAACAAAGTCGGCTAAGGCCTGAGATTTTATCGCTTGTTGGGCTTAGCAACTAATATCAAATTCGGATAATTCTATAGCCTAGCCAGTCATTCTTCCTGCTAGGTCTGGTTTATGCAGTATCTGCCTGATGGGTTGATTAGTTCGAACTACAATAGGATGGCTCTGGAAATACTGACATAGCCGTCAGGCCGTGATTAGCAATGCGAAAGCCATTTTCTCAAGCTTTTGATATCGTATCTCAGCTCCCTGGAGAAACCCGACTTATAAAGTATATCGGCATTTGACCTTCATTTGCTTCTCGCACCAGGGCCGCGCTTACTGGCTCATTGGTTACAGCCAAATAAAGGATCAGGACTTCACCTGTTATAGGCCTGGTTAATACTGGTAGGGCTGCTAGGCATTGCTTAATCTTTTCGAAGGCTGCCTCGCATTCAGTGCTCCATTCGTGAACAGCTTCCATTTTAAGCAACCTGAAGAAAGGAAGCAACTTTTCGGCCGACTTTGGTAGGAATTGAGTTAATGCGGCAAGTCTTCCTGTGAGTTGTTGGACTTCCTTTTGGCACGCAGGGGCCTTCATTTCTAAGATGGCTCGACATTTATCGGGATTGGCCTCTATACCTCGATGGGTTAACATGAAACGCAAGAATTTCCCTGACAGGACTCCGAAAGCACATTTGGCCGGATTAAGCCTGATTCTGTGTGCTCGTAACTTATCGAAAATCTGTTGTAAATCCTGAACATGCTGATGCTGGTCTCTCGACTTAACGATCATGTCGTCGATGTAAACCTCGACATTTTTTCCCAACTGATCTTCGAACACTTTTGTCATCATTCGTTGATATGTTGCTCCGGCATTTTTTAACCCGAAAGGCATTACGTTGTAACAGTAATTCACCCTTTCCGTGATAAACGCCATTTTTTCTTGGTCCTCGGGGTGCATAGCAATTTGATTGTATCCGGAGTATACATCCGTAAAGGATAAGAGTTTAAAACCTGACGCGTTATCTACTAATTGATCCACATTAGGCATGGGGAAAGCGTCTTTGGGGCATACCTTGTTCAGGTCTTTGTAGTCTGTACATACTCTCCACTTGCCATTAGATTTCTTTACTAGCACGACGTTTGAAAACCAAGTAGTGTACTAGACCTCTCGTATAAAGCCGGCCTCCAGAAGCTCCTTAACGTGCTCTTCAAGAGCGGCTACTCTGTCTGGGCCCATCTTCCTTTTCTTTTGCGCCACTGGGATAGAACCCGGTCGGATTGCCAACTTATGGCAACAAAATGTTGGATCTATGCCTGGTAGATCGGCAGGTCCCCAAGCAAATATGTCGGCGTTCTTCAATAGGCATTCCGTCAAAGCATGACGAACATCGTCACTTAACTCGCTTTTGATCTTCGTGGCTTGTTCCGGCCTACTGCCCAGGATGAAGTCTCGCAACTCTCCGTTAGGCTCAGGCCTTTGGATTTTTTCCTCCGCTCTCATGTCCATCTCAACCAAATGAACACCTTTTTCTTCCCGAGTTTGTGACAAGGTTGCGTTCTCTCTGTTTCCCGTCACCGAATCGTAGTAGCATTTCCGCGAATCTCTCTGGTCTCCTCGGACAACCACTATCTTGTTCTTTCTACCAAGCATTTTTGCCTTTTGATGCTTAGTGGATACCAACATATCCCAATTGTGGATTGTTGGCCTTCCGAGAATGACGTTGTAAGGGGATGGGAAGTCGGCAACTACAAATTTGACTACCTCAAATTTAAAAGCTTCTTTAGTACCCAAGGTCAGTTTCAAGTCTATACAACCTTTAGGTCTAGTATCTTGGCCATTGAAAACGGTTAAGGTTGTTTTACATGGCTTTAACTCATCCGGGTTCAACTTCATTTTTTGAAATGCCTCCCATAGAAGGATGTCCACCGAGCTTCCGTTATCGATGATGATTTTTTGGACTCTACAGTCCAGAATCGTGCCTGTTATCACTAGGCCGTCGTAATGATCCGGGACCACGTCTTCCAGGTCGGCCTCGGTGAAACTGAGTATCGATCTATCTCGCTCCTTTATTTCCTTCTTAAATTGTGGGCGGCCTTGGATGGTCAAGACTTCCTTCAAATATCTGCGACGCTGATTTTGTGAATCTCCTCCACCGCCGGGTCCCTCACTGATGACACAACAGTCATACTTGCTTCGGGAAACTCATCTTCGCTTTCTTCCTTCCTCTTCTTCTTCTCCAGACTTTTATTTCATCCCACCCCAGGGCGTTTATTACTTGAACGTCCCTGCGTTTGAATCACATATCTCTGCAACTTCCCTTCTCACACAAACCTTTCTATTGCATCCCCTCAAATCCTAACATTGGTCCGTTGTATGGCCGGGTTGGTCATGAAATTCGCAATACCGAGACTTGTCCAGGATGGCTTTATGCCGCATAGGCCGCGGTCGCTCTGCTTTTCTCATCTCAGTTAATCCGACCTCTCTCCATATCCGTTCTCTGGACACCTTTAAAGGCGTGTACTGGTTGTATTTTCCTTCTGCCTTGTTTCCCCGGTGCTAGTTATCCATTGGCTGTCTCCTGATGTCCGACTTCGAACCACCGTTATAATCTTTATTTCTCGGAGGTGGGCTCCTATTTCGTCCCAAGTTACTTCGGCTGGCCATCTCTAACTGTTCAAGTTCCAGGTACTTCTTCGATCGATCTCTAAATTCTGCTAGTGTTGTAACATTGTCTTTTACTGTCGACCTTTTGAGACGGGAATCGTCATGTAAACCGGAGATTGCCAGATGCAAATGCACGTCCTCCTTCAAGTTTGGTACTTGAAGGGCGGCATCTTTAAAACGCTCGAGGTATTGCTACAATGTCTCGTTTGGGCCTTGCCGTATGTTTCCCAATTGGAATTGAGTTTTGGGTTGCTTTCTGCTTGTCGCGAAATTCAGTAAGAACTTTTGGCCAAAACTCTCCATATCTCGGACTGATTTCTGTGGTAAAGAATGGAACCATAACTGGGCTGCCTCTCGCAATGTTCCCACGAATAATCGGGGCACTATCGGTCCTTCAAACCCTTTCACCATTATTTCCATGTTGAAGTTGTTGAGGTGGACCTGCGGGTCTTGAGTTCCATCGTATTTTGGCAAATCCCTTGAGTCGAAACCCTTTGGGTATTTTGCCATCCGTATCTCACCAACAAAAGGCCTTTGCACTCCGCCGCCGTGACTTTTCTCCGATACTTCGACATTAGCCCGGGTTGTTTCCGGAGTCCCCTTATCTCGGATTTTCTCAGTGCGTGGCGCATCCATATCTGTAGTACTTCAAGGCGTTGATGCATCTGCCTGCCGTGTTGCTACGATGACATTTGGATTTTCTTCTCAGTCATTACTTTGCTCCACCTCCGCTAAGCTTCCTTGCCGAGTTTGCGTTGCCGGCAAGCATTATGATTGCTGTTCTCTTCTCTCCCTAGCCTCTCGTCCAGAATCTGCTGGAGTCTCCGACCTTCCTCTAGCCGCCATAGAGCATCCCTGCGCTCCATATCCTCCTACAGACGCTTAACATCGGCCTCCCTTTGTAGAGCATGTCGTTTTTCCATGTCCTCCATCCGCTTGAACATAACTTCTATTACTGACTGTAATCTTCGAATGTCGAGATCCTTAATTTGAAATTCTTGCGAAGAGTGTTGAAGTACGGGTGATGGCTGTACCGACCGCGAAATTTGGTTATCAAGGGCCTGAGCTGTTTCCACAAGCTCGTGTTCTGCGTCCATTAGCGTAGCATTATCTTCCGGTGTTACTAACCCGTCTCACGTTCCTGCCTCAGGATTCGCAGGCGGTAGCGACTCTGGTTGTTCCTGCCGGGGTGCCTGATTCCGGCCCCTGGTATTTGCCATTCTCAGCTGCTTCGTAGGTCGGGGAATCGTAATATAACGGTCCCCACGGATGGCGCCAATGTTTCGTAGTTGAATAATAAAGGAGTTGGACTTGGCCTGGGGTGAAATCCCAAGGTCCTACGTACCACAGTGGTGGATCAAAGTCCACGTAGTTCGAAGGTAAACCGTTTGGCCTAAGACAGCTAGAGGGGGTGGGGTGTGTGCTCTGTGTGAATAGAAAAGGTAGGGTTTCGAGAGCGTTCGTACCTGATGACTGCACATTGGTATTTAAAGAGTGTACCTGGGGGGTCGTGATCCGATATTCTCTCTGCTCGTGGTCCCACTTGTAACTACTCCGTTACCTGCACGACTGACGGCGGTTAGCGAGATAATGGGATAATACCTTATCAGGTATCTTTATTTTCATGGCTGGATAGCTAGCTTTGGGCCTAGCGAAGCCCAATTCGCCCGTCCGTAACAAAACCATATTTTATATTTAGGGCTAGAGGTAGTACAACTATCAAATAAATTTAGTTGGTGCAGGTATTTTACATGTATATTACGGGTCATCTTGATACTGTATTCCCAAGAGAGTACTGAAAAGAAATCCTTCGATACTTATACTATCACCAGGTACATATAGTTAATGTTAGGCCTGATATATATTATTATTGAAATTTTAAAGTTTCAAAGTTTAAATGAACTAATGTTTTTCTAATATATGTATGCGTATGCATGTTAATTAATTAAGAATGAAGATGGAGGGTGGGGACTACACATAGAGGGAGACAGCACCATGTTCGGTACAACGCTGAGTTATATATGTATGAGAATGCTTGGAGAAGGACCTGACGGAGGCCAAGACAATGCTTGTTCAAGAGCAAGAAAGTCGATTCATGATCATGGTGGTGTTTCCTACATACCCTCTTGGGGAAAAACTTGGCTTTCAGTACGTATACTTTTATTCATTCCCTGGCTATCTATTTGTGTAATTGTGTCTGTAGGGCATACAATATATAAAATACTCCTCTGGTCTTTTTTTTCCCCTTATTTATTACAAGTCACATGGTGATTAAATTTTTCATATGAATGTACAATTTTATTTTGAATTTATTGTTACGGGTAGACTTTGTTCTCACAAGGTATAGCCTACATTAGATAGGGGTAAAGCTGGAAATTTATTAAATTTTAAGGTAGAGTTAATGAGATTTAAGGTTTTTCTTACTTACGGTAAAATATGTTGGAAATTACTTACAAATGAGACTGAAGAGTATATATATTATAGGATAATTAATCTACAAGTCTTTATAGTTTTAATCAATTTTTAATTAGCTCCGTCTTTATAGTTTTAATCAATTTTTAATTAGCTCCCCATAGTTTCCCCCCCTTTTTATCATGTTCTTATACTTTCACATGGTTTTGGTCAAGTTCTTGTAGTTTTTTTTTTCCTTTTTATTCAATCCCTTATTGTTTCATCAAATATTTAATCAAGTCCTTTTAGGTTTTTTGGATTTTAATTTATTAATTCTATTCAATTTTTAGGAAAATTTCTTATTTTAATTCATATTTTATTATAAAAATAAATAAAAATTATAATTAAAAAATAAATAATATAAATATATGTTTGATTAAAATATTAAGAAGAATATTAAAATAAAAAATAATGTTAAAATAAAATTTTCATAATAATTTATTCGTTATAGAATATTCATAATTATAGAGTAATATTTGATAATATTATACATAATAATATTATATTTTATATTTATATAAGAGTATTATTAGAATTTATTGAATAAATAATAGAAACAGTACAAGGAGCTAATAAAAAATTGATTAAACTATAAGGATATGTAGATTAATTTTCTCTATATATACATGTATGTATTTATAGGTCATACTTGTAACTTTTTCTCATTCTTATTGCTTATACTTGTAAATATTGTTGCTATGTTTTTGCGTAGATACTTGGATTGTTTGAGTGGTGTGGATCAAATCCAATGCCACCAGAGTTCTGGCTACTTCCATCGTTTCTTCCAATGCATCCAGGTAATTAATGCAATGCATTAATTGTGAAGGTCAAAAGAAGACACATTTCTAATATCAATCTCTATCTCTCCCTATGTTTTTCTTTTAATTACGTGATGTCACACATTAACTAGGGAAAAACGAATGACACTTTATAAAAATTTGGATATATCTTTTTCTCAATGCATTTTAAAATGTGAGGGACAACAAGCCCCAAAATAGAAAATTTCATGTTGTTCACATGACTCTATCATTTCAAATCTTATCTTTTCTTATATGATTTCACATTCATCTTAACATTCTCTCTTCAGGTTGGATACTCTTGTCTCAATTCAATAAAACTTTTCTCTAAGCTTATTAGTATATTCTTATCACATATAACTAGTATAACCTTTCTCCATTAGAATCACTACTAACTTGCCTCCTACCAAAATTGCAATGCTTATATTCTATCTGACTTCTACTCAAACAAAAACCTTTTGACTCCTAGGTCTTTCTCCATAACTCAAGTCTAGAGTTAATCTTTTCTCTTGATTTAGTCATAAGAACTATATCATTAGCAAAATAGCATGCATTTAGGGATTTTTTCTTGAATAAGTTTAGTGAAAACATTTAAAACAAAGGGCTCAAACATGAATCCCGATGCATGCCAATCTTAATAAGAAAGTCTTTTATCTCACCTCCAAACGTGCTTTCACTAATAGTTAATAACTCCATTTTGTATATTTTGTATGGCTTTGATAAATGCAACACAAACACTTTTTTTCCCCTCCAAAGCTTACTAAAGTACTCTCTTGGTACAAGATCGCAAGCTTTTTCCAAATTAGCAAAAACATATAGAAGTCTTTTCCCTTTCTCCAAGACCTTTCTATTTGTAACATCCTAATTTCCAAAAGCGGAATAAATTTTTCATCATTTAAAATCATTTCAAATCATCACAGTAGAGCATTTGAGCGGAAGAGTAACTGATACTTATATTTCAAAATGTCATAAGTCTGTCTGGATACAATAGTGGTATAGTAACCGCATGGCTCAAAAGTGAAGTAAATAACAAAAGGAAGGCTTCTGCTGTAATACCCCAATTTTCATAATACATGTACATATTAAATTTTGATAAATGACACATATTACAATAGGTGAATTTGTGGTCTCAAAACTAGTGAAATAATTACCTTATCTTTTAAGGCAATTTCTTATGAAATTAGAGTAAATAAAGAGCTAAAAATTCCTAAGGGAAGTTATGGGTTACAAAATACCCTGAGAACGTTATGATAAATTTTTAAGAGGCAACTAAACCTATTAAATAGAAGAGTATGTTGTCTCTAAAATTTATAACTGATTTATTATCATTGTTAGGGAAATTTTCTTTGGATTCTAATAAATCCAAATTCAATTTTCTTAATCTTATTGATCCATATCCTAAGATTATCAGAATATAGTATAATCTTAATTATGCCATTTTAACAATTTAAAGTCATCAGAGGATGGTAAAATCGATTAGAGGAAATTAGTAATAATTATTGGGCAATTGAAATTGCAATAATTGAGACACTTTATTAATTTTTGAAATTAGTTAATAGTTGATTTATAAAGGTCATAATTAAAGAAATATCAATTGAATTAAAGGATCAAATGATAGTTAGAAGCTAAAATTAGCATACAAGGAGTTTTTAATTATCAAAATTAAATTTGAAACCTTGTTAAATTTTGGTAATTAAGCCTAGTGACCCCTAAAACACTATGATAAGGATAATAACTTGAATTAAATTAATAATCCCTAAGGTTATTATGTGAGGCGAAATTCTTGATAAATAAAGAGGCAAGGAATTAAACTTGTTAATCAACTTGGGTAAATTAAATATTAAGTAATGGCTAGGGTTGAATTTCATTAAGTAGGATCAAAGGCCTACAATAATTCTAGCAATTTAAAATGTCTAAATTCATGATAATATTTAAGAGCCAATAGGAGCACAAGTGTTGTGTATATGTGTGTGTGTAGTAGAGAAAGTCAATAAAAGAAGTGTGAAGAAGAAGACAACTTGGAGAGCAAGTTGTCTAGCTTAATGAGCAAGTAATTGCTTAATTAAATAAAATTAAATGAGAACCTATAGAAATTAAATCATAATTTGAAATCTTGAAACTAGATCTTCAAGATAAATACATATTTGGAATCAGGGAATTATGAGCTTCATCTTGGCTATTCCCAAAGTTATTTTCGGATACATCTAAGATTCATACCTAAGTGTTTTGGGAATTAAAAATCACCATAAATCTAATCACAAAATTAGGATTCCAAAAGTGAAATTGGATTATGAATTAAAATATTCACTTACACCTAATTAAATTAGAGTTTGGGATTAATTAGCTAACTTAATGGAGAAGGAGTGTGCTTGGGGACCAAGCAAAGAAAACTCTAGAAGGGGGAGGGGGAATTTCGGCCAAGGAAGGGTGGAGGGCTAAGATCATGACTTTCCCACCAAGAAAAATCCAATGGTTTAGATCAAGGAAGAAGTGTTAGGAAGTTAAGCATGGTTTTACTATAAATAGAGGCTTAGGCTTCACATTTTTCCCCCACCAAATCATCAAGCTTCAATTCGAAATATAGAGAGGGAAAGAGAGGGAGGAGCTGCTGGAAAAAAAGAGGCAAGAGGTCCTCAAGAGGTAAGAGAGTTTTTAGTTTCATAATTCAAGTTCTTAGTTTATTAAGTAGAAATGCTAGAAAAGTTATTTTGATCTTCAATCTTCCATATACATTTTTAATTTCATGTTTTTGAGGTTTCCATTGTCTTTATTTCGAAAATTTGATGAAGAAGAAGTTATATCAAAATTTTTGGAAGATTAGGATCAAAATAGCGAAGCTCTGGCGAAATCTCCTCAAACAGTGATTTCTGGAGTTAGGGGTAAAAACGTCAGTATTTTATGATGAAGATGATGTTCTAAAATTCTGAGAAAATTCATGGTGAAAGTAGACATCTAGGGCTTTTCAAATCTATAAAGAGTGTATCATTTGAAGCTCTGTGCAAAAAGATAAAAATCTCAGAAGTTAGGCTATGATTTCTGTGCGAAAATCTGAACAGCGTTTTGAAAACTGGAAACTGGGAAAATTCCGTGAAATCTGGGTAAATCCCAGTATTTTTCCTCAAAAGTATACTTCTCAAGGATTCCGGAACATTTTACGGATCCTCAAAATGATTTTTCTAGAATTAGTTATGATTTTTCAAAGTTACCAAAAAATCTGCCCAGAAAATGCTGCACTACGTTTTTAAGAAATGTAAGGGCAAAATTGTAATTATGAAGCTACCAAGGGTAGAAGGGTAAATAGAGGTGAAAATATCTCTTAGGATATTATTCTAAGAAATATGGTGATATGTTAGGATATCCGGGAAATCCAGGATCGGATTCAAAGGTCGGTCATTTGACGACTATGCGGTAAAAGGTACGGACGCGTATTGTAACCTTAACTCTTATGCTTATGGTTTGGTTATATATGATTGTTGTTTTCACATGATAATACTTTGTTTTGAAATTTACTCATGAGAGTTGAATTGTATACGGGTTATAGTCTTGATAACACCGTTGAGTTTTCCTAGCGCTGAGGACACGATGGGCCGTCGTGGCACTGGTTATGTGCAGACTGGGGTAACATACATATTGCAGTGGCTGTGTTATGTTATTGCCTTACATGTGGATATATATTTTGAAACTATGATTATGTTGTATATCTATGATAACTGTCATATACTGTTTACATAAGCATGAGGTTAACCGTTACCTGAGGTCCAATGGACATTGGACCTCAGTCTTAATGAATAGTACAGGAAAGAAACCGGGATAGAGAAGATGCCAGAGGGTAGAGCCGTGAAGAGGCAGCAGTCAAAGGCAAATGTCGGTAGAAGTTATTAGGACTTAGCTTCTGACTCGAACTTAACAAAGTTACTTTGAACAGTTTGGTGTCTAAGGCTGGGTTAATCTATCCGGGAAGCCAAACAGTCGCCGTATAAGTCGGTGAGGCCCCCATGATAGACCCCTACCTGGCCAAACTGTTTAATTAACTGATGTTAGGTTCCAAGTCCTGGGTCTAGTTTAAAACTTTGTTTATCAGAGGATTGTATTTAACCTCTGTAAATTGTATCACATGAATATTCCTTCGGGATATTTAATATATCAGCTTATGTTGGGCATCATCATATGTCTGGGCATTTTTATATCAGATACTCGTTGTCCGGATCTTAGCGCACGCTATCAATTTCCGCAGTACTTTAAGCTGTAGCATCTCAAACTCTGTTGTTTTTCTTAAAGCTAAGTGTCGACCGACACGATTTTCGAACCTGGAATTTGGGATGTTACATCTGCCGGAACGTCAAAATGAAATCTTTAGCCGGGTCTCTAAGCGTGCTGCTTTCCCCTCTCCTCCGTCCTTGGTTCTCCTGACCCTGATGCTATGTTAAGAGCTGAGGTCCCATGCATACGGACCCCAGGTAACAGTTAACCTCATGCTTACATACACAAAATGTGGATGACATATACCACAACATCAACAACATATACAAACAATCCATCACAATCAATGCATATGTATCGCTCCCAGCATGCAACCATATCGCTCCCAGCATATGGACATATCGCCCTCAGCATTACAGATACCCTCTAACCTTTATATGCATTTCACAGTATAAACACTCTATACATACAACACACATATCACATATATGCATAACATAAACATCAGAGTTAGTGTTACAGTACGCGAACATACCTTCTTGATGACTTTCGGTACGTTTTGACAGATTGTGATCACAGATATCCTATAAGGGTAATATCATCTCTATTAATTCACAAATATTATTTCAATATATATTTTGGCTATATAAGACCATTTTACCCCTGGTGGATTTATTTTCCAATTTATCCCCTAAATTTTCAGAAAACACTGATTTCAGCATTTTGGGCAGATTTTCGTCTAACTTTGAAAAATCATAACTAACTCTAGAAAAATCATTTTAAGGTGAAACCAAAGCCAAAATTTCCCTTAATAAGTCTATTTTTAAGGAAAAATAACGAATTTAACTCGTTCCAACCATAACATTCCCAGTTTTGAATTTCCTCAACGTTGCCCAGATGTTATTCCAATAAAAATGGCTTAACTTCAAAAATTCATATCTCCTTGACCAGAGATCAAAATGTTGCATATTTTATATATTTTGAAAGCCCTACATGTCTACTTTATTTCTGGATAATTTCATGATTTTGCAACTTCATTTGCTTCATAAAATCATAGCATATTTTCCGCTGCCTGACAAGGACTTAAGAACCGAAAATTCTGCAACTCTTACAAATTTAATCTAAGGACTTCCAAACATCATTTCCTATCATGTTTTTACCTCTTCAGGCATTTTTCAATGCAATGAGGCCTAAAAACAAGAGTAGGAATTTATTCTCTAATTTTCTAGATTAAACTTACATTTATACTAAGAACTTATAAAAACTAAGGACTAGAAATTTAAATGCTAGAACTTACCTCTTGAAAACTCTTGAACTCCTTCCTCCTTCTTGCTTCACTCTCCTCTTAAACTCTCCAATCTTTGGTATGAGTTTGGTGTGAATAATGAAGAGAGGAGAGCTCTCTATTTATAGGCAATCCTTGGTTAACTTCCTAGCAACTTTCATTCTATTTTAACCCTTAGATTAAACTTAACTAGAAATTTTAAATCTAGCCCTTACACCTCCTAACAAAATGCCACCTCCCCCCTTTTCTAGATTCATCTTTTCTCTTTCCTCAACTACACACACACACATGTACAACACTTAGGCACACACACACTCACAACATACACATGTGCTCTTGTGATGTCATCTTGATGACATAATCAAGGCTTAGGTGTCATTGTTGACTTTTCAACACTAATTAGCAATTCTTAATTATTATGTTAATCAAGTGTTTACATGCTCCTTAATTATATTTTGCCATTAGCTAACTCAATTATATGAAGATTTAGACTTAATTTCTTGAGATATTATTTCATTCTCTTTGGCTTAATTATTTTTGAATATAATTAGTCCTCTTTTAATTTGTCTCTAATCATCTTGAAGAATTATGCAACTAATCTCAATTAGTGCAAGCTTATTTTGTTAAGGATAATTGTAATTCACTTAATATACCTCTTAATTATGCTAAATTAATTAGCAACACTCTTTATGCCAACCTTGACCCTTCTGTAATACCCAGATAATTACTATCTGGACTATTATGTTACCATAATGAAAATATATATTTAAGGAGATTTTGATCTCAACATGGTATATGATTATTCTATGTTCAAAGAAAAACACTAAGAAAATTAAAGGAAATTTAATAGCAGAAATGTGAAAAATGTGTCTTAAGGCCATAAAACATCCTGAGAAAAATTAGGAAAAATTCTAAAAGGAATGAAATAATTATTAAAATTTAGAAAGCATATTATTCTTAATTTAGAAAATTTGATAAATTATTTTCTATGAAAATAAAAAGAAGGAAAATTAAAAAGTATTTTAAGACTAAAATTGGCTCTATGACTTTTAATAATTTACATGGAGCTTAGATTATTAATGTCAATAAAGTTGTTGTGAAAAAATGAGTTTTAATTAAGAAAATTATTAGGAATTATTAAAGGATTAATTAAGTAATTTTTGGAATTTTATAAGCTTATAGAAATTTAGGAAACATGAAAAATGAAATAAATATAGGATAAATGGGATATTATGGTAATTGGAAAAAAAAAATATATATATATATGGTGTGTTGGCCGAATTTAGGGGGGATAAGGATGGAGTTTGATTTTTATCATATAATAATAATATAAATTTAAGCAAGTGTTAAATAGATAATGTTATAATAATAAGGAGTAAACATATAATGGAAATAAGAACTGATAGGAAATAATTCATAAACTAGAATCCAGGGATGAGTTAAGAAAAATCAGAGTATATTATTGATCAGTGGATTTTTATCCAGAAGTTGGCGCTGACAGAAGTTATTTCTGTAATCGGTCACGAATACCGAGGATTTTCGGCAGATAACGGAATGTCCTTAATAAGGGTATAAGGTAAGGAGAACCCAGTAATCTCGAAGAGGATGACAAGACCTTCAAGGTATTGCTTCCGGAATTTTGAGTTTTTACGGAATTTCGCGATCAGGACACCGAACCAGGAACTTATCAGATAAAGCAAGAGGATAAGGTTTGATGATGCAGCTAGGATGAGGTTAGCAATTTTGTCTTTTAGGGGGGGAAGAAGTCGGCCAAGCAAGGGAGGGCCAAGATCAAACCACCTAGCAAAAGTGTGATCCTACGGTCAGAATTCAACCAGACAAAGTTCAAGGAAATTACGAAAATGCCATTGAGATTTTCTATAAATAGCTTCCATTCCTTTTCATTCTTCACCAATTCACTTACAATCCTAGAGAGAAGTTAGAGAGAGAAGCTCTGGAAGAAGAGTAAAAAGTTCATAGCAAAGCTCTGAGTAAGTTCTTCAGTCTTTAGTTTTTAGTTCAGTAGTTCTTTCGGTAGTTATAGTAGAACTGCTAGAGTAGTCTTTAATTTTTAAGATAGCTTAGATATTATGTTTTAGGAATAAATATGATATTTATCTTAGGAATATGTTAGAGGAAAGTTATAGCAAAAAATTTTGAAAGTTTAAAGTCAAAATAGCGAAGCTCTGGCGAAATTCCGCCAAATAATCACATTAGGGGCAAAATGGTAATTTGTACCTAAATTGCTTGTTTTGGTTTTAAATGTTCATACAAGTAATATTATCCTTATAGGATATCTGAAACCACGAATCGTTGTTTCCGTTGTCACCGCTGTCAAATCACCGTCATACCGCCGTCAAGCGCTCCACCACGCTACCGGAGTACTCGAAATCGTCAAGGGAGGTACGGACGCGTATTGTAACTTTAACACTTATGCTGCTTATAGACATATATGTGGTAGACATATTGCTATACTGAGACTCTGTCTAAGGTTGACAGTTATACATACAGCTTATTACGGGTTATAGTCTTGATAACGTCGTTGGGTTTTCCTAGCGCTGAGGACACGAAAGGAGATCGTGGCACTGGTTTATGTGCAGACATAGTGTGGGGCTTTACATATTGCTGTGTGCTTATGTTCTGTCCATTGCTGATCATGCATCTGTTGTGTGCTTATGTATTGATGTGTTGTTATGTTTGTTGCCTATATATGATTTATTTGAGCATAAGGTTAACCATTACCTGAGATCCAATTGGGAATTGGATCTCAGCTGTAGCTTCAGGTTCAAAAGGATCCAGGGTGGAGGAGAGCGGAAAGTAGCCGATGTAGGCGGATTGGAAGATTTTATATGTTTTAGTTTTTGAACTATTTAGATATTGTCTTTTTGGAATCAACAGATGACTGTATACGGATGATTACACTATGGTTATGTACTTCTAAATATTCAGTTACTCGTTTAATCGAAATGCTGAACTCTGATCACGGTTTGTTTTTAAAAAAAAAATCGGTATTTTAAATTGGGATGTTACACCTTCATTGGTCATTAATATCAAATTAGGAGTTTCATATAATTAACTTTGGATATCCCCTTTTATTCATGTTTAAACAATCAACAATTAATTACTTATTTAATCACCTACTAATTATTGACAATTTTCTTAATTAGGATTAATTATTTTCTCACAACTATTTTACTGAAATTGATAATTTATGCATTATGCAAAATATTAAAAACCATGGGGCAATTTATGTTCCCCAAAATGATATTTAATTTTGCCTCATTATTTCCTAAGGAAAATAATCTCATAAATTACCTAAATTAGAAACAACATACTTTCTAATTTTTAATAAATATTTAGTTGCCTCTTAGGATTTTATCATAATTTTCTCAGGGTATTTTATGACCCACAAATATTTCAGGGACCTATTTGTAAATTATCTAATGTTTTAGGGCCCTTTTCTCACATTGCTTAATCTTAGGAGAAATTGTCCTAATAATAAGGTAAATTTAATACAAGATGTTTGAGACCTCATATTCACCTATTTTCAATAGATATTATTTACTAAATTATGATACTTATCCTAAGTAGAATTTTTTTAGGGTATTACACTATTAACCCCATTATTAAATACATATCTTATTTTATGGATCTCCCTAGCATAAATCCAAATTGGTTCTTAGAAGTGTAAGTGTCCGACCTCAAACCTATATATGTTCAATCACTTTTTTTCATAATTTACTCGCAAGTCTCATAAGTTTGAACATCTCCTTTATTCTTGTAAATAGGCAATTAAGTGCTTTTCTTCTCCATTCATCAAGTATTTTCTGGAGTGTAAAATCTCATTAAATAGATTAGTTGGCCAAAACATACTCTCTTCTTTTAAACATTTCGATACTTCAATATGATAGGGATACCGGCAGGGGTTCAGAGCTGTCATAACCTCTCCTACGGAAATTCTATACGGTAAAATGCCAAATTTTGCTCATCCTTGTTAGTTGACAACATGTACTCCTTCAGCTCTTAAGTCGAACCTCCATTTCTCTATAATTTTATAACTTGTGAAAGTAAGCCTCCCATCCATCCTTAGTTTCTTCATAGTAACTAAAACATAGCCATCTTCATCCTTTATATATCTTACTTTGTAAAATTTGCTTCCTATATACTTTGAAATCTTGTAAATATTTTTTTCTCTAGCCTTTTTTCCTAATTCCTTGTAAAACTCCTCACATGTTTTGGTGCGTGCTTCACTCACTACTTTTTTAGTCTCCTTTTTAGCCAGGCATACCCAAATATCAACATTATTGCACTCGTGGATGACTTTAAAACTATCTCTTTTATGTTTGATTTTCTCTTGTACATTCTCAATCCACCATCAAGTCTCATTTCTTGGACCACGACCTTTAGATTCTCCCAAAATGCCATTTCCTTCTACATGACATCGACGTTTCCATGTAATTCCAAAATCCATTACTCTAGAGAGTCCTTCTGAAAACACACACTTCTCACCCTTTAATTGCCACCACTTGACCCTTGAGCTTACAACTTACGGACACTTTTGCTTGGCTTAATGCACATATGAAGGGCTAGGACCATATGTGGCGTGTAAAATCATTACCAAGAATAACTATGCAATTTGTACAAAGCCTTCTACCAAGGTTCCTTTAAAAAAGAAAACAGAAAAAAAGAAGTCAACATGTAATCTTGAGGCTTCACTATTGCGTGTGATTAAGTCCTCCTACTTCTTAAAGCAAATGTCGATTATCTTGAGATTGTATGTATGGGAGAAGTTAAGAATAGATTGTAGGTCCCCCCATTATTAAGCTCCCCTAAAACCAAAACTAACATGAGCCGCTGCATATTGTCTCACCTCCTTACCAAAATGTCCGTTGAGGTCACCACCAACAAAAACCTTTTCTTCAAGTGGTATGCTTTCAACCAACCCTTCCATATTTTCCCAAAAGTTATCCTTAAGATGTGCTTTCTGCCCCTACTTGAGGTGCATGAGCACTAATGGTGTTGATAGTATCCCTTTCAAATCATTTTTAGAGATATGATTTTGTCCTCAATCCTTTTAACTTCTACCACATTCTTATTCCAATATCCATCAACGATGATAAGCCAACATCCATCTCACTTACTTTCCTTGTGTACAAAAATTGAAATATGCGATTTCATTGGAATTTCATCCAATCCATTTAGTTACTTAGAGGTATAAGATGTATATCTTTCTCTCCCACATAACTCCCTACACCTCCATATATTCTTAGACAAGTGTCCAATATTCCAAGTGCCAAATCAAATCTTACTATTTTGAACTAACTCTTTTAGTTGCCTTGGTCTAGTGTAATACCCTAAAATTTGACGTAGGGTAAATATCATAAATTTGTAGAATATACCTATTGAAAATAGGTGAATATGAGGTCTCAAACACCTTGTGTTGAATTCATCTTGTTATTGGGACAATTTCTCCTAAGATTGAATAATACGCGAAAAGGTCCCTAAAACATTAGATAATTTGCAAATAGGTCCCTAAAATATTTATGGGTTATAAAATACCCTGAGAAAATTATGATAAAATCCTAAGAGGCAACTAAATATTTATTAAAAATTGGAAAATATGTTGTCTCTAATTTAGGTAATTTATTAAATTATTACCTTGGAAAAATTACAGGAGAAAAATCTAAAAGTATTGGGGGACCATATTGGACCCCATGATTTTTAATATTATGCATGATGCATAAATTACCAATGTCAGTGAAATAGTTGTGAGATAATAATTATTACTAATTAAGAAAATTGTCAACGATTAGTAAGTGATTAATTAGATAATTAATGGCTAATTGTTTAGACATAAGATAAAGAGAAAAAGGTGGAAATTACTTAAAATAAATATACATATATAAATAAAAACGAAAATTAGAAGAAAAATAAAGAAAAATGAAATGAAAATTAAGAAATTAATATCTAGATATTTGCATTAAAATAACATTATAAGTTAAGACATGTGGTAATTAAGTAATATTATAATAGTAAAAATGTGAACAGGATAAATGACTACGGATAGAAATAAAATCCTACCTAGAAAACCGTGAACTAGGTTTCTTGAGTCAGAGTATATTAGGAACAAGTGAATTTCTATCTTGGAGTGGACTGTCTCCGAAGTCATTTCTGTAACCAACGAAGTGATTTGGAGATCCGGCCAAGAAGATATTTTGTGGGATTAAAGCAGATAGTAGAAATGAGAACCGATAGAAAATAATCCCGTTGTGGGAATCTGAGGATAAGTGGGGAAAAACCAGAGTATAATGTTAATCAGTGGATGTTTGTCTCGGAGTTAGTACCGGACAACGTTATTTCTGTAGCCGGGCACGAATACCGAGGATTTTCAGCTGATAACAGAATGTCCTCAGCAGGATCAGAAACTGAGTTAAATTAGATAATTTGAAAGAGGAAGAAAAGACCTTCGGAGTGTTGTTCCCGAAATTTTAAGATTTTACGAAATTTCGCGATCAGGATACCGAATCAGGAATTTTACTTGATAAAGCAAGATGACATAAGGCTTGATGATACAGCAGGGATGACATCATCCTTGAGAGGTGTAAGGCCAAGATCTTGCCACCTCCAAGAAGTGCGATCCGACGGTCCATAATTCATCTGACAAAGCATGAATAGTAACTTGGATTTTCTATAAATAGCCACCCTCTCATTTAGAATTCTCACACCAAATCCTCTTGTGGATTTCGAAATTTGGGAGAGAAAGAAGGAGGAGGAGTCCGGGGAAAATTCGTAGCAAAGCTCTGAGTAAGTTCTTCGGTCCCTAGTCTTTAGTTTTAGTGTTTCTTTCGGTAGTTGTTGTAGAAATGCTAGGTTGATCTTTAATCTTCCAGGTATGTTTAGAAATCATGTTCTAGGGGTAATTAAGGTATTAATTTCAAAAATCATTATGGAGTTGGAGATATGTTGAAATTCTGGAAGATTAGGGTCAAGGTAGCGAAGTGCTAGCGAAATTCTGCCGATTAGGGGATCAGGGGCAAAATGGTAATTTGTACCTAAAATGCCCGTTTTGGTTCTGAATACTCATATAAGTAATATTATCCGTATAGGATATTCGAAACCACGAACCGCTGTTTCCGCTGTCACCGCTGTTGTACCGCTGTCGAACGTGCCGTAATTTGACGAAAGTACCAGAAATCGTCAACGGAGGTACGGACGCGTATTGTAACCTTAACACTTATGCTGCTTATATACATATATGTGATAGACATGCTTAGATACTGAAACTCTGCTTAGGGTTGTCAGTTATACTTACAGCTTGATACGGATTATAGTCTTGATAATGCCGTTGGGTTTGCCTAGCGCTGAGGACACGATGGGCCGTTGTGGCACTGGATATGTGCAACCATTATGTGGGGCTTTACATACTGCTTTGTGCTTATGTTATGCCAATATGTGATCATGCATCTGCTTTGTGCTTATGTATTGATATACTGTTGTTATGTGAATATGTTCATGCTGTTATCAATATACTGTTATATTTGAGCATAAGGTTAACCATTACCTGAGATCCAATTGGAAATTGGATCTCAGCTGTAGCTTCAGGTTCAGGAGTACAACGGGGATGACAATAGAGGCAGGTGTCCGGTGTAGGAGGGCGGAAGACTTCCCGTAGTTGTTCTGGCAGAAGCCATCCTTTTGTTGTTGTACAGTCCTTTTGAGATACTCGGTTTTCTTACCGCTATTGTACCCCGCCAGACTTATGGCATTTTGAAATACAAATAACAGATACTCTTCCGCTCAAATGGTCTACTCTGATGGTTTGAAATGATTTTAAATGAAAAATTAATTTATTCCGCTTTTGAAAATTGGGATGTTACATCTAGAAGAGTACACTAGCTCTTACTCATTTAACACTAAACCTGACTATCACTTCTCACTGTACTCAAACCATACAATGCGTTACTTATATGCAACGACCTATCATTAGCAAAATTATTCATTGACCTATATTCATGTATATTTAGAAAAATTTTATGTTGTCTATCCAGGGCCTTACACGACCTTCTTCCTTTATCCATATTTGGGACTTTCTACACAACATAGGAATGGCTATATTTAGTCCCTCATTTTTTTCTTAAATTTTTTCTCCATTTTATTTAATTATAATTAGTTTTGTTAACTTTATCTCATGATATGGAATTTCGCCCTCTAATTATTGGAGTTAGAGTTTTTTGTGAGTTTATCCAAAGTAGCTTAAACTATTTTGGTACAAGTGATGAGTTGTAAGTGTGATTAATTTTTTTTTTTAAAAAAAACCTAATATAGTAAGAAGCAAGCTATTCGGGGCTTCAAAATAAAATATAGCACGACAAAACGAAGAAAAATGAAGAGGCTCCCAAGACTGGGGGAAAAAGTACAAGCACGTGCAAGGAGAAAATTTAAGATTAAATATCAGTTAAGTAAAAGATTAATTACATCCATATATATAAGAGGGTGATGAGTCCAAACAAAGGAAACTCAACTTGTTGGAGTATAAGTGATAAGCCTTGAGTGTGATTAAAATTAAAAGGGGAGAGTGTCATAAAACTCTTGATATGCGCATATCATATAAATAATTGCATTATCACTTTCTGACCACTATCTATTGTGAAATCTATCTAATAATCCTTCACATTGTAATGCAGCTAAAATGTGGTGTTATTGCCGATTAGTTTACATGCCTATGTCTTATTTGTATGGCAAAAGATTTGTGGGTCCCATCACAACACTCATTCTTCAACTCAGACAAGAACTCTACCTTGAACCTTACCATCAAATCAAATGGAATCAAGTTCGTCACCTTTGTGCGAAGGTGAGTTTTTTCCTCTCTGATCCAACGCCACACACACACTTGTTGATTTCTTCCTCATAATAACAATTATTTCATATTAATGTTGAATATATATCATTTACAGGAAGATCTTTATTATCCTCATCACTTGGTACAAGATTTGATATGGGATAGTTTATATATATTCACTGAGCCACTTCTTACGCGATGGCCCTTCAATAAGTTGGTGAGAGAGAAAGCTCTTCAAGTAACAATGAAGCATATTCACTATGAAGATGAAGCTAGTCGATACATCACTATTGGATGCGTTGAAAAGGTAATATTTATTTCTATTGAGGTTTCACACTAGTTATTTTAAAATAACTCAATGCCAAGTTACTTTGATAGTTAATGATTTTGGTTTGAGCATGGTTCTAAAAATCAAATAAAATTTTTAATTTCCCTTTACTTATTATTTGCCACAGGTTTTGTGCATGCTAGCTTGTTGGGTTGAAGATCCAAATGGAGATGCTTTTAAGAAGCATCTTGCTAGGGTTCCTGATTACGTATGGGTTTCGGAAGATGGAATCACCATGCAGGTAAGAAAATTAAGAACATAGTAATTAAGAGAAATTAAACTCATGAACTTTTTCAACATGTGAGCAAATTGACTCTGACACTAATTGTTTCAATATTTATACACATATACATATATATGCTATTGTTATAAAACTGATAAAAATAATAAGAAGAAGAGCAGAGGTTCTAGAGAGATAAAGTAGAGAGAGAGATTCTCATTTCATTCAATCAATGAACAGTTACAGAAAACCTCTATTTATAGAAGAAAAATGGGACTTTAGTGTAATTTCTACCTCTGGGTCATTTGGTGTAGTTTTCCCCAAAAACCTAAACTATTCACTCACGGATTTCCTTCCCGTGAGTGATTGTATAATTGTGTGCGGGTCCCACCAAATAGTAAACTACTATGCGTGGTACTATGCAAATAGTAAATCACTATGCGTGGGTCCCATATCATCTTTTAATATTTGGAAACCGGGAGTCAATGGACATCCACATAATAAGTATATTCATAACACTCCCCCTTGGATGTCCATTTATGAATGTGCCTCGTTAAAAACTTTAACTAGGAAAAACCCAGTGGGATAAAAGCCTAGCCAAAGAAAAGAGTACATCATCCATTGATACACTTTCTAGTGCTACCTCATTAAAAACCTTTCTAGGAAAAACCCAGATAAGGGAAAAAGAGTACAGCGTGTATCGTCTCCCCCTCTTGATTACATCAGTGTTGCTCCCCCTGATGACTATATTGCTTCAATGTCTTTCTGAGCATATTATACTTTCTGTCATCAAATATTCTGTTAGAAACGCTCAATTTGATTGTTCATTATATACCTGCAAGATCTAAATCTGTCAAGTAAAGTCATAATAATCTTTTCATAAATATATATGTGCATATAGAAATTCAATAAATGTTTATTCAGATAATGATGCTATATGCACTATCATCTTGAGTCCTTTTGGGACATATGTGTTTCTGGCGCCTTATGTGCTTCTAGCACATACAAATATATTGTGGCTCATGATCCTCATTATCATTCATTGCAGCATATGCTATCATAGATATTATTAACGTCGACTTCATTTTCAGTCCCATCGGATTTCATTCATAATTTATTGAGATCTCATTATATTCACATATATTAGGTACCTAGGTCTCTCTTGGACCACAATACACTTTTCTTGTAATATCTCTTCTGGAGATAACATCTCATCAAAAGATAACTCTTCTGGAGCTTTACTTAATTATCCTCGACTTAATCATCTATATTTTATAGCTCCTTTTCTCTTTTGAGGATTTTTATCTTTTAAAACCGATGGACCTGCAACGCTTCAGGAGTGCTTTATAACAATTCATATAGGAGCATTTGCAGTTGGGATATGTGACTTTGTCACTTTCTTTAGGTCAGTAAATGCTTCTGGCATTCGATTAACTAAACTCTGAAATTGAATTATCATTTTGAACTTTTAGTGCACAATTCCTTGTACGATGATCAATATGAGCCAATGATAATTCATTCTAGTAAATCTTTACCCAATCTGCTTATTTTTCTCCCCCTCATCAAATCATCAATTTTCTTTGTATATCCATCTATGTGCATTGTAATAGATTAATAATCATTACACATTTAAAACATTTCAAGATGGAATTAATCTGGCTCCTGACCAAAAGCCAATTATACGGGGAGAATTCTGTTGGCTTATATAATTGCTGCACAACATATAAATTTTGTTCTCATAATCATTGATCTATCCATTCATGGATACTTTAATACATTATTTCTGGATCATTCAATCTGGAAATTGCGCGCATAATATATTGCAAACTTCTGGTTGCAAACATCACTGCTAACTTTGCAAATTTATAATCTCATATGTAAACTTTCAATTTGATATATTTCCAGAGATCCATTTCCAATAATTAATTCTATCTGAGAACATGCAGCACATAATATATGACTCGGATGATCAAACAAGTCATGCCAACATTTCATATGATTTATCATCAAATCTAATATTCATTTTGGGGGAATCAACATAGAAACATTCACAAAGAATTATCACATAAATATTCACACTTGATATATATCATTATCATTCTCCCCCTCAAGTGTGAGACCTTAAAAATTAATTTATGGAATTTCCATACAATATTCCATGATAATAGCATATATGATATCTATTTCATTAAAATTCCACAGATTTCTAAATGCATTATCAATGCATAATTTTGTTACTTCTGGTAACAAAATTTCCATTTTCCAGAATCAACAAACAAATATATATTAAATACAAAATCATCAGGTGTATAATTGCAGATTCACGAGCGCAATACTGTGTAATCACAGGCGCATCACTGTGGAATCACAGGCGCGACAACTCAGATTGTCGTATACATATAAAGTCAAAAAGATTCCAGGCTCGTGCTTTATAGGGAGCAAATCTGTAGAGATTTAACAGGACTACGCAAATCTGCAGAGATTCAATAGGATTTAATTTAACTATAAATAGAGGAAGGCAAACGAACATGCCTCACAAACACTCAAGCATCTGATAATATCAACTACCAGATACTCACACATATTTCTCTAAATTCTATTGTCATGGCAGGACCAAGCAGTTTTATCCCAGTTTCTGATACATCCGAAACAGCATTACTTGATGCTTTGTTGTATGATGATCAGCATAACATGTCATTTACTTCTTTGTTATCTCCTAATCCCTTTGAAATGTTTATTCCTCCTTCTACTATTCCTCCTTCTGCTTCAAATGTACCTACTTCTCCCCCTAGAACAAGTGTTCTTCCTCAATCTACAAGGATTGAAGGTACAACTGAAGCAGGTTCATCAAGGAGGCCTGTTAAGAGGTGTAGAACTATGGCAGAACTAATGGAGTCTACCAATCCAGTTCAGCCAATAGTGTCGGCAGTTAATCAACCAGCATTCACTAACCAGCAAACTATCATCAGTTTGCCAGCAACAACCAGCCCGACAACAACAATCAGCCAACCAACAACCACTAGCCAGCCAGCAACAATTAGCCAGCCAACAGCTACAAGCCAATTAGCAACTACTAGCTTATTGGAATGTAGTTGCTGTCATGTTTTACGGGAAATTATTCATACCAACGGACTTCAGTACCATAAACTTGAAGTTCACGGAAGAAGAACAGGTATGATTACCCATGCTGTTTTATTTGAAAAAGTACAGGATAAATCTTATAATACTGACAGGCTTCCAATGTTTGATTTCACAAAGAAAAATTTTGAAGAAATCAAACAATTTCTGACACAGTATTGTATAGATTTACAAGCATCAGGATATATCTTGATGCGTGATCCTGTATTAGCCTATCATGAGGTTCTCTGTGTTGGTTCGGAATGGGCTATAAATCCAAATGACCTCCATGGAAGTTCATTTCAAACCAATATTGAACACTCATTAGGCAAAGGAAAACAACCTGCAGTAAGTATACCCTATGATACTTCATCCCTTAACCAGGGTGAATTATATAGGTTATCTATGGAGCAAAGAGAAAGAATAAAGAAAACAACGCTCCATGATTTAAGAAATTATTTTCACTTAACCCTTGATGAAGCGAGTAAACAATTAAATATGTCTACTCACACCATACAAAAAATCTATCAAAAAGGAGGGTTAACTGAGTGGCCACACAAGAAGCTCAAGAAACTTATGACGCAAATCTCGATATTACGAAGAGCTTTGCCTCATCTGGATCCCATCTCAAGAGAAGCAAAAGAAGAAGACATTAAATATCTTCAGAATGAGATGATTAAAGTTTGTAATGATGTTGAGCCACTCGCAATTAAACTTTGTTGAAATAATATTTCCTTTTGCTTAATTATTTTGTTTATGAATATTCTTTTCTCGTATTTATAAAAATTGTTATAATCATAGAAATCACATAACAACTATAATAATATATTTGCTTCATTCACTTCTGGGAATGAAGTTGGATAAAAATTCATGATCCATAACTCACTGATTTGTTTGATCATGGCAAGAAATTAATCCACAATATTGCTACTACAATAGCAAATTGAATATATTTATTTATAATATCAATCATGATCATACAATCCCTTGTCTCATAATTTAAGGGAATATTTAATGCCAAATATACAATTTTGAGGCCTTTATACAACTGATAACATACAAAATTTATGGATCAAATATTGTTTCATAATTTGTCTCTTGTTATCAGGCTAACTTGCCTCTTGGCTTCAGGCAATCTTGCCTCTGAAATTAAGGCTATCTTGCCTCTTAGGCTCAAGCCAATTTATGCCTCATCTCTCAAGCCAATCTATGCCTCATATCTCTATGGCATTTTGATCTCATAATAATATATATGATCTTTTAACAGTTTATCTTCAAGATAAATAAAATATAAGCATAATAAAATAAATAGATGGAACCCACTAATAGTGTGGTTGCCATAAATAATAAGAAGGGAGAGGGATATATATATATATATAGCAATAAATAAATAAAATAAAATAAATGACTGGAAATAAACATGCTAGATTAATAAAAAGAAGATGAGATAGGAATGGTAGTAAACTCACAGCGAGACCTATCTCATCCAAAGATAAGAAAGAAGATGCATATGCAAATGTAAATATATATATATATATATATATATATATATATATATATATAATATAGAAAACGGTAAAATAAAAAGGGAAGGGGATTTAAAGCAGTAAATAAATAATAAATAAATGGAGTCCACTATACAAGTGTTACCACCATGAAAAATAAAGCAGTAAATAATAAATGGTGCCCACTATACTAGTGTTGCTACCATGAAAGATAAATAAAGCAGTAAAGAATTAAAATAAAATAAATGGGGCCCACAAAATGTCACCACCATAAAAGATAAATAAACTCTAAATAAAATAAATAAATAGAGCCCACTAATAGAGACTAGTGTGCCTCCATGAAGAATAAATAAATGTAAAATAAAATAAATAAATGGAGCCCACTAATAAATAATGTTGCCGCCATAAAAATAAATAAATGTTAAAATAAATAAATAGAACCCACTAGTAAATATACTAATGTGCTATCATAAAAGATAAATAAATGTTAGTAACAATAAAATAAATGTTAGTGACATAAAACTAAATATTAGTAAAGTCAGTATGGAGCTTAGTATAGCCACCATGAGATAAATAAATAAAGCAGTAAGTAAAGAATTACAAATGGAGCTTAATGACGTCACCATGAAATAAATGAATAGGAAGTGGGAAGAATATATAAACATAAATAAATTACTGTAAATAATAAAATATAAATTTACCGTGAATAGTAAAATTACTATTCACTATAAATAGTGAATAAAGTAAAATTACAGAAAGATTAATTTAGACTTCCATGTAGGAGTCAAATGAATAAAATGTAAAAATTACTGAAAAAGGGGTAAATTTACTGTGAATAGTAAAGGGGTAAATTTACTGTGAATAGTAAATTACTATTTACCGTAGTAAAATAGTAAATAATCTCAAATCTTAACCATGGAACCTGATGTTAAAATAATCGGTAAGAATAGATATTTAATTCCATATAATGGTTAAGATCATCCCAGATAAATAAAATGGAAATATGAAATAGATGGTGAGAAAATCTTACCTTGGTAGAGTCTTCGTGCTGATAACGTGTTATAAAACTGATAAAAATAATAAGAAGAAGAGCAGAGGTTCTAGAGAGATAAAGTAGAGAGAGAGATTCTCATTTCATTCAATCAATGAACAGTTACAGAAAACCTCTATTTATAGAAGAAAAATGGGACTTTAGTGTAATTTCTACCTCTGGGTCATTTGGTGTAGTTTTCCCCAAAAACCTAAACTATTCACTCACGGATTTCCTTCCCGTGAGTGATTGTATAATTGTGTGCGGGTCCCACCAAATAGTAAACTACTATGCGTGGTACTATGCAAATAGTAAATCACTATGCGTGGGTCCCATATCATCTTTTAATATTTGGAAACCGGGAGTCAATGGACATCCACATAATAAGTATATTCATAACAGCTATCAATTATTTGCAGAGTTTTGGAAGCCAAGAATGGGATACTGGCTTTACTGTTCAAGCTTTACTTGCCGCAAATCTAATTGACGAAATTGGTCCTACTCTTGCAAAAGGGCATGACTTCATCAAGAAATCTCAGGTCCACTTTTTACCAACTACATGAGAGATGCTTCCTCAAGTCCTAGTTTTCAAAATTTAAGAAAATTAGTTGATTGAGTTAGTTATTTATATATTATGTGTATTGATTTTGTTAAAATACTTTTCAGTCATTTTCATCGTGAACTACCCCTTAACAAAAACCCTTTTAATTAATAAGTGTAATAAATAGGGATAATGTAGAGAAATGTTATAAATTTTGGGGAACAAAATGGATTGAGATTTTATATTTAGGATAAAAGCAAACCCATCAATTAGCTCTTATGTTTAGGACCAAGGGATCGATATATTTGTATTCATTAATGCATAAATCCTCTTGTAATACTAACCAACTACAACTGATGATCTTAATTATCAGGTTAAGGACAATCCTTACGGGGACTTTGAAAGAATGTATCGTCACATTTCCAAAGGGTCATGGACCTTCTCAGATCAAGACCATGGATGGCAAGTTTCAGACTGCACTGCAGAAGCCTTGAAAGTGAATGACTTTTACTACTTAAACAACTTAACTTTTATTGTTCATTTTCTTTACCTTATTATCATGCTGATGCCGTTTAATATATATTTTGGTCTATTTTTTAGTGCTGCCTTCTTTTATCAATGTTACCACCAGAGATAGTGGGCGAAAAGATGGAACCTGAAAGGCTCTATGATTCTGTCAATATCTTGTTGTCACTTCAAGTGAGTAATTATCTTACATTCCAATTATCATTCATATAATAAAACAACAATTCTTTCTTAAAACAATCTTAATGTCTTCAAAATTCACATACTCGCAGAGTAAAAGGGGTGGTTTAGCTGCATGGGAGCCAGTGAAAGCTCAAGAATGGTTGGAAGTAAGGATCATATCATATAGGGTTGAACAGTATTTGACACCTTGAACTATTTTTCTAGTAGTACTCAATATCATAAACTAATTTCTAGTGTATTCAACACCTAAAAATATTTTTTTCAGTGGCACCGAATTTATTAAAGTAATTTTTAGTGCAACTAGATCCTTAAAGTATTTTTTTTCAGATACTTAGTATCGTAAAATTAGAATGCTTGTTACTACTAAAAAAATACTTTAAGGCAATATTGTACCAAAAATCACTTTAGAAACTGATGCACCAACATACACACACAAAATATCATTTGAATCATAGTGAACAGATAAAACTGAAGAGATTGTTTGGATATGATCATATCAGGTGTTGAATCCAACAGAATTTTTCGAAGGCATCTTCGTGGAATATGAATATGTAGAATGTACGGGATCAGCAATTCAAGCTTTGACTTTGTTCTCTAAGCTATACCCAGGACATAGAAAGAAAGAGATTAAAAGCTTTGTTGAGAAAGCTGTGAGGTACCTTGAAGACACACAATCAGAAGATGGTGGATGGTATGGGAATTGGGGGGTTTGCTTCATTTATGGCACCTGGTTTGCAATAGGAGGTCTCAGCTGCTGCTGGTAAGACTTATGATAACTATCTTGCTGTAACATCCCACATTAAAAATAGCAAATTTTTTTTTTAAAAAAAATTTTGATCAGAGTTAAGCATTTTAGCAAATGAGTAACTGAAACTTAAAGGTACATAACCATAGTATAATTGTTCTTATATAGTTATCTACTATTCCCAAAAAGCAGAACCTAAATAGTTATACAAAAACTAAAAACATAAAACTGGTCCTGACTCCCTACGCCTGCCGATTGCCCCTATCTTCACCTCTTGGTTCGCCCGAACCTGAAGCTACAGCTAAGATCCAATTATCATTTGGATCTCAGGTAACGGTTAACCTTATGCTCAAATAAAACATATATAGGCAACAGAAATTGATAATCACATAACGACATATAAATACAAAAGCACACAGCAGATGCATGATCAATAATGGACAGAACATAAGCACATAGCAATATGTAAAGTCCCACCACATGTCTGCACATAACCAGTGCCATGACTTCCCATCGTGTCCTCATCGCTAGGAAAACCCAACGGCATTATCAAGACTATAATCCGTAAAAGCTGTATGTATGCCTGACAACCCTAGACAGAGCCTCAGTATATAAACATGTCTACCGCGTATATGTATATGAGCAACATAAGTGTTAAGGTTATAATACGCGTCCGTACCTCCGTTGATGCTTTCCGGCACTTTCGTCGAATTCTGATACGTTTAACAGTGATATGACGGCGGTACGACAGCGGTGACAACGGAAACAGCGGTTCGTGATTTCGGATATCCTAGAAGGATAATATCACCGATATGAATATTTAGGATCATAACAGGCATTTTAGGTACAAATTACCATTTTGCCCCTAGTTTGATTATTTGGTGGAATCTTGCCAGAGCTTCGCTATTTTGACTTTAAACTCTCAAAATTTTGCTATAACTTTTCCTCTAAGATATTCCTAAGATAAATATCATTTTTATTCCTAAATCATGATATCTAAACTAACTTGAAAAATTAGAGACTACCCTAGCTGTAACATCCCAAATTCCAGGTTCGAAATTCGTGTCGGTCGACACTTAGTTTTAAGAAAAACAACAGAGTTTGAGATGCTACAGCTTAGAGTACTGCGGAAGTTGATAGCGTGCGCTAAGATCCGGACAACGAGTATCTGATATAAAAATGCCCAGACATATGATGATGCCCGACATAAGCTGATATATTAAATATCCCGAAGGAATATTCATGTGATACATTATACAGAGGTTTGAATACATTTCTCTCATAAAGAAAGTTTTAAACTAGACCCATGACTTGGAACCTAACATCAGTTAATTAAACAGATTGGCCAGGTAGGGGTCTATCATGGGGGCCTCACCGACTTATACGGTGACTGATTGGCTTCTCAGATAGATTAACCCAACCTTAGACACCAAACTGTTCAAAGTAACTTTGTTAAATTCGAGCCAGAAACTAAGTTCTTATAACTTCTACCGCTACCGACCTTTATCTTTGACCGCTGCCTCTTTACGGCTCTATCTGCCGGTACCTTCTCTATCCCGGTTTCTTTCCTGTACTGTTCATTAAGACTGAGGTCCAATGCCTATTGGACCTCAGGTAACGGTTAACCTCATGCTTATGTAAACAGTATATGACAGTTATCACAGATATACAACATAATCAAAGTTTCAAAACATATAACCACATGTAAGGCAATAACATAACACAGCCACTGCAATATGTATGTTACCCCAGTCTGCACATAACCAGTGCCACGATGGCCCATCGTGTCCTCAGCGCTAGGTAAACTCAACGGTGTTATCAAGACTATAACCCGTATACAATTCAACTCTCATGAGTAAATTTCAAAACAGAGTATTATCATGTGAAAACAACAATCATATATAACCAAACCATAAGCATAAGTGTAACATCCCAAATTCCAGGTTCGAAAATCGTGTCGGTCGACACTTAGTTTTAAGAAAAACAACAGAGTTTGAGATGCTACAGCTTAGAGTACTGCGGAAATTGATAGCGTGCGCTAAGATCCGGACAACGAGTATCTGATATAAAAATGCCCAGACATATGATGATGCCCGACATAAGCTGATATATTAAATATCCCGAAGGAATATTCATGTGATACATTATACAGAGATTTGAATACATTTCTCTGATAAAGAAAGTTTTAAACTAAACCCATGACTTGGAACCTAACCTCAGTTAATTAAACAGATTGGCCAGGTAGGGGTCTATCATGGGGCCTCACCGACTTATACGGTGACTGATTGGCTTCCCACATAGATTAACCCAGCCTTAGACACCAAACTGTTCAAAGTAACTTTGTTAAATTCGAGCCAGAAGCTAAGTCCTAATAACTTCTACCGACCTTTGCCTTTGACTGCTGCCTCTTCACGGCTCTACCCTCCGGCATCTTCTCTATCCCGGTTTCTTTCCTGTACTATTCATTAAGACTGAGGTCCAATGTCCATTGGACCTCAGGTAACGGTTAACCTCATGCTTATGTAAACAGTATATGACAGTTATCACAGATATACAACATAATCACAGTTTCAAACAAATATCCACATGTAAGGCAATAACATAACACAGCCACTGCAATATGTATGTTACCCCAGTCTGCACATAACCAGTGCCACGACGGCCCATCGTGTCCTCAGCGCTAGGAAAACTCAACGGTGTTATCAAGACTATAACCCGTATACAATTCAACTCTCATGAGCAAATTTCAAAACAGAGTATTATCATGTGAAACAACTACCATATATAACCATACCATAAGCATAAGAGTTAAGGTTACAATACGCGTCCGTACCTTTTACCGCATAGTCGTCAAATGACCGACCTTTGAATCCAATCCTGGACTTCCCGGATATCCTAACATATCACCATATTTCTTAGAATAATATCCTAAGAGATATTTTCACCTCTATTTACCCTTCTACCCTTGGTAGCTTCATAATTACAATTTTGCCCTTACATTTCTTAAAAACGTAGTGCAGCATTTCCTGGGCAGATTTTTCGGTAACTTTGAAAAATCATAACTAATTCTAGAAAAATCAAAATGAGGATCCGTAAAATGTCCCGGAATCCTTGAGAAGTCTACTTTTGAGGAAAAATACTGGGATTTACCCAGATTTCACGGAATGTTCCCAGTTTCCAGTTTTCAAAACGCTGTCCAGATTTTCGCACAGAAATCATAGCCTAACTTCTGAGATTTTTATCTTTTTGCACAGAGCTTCAAATGATACACTCTTTATAGATTTGAAAAGCCCTAGATGTATACTTTCACCATGAAGTTTCTCAGAATTTTAGAACATCTTCTTCATCATAAAATACTGACGTTTTTACCCCTGACTCCAGAAATCACTGTTTGAGGAGATTTCGCCAGAGCTTCGCTATTTTGATCCTAATCTTCCAAAAATTTTGATATAACTTCTTCTTCATCAATTTTTCGAAATAAATGCAATGGAAACCATAAAAACATGAAAATAAAACTGTATTTGGAAGATTGAAGATCAAAACAACATTTCTAGTATTTCTACTTCATAAACTAAGAACTTGAACTATGAAACTAAAAACTCTCTTACCTCTTGAAGAACACTAGCTTCCTACTTCTTGAAGCTCTTTCACTCTCTCCCACACACTCTAAATTTCGGTTGTGGCTTGGTGGATTGGTGGAGAATTTGTGTTGCTAATGGTCTCTATTTATAGCCAAAAACAAGAGTAGCCTCCAAGCAAAGACAATTGATCTCAACCCTTGGTTATTACTTGGAGAGAAAGGAAGGATCTTGCTCCTCCATGCTTCCTTGGCCGAAAATCTCCCCCCTCCCCTTCTAGAATTTGCTTGCTTGGTCCCCAAGAAAAGCCTATTTAATTAATCTCAATTAATCCCAAATCCTAATTTAATTAGGTGTAAGAGGATGTTCTAATTCATAATCCAATTTCACTTTTGAAATCCTAATTTTGTGATTAGATTTATGGTGATTTTTAATTCCCAAAACACTTAGGTATGGATCTAAGAAGTAACCGAAAATACCTTTGGGAATAGTTAAATTGAAGCTCATAATTCCCTGATTCCAAATATGTATTTGTCTTGAAGATCTAGTTTCAAGATTTCAAGTTATGATTTAATTTCTATGGGTTCTCATCTAATTTTATTTAATTAACAACAACTTGCTCATTAAGCAAGACAACTTGCTCACTAAGTCAAACAACTTGCTCTCCAAGTTGTTCAAGCTTCTCCCATACACCACTTAATTGATTTATGTTTTTTAAAATTATTCTTCCTTCTTGATCCACTAGCAAATTCGTCCCCCTTCCCCTATATGTAATTATTCAATTTATATTTTTCATGTTCTCACATATTTAAGAAGGAAAATCCCTTATTGGTTCACTTAGATTTTAGGATTAATATAATTTGTTCACCATTAAATAGGAATTTTTGCCCCTTAGTGAGAATTTAGGAATAATTAGTTAAATCCTAAATTTAAACTCTAACATAGTGTTTTAGGGGTTACTAGACTTAATTATCAAAATTTAACAAGTTTCTAATTTAATTTTGATAATTAAAAACTCCTTGTGTGCTAATCAATATCATTTGGTCTTAATTTATGACCTTAAAAACTTAATCATTAACTAATTTCAAACATTAATAGAGTACCTCAATTATTGCAATTTCACTTGCCCAATAATTTTTACTAATTTCCTCTAATTGATTTTATCATCCTCTGATGATTTTAAGTTGTTAAAATGGTGAAATTCCTAAAAATAATAATAAATTAATTAAAACTTTAGAGACAACATACTCTCTATTTCAATAAATATTTAGTTGTCTCTTAGGATTTATCATAACCTTCTTAGGGTATTTTATGACCCATAATTTCACTTAGGGATTTTAGCTCTTCATTTACTCTAATTTCATAAGAAATTACCTTCAGAAAATAAGATAATTATTTCACTTGTTCTGAGACCACATATTCACCTATTGTAATAGGTGTTATTTATTAAAATTTAAGATTTACATGTATTATGAAAATTGGGGTATTACAATAAGAGTTAAGGTTACAATACGCGTCCGTACCTTTTACCGCATAGTCGTCAAACATCCGACCTTTGGTTCCGGCTTTGGACTTCCCGGATATCCTAACATATCACCATATCAATTAGAATAACATTCTAAGAGATATTTCCACCTCTATTTACCATTCTACCCTTGATGGCTTTATTATTACAATTTTGCCCTTACATTTCTTCAAAAACGTGGTGCAGCATTTTCTGGGCAGATTTTTCGGTAACTTTGAAAAATCATAAGTAATTCTAGAAAAATCAAAATGAGGATCCGTAAAATTTCCTGGAATCCTTGAGAAGTCTATTTTCGAGAAAAAATACTGGAACTTATCCAGAATTCATGGATAATTCCCAAATTTCACGTTTTTAAATACTGTTCAGAATTTCGCACAGAAAACATAGCTTAACTTCTGAGATTTTTATCTTTTCGCACAGAGCTTCAAATGACATACTCTTTATAGATTTAGAAAGCCCTAGATGTCTATTTTCACCATGAATTTTCTCAGAATTTTATAACATCATCTTTATTATAAAATACTGACGTTTTTACCCCTAACTCCAGAAAATACTAATCGAGGAAATTTTGCTAGAGCTTCGCTATTTTGATCCTAATCTTCCAAAAATTTTGCTATAACTTCTTCTTCATCAATTTTTCGAAATAAATGCAATGGAAACCATAAAAACATGAAAATAAAACTATATTTGGAAGATTGAAGATCAAAACAACATTTCTAGCATTTCTACTTCATAAACTAAGAACTTGAACTATGAACTAAAAACTCCCTTACCTCTTGAAGACCACTTGACTTCTATTTTTCTGCAGCTCTTCCACACTCTCCCCTTCTCTCTAAATTTTCGAATTTAGCTTGTGAATTGGCGGGAAAAATGTGATGCCTATGCTCTCTATTTATAGGCAAGCAAAGGAGTAACCCCCAAGCAATGCCCTTTGATCTTGGCTCTTGATTTTTACTTGGAGAGGAGGCATTCATCTTGGCCCTCCACCTCACCAAAACTGCCCTTCCTTTTCTCTTGGTCCCCAAGTTTTGCTTCATCTCCAATTTATTCCCAAATGCTAATTTAGTTAAGCATCAACTAATGTTTTTCTTCAAAATCTAATTCCACTTTTGGGATCCTAATTTTGTGACTAGATTTATGGTGATTTTTAATTCCCAAAACACTTAGATATAAATCTCATACGTAACCGAAAATGACTTTGGGAATAGCCAAGTTGAAGCTCATAATTCCCTGATTCCAAATATGTATTTATTTTCAATACTTAGTTCCCATATTTCAAGTTATGATTTAATTTCTATAGGTTCTCATTTAATTTCTTTTGAATAAACCATTTCTTGTTCCCAAAGACATACAACTTGGCTCCCAAGTTTCACTAATCTTCTATTACACACCTTTGACTTATCATTTATAATCATCTTTTTCTTCTTCTTTTTCCTTCTAAAATTCCGTCCCCCTTCCCCTTAATTTCAATTATTGATTTTCATGTTTTAATTACTCTTCCCTTATCCTCTTCCAATCCATTCAATTTATGCCTCAAAAGTCTTCTCTTCTAGAACTCTAATTATGTATTAAAAACAATTATCTACTCTTGATGCCCAAGCAAGAAAAACGTCCCCCATTAATCTTTTCATTACCAATTTTATGTTTTAATGTTTTCACATATTTAAGAAGGAAAATCCCTCATTGGTTCACTTAGATTTTGAATTCATGGTTAATATAATTTAATTCTTCCATTTATTTAACATTAAACAAGAATTTTCGTCCCATAGAAATAAATTAGGAATATTTATTTTAAATCCCAATTTTAATTTCTAACATCATGTTTTAGGGGTTATTAGGCTTAACTATCAAAATTGACAAGGTTTCTAATTCAATTTTGATAATTACAACTCCTTGTATGCTAATCAATATCATTTGGTCTTAAATTATGACCTTAAAAACTTAATCATTAACTAATTTCAAAAATTAATAGAGTACCTCAATTATTGCAATTTCACTTGCCCAATAATTGTTACTAATTTCCTCTAATTGATTTTATCATCCTCTGATGATTTTAAGTTGTTAAAATGGTGTAATTCCTAAAAATAATAATAAATTAATTAAAACTTTAGAGACAACATACTCTCTATTTCAATAAATATTTAGTTGCCTTTTAGGATTTATCATAACATTCTTAGGGTATTTTATGACCCATAATTTCACTTAGGGATTTTAGCTCTTCATTTACTCTAATTTCATAAGAAATTACCTTCAGAAAATAAGATAATTATTTCACTTGTTCTGAGACCACATATTCACCTATTGTAATAGGTGTTATTTATTAAAATTTAAGATTTACATGTATTATGAAAATTGGGGTGTTACACTAGCAATTCTATTATAACTACCGAAAGAACTACTAAAACTAAAGACTAAGGACCGAAAAACTTACTCAAAGCTTCGCTATAGATTTTCTCCGATCTCCACCTTCTTCCTTCTCTCCCAAATTTTGAAATTCAAGAGGAATTTTGGTGTGAAGATTTTGAAAAGAATCGAGGGTTATTTATAGAAAATTCCAATGGCATTTTCGTAATTTCATTGAACTTTGTCTGGTTGAATTCTAACCGTCGGATTGCATTTTTTTTGAAGTGGCTTGATCTTTGCCCTTCATTGCTTGGCCGACCTCCCCCCCCCCCAAAAGAAGACAAAATTGATGACATCATGTTAGTGACATCATCCTTGCTTCATCAGATAAAATCCCTGGTTCGGTGTCCTGATTACGAAATTTTGTAAAATCTTAAAATTCTGAAAGCAATACTCTGAAGATCTTTTCTTCCTCTTCGAGAATACTGGGTTTTTTTAACCTTATACTCTCATTAAGGACATTCCGTTACCTGCCGAAAATCCTCGGTAATCGCTGCCGGTTACAGAAATAACTTCAGCCGACGCCAATCTCTGGATAAAAATCCACTGATCAATAATATACTCTGACCCTAAAAACTTAGTTCAAGGTTTTTTAAGTAGGATTTTATTTCTATCCGTGGTCATTTATCCTGTTCACATTTTTACTAATATAATATTATTTAATTAACACATGTCTTAATCTTATAATATTCTTATATACAAATATCCAAATCATCCTTATCTCTCCCCCTAAAAATTTCGGTCAGCTCACACACATATATATGTATATATATTTATTATTTTTTTCATTTACCTTAATATTCTACTTCTCTTGCATTTATCTTTCCCCAAAATTTTCCTATTGGTCCATAAGCAATTACATGGATTTAGGCTTCTATAATTTGTTGAATAATCCTAAGCCTTTGATCTTGGTTTTTTTTTCAAGGTTACATCTTAACCCTTATTATTTATTTAATTTGGCCAAAAATTTCGGCCCTTAATAATAATTATTTATATTTATTTTATTTTTCATGTTTCCTAAATTTCTATAATCTTATAAAATTCCCAAAAATCACTTAGTTAATCCCTTACTAATTTTTAATAATTTTCTTAATTATAACTAATCATATAACATGTTGAAACCAAAATCTTCATAAATAGACATTTTCATTATTGTAACATAATATTCCAACTAATAGTTATCCGGATATTACACTTGCCATTCGGAAAGCTATGAATTTTCTCCTCACAGCACAACGAGGGGATGGTGGTTGGGGAGAGAGCTATCTTTCAAGTCCACAAAAGGTAAATCACTATATATATATTTATATTAAAGTGCAGTTTTTAAAGTCCATAACGAGAGGATGGTGTTGGTTTTTATGTATACTAAAAATTGATGGGCTGATTCTTTTTCAGATTTTACGTAATTACAGTGAGAAGTGTTTAGTTTAGTAATATTTTTATGGGGAAATGTAACATCCCGTTTTCATAAACGTTTCTGGAGCTGAGAGAGTTGAAAATATTTTACATAAACAAAGAGTAACCGAATAACATTGTATGTAATATATCTAACTGAACATTTACTAATACAGTCATCCAAGTCTAATACTTCTAACATAAGTATCCCAAAAAGATGATGCCTCCACAGGGTCCTCACACCGGCTTCTTACCCTTGTCCTCGATCCTGACCTCCTGGGATCCTGAAGCTATGGCAGGGGTTGAGGTTCAATTCTCATTGAACCTCAAGTAACGGTTAACCTCATGCTTATGTAAACAGTATATGACAGTTATCACAGATATACAACATAATCACAGTTTCAAAACAAATATCCACATGTAAGGCAATAACATAACACAGCCACTGCAATATGTATGTTATCCCAGTCTGCACATAACCAGTGCCACGACGACCCATCGTGTCCTCAGCGCTAGGAAAACTCAACGGTGTTATCAAGACCATAACCCGTATACAATTCAACATTCATGAGCAAATTTTCAAAACAGAGCATCATCATGTGAAAACAACTATCATACATAACCAAACTATAAGCATAAGCGTTAATGTTACAATACGCGTCCGTACCTGAGTTTAACGGGTCGTTGGGTACGTTCGTTGGCGGTACGCATGCACAGTCTATCCTAAAAGGGTGATATTGTCTCAATTACTTCTCAAGCAATATTTCAAGAGACACCTTGGTCATACTTGACATTTTTACCCTTGAAGGATTTATTTTCATTTATTTCCACATAATTTTCGGAAAAAGCGCTGATGCAGAATTTCTGGGCAGAATTTCGCCTAACTTTGAAAAATCATAACTAATTCCAGAAAAATCGAAAAGAGGATCCGTAAAATTTCTCGGAATCCTTGGGATGTCTACTTTCAAGGAAAAATACTGGAACTTACCCAGAACTCATGGAAAAGTCCCAATTTCCAGAATTCAAACCGCTGCCCAGAATTTCGCTCAGAAATTGTAGCTTAACTTCTGGGATTTTTATCTTTTTGCACAGAACTTCAATTGACATACTCTTTATATATCTGGAAATCCCTAAATGTCTACTTTCATCATGAATTTTCCCAGAATTTTAGAACATCATCTTCATCATAAAATACTATCATTTTTACTTCTGACTCCAGAAGTTCCTATTTGCTGAAATTTCGTCAGGCTTCGCTATTTTGATCATAATCTTCCAAAAATTTTGCTATAACTTCTTCTTCATCAAATTTTCGAAATAAAGCTATTGGAAACCATAAAAACATGAAAATAAAACTGGAATTGGAAGTTTGATGATCAAAATAACATTTCTAGCATTTCTACTTCATAAACTAAGAACTTAAACTTGAAAGCTAAGAACTCTCTTACCTCTTGAAGACCACTTGCCTTCTATTTCCAGCAGCTCCTCCCTCTCCCTTTCTTCCTATATTTCAGCCAAGGCTAGGAAATTTGGTGTGGAGAATGTGCTAACTAAGGTTCTCTATTTATAGGCCAAGGGGGGTTAAACATCTAACACTTCTTCCTTAACCATGGCTCTTGGATCTTTGCTTGGAAATAAAGAAATTATCCAAGCCTTCCACCTCCTCCTCCTCCTTCTTGGCCGTCCCCCCCCCCTTTTTCCTTCTAGAAATTTTCTTGCTTTGTCCCCAAGAAAAGCCTCCTTCTTCATTAAGTTAACCCAATTAATCCCAAATCCTAATTTAGTTAGGTGTAAGTCGGTGTTTAAATTCAAAATCCAATTTCACTTTTGGAATCCTAATTTTATGATTAGATTTATGGTGATTTTTAATTCCCAAAATGCTTAAGTATGAATCTTAAAAGTAACCAAAAATATCTTTGGGAATAGCCAAGTTGAAGCTCATAATTCCCTGATTCTAAATATGTATTTATCTTGGACATTTAACTTCAATATCACAAGTTATGATTTAATTTCTATAGGTTTTCTCCTAATTTCTTCTAATTAAGCAATTACTTGCTCCCTAAGACAATCAACTTGCTCCCCAAGTTGTTTTAATCTTCTCTTACACACTTCTTTAATTGACTTATTATTTTTCTTCCATTTCCCTTTGAAAAATTTCGTCCCCCCTCCCTTAATTCTAATTATGCAATTATGTCCTAATTGTTCTCACATGCTCAAGAAGACAATTCCCTCATTGGTCCATTTAGACTTTAGGATTTAGGGTTAATATCATTGTATAATTTATTTATTCTTACTTAGAGAAATTTTGTCTCATGAAGTTAAATTAGGAATAAATAAGTTAAGTCCTAATTTAATCCCTGAAATATTGTTTTTTATATCAACAAGCTAAATTAATTTTTATACTCCTAAATTCTAAGAAAAATTTCCTATAAACAAAAATAAATACAATACAAAAAATTTGAGACCCCATATTCACCTATTTGAAATAGGTATTATCTATGGAAATATAATATTTAAGATAAATATTTTTATTTTTATATATTTTTTTTCCGGGTATTACAGGAAAAAGACATATAATTGAGGACTACCTAAACATGGGAATCCCAAATGGTCACTCGAAATAGTTTTTTTTTTTTTTTGGAAGCCTTTAGGGACTACTATTCTGTATTTAATTTTTTATGTCAAATAATCTAATTGCTCTCAGTAAAATTAGTTGTCACTGTTTTAGTTGTTGTTGTTGTTGTTTGATAATAAGTCGTTGCTACTTCTTAAAACTATTATTAGTGATATCCAGTAAGAAATTTCACTGAAGCTAGTGCCACTGTCCTTGTTATTATTTAATAAATTAAAATTATTATTTGTCAAACTGTTACAGCTAGTTCATTTTCTCTCTCTTCAAATTAAGGATATTTTAATAATTTTAGTAAAAAAAAAATAATCTCGAACTAAGTTCCTGGAGACTTTATAGTGATTAAGATATTTTGGTATGTATTAATAGAGGTTTTCATATTTGGGATTTTTTGTGTCTTTCTCCCTATTTTTGTGGGTTCCCATTTGATTTCCTCATATTATGATATTTTTAATAAATATGCAGAAATATATCCCTCTTGAAGGTAATAGGGCGAATGTGGTACATACAGCTTGGGCTATGATGGGTTTAATGCATGCTGGACAGGTGATTTACTTTTGAATATTTGATGTGAATTTCAAAATGTGCTTAATTATTATTTATAAGTACATTTTTTTTTAAAAAAAAAGCTAAAATAAAATTTTGTTGGAAGGCTGAGAGAGATCCAACACCTCTTCATGCTGGCACAAGGCTATTAATCAATGCTCAGTTGGAGAATGGAGATTGGCCACAACAAGTGAGTATCTTTTGTTTACTTTTTTTTTTAATACTATATTTAATTTATTTAACTTATTAAATTAGCCAATTAATGGATTTTGGTGTGTGTGTGTGTGTGTAATTGAGTATATGATTGTGACTTCACTGTTTTCAGGAAATCACTGGCGTATTCATGAAGAATTGCATGCTACATTATCCAATGTATAGAAATATCTATCCACTTTGGGCTCTATCCGAATATCGCAGGCGTGTTACATTGCTTTCAAAAGTTCAATAAATTATATCATTTGTAATAAAGCGCTCCTAAGGTTTGGATTATAAATATTTCTAGTTTGTCTTGAGAGCATGATATTTTAATGTCTTTAATGAAAATGTATGTGCACTGTAGTACATTATCATCTATTTATATGATAAAATATGGGGTATATATCTCAATTAACAATAGTGGTTCAACAAAATGGCATTCTTGATTATTATTTCTCGAATATTTCTGAAAGCTACTTTATAATGCTTTTATCATCTAGTGGTGTGTGTAAGGATTATTTTAGAGATACCTTTCTCAATCTTCATATCTAGTGATGATATCATGCATCTAGTTCATCGGATGATGATATGTCTCTTACACACATTGTAACACCCCGATTTCCAAAAGCGGAATAATTTTTTTTTTTAATCAGAGTAGAGCATCGGAACAAGTAAAAGAGTGAGTAACTGATATATCTATTCAAAATGCCATAAGTCTGGCTAGTTACAGTAACGGTGCATAATTCCGAACGTCTAAACATAACTACATAAATAGAGGAAGTGTCTCCCTGGCGATTCTCACGCCGTGGCAACAAAAGATAGTCTTTAGCCGAGTCTTAATGCATGCTACTTGCCCTTCTCTTCGGCTCTTGGTCCTTCCGACCCTGAAGCTATATTAAGAGCTGAGGTCCAACGCGTACTAGACCTCAGGTAACGGTTAACCTCATATTTATATATGTCATATATGGATTACAAATATTCACAACATAAACAGTACATGAGCACTCAGACAAATGTATCTCTGACACATAAGCCCCTTGACAGATATGTCACACCTAGCATACGTTTCACACCTAGCAAGCGTTTCACACTAAGCATTTCACACCCAGTAAGCGTATCCCAATACACAACAAGAATAATCATAACAACAGTACATAAATATATCACAGAGCTATCAGCTACCTCATATAAGCATACCATACACATAGCACATATACGCATATAATAACCATCAGAGTTAGTGTTACTAGTAAACGAATGTACCTTCGTTGACGATATACAGTATTTTAGACGGAAAACGGTACGACAGCAGCACAACAGGAGTAACCGCGGTACGTGATCTTAGATATCCTAAAAGGATAATATCACTTTAATCAATGTCTCACATTTTGACAGGCATTTTAGGTATAAATTACCATTTTGCCCTTAACCCCTTTAATCGACAGAAATTCGTCAGCACTTCGTTACCTTGACTCTGATCTTCCAAAATTTTGCCATATCTCTAACTCCAACATTATTTTTTGAAATATATATCATATTTATCCTTCAAACATGATATCTAAACTAACTTGGAAGATTAAAACAACTTCTACCTTAGAATTTTAAGAACTATCAAACATAAGACTAGAACTTAAGACTAGGGACCAAAGGATTTACCCAGAACTTCACTACAAATTTCCCCGGACTCCTCCTCCTTCCTCTGCTCTAAAATTTTGGTTTCCACAAGAAGGGAATGGTGTGACAATTGTGAAGAAGTTCAAGCTATTTATAGAAAAAGGCGATGGCATTTCGGTAGTTCTTTTGAACTTTCCTTGATCAGATTCTAACCGTCGGATCGCACTTATTTGAGGTGGCAAGATCTTGGCCATACACCTTACTATGCGGACCTCATCCTATGTGATAGGGCAAAACTTTAAAGCCTATAACTCCACAAGTATACGGGCCGTATCAAGTAATAAAGAGTAAGTAGAGTATCGTTCCCACGAGGACTTAGTATCCACAACTTTGATCAGGCATTGATTTTACACTTTCGTTTAAGTTGAGCTAAAACAAATCTTTGATGCAAAATGAGAATTTTTAAAGACTATTCCTAAAAATAAAAATTAATAAAAGAAAATGATTTTTTTTGGATTTTCAAAGATTTAATAAAAGTCTAGGATTCTTTTTCCCCTTTTTGCATTTCATAATATTGAATTAATTTCCTCTCTCTTAGTATTTCCATACAAATATGTGTTAGTCTAAGGTTCACAAATACTTGACAAACTCTCTCAAGTCAATATCAAGTTTCTCTTCTCATTAAATGCACAATCTCACTACTAGAAAATCCATTTTTTGCGGCGGAATTTTTCCGTCGCAAAAAAAGCCCTCGCAAATCCATTTTGCAACGGAAAAAATGCATTTTCCCTCGCAAAATTCAAATTTTGCGGCGAAAAAATTTTCCCTCACAAAATTTCAAATTTTGCGAGGGAAAACAAGTTTCCCTCGCAAAAATTTTTGCAAGGGAAAAATTTTCCCTTGCAAATTTGAATTTTGCGGCGGAAAAATTTTCCCTCACAAATTGGCAGATTTTGCGAGGGAAAAAATTTCCCTCGCAAAATTCTAAATTATTTAAAAAATAAAAAAAAAATCCTAAAAAACAAAAAAAAAAATCATAAAAAATGTAAAAAAATTAGAAAATAAAATAAATTGTATATCATACAAATAAAATATAATGTTCCAAAATATTACAAGTCTACATTGCAGAAACAAAATATTAGAAATATAATGTTCCAAAATAAACTAAAAAACTCTAAACAACAGCAGTCTGGTCATCGTCACCACCAGTATTATCGTTACTATCAGGAGGCAGCCCCATACCCTTGCCCTTCAATAGGGATTTGAGAAGTGCTCGTATCTCACTAAGCATCTGTCCTTGCTCCCTCACCGTCTATCTAATGCCTTTACCCTATTATCTTCTGCAAAATCAACATTACAAAGTCAATTTATTTGTCCTACTTCAATTTATTTGTCCTTCAAGACCACCTCTACTACTGCCGTGTAATATATAAATAGATTTCATTCATTTGTGTTTTCATTTCTTCAACATTTTTACACATAAACGTTTAAAAATTTTCAATTTATTATCCAACTCATATACATCATACAAAAGAATCCAAAAGAAATCCAATTTCATTCTATAGGTAGGCAAAATAAGAATATCTTGTATAATTAATTCATATAAAATAATATTTGTATTTTTTTTATCCCTTTCATTTTGATAATGTTTTATAGGAATAATATAGCAAATTGTTTTTTTAATTTCTTAACTATTGTATTGTTTTTAATTGAATAAACATGAAATTAAGAAAACATTATTTTTTGGAACAAAATAAATGACGTAATACCATATTTTTATTTCAATTTAGAGAATTTAAAGACAATTAGTTTATACACACTATAATTATTAATTTTTATATCCTATAACAGATTTGTATATTGTTGGGATTGCCCAGAAAATCTTTCATTGCAAAAATAACACTAACTACCTCAAACGTGTTTAAGGACCTAAGTATTTTAGAGTAGATTGTCGGCAATTTCTTTAACCATATGCAAAACCTAAGGCATTTATACATAGCTAGAGCAAGAATTTAAAAATTGAAATCATATATTGCACAAATGTGTGACGGAGAAAGAATAAGTTACCCACATTAAGGATTCTATAAAAAATCATTAAAAATAAAACATACCCGTTGAAGTTCATAGCTTGAGGCGAAGAAAGAAGAGCAAGAAAGGTGGATAAGGGCTCAAGGCGGAGGTGGCTGAGCTTCGTGGGACGGTGGCCGGACTTGGTGAGGAGAGAAAGCTTCGACAAGGACGGATGAAGAAAGCTCCAATGAAGAATAAGCTTTAGAAGTGCGAGAAGAAGAAGAAATAGGGGTTTTAAAAATTGGTTTACGACGGAACGACTTGTTCCATCGCAAACCGAGCCGGTTTGTGATGGAACATGGCGTTCCGTCGCAAAACTGCACCGACAAATTGAGACGGAACACCTTGTTCCGTCACAAACCGCCGTATTTTGCGACGAAACAAGTGGTTCCGCCACAAACTGTCGGTGGGAACCGACAGTTTGTGGCGGAACAAATTTATCTGTTGTAAATTGCGGCGGAAAAATTTCTTCCATCGCAATTTTTTTGTTGGGAAACTACCAGTGCCGGCGAAAATTGCGGCGGAAAACATTTTCCCTCGCAATTTGCGGCGGAATAATTTTCCCTCGCAAATTCCGTTGCAAATTTATTGTTTTCTAGTAGTGTCTCTTACTACAATTAATGAGAATCAATATTAAGCAACAACCTTAATGTGACAATGCAATATTGGTAAATATATCTCTATTTTACCAACAAACCATCCATTTATCAAGTAAACTTCAAGACAAGCACGATTTCAATCAAATTATACACCTAAATTAGCTTTCTCAAGTCAAACCTAAGTGAATAAATAATCTAAATGGTGGCCAATCAATTAGAAGCATTAAGCTTAGATTAAAATTAACATATATAAATATTTATCTACTAAAAGAGAGGATTATCCAAATATTAATCCACAGGTTCAAAAGAATCTTAGAATAAAATGTTCAGCTATTCATATCTAAAAACAAGGAGAGTCTAATGTTCAGATTCAGAAACATGGAGAATGAAAATAATTTGGAACTGGATAAAACCAAGAACAAGAAAAGAAACCAGCAACCACATCTGCGTTCCTTGTTCTTCCCTTTTCTATTCGGCAATGCGTCTCTGCTTCTTGAGTCTTTTTCTTATTATCTCTGTTCTCGTCCAGTTCCTTTCTCGACCTCGCGTCTCCAGCTGCCTCCTCTTTTGATCTCTCGCGTTGTGCTCTAGGCGGCCAGTGTGTTTCTGTCTGATTTCTCTCTGAATAATTCCTTTCTGTGCGTCTCGCTCTCTCCAAAAATTGAATGCCGCCTCTCTCCTTTATTCATTAATTCTCCCTCTCTCCATTCGTCCAGATCATTCAATTCCTTCATTGTGGGCCACGCCAATTCATTTTCTCAATTCATCTTTGGCCCAATCCATTTGAATCTTCCAATCGGCCCTCAATCCATTCATTCGGCCCAATTCTATTTGATTGAAGTCCAATTCAAATCGAAACCCAATCCGAGATGCGCCTGGTGGTCTGAACAAGAAGAAATTATATAATAATAATAATAATAATAATAAAACTAAATAGTTTTTTTTCTTTTTAAAAATTCTAATTACTATTATTTATTTTCTAAACTAAAAAACTTTTAGTTTAAATTGAAAATCTCACAAATAATACACCACTTTGATTTCTCTTAAAATCTTAAGAAAATCTCTTTAATTTAGTATTAATGACTTCCTAAATATACCAAAATTTACCTGAAATCTATTAAAATTAGGAAGTCATAACTATGTCACCAAGGTGATGTCACAAACTTGCTCAAGAAGTTTTCTACCGATAAAGTCTCTGTTCGGTGTTCTAACTGCGTAATCTTGAAGAATCTCAAAAATCCGACAACATAGCCTTGAAGGTCTATTCTTCCTCTTTAGAAATGTCTGGGTCAACTAAATTTTTGATCTCATTCAGGACATTTCGTTGCCTGCCGAACATTATCGGACCAACGTTGTCGGTTACGGAAATAACATCGGAAAACGTCAACTTCTGGATAAAAATTCACTCATTCATAATATGTCCTGGTCTTAGAAACTTAGTTCATGGTTTTTGAGTTATGATTTAATTTCCATTGGTTCTTATTTATACTATCTGCTCTTTTTCACAAAATATCTTTTTGTCTTATCTCATAATCATTCCGTCGGTTAGAAATGACTTCGGAGATAGCTCACTCCGGGATAAAAATATATTTGTTTGTAATAAGCCCTTATGTTAGATACTTAGTTCATATATTTTGAGATATGATTTATTTTCTATCGGTTCTCGTTTATCATATTTGTTTTTTCTCAAAATATCTCACTTTATATTATTATTATAATACAAATATCTAGATATTATTTTGTCTAATTCTTATCTCTCCTCTTGAATGTTTTTAGTACACACACACATGCACAACACTTAGGCACACACACACTCACAACTCATACACACACATACTCACAAATCATACACACATGTTTACACCTCTTTTCCCTTCTCTTTCTTTCTTATTCATGTCTAAACAATTAGCCATTAATTATTTAATTAATTACTTACTAATTGTTGACAATTTTCTTAATTGAGATTAATTATTATCTCATAACTATTGCACTGACATTGGTAATTTATGCACCATGCATAATATTAAAAATCATTGGGAAACTTATGTTCCCCAAAATAATATCAGATTTTGTCTCATTATTTTCCAAGGAAAATAATCCCATAAATTATGTAAATTAGAGACAACATACTTTCTAATTTTTAATAAATATTTAATTGTCTCTAAGTATTTTATCATAATTTTTTCAGGGTATTTTATAGCCCACAAATTCATTTAGGGATTTTTAGCTCTTTATTCCTCCTAATTTCATGAGAAATCACCTTAGGAAATAAGGTAATTATTATACTAGTTTTGAGACCACAAATTCATCTATTCCAAATAGGTATTATTTATCAATATAATATTTCAAATAAATAACTATCCGGGTATTACACACGTTACGGAAGAAATAGAATTAAGCTTTGCATCATGATAAATGAGAAAGTCCCTTTGCAATAATCATAGAGATCAAGCAATCTATCAACTTCCATTATTTGGCCTTATCCTGGTATTAAGACCAAGAAAAGGTTACCAGAACCATCTTCCTATTGCTTCTTATTTGTCTTCAATTATTGTTGAGGTTGTATTAATAGGGGTAAATTAGAAAAAGACTGACAAGTGTAAAAATATTTCTTATATTTAGGACTAACACCAACTCCTTAACTATGTCTTTTATAAAGGAGCGGAGTTGATACTGTTAACTAATTTTAACTATTTTCTTCAACAACACAATTTAGTTAAAATGACATCATATATAGGGATGGAATTAGTACAATATCTCTCTACATAATACTTAATAAGGGTATTTGAGTAAAAGAAAAATTTAAAACAATTAACTTTTTGCATAGTGTCCTATATTCAAGACAACAAAGAACTTCTAGAAAGACTCAAGGATTAGAGTTAGTCTATGTAAGGATGTGCACGAACCAAACTAGATTGGGTTTGACATCAACCCAAAGTTTGATCTAGAAAGGACCTCAATTTGTAGGTGGAAGTCTATGGTTTAGTCCAATTCAGCACCAACTAAGGCCGAGCTGGACCAAATCGAGTTTGTCGAGACAATTTAGGACTTGAATTTATTTTTTCCTCTTCATAAAGCAAAATTTAATCCTATTAAACTCAATTAACACCATAAAATACCGGTGTAACATCCCAACTTTTCAAAAGCGACATAATTTTTTTTTCATCAAAGTAGAGCATGGGAGTAAGAGAGTAACTGATACATATATTTAAAATGTTGTAAGTCTGGCTAATTACAGAAACAGTACAAAGACCGAGAGTTTTTAAAGTAAACAACCACAGAGGTGTTCCCTTGGCAATACCCATGTCGTGGCAACAAAAGATGGTCTTCAGCCGAGTTCCTATAAGTGCTGCTTGCCTTTCTCCTCGGTCCTCGGACCTCCCGATCCTGAAGCTATGTTAAGAGCTGAGGTCCATGCATCGAACCTCAGGTAATGGTTAACCTCATGTTCACATATGCAATATACGAACAAACAAATATACAACAAGTGTAACCCTATTATCACGTAGCTACCCTAGCGGATGTGTGGCACTTGGCAGATATGTGGCACTTAGCTAATACGTGGCACTTAGCAAGTATTTGGCACTTAGCCAATATATATCCCAATAGCACATAAGCCCCTTGACAGATGTGTGACACTTAGCAATGTGAACATATCAACAATACATAACACACAGCAGAGCTATCAATTACAATATGTATAAGCATACCATCCACATAGCACATATACGCATACAGTAAACATTAGAGTTAGTTTTACAGTACGTGAACATACCTTCGTTGACGATATATAGTACTTTAGACGGAAAATGGTACGACGACTGCATAACAACAGTAACAGCGGTATGTGATCTCAAATATCCTAAAAGGATAATATCACTTTAATCAGTGTCCCACATTATAATAGGCATTGTAGGTGTAAATTACCATTTTGCCCTTAACCCCCTTAATCGGTGGAATTTCGCCAGCACTTCGTTACCTTGACTTTGATCTTCCAAAATTTTGCCATATCTCTAACTCCAACATATTTTCTGAAATATATATCATATTTAACCTTCAAACATGATATCTAAACTAACTTGGAAGATTAAAGATCAAAACAACTTCTACCTTAGAATTTTAAGAACTACCGAACATAAGACTAGAGACCGAAGAACTTACCCAGAACTTCGCTACAAATTTCCCCAGATTCCTCCTCCTTCCTTTGCTCTAAAATTTCGGTTTCCACAAGAAGGGAATGGTGTGAGAATTGTGAAGAAGTTCAAGCTATTTATAGAAAAAGGTGATGACATTTCGGTAATTCCTTTGAACTTTCCCTAATCAGATTCTGACCGTCGGATTGCACTTCTTTGAGGTGGCAAGATCTTGGCCATACACCTTACTATGCTGACCTCATCCTATGTCACTAAGGTGATGTCACCAACTTGCTCAAGAGGTTTTCTACTGATAAAGTCCCTGTTTGGTGTTCTAATCGCGTAATCTTGAAGAATATCATAAATTCGACAACATAACCTTGAAGGTCTATTCTTCCTCTTTAGAAATGTCTGGGTCAACTAAATTTTTGATCCTATTCAGGACATTCCGTTGCCTACTGAACATTTTCAAACAAACGCCGTCGGTTACGAAAATAACGTCGGAAAACGTCAACTTTTGGATAAAAATTCACTCATTCGTAATATGTCCTGGTCTTAGAAACTTAGTTCATGGTTTTTGAGTTATGATTTAATTTCCATTGGTTCTCATTTATACTATCTGCTCTTTTTTCACAAAATATCTTTTTGTCTTATCTCCTGATTATTCTGCCAGTTACGGAAATAACTTTGGAGACAGCCCACTCCGATATAAAAATATACTTGTTTATAATAAGTTATTATGTTAGATACTTTATTCACATATTTTGAGATAGGATTTATTTTCTATGGGTTCTCATTCTATTTGTTGCCTTGAGTTTTAAATATGTAAACTAGATTTTTCATCTCTCCTCTTGATTTTTCACTACACACACACACATGCACAACACTTAGACACACACACACTCACAACACACACACACACATACACATACTCACAACACACCTTTCTACACATTTTTTCCCTTCTATTTCTTTCTTATTTTCGGTTTTTCTTCTTTATTCATGTCTAAACAATTAACCATTAATTATTTAATTAATTACTTACTAATTGTTGACAATTTTCTTAATTAGTATTAATTATTTTTTCACAACTATTTTACTGATATTGATAATTTATGCATCATGCATAATATTAAAAATCATGGGGCAATTTATGTTCCCCAAAATGATATTTAATTTTTCTTCCTTTTATTTTCAAAGGAAATAATTTAATAAATTGCCTAAATAAGGAAAATATTCTTTCTAATTTTTAATAATTACTTTACTGCCCTTTTGAATTTATCACAATATTTTTAGGATGTTTTATGAATCTAAAATGTATTTTTAAGACTTTTTGGCACTTAATTTCCTTTATTCCCTTAATATTTTCCTTTGAACATAAGCTAATTATCTTACACTTTGAGACCACACATTCACCTATTTCTAATAGGTATTATTTGTCAATATAATATTCCAGATAAATAATTATCCGGGTATTACAACCGGTAATATATAAAATTCATCACATAACATCAAAACCCAATAATAAATTTAAAAGAATGTCTTTCAGCAACAATAAAAGGCAACAACATTCAAGTTGCAATGATACAAATATAAACAATTAAACACATTATGCCTAACAACAAGTCTATATATTAGATTACACACAGTTGAACAATAAATGATTGAATTCTAATTTCCATTTTTTACTATCATTTGTCATTCCACCTTGAATAATTCTTTATTCCATTTGGCAAAAACATGTTATATGTGCAAAGAAAAAATTGGTAAAAATTAAATATTTAATAATCAATGAAGAACACATATTGTCCCATCTGGCATATCAACAAAATATGTTTGGCGAAAAATTTAAGAAAATAATAAACTTAGGCTAAACTAGACCAAACCAAGTGGTCCAAGGACTTAGTCCCCCTTCTAGTCCAGCCCAATAAGACCAATATGGTCTCGTTGGTTATTTCTTACTTCAGGGCACTTTTTTTAAGACAATAACCACTGGAGAATGGAGATTGTAAAGAATGTGTTCTCGCCGCTTAACTGGTTAGGTTTTTGTCCATGCAGTCCGAAGCTTAGCGGCCGGTGCCTCGCCCTCTCGTTGTCTCTCTCGATCTTGGCCAGTCACTCACCATCTGTCTCTCTCAATCTCGGTGGTCTCAGTCAAAGCCGCTCACTATCTCCGTCTCTCATCTCTCTCGGAGTATTGGAGTTTCGGATCCCACCCAAAGCTTAGACTCTTGTCATTTATCCATCTCTCGTCTCTCTAGATTTGGATCTCGGCCTCTCGCGCTTGCACTCAACCCACTTGGTCGGCCTCTCGCGCTCGCCGCAACCTCTTCATCTCGTAGCCTCACCCTCGCCCTCAACTTGAACTGAACCAGCTCAGTTTCTGGCATTGACATACCTAAGAAGATTACCTTTGTGGAATCAAAAACTCTCACTGCTGGGGATCGAAGCACCAACCATTCAATTTTCAACAAGAGTTGTTCTCAAAATTAAATTTTCATGATTGTGATGGAGAGTTGATTCGTGCTGAAGTTAGGCGAATTGGTATTGGCATTTATTATGACATTCGATTTCCGGAATTGGCAATGGTATATGCAGCAAGAGGTTGGCTTACAATTTTTTCCTTTCTATTTTAGTTGATTTAGCTGGAAGTAATTAATCTTGTCCTACTGGTCAACCTGAAATTCCCGGGCTTTAATCTAATTTCCAACTTGCTTCCCTAACAAGACAAATGCCAAGAGGAGTTTCATTATATTGACTTCTTATTTTGTACCATATGCTTAATTGTCAAACTTCATTAATTCCCTTCTCCTATGTTGCACATTGGGTATCCATTATTATATGTTCAATTGCCTAAAACTTATAGCCTTTTATACACACAAATTCTACAAGACAAACATTCCCTTTTCTTCTCTTGCCTCCATATGATCCGAAAATAATGACTTATTGGAGAAGAATGTTAGTCTTCAACTAATGTTAAAAATAATTGCTTATATGTGCATTCAGGAACCAACTTGTTTCCCTTTATGGACAAATGGCAAGTTCGGATTATTTGGTTGACTTCCTTGCATCTTTTGTAAAAATATCCCAAGAAGTTTCTATTATTTTCTCTCTCTCTCCCCATCGACATATTCTCTTGTGTAGGGCTTATGTTGCCTTTGGAATAAGCTTGCCTTCTTACTCTCATCCTTGATGACAATTGGCTCAAATCAAGACTATGAACTTGTTGCTTCTTCATTACACATGTTGACCAAAGAAATATGTTCCCAAGAGAATAAATCCAATACAATTATAAATAAAAAGTAAAATTATTCATTCACATAAAAAATTTAATGAAATGACAATAATAAGTTCATAATGAATCTTTCATGACGTTTAATTTGATTTGACATATTCAGTTAATGCATAAGTTCGTGAACGTTTCTAGTTCGTGTAAAAAACACACAATTTATTTATTACATTATTTAAAATTATAAACACATACTGTTTTAATCATTTACAATATATATTTTTATATGTTTTACAGAAACTGAAAAAAAAATTCTTAGATCTCGTCAATCCTATAATAAAATTGATTTATTTTTCAATTTTATTGTTATTTAATGTGGAGCAATAATTAAAAAACGAAGCAGCTTAAGGAGAGAGAGAGAGATCAAAATGTTAACAAGCGTGACTTCCCTCTCCAATATAATATACGTACATGGGGTTTATAATAAATTAATCGGAGAGATAGATATCATAATGTGGAGGCTGAAGATAGAGAGGGAGAGAAGGACCCATACTTATTCAGTACAAACAACTTTATAGGAAGGCAAGCATGGGAGTTTCAGGAAGATGATGAAGGCACTCCTGAAGAATGTAACATCCCAAATTTTGGGGGAATGAAAATTAGCATTTTATGGAAATTAGGATTTATGAGATTTGGTTGAAAAATAATTATGGAAAATAAAAATTTATTTTTCCATAAATTATTTTGGGGAAAAGAATTAATAAGCTAATTGATAAATTAGATTAAAAAAAATGAATGAATTAGTTGAATGAGGGAAAAAAAAGGCTTCATATTTATCCCAACTCATTTTGGGCCCACGTGATGAGAAGCCTACAGCACTAACAATGGATAAATGGAAGCAAAACAGATTCATGCTCATCATATTACACCAGCCAACACGGGCAGCAGCAAATGGATCAGCCCATTTTATTTCTCCAGCTGCTTGGCCCACGTAGAAGATGTATATTATCAGCATATAACCAGTTTTTCTGCTCCCAACCGTCGGAAAGTCCAGAACCGAAAGAAACAGGCCATATTTATTAGCAGCAGAGATCAAATCATCATTCCTTGCTCAGCGCCGAAAGCAGACAGAGCACCATACCTTCAGCTTCCCTCGAGCCCTGTGTTTATATTTTTCGGTTAATACCTCTGGTCTTTGCCTCTTGATCAGGCTATATATATGTATCCCTCTTCCATTCATCTTTGGGTCTGCACAAAAACCAGAGACAGCGTGATCACAGTCCGAGAGAGAGTGAAACAGAAGAATCAGAAAACACCCCTTATCTCTCGAGCCTTGTGTCCATTAACCGATGAGTTTGAGCCTAGACCGATGGTTTCGTCTGGACTCTAAGTCTTCTATTTAAATGGTTTCTTGTCTCAGTTACACTCCTTGCGTCCAGTTTCCATCGAAAGTTTCAGTGAGAGTCCGAAGGTTAAGGAGAAAACGAGAGTGAGGCATGGAGGGGAGTGAGCGTTGAGAGAGAGAGAGAGAGAGAGAGAGCTGAATCTACTAAGCTCTGTTTCGGGTAACAAGAAACAGATGAGTCACTGTTCAAAGGTGTCATCGACGAAGCTGATGTTTTTGCTCTGTCCTAGGGCCGGAAAACAGAGTTATAAAACAGTCTCACCATCCTCGTTATTCAACTTGAACCTCGAAGGTAAAATCCATTGGTCTCCTTTCTTTTGAGTCTTAGTAGTTGCTGAAACTGAAGGCTAAGTTGTAGGAGTTAAGACACATAGAATCATTGGAGTAAAACTGAAACTGAACGTTGGGAAGGGGGCTGTTAGTTTTTGTGTCTCTATACTCTTATATATTAACACTAATGGGGAAGAGAAGAAGAAAGCCTGGTGGATTAGATATATGTGTGTATCGGTGAATGAGTTGCTGTATGAATGAAAATATAGGCATGCCGTGAGTTGCTGTGTTTTCTGCCGAAACATAAACCAGAAAAAGACCAAACGCATAGAAACTTTAGTTGTTGTCTGTGAAAACGTATGGAGGGAGAAAGGAAGAAGACAGCTGGACATATGCTCCCTAAACGTGTGTATATGTGTAAAGAAAAGAGAAGAATAATAAATAAGTTACTGAGTTTGTGTAAATATATACATCTACAATTCTACATTCAAAACGTTTCAGTGATAAGGGAATGTTCTGCATGCAATATGAATATATATACATGTGAAGTTGCTACCAAGAAATACTGCATCTATTGTTTCCTAGGTGTTTAAATATTTGTTAGAAGCGTAGATATATATATGGAAGGAAGAAAAACGTTAAGCCAAATATACACTTACTGTATGCTTGCTGCTATGCATATAAACCGCCATTGTCATTGTGTATCTTAACGCAGGGAAGAAGAAGAATAAAAGAAAAACTATTATATGTCTACATAAAATACCATGAACAGCATTTCTTTATCATTATATATGAAACGTGGCATCTATTTTTGTTTTTTTTTTTTTTTTTATAGACTATGAATACACACACACACATATACATGAGTGTCTTCCTAATATATATATATATTCACTAGAGCTACACTGTTTTGTGACTTTGAAAATTTGACTTAAATAATAAATATGGAACCCAAGTTTTTGCTGGTTGTCTTGGAGCTAGATTATTTATTAAATTAATTATGGAGTTATTATTTATTAAGCTCAACTTTGCTATCTATAAAACTTATTGTGCATGGTGTTCATATTTATTAAACACAAGATTTTAATTTCTACAAATATATATATGATGCATCAAGGTGCAATTTGAATTATTTATTAAAGTCCTAATTTATAGTGTTAATATTGTATTTGTTTGGGATAGTTTCTAGGAGTTTAAAATAATGATGGGGCAATAATTAAATAAATAAATGTGGTTATTAAGAAAAGAGATATTTTTAATAAATAAATGAAGAATAAATAAATAAAAAGGAATTATTGATAAGTAATTAATAAAATTTAAATTGAAATAATAATAGAATAAATAAATGGGAATTTGTGATATTATTAGCAAATTATGAATGATTATAGATAGTGTTATTATTACTTGGAAAGAGTGATAATAATAATAATAAATATGGAAGTATTATGAGGATTGATAATATTAATAATAAATGATGAAGGGAATTATTTATTAATAGAAAGTGTTGGTATTAATAATAAATTAAAAGGGTATAAATGAAATATAATTTACCTGGGGTAGAAAGGTCGATAGGGGTAAAGCCATCTCTTAGGATGTTAAACATAAAGGAAATAACGCAGTGATGGTATTATAGGATACTCGGAAAGGTTGGATCCAGTACCGAAAGGTGAACGTACCATTAGCGCCAAGGACTAAGGTACGGACGCGTACTGTAACTCTAACTCTTATGCTGCTTGTATGCTCTATACGTGATATGATGATTCATATAGTCATGGACAAGACTGGGTCTTGGGTCTTGGACTGTGGCTAAGACTGGATCTTAGGTCACTATTGCTAAATACATTCAGCTTTGATTTGAAAACGGGTTACAGTCTTGGTAATGCCGTATGGATGTTTTCCTAGCGTTGAGGACACACCCCGGGGCATGGCACTGGTTTATGTGCAAACTATGTGGACCTTACATGGGTTGTGTGCTATGTAGAGGTGAACATTACATTTGTTGTGTGCTATGTATTGTTGACTTACTCTGATCTGTTAACGCCTACACTTTGATAAATACACATAAAGTAGTTTAATAAGAACCCTAGGGCCATAATTGGACTTCATAATAGACTTAGAGAATAGGGGTGTTACAAAGAACTTGCTGAGGTTGAAGCTGCGCGCCAAAACTTTTACAATAATCGATTCAAGCTCAAGCCCTGTGGAGATTGTCTATTGCGTTTTCAGGTTTTTCAACAAGTATGTTAGTTGAAATGAGTTACGACGACTGGTTTTTCAAAGTCGTGGAAAATAAATTTTGATCGTGGAAATTTTGAGTTTCCATGACTGGTAAAAAATAGTTGTTGAAACTAGTTTCCATGACTAGTTTTAAAAACACAGTCGTAGTAAGTTTCCACAATTGTTTTTTCAAAAACTAGTCGTGGAAACTTACAATTTTCACAATCAAAATTTTAGTTTCGACGACTATTTTTTCAAAAATCAGTCATGGAAACTTGAAATTTTAGTTTTGACAACTATTTTTTCAAAACCTATTAGTGAAAAATCAAAATTTTCACAACCAAAATTTTGAGTTCCACGACTGGTTTTTCAAAACCAGTCGTCGAAACTTTGTATCTCATAATTTTTACAACCAGTTGAGATCATGTCGCCGATGAACCAAACCTAATGATCTATCAACCATTAACTCAAAAGTTCATGTGTAATTTTGCATCCAAAAAAGGCATTCCAATCGGACTTAGAGAGCTCAACAAAAAGCAAGAACAAGCTCAACAAAAAATATACTTTACATGTTTTCAAAGATTTCATACCTGAAAATCAAGGACCAATCTCTGCTACTGACTTAAAGAGTACATGCGCCACACAATTGCAATTTCACTATTCTTTTCCTTCTAATCAGACCACTTGCCAACTCTCAAAACACATGTGCCCCACTTTCTCCCGATTTCACCGCTTAATTTCACCTACATTCAGTGATGCGATTTCACCTCTTTCTAGTTCTAGTTGTGTCAATTGCTCTGTTCCTCTTATATCGTCTGATACCTTTGCCCATAACACGTGTGAGAGGAGGAGCTTATGTGTCAACCTATATGTCGCATTTCATGTCTTGCATGGCATACCATGTGTCATTTTAACAGTCAATGTGGAAATTCTGTGATGGCAGGGCATTTTTGCTACGTTTTTCAGACTTCTATGCAAAAATGAGACAAAAAAAAACTATTGTCTTACCAGTGCTCTCTAAGAAAAAATTTCGTGGCAAAATTGGTACTGTTCCGGACTCATATATTGGGCCAAAAGGGGTTAATGGCCCAATAATAAAGTTCAACATGGAGGCCAACCCACACACGCAGGTAAAATGCTAATCACCCCTCACCCTTCCACTAATCCTGGTTGGTACAGGTAGTGGAGCAGACAGGTAGTGGAGCAGCAATAACCGTTGGTGGGGGACTAGAGACAAGGCACAAATCCGTACGTGGAGCAGGGACGCAATGCTTAAGGCAATGGATAAACCCTAAAGGTAACCCATATAAATAAGGAGGTTGCCCTCCAGGTACGAGAGCTTTCACCCTCTATTTTATTTCAGTCACACTATGCACACACCCCACCCCCTCTGTGACTTCGGTCATCTGGTGTAAGCACGGTGATCCTTTGTCCGGTGATACTTGAATCCATAGGTATTGCCACGACAATAACTCCTACCAATTACATGGGTAAGGCAGTGGTTAATACCACCTTGATCCCACATTAACAGCGGCTAATCCTTTGGGTTAGACACTCGAGTTCTTAGAACAAAACATTTGGCGCGCCAGGAAGGGGAGGTAAATTTCAACTCCTCGAAGTCACACCACTAAGTATGGCACATATAAGAAGCAGAGGGCAACCTCCTCGGCAAGACTCATCTCCGCCAGATTAGTTACTTGGAAATTATGAGCAGCAACATCTGCCTATTGTTCCGAGGCAAGTATTTCATAGACATGCTCAGAGGAACGAGGCTAACGCTGTCGGGCATGATCATGTGGTGGTAGAAGAGATGGAGGATATGACGTCCTCACCGGTGCCTGCGCCCATGCAGCAGCTGGGAGTACCGTAGATTCCGGGTGCTCATGTACAGGCTGGCGAAATACCGGAAAATCGGTATGTACAGAGTGCACTGGACGTTATCATGAAGCGAATGGACAGAATGGAACACCAAAATCGCTTGCAAAGAGAGGCTAACCTGAAGCGTATCCAAGATGATATGGAGCACTGGAATGCGATATGGAGGCAAGAGGAGACCGAAAGGGCTCGCCTATTCGAACAAAGAATGAGGCAAATGGAAGAGTTGTTGAGTGGAGGAAGCAACGATACTACAGATCAAAGCCGGAGTGAGGAACCTCAGTCGGTCCGGGGTGATAAAGAAGGAGTGCAGGTCGACCGTGAGGAGGCCAGCTCGGTGGATCGAAAGCAAGTGAGGAGAAACCAATCCCGGACCCAGAGTCATGATATGGGAGTTCGGCACCCAGAGCATACCCAAACTGATGTGCAGCATCCTAAAGCTGTTCAGAAAGAGGGGACGCCTACTCAGGAGGCCAGGTTATCAAATTAGGCCAGGAATACGCTTCCACCAAAATACGGGATAGCTGGAAAATACCAAAGGATTTATGACAACGGAATAGACAATATCAGTCCCTTTTCGGACGAGATAGCTAATGCCATATACCCCAAAGATTTTGACTCCACTGATCTTTCTAAGTATGAATGTGAGCAACAACTAAACACCAATAATTTTCTTCTTCACGAGATCTTGAATCAAGCAGTAGGTTCGAGCACATTCAAGAATAATTCAAAAGATAACAATCTAACAGCTTCACCAAGAGCCCGAACAAACCAAATCAAGAGCCCGAACAAACCAAATCAGAGTTGAAGCTTTAGCAAACGATCTCACAAGAGACCAAACTAACAAACAGTCTCACTAGCGACCAAAGAATACTCCAAGTGTCTCAAGGACAAACATCAAACGGTTTCACCAGGGACCAAACAAGCAACTGAAATACCTCATGAGAGGTAAAGAACAAATGGACCACACAAGAACCACAAAAAACAAAAAATAATTGCCCAAAATAGCCAATTGAATCAAGAAGAATCAAACTCACAATCTGGAATGATGAACCCAGATCCAAAAACCCAAATGGAATCAAGCAAAACCACAAGTATGGTGCCAAAGACAAAAGAGCACTCTACGAACGTGCTAGAAAACGTAACAAACAAAGAATCCAGCCACTGGAAATAAGTGAACGTGCACAAAACGAAACGCCGACTGTGTTGAAATAGTGGAAACTACTGTACTAAGTCTCACAACACAACCTTCAAAACAAAGAACCGGCCTATACACACCGGGAATGAAGATTCAATGACGGAGAACATAGCACAACCAGAAAATAAGGACAACAACCAAACAACACTTGGGCGATTAAAACACAATCCTAGTGACCAAATAACACACTTCTATAACTAGGAAGCAAATAACCACCGAACCAAACGCAAATTGACCAGAAAACACATTGAAATGGCACTGGAACAAAGATGAACCATCCCAAATTTTCAAAAGCGGAATATTATTTTTTCATCAAAAATCATTTAAAATCATCAGAGTAGATCATTTGAGTGGAAGAGTAACTGATACTTATATTTCAAAATGCCGTAAGTCTGACTGGATACAATAACGGTACATCATACCAAGTATTTCAAAAGTAATGTTCAACAATAAAAGGAAGGCTTCCGCTAGAACATCAAAAGGAAGTCTTCAGCCGGGTTTTCTATGCGTCCTGTTTGCGCTTCCCCTTGTCCTCCGTTCTTGGTTCTCCTGACCCTGACGCTATGTTAAGAGTTGAGGTCCCATGCATATGGACCCCAGGTAACGGTTAACCTCATATTTACATATACGGTACAAAATCACAGCAAATGAAACACTTCCAAACATGTCACTCCCAGTGAATGCAAATGTACCGCTCCCAGCGAAAAGTACCACTCCCAGTGAAAACAGATATATCACTCCCAGTGTATGCAGGTGTACAGTTATTTCTTACCAAACAAGTATTCAAACAACACACCACAACATGCATACATACCATATATACACATACTGTAAATATCAGAGTTAGTGTTACAGTACGCAAACGTACCTTCGTTGACGTTATACGGTATTTCTGGCAGGATACGGTGCGACAGTTGGTTAGAACGTATTCAGGGATATCCTATAAGGATAATATCACATATAATCAATTACTAACATCATAACAGTCATTTTAGTCACAAATGACCATTTTACCCCTGACTTCTCTAATCGGCGAAATTTCGCCAGAACTTCGTTACTTTGACTCTAATCTTCCAGAATTTTAGCATATCTCTTACTCCAACATATTTCCCAAAATAAATATCATATCTATCCTAAAACATGATATCTAAAATATACTAGAAGATTAAGGATCAAAACAACATCTATCCTAAAACTCTAAGAACTACCGAACTAAAGACTAAGGACTGAAGAACTTACTCAGAGCTTCGCTATAAATTTCTCCGGACTCCTCCTTCTTCCTTCCTCTCCCAAGTTTCGAAATTCTCAAGAGAATTTGGTGTGAGAATTCCAAATGAAATGGTGGCTATTTATAGAAAAAAACCAATGGCATTTTCGTAATTTCATTGAACTTTGTCTGGTTGAATTTTGACCGTCGGATCGCACTTCTTGGAGGTGGCAAGATCTTGGCCATACACCTCTCAAGGATGATGTCATCCTTAGTCACCAAGGTGATGTCACCAACTTTCTGAAGAAGTTTTCTATCGATAAAGTCCCTGTTCAGTGTTCCGATCGTGAAATTTTGTAAAATCTTAAAATTCCGGAAATAACACTCTAAAGATCTTTTCTTCCTCTTCGAGAATACCGGGTTTTCCTAACCTTATACTCTCAGTAAGGACATTCTGTTACCTGCCGAAAATCCTCAGTAATCGCTACCGGTCACGGAAATATCGTCTGTCGGCGCCAACCTCTGGATAAAAATCCACTGATCAATAATATATTCTGGTTTTTCTCAACTTATCCCTGGATTTCAATCTATGAATTATTTTCCATCAGTTCTCATTTCTACTATCTGCTTTAATCCCACAAAATATCTTCCTGGCCGGATCTCCAAATCACTCCGTTGGTTACAGAAATGACTTCGGAGACAGTCCACTCCGAGATAGAAATTCACTTGTTCCTAATATACTCTGACTCAAGAAACCTAGTTCACGGTTTTCTAGGTAGGATTTTATTTCTATCCGTGGTCATTTATCCTATTCACATTTTTACTATTATAATATTACTTAATTACCACATGTCTTAACTTATAATGTTATTTTAATGCAAATATCTAGATATTAATTTCTTAATTTTCATTTCATTTTTCTTTATTTTTCTTCTAATTTTCGTTTTTATTTATATATGTATATTTATTTTAAGTAATTTCCACCTTTTTCTCTTTATCTTATGTCTAAACAATTAGCCATTAATTATCTAATTAATCACTTACTAATTGTTGAAAATTTTCTTAATTAGTAATAATTATTATCTCACAACTATTTTATTGACATTAATAATTTATGCTCCATGTATAATATTAAAAATCATAGGGTCCAACATGGTCCCCAGAATACTTTTTAATTTTCTATTCTTCTATTTTCAAAAGAGATAATTTAATAAATTGTCTAAATTAGGGACAATGTTCCTTCTAATTTTTAATAATTATTTCACAGCCCTTTAGGATTTATCATCACATTTTTAGGATGTTTTATGGCCCTAAAATGCATTTTTCACATTTTTGGCAATAAATTCCATTTAATGTTCTTAGTATTTCCCTTTGAAAATAGACCAATTATACAACATTTTGAGACCATATCTATCATAATATTCCAGATAATAATTATCCGGGAATTACACAACTCTTCTTCACCAATCCATAAATCACCTTCACTGTCTAAATCTGCAAAACCATCACCGCCGCCGCATTTGAGAAGAGCTGCAACTCTTCTTCACCAATCCATAAATCACCTTCACTATCTGAATCTGCAAAACACTCGCCGAAAAACTCAAAACACTCCCTGGAAATGCAGAGCACCACTTGATTAAAGTGTCACCGAAATCTAGAAAATCTCGTCGGAAACTGGAAATACTCACTGGAATCACCATCGGAAAATCCCAAACATTGCCGGAAAACACCAAGACTTAGGAAATATTTGGAAATGAGGAGAGGAAGCCAAATCAAGAAGCTACAGGCAAAGCGCGTGTCTTCCACGCGCTGTCATGGAGGCATCGGATGGTCACCAAATTTCAGGCGAACGCCGATCTGAGGATGGGTAATCCGGCGATGAGGCACGTGTATCGAGAAAAGAACCGATTCGAAATTCGAACTCTCTGTTTCTCTCTCTCACCGTTTCTGTGCCTTTTAATCGAAGGATTTTGTGCCTGGACCGATGGTTATGGACTGTTAGCATTGCCTGCAATGACGGGACATAAAAGAGACTATGGCCCCCCGCATGATTTTTGGTGTTCTAATTTTTTTTTAGATTTCTTTTTTAAAATTTAATATAATGTAAAAATATATTTCATCTAATACATTTTGCCTCCACAAATATTTTTTTAGTTCATGAGTATACATCTAAATGGTTCTATTCGATGTATTCGATATCTCATACGACAAGGTTTGGCTTTCCGGGGACATGATGAGACAGATGCTTCAATGAATTAGTAAAATTTTGTGGAGCTTGTAAAATTCCTTTGTAAAAGCAATGAGAAAGTAAATAATGTTTCTTTGAATAATGCCCCAGAGAATCTCAAAATGATAGCTCCCTTAATTCAAAAAGATATTACACATGTTTCTGCTAGTTTAGTTACTAGAGCTATTATTTCAGATATTGGGGATAATTTCTTCTCTATACTAGTTGATGAAGCTCGTGATATATCAATTAAAGAACAGATGGCCATTGTTTTAAGATATGTGAATTGCAACGGTGACATTATTGAGCGTTTTCTTGGTCTTATTCATGTTTCAGATACTATAGCTAGTTCACTTAAAGAATCAATTGAGTTAATTTTTGCCAAAAATGGCTTGAGCTTGACAAAGATTCGTGGTCAAGGTTATGATGGCGCAAGCAATATGAGTAGTCAATTTAGTGGTCTGAAAAGCTTAATTTTAGATGAAAATAATTATTCTTACTATGTTTATTGCTTTGCACATCAACTCCAGTTAGCTCTAGTAGCTTGTGCCAAAAAGATTTACGCATTGACTGACTTCTTTAATTTTATACCGTTAGTGTGTAATGAAGTTGGTGCTTCTTGCAAAAGAGCAGATATTTTGAGAAAAAAGCAATTGGAAGAATTAGTCAAAAGTATTGCAAGTGATGATGTTCAATCAGGGAGAGGCTTGAATCAAGAAATGAGTTTGTCACGACCAGGGGACACATGTTGGAGCTCACTTTACCGATCATTGGTAAGTCTGTGTTCATTATTTGATCTTGTACTTGATGTGCTAGAAATTATAAAAGATAATACAACTCTTATGCGTGCAAAAAGATCTGAAGCCTTTGGCCTTATGATGTGTATGGAAACTTTTGAGTTTGTATTTCTTTTGCACTTGATGATCAAGGTCTTGGCAATAACGAATGAGTTGTCACAAGCACTTCAAAGAAAAGACCATGATATTGTGAATGCTATGACTCTTGTAAAAGTTTGAAAGGTGTTATTACTGAAGATGAGAGATAATGGGTGGGATAATCTATTTCAAAAGACTTCTGAATTTTGTATAAAACATGATATAGATATCCCTGATATGGAAAGTGTACTACAAGTACAAGGGAGAATAAAATGTAGAGGACCAGTTACTCATCTGCATCACTTTAAGGTTGACATATTTTATGCAGTGATAGATACTCAACTTCAAGAGTTGAATGATCGTTTTAGTGAAGTTAGTTCAAATTTGTTGGAATGCATGGCATGTTTAAATACGTGCAACTCTTTCTCGGCATTTGACAAGAATAAGTTGTGTGAATTTGCTAGCTATTATCCTTCAGATTTTGATGTGAATGATTTTATCGTGCTTGAATATCAGCTCGACACGTATATTGTTGACGTGCAACGTGATCCTGATTTTTTGAATTTGCAAGGAATAACTGATCTTGCTAAGAGGATGGTTGAAAAGAAAAAACATATTGTGTATCCTTTGGTTTATTTACTTGTAAAGTTAGCATTGACATTGCCTGTAGCAACTGCATCTGTGGAAAGAGCATTTTCAGCTATGAAATACATCAAGACTGCACTTCGCAATCGGATGGGGGATGAATGGTTGAATAATTGCTTAGTGTCTTATTTTGAAAAAGATGTATTTGATAGTATTGATAATGAGGCAATTATGATGGAATTCCAAAAAATAAAGCCTAGAAGGATGACGTTGTAATTGTTTTTATTGTAATATACTTTTGTTATTAAAATATATGGTGTCCAGCCTTACTTCTTTTAATAGTACTTAGTCTTGCTTTTCCCTTTATATTCTTTTATTTTTTAATGCATTTAAAGCTTTACTGTAAAAAAAATTTCAGGGGCGCTGCCCCCGAACCCCCATATCCCTCACCAATGGTGCCCACCCTTCCATAAATTCCTGGATCCGCCCCTATATGTATATCGTTGCTGTCGAGAAGGAAGAAGAAAATGCATATGAGTGTAGATATATATATATTTTGAGTTGTGTGTGTATACCAAAAAGAAAAAAAAAAGAGTGATTTTTCTGCATGATGATGTGCTAAAATCGTGAATTTATCCATGAAAAAGAAGAAAAGCTCATGCAAGTATAGTTTAAATATGTGTGTGTTATCGGTGGTGCCTGGATAGGTGAACAAAGAAAATAAAATAATATATAATTGTGAATAAAGGACGCCTTAAAAAGGCGTCCTACATTTTCTATAGGACGACTTTTTAAAGCGTCCTATATTTACTATAGGACGCCTTTTTACTACTTCCCCTAGTCAGACGCCTTTTTACTACTTCCCCTAGTCAGACGCCCTACAAAATAAGGACGTTTATTGCCTCTAATTTAGGACGTTTTAAACATTTTTTATAGTAGTGGCGTAAGGCTAGGGAAAAAAAATGGTTTTAAAATCATATGCTAGCTTTGTTGTTTTAATATATATATGGTTTGGAAACAACAAGGAAACTTTGTTGTTTAAGTATAAACCAAAGGTAAATATATTTTGTAAGTATATATATATATATATATATATATATATATATATATATATATATATTATGAATGAATCACGTTTGGATTCATACAGCTGGGGGAGAGAACATTGTTGCTGCACGTGAATTATATTATTAAGTTGTTTTAAACACAATATATTTTTACCCATAGTTTTGTACCATATTTTGTGGGCATCATGGTTTTAAGCTGTGACAATGGAACATTACCTCTTGCATTTGTTTTTTTAAGTGAGCTATTGGAGCTAGCATAAGGTGTGGATTTCTACAAAATTTGCATGGTTTTCCTTCATGTAGGCTTTATAAATTAGGTTTACATAGCTGAGTATGAGTAAATAGATATGAACACATGTTCTGGAGATATAACATTCAAATAAATATTTATAAATTAATTTTAATTGATTATCAATAATAAATTAAGGAAAATAAATAAATAAATAAATTATTGATACGTAATTAATAGAAGTTAATGTTAATTAAGGAGAGTTAATAATAATTAGTAATATCAGAATAAATAGAGGGAAATTAGTATCAATATTAGGATGATAATAATAATGTTATTAGGAAGGAGTGATAATGACAAATAATAGATGGGGAAATTATTATTATTATTTGGAATGATAATGATAATAATAATAATAATAATAATAATAATAATAATAAATAATGAATTAAAAAGGATACAAATGGAATAAGATTTACTAGGGGTATAAGAGGAATGAGTGGCAAGGCTATCTCTTAGGATATTAATCATAAGAGAAATAACGCGGTGATGATATTATAGGATACCCGAGAAGGTTTGGAACCAGTACTGAAAGGTGAACCTGAAAGTGGAAGAAATCACTAAGAGGGGGGGTGAATTGGGGATTTTAAAAAAAAATTCTTTTCAACTCTTAAAAATGAAGCTTAAGAAATGGATAATAAAAGAGTAGAAAAAGAAAAGCTTAGACACACAGAATGTATACTGGTTCGGTCTCAACCTTGACCTACGTCCAGTCCCCAGATACCTTCTGGGTGTTTCCACTAATTCAACAGTTTGTCAATTACAACAATGAAGACCAGACACAATCCTAATCACCTAGGACTTGCTCCCCCTTACACTTTGTGATTGAACAAACCAACTCACAGGTTCCACAACCTTGAGTTCTCACAAACAAATGCTTTCAAAAATTTACAAACTCTCAAAAGAGTAGATAAGAATAAACACTGAAGAACAGGTTGAAAATAACAATACAGACTCAAATTTCAAAGTATAATCAAGATAGCTTCGTTGTGTCTCTATTGCTTTGAGTTTTCACAGCCTCTTATAGACTGAATGGATAAGCTAGCCGTTGCAATTCTTTCTCTAATGTTCAGCGGCAATTCTGGAGAAATGGCAGTAGCATATTTTGCTCTGTTCTTTGAATTCTTAGCTGGAATCTTGGAATTTAGTTGTTGCAGAACGTCTTCCAGATTTTTAGCCATTGCATGATCTTAATTCGACCGTTTGAAGTGATCTTATTGTGTTTCAACGGTCTGAATTGAACATCTGGGATAAGGGAGAAGAATCAGCCCTGTTCTTAGTTCTTCATTTAATGCACTTATTATGGATCTTGATCTCACCTTGATCTTGGCTAAACCTTATCTGAAAAACACTCAAAACTTCATCAAGGACATTAGAAACAATAATATCATATCATGAAATAATTTCAGGAAGACCCATTAAGATTTCGCAGATCAACATCATTTGATTTTTCAAAATCCCCGATGCAAACTCGAGTTTGTTCTTCCAAACTCGAGTTTGGGGTTCATCCAGAAAGCATGTCCATTGATTAGAGGTCTAAACTTGCAGTCTGTAAAAGCTAACTTGAGTTTGGCTTTTACAGAGAGAACTATCGGGGTTTGGACTTGGCATGGAATTTTGGTCATGCTCCTAGACTCAAGTCAATTAGTGACTGACTCGAGTTTGGGTCTATGTTTGAAGAACAAGCCTAAGTTCGTGATTTTCCAGACTGGAGTTTAGGAGCAGACTAGAGTTTTGGAAAGATGGTAGAAATTCGAGTGTTTCTCTATTTGTCCTAAACTCGAGTTTACAATGACAGACTCGAGTTTATGTTTGAGCTGAAGCTATTCAAATCTTTCTGTTTAGTCTAGACCGGAGTTTGTGACTCTAGACTGGAGTTTATAACTTGGCCTGGAACTCGAGTGTCTTTCTGTTTGGTCTAGACTGGAGTTTAGGAATCCAGACTCGAGTTTGGCTTGTTTAGAATTCTGAGTGCTCTCTGTATCTTCCAGACTTCAGGTTTGGTTTTGCAAACTGGAGTTTGGCTTGTTGTGAAAATTTCTGATTGCTTTCTGTAACTCCTCAGACTCGAGTTAGTCCAAGCAGACTTGAGTTTGGCTTTCTTCGCAGAAGTAAACAGCTTTCTGTCAACCCTCAAACTCAAGTTTACATACCCAAACTTGAGTTTGCCTTTGACAGTGAGATTTTCATATTGCCAAAAACAAACCTCATATCAAGTTTACAATTGCTAGTTATTATCAAAACACATTGAGAACTAACAGAACGTACCACTAGCCCAAGGTCTAAGGTACGGACGCGTACTGTAACTCTAACTCTTATACTGCTTGTATGCTTTATATATGATAAGATGATTCATATAGTCATAGACAAGATTGGGTCTTGGGTCATTGATTGTGGCTAAGACTAGGTCTTAGGTCACCATTTAAAATACATTCAGCTTTTATGTGAAAACGGGTTACAGTCTTGGTAATGCCGTATGGATGTTTTCCTAGCGCTGAGGACATGCTCTGGGGCGTGGCATTGGTTTATGTGCAAACTATGTGGACCTTACACGGGCTGTGTGCTATGTAGAGGTATTATTGAGATATGAACTGATATATGTGTTGTGTGCTATGTATAGTTATATGCTGAATTGTAATGAATATCTGTCATACATATACTGTTTATACTTGAGCATAAGGTTAACTGTTACCTGAGATTCAATGGGCATTGAATCTTAGAATTGTACCTTAGCTTCAGGATCAGGAGGATCGGGAGCAGGAGAAAGGGGTAAGCAATGCTCGTAAAGACTCGGAAGGAGTTGCATTTTGGAATGGTATCAAGTAGAAGTTGTTGAACCTTTCGGATTATTGTAATCTAACATGTTAATCGAGATCACCGCAATGAATGTAAGTTGTATCACATTTTATTCCTTTGGGAATTTTAATTAGCTAACATATGTCTGCGCATATGAAATCAGTTACTCAGTCGTCCAAACGCCTAAGTACGCTCTCTGTTGTGTTCTACTTTGATCTATTAACGCCTACACTCGGATAAATACACATGAATTAGTCTAATAAGAACCCTAGGGCCATAATTGGACTTCATAATACACTTTGTAAATAGGGGCGTTACACATAACCTCTACCAGGTCTATGGGTCCTGATTCAGACTATGAGGCGACTCAATATTCATCTCCTAAACCACTCAAGCACCCTAGATGATCCAAGCAACCTCCAAGAAGATGTCAGCTGAAGGTGGCGTCCGATGAACCATTGCCCAAGAAATCGAAGAAAGTTTTGATTCAAGAACCACCTGGCATTCCTAAGAAACTGAAGAAGAAGCCTATTCCTTTGTATGAATTTCAAGGTACTCCTCAAAGCAAATCCTCTTCTCCTGAAGGTCAATCCTTAGCTTCTAAGGTTCATGAGCCATCTAGCTCTAAGGTACCATTTCTAAAACTGGCTCTTGAAGCCATTTATCATCAACCTGTCCCTTCTTCTGAGTTCGCTTGTGGACCTATTATGTTTTCTGCCGATGAAGGAAAGAAATTTAGAGAGGATTATAACCATAGGAACTTTTGTCCAACTATCTATCTAGACATGAATAAACTGAGGCAAGATTGCAATCTTGATCTTTCACCTTGGTATAAACCTTATGAAAATTTCCTATCTATTCGTGCTTCTTTCAGTCCAACTTTTATTAGGACGTTTTATTTCAATATGACTATCCATAACCTTCTAAATAAGCATGATAACATAGTTGAGGAAAAAATAATTACCTATGTAAGAGGCAAAAGAATCATTCTTACTGCCAATTACATAAATTCTCTGCTTTTGATCTTTGATCCTCTTCCTCCTCCTGAATTTCATTATGACAATGAACAGATTTTAAAAATCCTTCTACCAGATGAACTACTAAGTGAACCAGTAGGGACACTCAGTTTTTCTCCTGTTGTCATGCCCCCAGTGCATAGGGCATTGTGGTATATTTACTCAAGGAACTTAGTACAAAAGGGGAAGAACTTTACACACTTTACTCAAAAGGACTACTTTCTTTTTGCTTCTTTTGTGGATAAGATTCCTCATAATATTGGACACTGGATTTTCAATGAAATGAAGAGATTTTTTCTTCACTCCAAGAAGAATTCCACCATCCCTTTCCCAAACTTTGTATCTGTTGTTTTGTTTCATGAAAAGGTTTGATACCTAGAGAAGAATGAGGCTCCTAAGAAGCCTGAGATGCTTAGAAAACATCATTTGAATTTGATGAGGATTTCATTTGAAGAAGGATATGGGCAATCAAGAGCCCAAGCCCCATCTAGATCAAGAGCTTCTAAGTTTAGAGCTCATGGGTCACAATCTGAACCTGGTCAAGAACAGTGTTCACAACCTCCACCTTTTACACTTGGAGCCACAATCAAGACATAGTGGAGAAGGTTGTTTCTGAAAAAATTGGTCATCTTCAAGTAGCTATGATAGCTCATAGTCATGAGCTAAATGAGAAATTAGAGATTGAGATTGGCAAGGTTGTGAATGAGGTGACCAAGCTACTTGCTAATCAAAAGAAAATGAAAGAGGAAGTTGTTAATCTTAGGGGTCACATTGAAGACCAAAGTGCAAGTCTCACCAATATTCAAACACATTGTGGACTTTGACCAACAAAGTTGATAGGCTGTTGAAGTCTTAGTCCTCTTATCCCCCTGATAGACTTGGCAATTATAACTTGAGTCACTGATCAGTATTAGCTTGAGTCAAAAAATGTTAACGGGAAAAAGGTGTGGTTTCAATTCAAAAGAAAACCACTCGCATGCATGGGGTTTTAAGACAATGCCCTAGTCTTCTTTCACGGTCGTATTAATTTGTTTGTATATATGTTTAATTTGTTCGAACAATGTCAAGTTTATTCAGTTGTTTTGTCTGTTATTGACGTTGTCTTCTGCGAATTTTAATTTCATAGTTGAAAATACGTTTTTAACTTTAAAAATATGTGAGACTTTTATGAACAACTTTTTATTAATGTCAGTTCCTAAAATTTTTTGCAAAGACCTTTAGGACCGCCTATTTTATTTCTCTTTGGTCCTAAAGGTGTTTTTTTAAAAATATTTAGTTAATTTTAAAGTCAATTAATGATGACTCACGAAGACCTTAATTTGCATGTTTTGTATGTTCTTAATTAATGTTGTTATTATATTATAATTTTAATTTCAAAGTCAATTTTGTAAGTTTTCAAATGCAGGGTAATCTAAGCAGGCATGTCCGTAAAATAAACAGATATGATTGAACTCGAAGACTAAAACAAAATGCGGTAGTAGCCACAATTATATATATTTATCGGGCAGCATCCAGTACATACATTTAAAAAAAGACAATAAAATAAAAAAAACATCTAATTAATCCTCCATTTTGTCACTGGAGGAGGAGGAGGAGTCATTGGGGTCCTGATCTGCTTGAGAAGAATGGAACTCAACATCATTGGCGTTGAGTACCATGTTGACCTTCGCAGTTACGGTATGCACAAGGCCAAATTGTTTGCCCAGTCGTCGGTCGATGTGATCGACACGGACTAGTAGGTGCTCCAATATCTGCTTGACAGATGGATTCGGCGGTAGAGGAGGAGGTCTCACAGGTTGGAGAGGAGGAGGAGGAAAAGGAGGACTTGGTGGTGGTGGGGTAGCCATTATAGGATCTAGAGGTGGAGATTGTAGAAGGAAATGAAGATGTGGAGAAGAATGTGAAGAAACTAAAGTAACGAGAGGCTTAAATAGATTGAGCACCATCATTGGATTGTCCTTAGAAGCCGAAGAGACTCTGAAGCATCATTATAGAGTGTAAGGATACGACTGCACCTCTTGGAATTTGGAATGAAGGCACTTTTAAGACCGCATATTCTAAGACAACCGGTCTTATATGTACTTTTTTTTAAAAAAATAAGACAAAACTTTAGGATACGAGGAGACTCATCTGAACTGAAGCATTAAGTTTTAGGATGCGACTGCACCAATATTGGAATTTGGAACGACGACACTTTTAAGACCGCATATTGTAAAACAAATGTTCTTATAAATATAATGAAAGAAAAATATTGTACTTTTTTAAAAAAATTAAGGACACTATTTTAGGATATGAGGAAACTCACCTGAATGAAGCATTAAATTTTAGGATACGACTGCACCAATATTTTTTGAAAATGATGGCACTTTTAAGACCTGATAGAATACAACAACCATTCTTATAAATATAAGGCATTTAACACTATAAGAAAAAAATAGTTAAAAAAAAGTAAGGACATATTTTAGGACCGCTTATTCTAAAAGGACGGTCTTGAAAGTATTTTTGAGACCAGCCATGTATGAAATGTGATCTTAAAGGTATTACAAATTTCAACTTAAATTCTGATTGGTTCAACTTAAAAATTAGTAATAGGCCTTTAGGACCAGATGTATATAATTATTAGGTCTTAAATATTATTACTAATTATTTATGCCAATTGAATCCCATATTCTCACATTCTGATTTCGTATCTCTCTGCTCAAACTCTTAACTACTAGCAAACTGTTCTATGCACTAACTCCTCACTACGTCCTTGATAATCCTCTACTATCCTAAGACAATGGTTAGATACAAGATAACCGCTTGCAGGGGTACTCCTCAAGCTCGTGCCTTCCTTATATCCCTCGTGGGTTCTTCTCCAGTGCGTTCTATTCTGACAGAGGAGTCTCGGGTCGTTGGACACATTGTTATTTCGGATAATGAAGAGGTTGCCGGCCCCCTCCAGCCTTCTGACCATGAAGAGGTTCCCACTCCCCCTTTCCAGCCTCCTGGTTTTAGCGCGCCTACATCTGACACATCCTTCTTTCCTCTGATGAAGTAATACTAATGCGCATATGTTAGGAAATTGCTGATCTCCGGCGGGAAATTTCTGCTGCTGAAGCCGATATCTCTAAGACAATAGCTGATAATAAGCATTAGGATTTTTAGTCACATTATAGGTTGTTTTTGTTAATTGTCAGTTTGTTGTTCTTATTTTTCTTTTGTACTTGCATATTCTCCATTAATGTAAAAATCAAAATAAACTAAGCTTTATGCTTCTTTTTGTTCAATTATTTTCCATTATTAATCGAAAAAGCTTATTCTCAACTATCCTTTATTTTCATTCAATTGCTGCTGCTGCAATCTTTTAGTTTAATTTTAAAGAAAATGAGACTTTCACTAAATTCTTAAAAAAATAAATGAGACCTTTATGAGCGGATGCTTAATAATTAACCGATCTTAAAACTTCTTTAAGTGAATACCTTTAGGACTGGATGCTTTATAATTAGCCGTTCTTAATGAAATTAAATATAATGACTTTGTCGCGCGGAAAAATTAAATTTTCTTGTTTGGACTTCTCTTGTCCCCCCAAAAGTGATAATGACTCCTGTTCTGTCTCTACTCTCAAGTGTTTGTGTGTTGCTTCGTCGCTGCTGTCCATTGCCCTCTTGACAAGCTAGTACTGGTCAACTTATCACTTTCTGGGTGGTTCCTTAGCTAAACAGTGATAGACCTGTAAGAGGTGTTTCAGTAACGTATATATATTTTTTATTTTTCTACTTTTTGTTCTGTGTTTTTCATGGTTTGTACGAAATCAATGAAATGTTGTCATGGGTTACTCTGTTGTATTTGAATATTGTGCTTTCAAGTTTATGTTTGCACTTGATACCTATCCAACTGATCAACAAGTGCACTTAGGGTTACTTTTTTGTCTGCATTTATTTTCCACGTCATGCATTTATTTTGCTTAGCTTCTTGGATTGACTATACGTGATACATTTATGAGCACGAGTGATTATTTGTGTTGCATTTAATGAGTAAAGTCTCACTCATATAAAAAATAAAATAATATATACAAAACCTACATTGAGCATATGCATTTGGACTTTGCTTAGTTTATATGCAATTTTCAATTTTTTTGGATAATGTATGTTAAACATTTCCGTCTATAGGAATTATACTATGGATCGCAATTGGATAAATGTGAGATGGACGAGTGTTGAATATGAGAATGGGGTGAGGGAATTTATAAAATTTGCTAAACAAAATGCCCATAATGATAGTGGAAGTTTATTGCCCAGGTGTATAATGTTTGAATGAGAGGCGAGTAAGTCCTGAAGTTATATACACACATTTAATTTGTGAAGGATTTTGTAAGACCTATACAGTATGGGTATGGCATTGTAAAAAAGTGCCAAGTCTCAACATGGTGAAGTTTTCTTTGATGATAATGACATGGATATGGATGATCACATAAAGGACATTATTCGTGATGTAGGAGAAGAGGCTTTTGAGCAATCACATGCATATGGTAATATGTGCAGTGATGCAGAGACGCCATTATACCCTGGGCGTAAATACTACCAATTGTTGAACGCTGTATTAAAATTAGTCAGCTTGAAAGCACGTCATGGGTGGAGCGACAAGAGTTTTTCAAAAATGCTTGAGGCTTTTAAGGATATGCTTCCAAATGATAATGTGTTGCCGCATCGATACTATGATGCTAAGAAAATACTTTGTCCATTAAGGATGGAGTACATGAAGATCCATGCATGCCCGAATGATTGCGTATTGTATAAAAATGAGTTTGCAAAGAAGTAGAATTGTTTGATATGTGAAACCCCAAGGTACAAGTCAAATAAGGGGCCTGCAAAAGTGTTGTGGTATCTTCCAATCATACCAAGATTTAAGCGCTTGTTTGCTAATGAAATGATGCAAGAAATTTGAGGTGGCATGCAGATGAGAGGATTTCTAATGAAAAGCTTCGACATCTGGCCGATTCTTCTCAATGGAAGAAAATAGATCAATTATTCCCGACATTCGGCGAAGAACCTAGGAACCTTAGGCTTTCCCTTAGCACATATGGCATGAATCTTTATGGAAGCCTTAGCAACATATATAGTTCATGACCTGTACTCTTGAGTATTTACAAATTGTCTCCTATGTTATGCATGAAACGAAAGTACATCATGCTGTCTATGTTGATTTCGGGATCAAAACAACATGGAAACAACATTGATGTTTACCTTCAACCCTTAATTGAAGACTTGAAGGAGTTGTGGGAAGAAGTTGTTGATGTTTTCGACTCTTTCAAGAAGGAGGTCTTTAAAATGAGATTCATGATATTTTGTACTATAAATGACTTCCCAGCATATGGGAACTTGTCAGGGCATAGTATAAAAGGCCATAAAGCATGTCCGGTTTGTGAAGAAGGCACACTCTACCATCAACTTCAACATGGAAGAAAGACAGTTTATCTTGGGCATAGAAGATTTCTTAGATGGGGCCACCCATATCATCAATTAAAAAAATCCTTTTTTGGTGGCCAAGAGTATGAAGATGCTTCGGTGGCATTGACTGGGGAGCAAGTGTATGAAAAGGTGAAAAATATAAATGTCATCTTCAGTAAGACAACAAAGGGTAAAAAAGAAACAAATATATAGAAAAAGAGATATGTCTTCTTCGATCTTCCATATTGGCGCAATCTTGATGTGAGAACTTGTATTGATGTCATGCATGTAGAGAAAAACATATGTGATAGCACTGTTGGCACACTTCTCAACATACAAGGTAGTTCCAAGGATGGTGTAAATACAAGATTGGATTTGCAGGCAATGGGAATACGCGAGGACTTACATCGAAGGCCATATGATAAGAGAACTTATTGTCCATTGGCTTCTCATACTTTATCTAAGGATGAGCAAAGAAGTTTTTGTGAGTGTTTACATGACACAAAAGTTCCCTCGAGGTATTCTTCAAATTTTAAGATGCTTGTACTGATGAAGGACTTGAAATTAGTAGGCTAGAAGTCTCATAATTGTCATGTATTAATGCAACATCTGCTTCCAGTAGCTATTCAAGACATTGCCGAGTATGATCCCTGACACATTTTGACTAGGCTTTGTTTCTTCTTCAATGCTGTTTGTAGTAAAGTTTTCAAGATTGAACAATTGGATGAATTGGAAAATGAAGGATATATGATATTGTGCCAGCTTGAGAAACTTTTTGTTCCTACATTTTTTGACATCATGGTTCATCTAATTGTTCATCTAGTGAGGGAGATAAAGTTGTGCGGCCCTGTCCATTTTTACGGTGGATGTACCCAATTCAAAAATCTATGAAATTCCTAAAATGGTACGTGAAGAACGCTTACCGACCAGAAGCATCAATTGTCCAAAAGTATGTATCTGAAGAGGCCATAGAATTTTGTTAAAATTATTTGGCCAAAGACATATTGGGCTTCCAAAATGTTATCATGCTGAAGTTGGTAGCCGTGGGGCTTCAGTAAAGAGTGTGGATCCTAATGAATTGTCATAAGTCCACTTATACATCTTGAATAATGTTGATGAAGTTCAATCGAGCATAGCTGCACATAAAGAAGCTGTAAGGAAAGAAAATCCCAGAATGACTAAACAAAGGTTGATTAGGGAGCATAACAGAACTTTTGCAAACTAGTTCAAACAAAGGGTCGAGGGAGAGGAATCTGTTTCTGAGACAATGAAATGGTTAGCATGTGGTCCTGTGGTTGATGTCATAAGTTGGAATTCGTATGTGATCAACAGTTATACATTTTACACGAAGTCCCTAGATGATAGGAGCACTGTCTAGAACAGTAGTGTAATGTTAGAGGCTGAATCTATGCACTTCTCCAATTCGAAAGACAAGCAGCCTAAATTGGCAGTCATGCCATATTATAGGGTTATTGAAGAGATTTGGGAGGTGGACTATGTCTTGATTAAATTTCCCATTTTGAAATGCAAGTGAGTTAATGTCAATAATGGTGTTCAGATCGATCGGCTAGGATTTACATTAGTCGATGTCAATAGTAGAAGTTTTAGAGATGAACCTTTTATTATAGCAGACCAAGCAAAACAAGTTTTCTATATCACTGATCAAGAAAATAAAATGTGGTATGTAGCTCTCCAAGCAAAAAGGGTCATTAATATTGATGAGGAAAGTCATGCAAATTATGGTCTTCCTGAGAGTACTCCTCTTTCAAGGGGTCTACCGGACATTAACAAAGAAGATGAAGCAGATAATGAACCAGGCATAAGAAATGATCATCAAGAAAGGATATAGGAGGATCTCCCTTTATAAAAGAGTCATCAATTCATAAGGTAATATTCATCTGCACAATTCTTTGAAAACTTTAAGGTTGTAACATTATTATATTCCTTCTATGTTCTTAAACAATGTCACTGACTCTATGAAGTTTGTTTTTGTTTTATTTTTGTGGCAGGATCCGATCTAAAGGGTCGTGTTATAAATTAAAAGAGGATATTATGTTGTTGGGTGGGAATCAGATGAAGGCATGCATAATGAATATTGGGCATGTATGTTGATTTAAGTGTTGTATTTGTAACTCATTGTATTTGTAAGTAAGTTATCTTATTATATAAATCATTAAGGGGCATGGGAGGATATCCCTTTATAAAGAGACAATTCATATATATATATATATATATATATATATATATAAAAGGTAATATTAATATGCAGAGTTCTTTGAAATCTTTAATTTACGTTTTTAACTATATTCAATCCCTTTTTAATTATGTTCTTAAGCAATGTTACTGACTGTCTTTTGTTCTTGTTTTTATATTTTTGGCAGGATCCGATCGAAATGGGCTTGTTATAAAAGAAGAGGAATGATGTTAGTTATGTTGTTATTGGGTGGGAATCCGAAGACAAGGTTAATTGGTATATATGTTCATTTAGGTGCTGTACAATGTCTTTGTAACTCATTATATATATTTGTAACTTATCTAGCTTATTGTATTAATTCATTTATTATTAGGTTTGTATTGTAATAGCTATATTCATTACGATGCCACAATATAACTCATGGCCTGGTGAATAATATTTGTATCCATTTCTAATTCCACTATAGTAATTTAGAGTACTGTCTTTTAGATGCTGGATTGTGTGGCAGACTTGGTTTGAATAGGGGAAAATTTCACTTTTAAGGCTGGTCTATTCAATGTCCGGTTTTAAAAGTCAGACTTTTTAGAGCGGACGCTATTCCTTACGGTCTTAAAAGTACTAATAACGATATAAAAAAGACTAACCTTTAAGACCAGATTTATTAATTTAGTCCGGTCTTAAAAGTAATATTGTAAAGACCGATGATATGTTATAGTAAGGTCTTATTTTCTTTTCTTTTTTTTGAGACGGTGCATATGTTTGTCCAGTCTTGAAAGTTACATACTTTTAAGACTTGTTATTTCGTCCGATCTTGAAAGTGGTAAATTTAAGACTGGACCTTTTATTGTCTGTAATACCCTAAAATTTGACGTAGGGTAAATATCATAAATTTGTAGAATATACCTATTGAAAATAGGTGAATATGAGGTCTCAAACACCTTGTATTGAATTTATCTTATTATTAGGATAATTTCTCCTGAGATTAAATAATGTGCGAAAAGGTCCCTAAGACATTAGATACTTTGCAAATAGGTCCCTGAAATATTTATGGGTTATAAAATACCCTGAGAATATTATGATAAATCCTAAAAGGCAACTAAATATTTATTAAAAATTAGGGAGTATGTTGTCTCTAATTTAGGTAATTTATGAGATTATTTTCCTTGGAAAATAATGAGGCAAAATTAAATATCATTTTGGGGAACATAAATTGCCCCATGGTTTTTAATATTTTGCATAATGCATAAATTATCAATTTCAGTAAAATAGTTGTGAGATAATAGTTGTGAGATAATAATTATTACTAATTAAGGAAATTGTCAACAATTAGTAAGTGATTAATTAGATAATTAATGGCTAATTGTTTAGACATAAGATAAAGAGAAAAAGGTGAAAATTACTTAAAATAAATATATATATATATAAATAAAAACGAAAATTAGAAGAAAAATAAAGAAAAATGAAATGAAAATTAAGAAATTAATATCTAGATATTTGCATTAAAATAACATTATAAGTTAAGACATGTGGTAATTAAATAATATTATAATAGTAAAAATGTGAACAGGATAAATGACCACGGATAGAAATAAAATCCTACCTAGAAAACCGTGAACTAGGTTTCTTGAGTCAGAGTATATTAGGAACAAGTGAATTTCTATCTCGGAGTGGACTGTCTCCGAAGTCATTTCTGTAACCAACGGAGTGATTTGGAGATCCGGCCAGGAAGATATTTTGTGGGATTAAAGCAGATAGTAGAAATGAGAACCGATAGAAAATAATTCCGTTGTGGGAATCTGGGGATAAGTGGGGAAAAACCAGAGTATAATGTTAATCAGTGGATTTTTGTCTCGGAGTTCGTACCGGACAACGTTATTTCTGTAATCGGACACGAATACCGAGGATTTTCGGCAGATAACAGAATGTCCTTAATGAGAGAATAAGGTTAGGAAAACCCAGTATTCTTGAAGAGGAAGCAAAGACCTTCAGGGTACTGCTTCCGGAATTTTAAGATTTTACGAAATTTCACGATCAGGATACCGAATCAGGAATTTTACCTGATAAAGCAAGATGACATAAGGCTTGATGATGCAGCAGGGATGACATCATCCTTGAGAGGTGTAAGGCCAAGATCTTGCCACCTCCAAGAAGTGCGATCCAACGGTCCAGAATTCATCTGACAAAGCATGAATAGTAACTTGGATTTTTCTATAAATAGCCCTTCATTTTCTCTTCATTCCTCACCAATTCACACAAAATCTAGAGAGAAGTTAAAGAGAGGAGCTCTGGAGGAGGAGTAAAGAGTTCATAGCGAAGCTCTGAGTAAGTTCTTCAGTCCTTAGTCTTTAGTTCGGTAGTTCTTAGAGTTTTAGGATAAATGTTGTTTTGATCTTTAATCTCCCAGTATATTTTAGATATCATGTTTTAGGATAGATATGATATTTAGTTTGGAAAATATGTTGGAGTAAGAGATATGTTAAAATTCTGGAAGATTAGAATCAAAGTAACGAAGTTCTGGCGAAATTCCGCCGATTAGGGGATCAGGGGCAAAATGGTAATTTGTACCTAAAATGCCTGTTATGATATCAAATATTGATAAATGTGATATTATCATTATAGGATATCAGTAATCTTGTTCCGCTGTCATTTCGCTGTCGTTCCGCTGTTTTTCGTCAAAAGTACGGTTTACCATCAACGTACTAAACGCTCGTCAACGAAGGTATGTTCACGTACTGTAACACTAACTCTAATACTTATTGTATGCTTATATGTGATAGACAACTATACAAGTGAATTGTATAGATAACTTTACATGTGATGTGTATTGTTAACATGGATAACTATACATGTGAATTGTATAGATAACTATACATGCGATGTGTATTGTTAGCATAGATAACCTTACATGTGATGTGTACGGTGGATATATTAATCTTGCATCTGCTATATACTTATGTGTTGATTAATGTTGTGATGTCATACATATATTGTTTACATAAGTATGAGGTTAACCGTTACCTGAGGTTCGATGCATGGACCTCAGCTCTTAATATAGCTTCAGGATCAAGAGGACTAAGCACCAAAGATAAGGGCAAGCAGCATTCTTAGAGTCCCAACCGAAGAATTTCTTTTTGGACTTGTATTCCCATATCAGTAAATATTCAGACCTTTGTACTATTGTATAAGCAACTAGGTACCTCAACAGGATGTTTATCAGATACTCTCTCTTTTAAATTGCTCTGATGCTCTACTCTAATGAAAGTACCTCATTCCGCTTTTGAAAAATGAGATGTTACATTGTCCGATCCAATAAATTCTAGTTTTAAGACCGAACAAAATATATGTCAGGACTATATAGTGCGATTTTTAAGACCTATTGTTTCTAATGTCCAGTCTTGAAATATTTCTTTAAGACCGGTTCGCGTCTAGTCTTAAAAGTATGTATAATTTTAAAACCGCCTGGAACGAGACCGGTTGCTAGTCCGATCTTACGAGGCCTCTTTTGTCCTGTCTTAAAATACTTTTTTGTACCCGTGTCCTTTCACAATAATCATAGAGATCAAGCACTCTATCAACTTCCAATATGTAATACCCCAATTTTCATAATACATGTAAATCTTAAATTTTAATAAATAACACCTATTACAATAGGTGAATATGTGGTCTCAGAACAAGTGAAATAATTATCTTATGTTCTGAAGGTAATTTCTCATGAAATTAGAGTGAATAAAGAGCTAAAATCCCTAAGTGAATTTATGGGTCATAAAATACCCTAAGAATGTTATGATAAATCCTAAGAGACAACTAAATATTAATTAAAATAGAGAGTATGTTGTCTCTAAAGTTTTAATTAATTTATTATTATTTTTAAGAATTACACCATTTTAACAACTTAAAATCATCAGAGGATGATAAAATCAATTAGAGGAAATTAGTAACAATTATTGGGCAAGTGAAATTGCAATAATTGAGGTACTCTATTAATGTTTGAAATTAGTTAATGATTAAGTTTTTAAGGTCTTAAATTAAGACCAAATGATATTGATTAGCACACAAGGAGTTTTTAATTATCAAAATTAAATTAGAAACTTGTTAAATTTTGATAATTAAGTCTAGTAACCCCTAAAACACTATGTTAGAGTTTAAATTTAGGATTTAACTAATTATTCCTAAATTATCACTAAGGGGCAAAAATTCCGATTTAATGGTGAACAAATTATATTAATCCTAAAATCTAAGTGAACCAATAAGGGATTTTCCTTCTTAAATATGTGAGAACATGAAAAATATAAATTGAATAATTACATATAGGGGAAGGGGGACGAATTTGCTAGTGGATCAAGAAGGAAGAATAATTTAAAAAAAAAAACATAAATCAATTAAGTGGTGTATGGGAGAAGCTTGAACAACTTGGAGAGCAAGTTGTTTGACTTAGTGAGCAAGTTGTCTTGCTTAATGAGCAAGTTGTTGTTAATTAAATAAAATTAGATGAGAACCCATAGAAATTAAATCATAACTTGAAATCTTGAAACTAGATCTTCAAGACAAATACATATTTGGAATCAAGGAATTATGAGCTTCGATTTGACTATTCCCAAAGGTATTTTCGGTTACTTCTTAGATCCATACCTAAGTGTTTTGGGAATTAAAAATCACCATAAATCTAGTCATAAAATTAGGATTTCAAAAGTGAAATTAGATCTTGAATTAAAATTCCAACTTACACCTAACTAAATTAGCATTTGGGAGTAATTTGGAGAAAAAGCAAGAAAATCTAAGAGAGAGAAGGGGGAGAACGAATTGGAGAAGGTGTAGGGCCAAGATTTGTGCTTCTTCTCCAAGCAAAACTCAATGGCCAAGATTAGATTGAATTACTTGGAGGCTACCCAAAGTTTTGCTATAAATAGAGACCTTCCACAACACATTCTCCTCACCAATTCACAAGCCTAGGGCCGAAAATTTAGAGAGGGAGGGAGAGTGTGGAAGAGCTTCAAGAATCAAGAAGCAAGGTTCTACAAGAGGTAAGGGAGTTCTTAGTCCATAGTTCAAGTTCTTAATTTATGAAGTAGAAATGCTAGGAAATGTTATTTTGATCTATAATCTTCCATATACAGTTTTAATTTCATGTTTTTGAGGTTTCCATTGCATTTATTTCGAAAAATTGATGAAGAAGAAGTTATATCAAAATTTTTGGAAGATTAGGATCAAAATAGCGAAGCTCTGGCGAAATCTCCTCAAATAGTGATTTCTAGAGTAAGGGGTAAAAACGTCAGTATTTTATGATGAAGATGATGTTCTAAAATTCTGAGAAAATTCATGGTGAAATTTGACGTCTAGGGCTTTTCAAATCTATAAAGAGTGTATCATTTGAAGCTCTGTGCAAAAAGATAAAAATCTCAGAAGTTAGGCTATGATTTCTGTGCGAAAATCTGGACAGCGTTTTGAAAACTGGAAACTGGGAAAATTCCGTGAAATCTGGGTAAATCCCAGTATTTTTCCTCAAAAGTATACTTCTCAAGGATTCCGGAACATTTTACGGATCCTCATTTTGATTTTTCTACAATTAGTTATGATTTTTCAAAGTTACCGAAAAATCTGCCCAGGAAATGCTGCACTACGTTTTTAAGAAATGTAAGGGCAAAATTGTAATTATGAAGCTACCAAGGGTAGAAGGGTAAATAGAGGTGAAAATATCTCTTAGGATATTATTCTAAGAAATATGGTGATATGTTAGGATATCCGGGAAGTCCAGGATCGGATTCAAAGGTCGGTCATTTGACGACTATGCGGTAAAAGGTACGGACGCGTATTGTAACCTTAACTCTTATGCTTATGGTTTGGTTATATATGATTGTTGTTTTCACATGATAATACTCTGTTTTGAAATTTACTCATGAGAGTTGAATTGTATACGGGTTATAGTCTTGATAACACCGTTGAGTTTTCCTAGCGCTGAGGACACGATGGGCCGTCGTGGCACTAGTTATGTGCAGACTGGGGTAACATACATATTACAGTGGCTGTGTTATTGCCTTACATGTGGATATATGTTTTGAAACTATGATTATGTTGTATATCTGTGATAACTGTCATATACTGTTTACATAAGCATGAGGTTAACCGTTACCTGAGGTCCAATGGACATTGGACCTCAGTCTTAATGAATAGTACAGGAAAGAAACCGGGATAGAGAAGATGCCGGAGGGTAGAGCCGTGAAGAGGCAGCAGTCAAAGGCAAAGGTCGGTAGAAGTTATTAGGACTTAGCTTCTGGCTCGAATTTAACAAAGTTACTTTGAACAGTTTGGTGTCTAAGGCTGGGTTAATCTATGTGGGAAGCCAATCAGTCGCCGTATAAGTCGGTGAGGCCCCATGATAGACCCCTACCTGGCCAATCTGTTTAATTAACTGATGTTAGGTTCCAAGTCTTGGGTTTATCAGAGGATTGTATTTAACCTCTGTAAATTGTATCACATGAATATTCCTTCGGGATATTTAATATATCAGCTTATGTCGGGCATCATCATATGTCTGGGCATTTTTATATCAGATACTCGTTGTTCGGATCTTAGCGCACGCTATCAATTTCCGTAGTACTCTAAGCTGTAGCATCTCAAACTCTGTTGTTTTTCTTAAAACTAAGTGTCGACCGACACGATTTTCGAACCTGGAATTTGGGATGTGACACAATATTTGGCATAACGCAGGGATGTGACTTTTGCTCCAAAATGGTAACCACGTGTGTATTTTTGCTCCAAAAAAAAACACGTGGTGTTAGGCGCTCCTAGGGAAAAAGCTCATGTGTATTTTTGCACCTTAACCCTACTATATTAAATGAATGCCAGCCTTGCATATTGGTTATTTTTGCAATTGTTTAGGTTGTTTCCATATATATATATATATATATATATATATATATATATATTACTGATGAACTGTAAACTTACCATATATTACAACATAAATTGAGCATGGAATTGATGTGATATGACTAAAAAGCACAAAAATAATAGGTAAAAAAATGGATTTGATGTCAAACATACCCTCACAAGTGTTCTCGTGTTTTTGCATATTTTTGTCTACAAAGAGATAGCAAATTGGAAGAGCATCAGGAGAAAGAAAAGAAGAGAAGCTGGGAAAAAAAAAAGCAAAAGTCGGCGCTCAGGGCGCCAACTCTTTGGATGGCTGGTGGAATCTAGCGCCCAAGGCGCCAACTCTCTAGATGGCCGTTGGAATGTGGCGCTCAGGGCGCCAGAAGTATAAGAAAGCTGATTTTTAATTTTTAGAAAGTTTCCAAAATCAAAAAAAGGAAAGAAAATTAAGCATCTTGAGGGGATTTGAAGCCTAATTGGAACTTGAATATAAAAAGGAAAAACTCTAGCATTGAAAACAACTTTTGAGCATTGGAAACAACTTGATGATATTGGAGAAAGAAGATCAAAGCACCATTGTGGAGATCAATCTTCCCCAATCTATGAAGAACAATTTTGATTTTCATCTGTTTTCTTCTTTTGTTAATCTAGCCATGCTTGGCTAGTTTTCTTTTGTAGTTAGGGCAAGGATGAACCCTATGCGAATTTAAAGTATTTGTTTGGATTCTCTATTGATTGTTATTTTCTCGATTGAATGAATTATCTTTGCTTAAAACTTTCTTAAAGACTGATCACCTTTTAGATTGTTCATAGGTTGGTGTATGACAATAGAGATGTTGGTGCATTCAACTAGAATTGTTAATTCATCATAGAGTTGCATGACCTAGACATAGGCTTACGAGTTTATGTGATCTCATAATTCTGGTTTAAAAATCTGATCTTTCCAAACAATACTAACACATTAGGTTGTTTTCAAAGATAACGGACTAAAGTAGCATCAAGACATTGGGACTTAGTCTAACTTTAGAGAATTGATCGTCAATCATGGGAATAATAATCAATTAAGGATTTAATACAAATACTTGGAGGAGCATAGGGAGGTTTTAAGTCCTAGCTGCGTTTTTCTTCTTGATTACTTATCTTTTCTAAACAGTGTTCTTGGAATTCTTGATTTTATTTCTTGTTCTTTATTCAATTCTTTGAAATTCTGTTTGGTTACAACTCATCCCTTATTACTCGATTCATCCAACTAAAGTGAAAATAGCGAATTAGTGATTGGAGTACTATTCCTCGTGGGACGATCTTTTTCTCACTACTTTATTACTTATAACGACCGGTGCACTTGCCGAAGTCGCTATCAATTACGTAATATGTTTGGTTTATATATATATATATATATATATGTTGCTTGTCATGAGTTATATATATAAAATCTTCGTCTACAGCAGTTGTGTCGCCTTACTTCCTCATCTAGAACATCTTCCTGAATCTTTAGGTATTTCTGAGATTTAGTGATCAGATGAATGCCAGAGTAATAGTTAATTTCATATTAAAAGTGTAAATTATACATGACAAATATTTCATATATTGCAGAAAATTATAAACATTCAACAAGAAAACACATTGCAATCAGTATACATAGTACACAACAAATGTATCATCACGACGAAAGCACATACAAGTATTGGGTAAATAGGAATGCAACATTATTATATAAAAACACTAATCGCCAGCCAGTAAAATAAAATGCATGACCCAAACATACAAATCCATCCACGAATCCACAAAATATGAACATACAAGGCATATATAAAAATACAATGAATCGGAGATTAAGTTACCAACCTCAACTTTGCAAATACTTATAAAATTCCCAACATAGAAACCCGGTCTTCCTTCAATATCCTAAAGTAAATCATTATAAATATCAATTTCCTTTTGTTTTATAAGGTATTAAAATAAATACCATTTCTTCATTACTTTAGCACAATACTTATGATTTAACAAATTTTTTTGCTGACTTTGAAAATTCATATTTAATTGCAAAAAAATCGAAATGATGTGCTTCCAAAATCTAGATGTCCCTTGATATGTCTATTTTCATTGAAAAATATTCCAAACAACCATAAAAATCCATATCATTCCTAGTTTAAATAAATTACTTCGCTGACCAATTTGTACTTCCAGAACTTTGGGTTAGTTTGTAAAATGTTTAATTCCTTGTACAGAGCTTTAAAAATTACATATTATATATCAAAAGAAAGATTTGGATGTCTACTTGAAATCTGAAAAATTTCATAATTTTTAGACATCATTCACTTGATAAAAAACTATGTACAAGTCGACTGCCTTCCAAAACGTTAAAACTGGCAATTTTGGCAACTTTTTCAATTTATTCTCCTTGATTCTAAAAATCATTCCAAATCTTATTCCACTAAAGTTTTCGTGTTGAACACCCTGGTAACCTTAAAATCATCAAAATCCTTTTGGTTCCACCAATTCTTATTTAAACCAAAATAATATATAGAAAATGATAAATATCTTCAAAATAACATAAAACAAGTTAAAACCTTCACTTACTTGTCTTAATCCTTTGGACTTTAGCAACTTCTTATTGGTTTTTCCTTCTAAACTTTTAGCCTTCACTCTCAAAATACCATAAGAAAGTGCCTCACACTTGAAGCTCTCTCTCTCTCTCTCTCTCTATATATATATATATATATAAATTATGCGTAACCGAAATGAAGAACAAAGGAAGGCATGCAGATTGTATATTTAATCTATCATGAGTACATGTTGTCAAAAAATATTTCCCTCTAATGAATAAAAAATAAAGAATAGTCTCCACATGCTTATACTCGTGAATGATTAAAGAAAATTGTCGGATGGTTAGACTCCATAGAATACGTAATTGATTAAGAGAGTGAAAGGAAATTATGGTGCAAACGTGTATCATGCTATCCGTTGTCTTGTAATCATAAGGATAATAGTATATAGACATGTGAATAAATCATAAACAAGAAGATAAAGATGTTGAACCAACCATGCAGAATATTAGACGGATAATGCAATCATTTGGGTAAGGGAGTCAATTGAATAGATAGGTTATTTGGATGGTTGTGGAAAAAGGAGAGTGATAATAGATAGACAAGAGAGAAAACATGTAGTCCCACAAAATTGAAATGAAAAGAAGGAATTATATGTATGTTGTTGCCTTGCTCCTCATTTTCTTCACGGTAGATATGATAATTGAGAGATAATGTGAAATAAAGAAAATAAGTGTATGTGGGGCATACAAATACATTAGGAAAATGAGAGTGGATGAGAAATTGAAAAACGGATATTACACCCAAGATTCATCATTGGAAGTACAGAAAGAGCATGCCCCAAGAGCTGAAAGATGACGAGTTTTAAGTAAATGAGAAGTAGGTAGTATACCTTCGACAATCTTCTTTAGAAAAAATAGTATTAATTCTTGGGGAAAGTTTTGAGGTAGCACATCATATTTATCAAAGGCTTAGAATTGCCTCATGTAGACTGTAGTAGACGAGCGATAACCATCACAAACTAAATAATCTCCCAAGGAATTCCCAGTCCATTTAATCATATCAAAAGTTGGAGTTATCGCCATTGGAAAAGAACTGTATAGGATAGAAAGATGACAAGAGGCAGGAATTCCATGTACATTGTGAGCGCAGTATAAGGTCAGAGGCCCTAATATGAGGATAAGCTAAACTCAACAACTACAACAGCTACCATAGCCTAATATTTAAAGCACTTATATTATCACATAAAAAACTTAAATTTAAATTCTGTTGAGTGACTAATATAATCATGCGTCATAGTAGTTGTTAATTTCTAATGTGCAAAATAAATTATAAAATAAATTTAAAACTATATTTCTTATATTGTTTTTTGGTATCCGGTTTGTCTCAAACTCAAGACCTAAAGAATATAGTAGAGCTTTACACCGTTTGACCAAATTTGTGTGAGTTGAAAAATACATCTTTATGGCATTTAATAGGATTCGACATTTCCAATAACTATGCATGAGGCGAAGCCGGGTTCACATTAGGTATACATCTCTTATATGCACCTTATGTGCTCATCCCTCTGATATTTGGGTGAGTACATTCTTTTTTATTTTTATATATTTTATTTATTTAGATTAAATTCTATGTTGCATCCTAAAATATTTTTTGTACCTAATATCTCTTATTAATTAATTTATATTCCTGCATTCAGAAATATTTTTGTCATAACACCAGTATCCTAGAAATTAATTAATTTGCAATACACGGTGCAAAAAATATTTTAAAATGCAGCATATAATTTAACCTAAATAAACAAAATATATAAAAATAAATAAATAAATAAATAAAATGTGCTCACTCCAAAATTAGAAGGATGAGCATATAAGGTGCACATAAGGGTTGCGCACCTAATGTGAAGCCGCCTTCACCCCATGCATAATTATTGGATATGTCCAATTAAATGCCATAAAGATGTATTTTTCAACCAATGCAAATTTGATCTAATAGTGTAAGGCTTCCACTTTAGGTCAACAGTATAATAATAATTTTTTGCTAATCTTAAATATAAACTCCTTTTGTACCATTTACAGTTCTCTCATCAAATTTAGAGTAAAATACTCTAACCTCTCTTTCATATTATCTTAATTGCACTAACATCCTCACTATTTTAAAAATATACACTTAAGTCTAAAATCTTAACACTGTTAAGAACATTATAAAAAAATATTTTTTAATTAATTTTTTATTAAAATAAATTTATTTTCTGATTTACCCTTCATAACACTAATTTTTTTTCCCTCTAAATGGTTATGCATAACTAAAGAGGTTTTTGTTTTCATTTTCCATAATTTTATTTTTTATTTTTCAAATATATTTATTTAATATTTTTAATTGTGTTGGGGAAAATTTTTAATTAATTTACCTGTAATTCTCACCGTCTTGGTTTGAAGCTCAAAATTGACCAAGAAGCTGCCAGTTCCATTGATGGTACATCCCCAAAGTTTAATTAATTTAATTAATGTCGATTCAGAAATTCATTGAAAACTTGATTAATCCTTTAAAAAATATATATATACCATCTGAATGTGTTTAAAAACTTTTTAACAAAAAAATTTTCAAAAATTATAAATTAAAATAATTTACATAATATTTTATTTAAAATTATTTATTTTATACTATGGTAAAATAAGATATATTTTAAATATTTAAAAGATATATAAATAAATAAATTTTAATAAATCATGATGAAAAATAAGATTATAAATTTATGAGTCAATAAAAATGAATAAATTTTCTAATATAATATAAATTTTGAATTTATATCTATTATAATTTTTTGGTTGTACAATTAATAATTATTTTAACAAATATAAATTTTTAAATAATTATTAAATGGGGGTATTTTGGTTAAAACCGAAATTGAAGAGTTAAACTTAATGGTAAACTATCAGTTGAATGGATGGAAATGAAATTTTAAAAATATAAGAGAGGTTTGTATAATATGAATTTTAATTATGATGGAGGTTTACATAGGTTTTCAAAATAGATGGCAGGTTTTTGTAATTTGAGTAAAATAGAAGGGGTGGTGAATGTATTTTACTCTAAAATTTAATAATTTTTTTCTAAGTATGGGTATCTTCATGGGGTAGGTAATCATGGTTAAGGAATTGTATGACACTAAATATGAACACTTCTAAAAGCCAGGATTTAAACCTAGTTTGTCATCTTGTGAGAGCTTTGGTCCTTTTCACTAGACCCAACAACTCACATTAGTAAATTTAATACTCCCTTCTATCCTTTTTAAGATTTAAATCTTCTAATTGATTTAGTCCTTTTTATAAGATCCAGTTTGAGGTTGTCTGAATTAATTGTATTTTTACCAATTTTACCAATAATGAATTATATTCTCTCCCATCATATTCTTGCTATACATTTCTTTCATATGGGTGAGCGAATTAAAATCAAAACAAAACCAGCTAAATTCAGTTTTTATTTCTAGTTTGGTTAATTTGGTTTTTATTTTTAAAATTTTCAGTTTTTGGTGTTCAGTTGGGTTATTAGAAAATAACTTGGCTATTAACAAGCCAAACCGACCAAAATATTTTGGTTAGTTTAGTTTCAGTTCGATCGGTGATAAAAATTAGCTCTATTTAGTTTCTCAGTTCCCACCCCTACTTTTTGTTCTGTTTTACCACTATTTTTCTTCCTTACTTCTTGTAAAAGTTTAGCTCGATTGATGATAGAAAACAGGCTGAGCTTATTGGGCTAACCTGTTTAGGTGCTTTTATCACAAGAGTCATGCTTGAAAAATTACCCCAAAAATTACAAATGAGCTTAAAAGGACAAGCTTTAATGGGCCAAAGCCCAAAAAAGTTGGCTATGTAGAACCAAGGGCTGGCCCATTAGACCCTTTTATTTATATTTCTTTTAGATTATTCATATAATACTATAATTTTAATATTGTTAATGATATTATAAATATTTAGTTTTCATTATCTTTTTCTTTAATTTAACTTTATAAAATGGTTTCATTTATTTGATTTTCCACAATAGTTTATTCATTTAAACTTTAAAAAATAGACTAATTTGGACATTAGATAATGATTTTAACTGGAGATTTTTTAGTTTTAATAACAATATATCTCAATTTAAAGCAAAATAGTAACTAGATTTTAAAACTTGGGAGTGAACTTTATTTGAATTAAAATTAAGATTGCAATTTGCAAACCTCACATCATCAATGATAAATTCATAGGTGTAGATACCTATAAAGATTGTTCCTTTCATAAAAAAAAAAAAATATAAGTCTACTGACATGTGGCTACCAATAACAATTTTCATGTGTGACAGTGTGAGCATATATATGTAAAGTGTTGAAATTTTCAGTATAATAACTTATTCTAACTTTATTTCTTTGTAATTTAAATTTTATAGTATTTATGCTTAGGAAGTTATTGCTTTAACTTTATTTTTTAAAAAGGATATAAAAAAATAGTATTTTTTTAGTTAAATGGTAAAGCACGCAGGCTTAAACAGGACTAAACTTGCAGCCCATTTAGGTAAGTTGAGCCTAAATAGGTAGGCCCATTTAGGCTTGAGCCCATAAAAGGTCAACCCTTATTCCCAACTCTATTTAAAATGTGGGGGTTGAATATAGGAGAGGTAGGATAAGACCCATTTTGCTTAGGACTGAGTCTTTGAAAAGCCTACTCGTATTCCGAACTTTAACCAAAATGTGGAGGCTGAAGATAGGAGAGCTAAGGCAGGACCCATACATCTATACGGTTTTAATGTTTTTTTTAAGGAAAAAAAAAAATTGCACGGACTAGCTTTACGCTATGTTCATTGTCAAAACAATTATTGCTGCAACTAAAGTAGAGTTTCAGACTTCAGATTATTCACCTGAATTTATAATTTAAGTATTTGTACGGCATCACTATTATAATTAAAAGTTATAATAGTGTAAGGTGTTCTAGACTCGAGTTTGAGGTTCATCCAGAAAGTAAGATATGTTTGAAAATTTCCTAAACTCTAGTTGACAAGTAACTGACTCGAGTTTGGTTCTTACAGAGAGGAAAGTCGCGAGTTGGTCTTAAATGAGATTTTGAACACTTGGCTAAACTCGAGTCATTTAGTGGCTGACTCGAGTTTGAAGCTTTTATGAAAAAAAAACTTAAGTTTAAGTTAACAACTTCAAAACTGGAGTTTAGAAATGTAGACTTGAGTATAGAAATCATGTAATAGTTCGAGTATTTTCAAATAGTCCTAAACTCGAGTCTCCAGAAATCTGACTCGAGTTTCAGTGTATATTGAAACTTTGAAAAACTTTTCATTTAAGTACAAACTGGAGTTTAAAAAACAAGTATCAACTCGAGTATCTCTGTATATGCCAAACTCGAGTCTACATAATCCAGACTCGAATTTCCAGTGAAAACTGAAAACATGAAGGCTATTGCATTTTGCAAACTGGAGTTTGTAAAACTGAAATTGGAGTTTGGAAAACTTGATAAAACGTTGAAGCTTCTGTTTGATCTCAAACTCGAGTTTCCAAATCATAGACTCGAGTTTACAAGTCTTTAAACTTTTAGCACATAAACTTTCTTGTAAACTGGAGTTTCTCAGAATCAAAGGTAGAGTTTGGAAACAAGTTGAAATTCGAGTGTCACTGCCTTTGATCTAGACTCGAGTTTATAAACACAGACTCGAGTTTGCAATTCTTGTAAACTTTGATAGCTCTCTGTAACTCTGCAAACTCGAATTTGCCTATACAAACTGGAGTTTGGCCAACATTGTATCTGTCTGTCAAGTCCAAACTCGAGTTTAGCAACCCAAACTCGAGTTTTCCTTAAACAGAAAGTTTTACAACTTTCCAAGGACAAACTTCAAATTGAGTTTACAATTGTCGGTTATCATCAAAACACACAGAGAACTAACAGCCGGTTTAAACAATTTCTTGGATTTTGCATTCTCTCACACTAGCTGTAATGGTAAGATTGTGTGTTCATATTCTACATACAAGTTTATGTAGTGGCATACATGAGAAGTTCTTAAGAAATATTTTCTTGTGAAGCCTTTCCCAAAGGACTATACGCTCTAGGGACTTCATGGTGAGAAACCCCGTATGAGATATGTGGATTATCTTGCTCAAAGTTCACAAGAAGGAGTTGAAGTCATCAAGATGATTCGGTTAATGATGTTGTTCGTAATGTGTTTTGGTTTTCAAGATACGGCTTCACCGAAGAAGTTCAGGGTGCATACCCTATTTTCTTTAGGAATGAAGTAGCTCTGGATTTGTTTAGCCTCATGGATGAAGTAGATCGTCCTTTGAATCAAGGTAGTTGAAAATACTCCAATTGAACTTTTTTTTATCAAATTATATATCATAGCAAGTGCTTGTGTTGGATCACTGATAAAGGAATATCGATGTTGTTGGAATTATTACAAGATGAATTCCCTGACGGGGACATTCCCACAACGTTGTCCAAGACTAAGAAGATTATTAACATATTAGGCTTAAACTACAAAAAAATAATGCATGCCTCACCAATTGTATGCTATAGTAGGGAGATGATACTGACATGGAGACTTGTAAATGATGTCACAGGTATAGGGTAAATGGAGAAGGAAAAAAGCATAAGAAGAAACTAACAAAAACTCTCAGATACTTCCCTTCAAAGCCCCCAATGTGTAATACCCGGATAATTATTATCTGGAAAATATGTTATAATAATAAAAATGTCTATTTATGAAAATTTATGTCTCAACATGCTATAGTATTAAGGAATGAATTATGAAAAATTAAAGGAAATTTATTGTCAAAAACAATATTTAAAGCCATAAAATATCACAAGGAAATTATGGAAAATTCAAAAAGAGATGGAATAATTATGAAAATTTAGAAAAAACATATTATCCATAATTTAGAACAATTTAATAAAATATTTCCTATGAAAATAAAAGAAGGAAAATTTAAAAGGTATTCTAGAAATCAAAATAGAATCTAAAATTATTAATAAATTGCATAAAACTTAGATTATTGGTGTCAATAAAATATTTATGAGGAAATGATGAGTTTTAATTAAGAAAATTATTAGAAAGTATTAAGGGATTTATTAAGTAATTTTAGGGAATTTTATAAGCCTAAATTCATTATGGACCAATAAGGGATTTTCATGGGGATTTAAAAATAATTATAGGTGGTTGAGATAAATGGAAAAAAAAAATAATTATATATATATAAGTGTGGGCCGAAAATTTTGGGGGAAAAAGAGAGAGAAAAAGAAAAAAAAAAAGAGAGAGATAATTACAAATGGATATTTGATTATAATAATAATATAATTAAGACATATGTTGAATTAGGAATAATATAATAATCAGGAGAAGAAATGGACAGGAAAAACGAGAACGGATAGAAATAAAATCCTATATAGAAAACAGTGAACTAGGTTGTTGGAGTCAGAGCATATTACGGACGAGTGAAATTTTATCCCGAGATAGCCGGTCTTCGAATTCATTTCTGTAACCGATAGAGCAATTTGGAGATCCGGATAGGAAGATATTTTGAAGAAATTAAGCAGATAATCAAAAATAGGAGCTTTTAGAAAAGCAGTCCGTTGTGACAATCTGGGATTAAGTAGGGAAAAACCAGAACACATTATCGACCAGTGAATTTTTATCCAGAAGCTAGTACCGGCTAAAATTGTTTCTGAAATCGGACACGAAAACCGAGGATTTTCAGTTGATAACAGAATGTCCCTAACAGGATCAGAAAATCCAGTTAAAATATGACATTTGAAAGAGGAAGTAAAGAGCTTCAGCATGTCATTCTCAGCACTCTGAGATTTTACGGAATTACGCGAACCAGACACCGAACCGGGAATTTATCAGATAAAGCAAGAGGATGATGCAGCTAAGATGAGATCATCAAATTTGTCTTCTAGCAAGAGGGAGAGGACGGTTTTGAGGTGTAGGGCCAAGATGAAGCCACCTCAGAAAAGTGTGATCCAACGGTCAGAATTCGACCAGACAAAGTTCAACGAAATTACGAAAATGCCATCGGGTTTTTCTATAAATACCTCTCCATTCTTCACCATTTTCACACCAAGCTCTCTTGAGCATTTCGAAAATTTGAGAGAGGAAGAAGGAGGAGGAGTCCGGGGAATTTTGCAGCGAAGCTCTGAGTAAGTCTTCGGTCCCTAGTCTTTAGTTCGGTAGTTTTTTCAGTAGTTATAGTAAAAGTGTTAGGATAGTCTTAATTTTTCAAGATAATTTAGATATCATGTTTTTAGAGTAAATATGATAATTATCTTAGAAAAATGTTATAGAAAAGATTATAGCAAAAATTTTGGAAGTAAAAAGTCGGAACAGCGAAGCTCTGGCGAAATTCCGCCAAAAAGGCTAACTAGGGGCAAAATGGTAATTTGTACCTAAAAAATGCCTGTTATGATCTTAGATATTCATACTGGTGATGTTATCCTTATAGGATACCCAGAATCACGAACCGCTGTTTCCGCTGTCACCCCTGTCGAGCCGCTGTCAAACGTACCGTGAATTTGACGAAAGTACCATAAATCGTCAACGGAGGTACGGACGCGTACAGTAACCTTAACACTTATGCTGCTTATATTCATATATGTGAAAGATATGTCATTTATTGAGACTCTGCCGAGAGAGGGCAGTTGTACATACAGCTTTTCACGGGTTATAGTCTTGATAACCTGTTGGGGTTTTCCTAGCGCTGAGGACACGATGGGCCGTCGTGGCACTGGATATGTGCAAACTTGTTGTGATATTTGTTTTGTGTAATTTGGTATTGATATGCTGTTATGTTATTATGAATATCTGTTACCATATACTGTTTATTTGAGCATAAGGTTAACCGTTACCTGAGATCCAATTGGGAAATTGGATCTCAGCTGTAGCTTCAGGTTCGTGAAAACCAAGGGTTGAGGTTCGGGGCAGGTAGCTGGCGTTGGATAGCAGAAGGAGTTTACTTCTGTAGCTCTATTAAATTTGGTTAGACGCTACCCTTTCTGAGCAATGGATGTCTGTATGAGTACAATTACACTGTGGTTATATATCTTTAAATTCAGCTACTCACTTGCTACAATGCTTGACTCTGATTACTATTCTTTTGGAAAAAAAAAAAAAAAAATCTGCCATTTAAAATCTGGGATGTTACACGATGTGTCACTATTGATTGTTTTTATTGCCGGGGATTGGTTACTGTGTCCCTATCATCCACGGAGGACAGGAATATGCATTCTATTCAAAAGTTAACATTATCGCAGCGTTCCATTTAATAGCCATCCATGTGTCACTGTTGATTGTTTTTATTGCCGGGAATGGGGATTGATCACTGCTGCGTCCCTATCATCCACCGTTGACAGTGAAATGCATTCTCTTCAAAAGTCAACATTATAGCAGCGGTCCATTTAATAGCCCCATTTCTTAGGTGTGTACTCTAATTCCGAGATCTGTGGTTCATGTTTAATTTTGTGATGTATGCTAATATTTTCTCCAATATTATATATTCCGATATATGCTGGCAAAAAAAAAAAAAGTATATATATATATATATATATATATATATATATATATATATATATATATATATACGCTGGCAAAAAAAAAAAAAAAAACTCCCATATAAGATTAATCTTCTGAATACAATGACTTGGTCGTTTTTTTGATAAAAGAATGACTTGTTTTTTGACCAGAAAAATAACCACCTGTTCTTACTTATAAGAAATGCTAATATAGCATTTCCGAAATAATTTTTCATACATTTTTCAAGGTCAAAACTTTGTTAGCGCTTTAGATAGTCCTAATGTATGAGTCCACATGGAACTTATTTTGATTTTAAATATAATAGCTCATTCCTTATTATTCACTCATATTTATTTATACCTTTCCCCCAAACTATCTTAAGTCATTGTATATATTAAAGAATTTTTATCAAAAGATAGCTCTAATGCAAATGATCAATTAAAAGAGGTTATTTTAAGAAAAGAAACACAATTTTTTTTAATAAATTACTAACTTAAATAATAATAAATTATTAACTACTAAATTAGGGATGAATGGAGTATTATTTGCTATTTTTATCTCAACTAATTATTTGAAAACATCATGTTGCCAACCCCATCTTGTGGGATAAGGCCATAAGGCTTTGTCATTATTATTGTAATTATTTATAAATAAAATTAATTTTTATATATTTATTATTTTTAATAAATTTTGAACTAATTTTTTGAAGAATATAATTTAGGAAAAATCACACTTAGGTCCCAATTAAGTAAAATAATATATGAAAAGTCTCATAACTTATCAATGACAAGTAAAAATGAAGAGAATATAATTTAGGAAAAATCATACTTATGAGACCTTTCATATATTATTTTGCTTAATTGGGACCTAAGTGTCATTTTTCCTAAATTATATTCTTCAAAAAAGTAGTTCAAAATTGATTAAAAATAATAAATATATAAAAATTAATTTTATTTACAAATAATAACAACAAAACTTTATGGCCTTATCCTACAAGATGGGGTTGGCAAAATGATGTTTTTAAATAATTAGTTGAGATAAAAATAGCAAATGATACTCCATTCATCCCTAATTTAGTAGTTAATAATTTATTATTATTTAAGTTAGTAATTTATTTTAAAAAAATTGTGTTTCTTTTCTTAAAATAACCTCTTTAATTGATCATCATTTGCATTAGAGCTATCTTTTGATAAAAATTCCTTTATACAATGACTTAAGATAGTTTGGGGAAAAGGTATAAATAAATATGAGTGAATAATAAGGAATGAGCTATTATATTTAAAATCGTAAGTTCCATGTGAACTCATACATTAGGACTATCTAAAGCGCCAACAAAGTTTTGACCTTGAAAAATGTATTAAAAATGATTTCAGAAATCCTATATTAGCATTTCTTATAAGTAAGAACAGGTGGTTATTTTTCAGGTCAAAAAACAAGTCATTCTTTTATCCAAAAAACGAACAAGTCATTGTATTATAAAGATTAATCTTATATGGGAGTTTTTTTTTTTCCTAGCATATGTCGGAATATATAATATTGGAGACAATATTAGCATACATCACAAAATTAAACATGAACCACAGATCTCGGAATTAGAGTACACACCTAAGAAATGGGGCTATTAAATGGACCGCTGCTATAATGTTAACTTTTGAAGAGAATACATATCACTGTCAACGGTGGATGATAGAGACACAGTAACCAATCCCCGGTAATAAAAACAATCAATAGTGACACATCGGTGGCTTTGAAGGGAAGTATCTTAGAGTTTTTGTTAGTTGCTTCTTATGCTTTTTTCCTTCTCCATTTACCCTATACCTCTAAGTGTGACATCGTTTACAAGTCTCCATGTCAGTATCATCTCCCTACTATAGCATACAATTGGTGAGCATGCATCATTTTTTTGTAGTTTAAGCCTAATATGTTAATAATCTTCTTAGCCTTGGACAACGTTGTGGGAATGTCCCCGTCAGGGAATTCATCTTGTAATAATTCCAACAACATCGATATTCCTTTATTAGTGATCCAACACAAGCACTTGCTATAATATATAATTTGATTAAAAAAAAAGGTTCAATTGGAGTATTTTCAACTACCTTGATTCAAAGGATGATCTACTTCATCCATGAGGCTAAACAAATCTAGAGCTACTTCATTCCTAAAGAAAATAGGGTATGCACCCTGAACTTCTTCGGTGAAGCCGTATCTTGAAAACCAAAACACATTACGAACAACATCATTAACCGGATCATCTTGATGACTTCAACTCCTTCTTGTGAACTTTGAGCAAGATAATCGACATATCTCATACGGGGTTTCTCACCATGAACTCCCTAGAGCGTATAGTCCTTTGGGAAAGGCTTCACAAGAAAATATTTCTTAAGAACTTCTCATGTATGCCACTACTTAAACTTGTGTGTAGAATATGAACACACAATCTTACCATTACAGCTAGTGTGAGAGAATGCAAAATCCAAGAAATTGTTTAAACCGGTCAAATATGCTAAAGAATTGCATGGCAACTTGATCCATGATTTATCCATAGCTAGTAAACAAAGTTACAAAGAAGATGAGTGAAGAGAGAATTTTGAGTTTTCTGAATGACATGAACTGGGATGCTTAAGTTCAATTTTTGAAACATTCAACAATTTATAGCAGTTCAAAAACCGCAACCATAACCGCTACAAACTTCATAACTTTTAGCAGTTAGAGGAAAACCGCTACAAATTAATGACCTTTGACAGCAAACTTGAAATTCAAAATGACAATTTGTAGCGGTTTATCTACTAAAACCGCTACAAAATTGACACTACTACAAGCTATAGATTTTACTTCCTTAAAACTTGTCCCTTTTAAAAAAAGGGAAGTAAAATAAAGGTGGTGGTATTTTTTGTAATTCTGTTGAGGCTTTTGGTGTTTCAATTTTAAATTTGGTGTCACAATTTAGAATTGAAACGCTAAAAATAGTCTTTCCGCATTCCTAATTTAAAATTAGAACACTTAAAGTGAGCTTAAAATCCATTTTAGGCATCCTAATTTTAAATCACGATGCCCTAAGTCAAACTTTATGAGTCCTAATTATAATTGGGATGTCTAAAGTGTACCATATATTCCCAACTTGTTTGCTTAAAGACAACTCATACCATATATTCCCAACAACTCATTCGCTTCTCTTTGATCTCTCCCACCTCGTTCAACACTCTTCAAGCTCTTTTTGCAACTTGTGCCTAAAGACTCCACCCTCTTCCTCACCAATGCTATCACTGATTTGTCACTGGCACTTTTGCCAAGACCATCACGTCGACATTCGCCAAATGGTGAGATACATGGCTACATCGTTCACTAGATCTAACTAGGGTTGCATTGTCAAATCAGGTGATGACGAGACAACAACGAGGGCAAGGAGACCGAGCAATAAGGCACCGGACTCTGCACTTGGGAACAAGACATCACCGTCAATTTCATCCAAAACAATGCTAGTAAGTGTTCATTATTCCAAGCAATTTGGGTTCGCTGATTTTCCAGATTTTGAGAGGCTTTAAGCTCTTATTAATTTTTTAGATCTAAGAGGGTTAAATACCAATTTTTGAAGATTTGGAAGTCTCCCTAATGGTGGCGCCGAGGGCTAACCTCTCGATTGTAGACATAAAAATGAACACCAATTTTTACAAATCTAGACATCTCCTTGATGGCTTTGACGGTGGTTGAGATCTGGAAGTTCCCCCCCCCCCCCAAACCACTCTTATGTTCAACCTTTTTTTTAAGAAAAAACTTCGACTGTTGTTAAGATCCAAAAGTTTTTACTTTTGTAGATCTTATATTATTTTTGTTTTGATTATATCATTTTGTATATATGGGTTGATTCCTACCTTATTGATAGTTTTAAGTTTAATTTGCCTTATTGCATTTTGATTAGTAAGTATATTGAATGTTGATGTGTTCTTCTTCCACACACAGGCCTCCTGATTTTTCTTCCATGGCCAACCCTCAAACCTAAAGTTTGGTTTTTTTTTTTTAAAAAAAAAAAGCAATACGGCATCCCAAATTTTATTTAGGACGCTATAAGTCTTGAATTACTACATATATTACATAGGCGTCCTCCAAAAAAGGGACGTAGAGCATGAAAGCAGAGTAAATCACCAAGAAGGGGGTGAATTGGGGATTTTAAAAATTCTTTTCTAAGTGCTCTGAAACTTGAACGCTAAAACAAAATAGAACAGAGAAGAGAAGAATAAGCAAGACATAGCAAGATTTATACTAGTTTGGTCTAACTCCTTGACCTACGTCTAGTGCCCAGACACTGAGTTTTCACTATCACTTTCGATTAGTTACACACTCTGTACTCGAAGTTATCCTCTCACTTGGATACACTCCTCCTTACAACTTGTACACTGATATTCCTAGTTTCCAAGTCCAACGATGTAATACCCGGATAATTACTATCTGGACTATTATGTTACCATAATAGAAATATCCATTTATGGTGATTATGGTATCAAAATAGAGTATAATTAGTCTATTTTCAAAGGGAAGTACTAAAAAAAAATTATGGAAAATTCAAGAAAGCATGGAATAATTATTAAAAATTTAGGAAATATATTATTCTTAATTTAGACAATTTAATAAAATATTTCCTATGAAAATAAAAAGAAGGAAAATTAAAAAGTATTTTAGAATCAAAAATTGATTCTATGACTTTTAATATTTTGCATAGGGCTTAAATCATTAATGTTAATAAAATTGTTGTGAGAAAATAATTAATTCTAATTAAGAAAATTATTAGGAATTATTAAAGGATTAATTAAGTAATTTTTAGGAATTTTATAAGATTAGAGAAATTTAGGAAACATAAAAAATAAAATAAATATAGATAATAATTATTAAGGACTGAAATTTTTTGGCTAATTAAATAAATAATAATGGTTAAGATATAGTCTTAAAAAGTAAAGATCAATGGTTTAGGATTTTTTTCAAGAATTTATGAAAGCCTAAATCCAAGTAATTAGTTATGGACCAATAGGAAAATTTTGTGGAAAATGAATATAGGATAAATATAATATATATGGTTAAGGAAAAAAAATATATGTATATATGGTGTGGGCCGAAATTTTAGGGGAGATAAGGATGAAGAAGATATTTGAATATCATAGTAATATAGGTTTAAGCATATGTTAAATAAGTAATAATATAATAATAATTAAAAGTGGACAGGATAAACGAGAACGGATGGAAATAAAATCCTACATAGAAAATCGTGAACTAGGTTTCTAAAGTCAGGGTATATTGTGAACGAGGGAATTTTTATCTCGAGATGCCCGGTCTCCGAAGTCATTTCTGTAACCGACGGAGTGATTTGGAGATCCAAATAAGAAGATATTTTGTATAATTAAAACAGATAGCCAAAAGGAGAGCCGATAGAAAATAATTCCATTGTGGGAATCTGGGGATAAGTGGGGAAAAACCAGAGTATAAGGTTAATCGGTGAATTTTTGTCTCGAAGTTGGTACCGGACAACGTTATTTCTGTAGCCGGGCACGAATACCGAGGATTTTCAGCTGATAACGGAATGTCCTCAGCGGGGTCAAAAACTGAGTTAAATTAGATAATTTGAAAGAGGAAGAAAAGATCTTCAGAGTGTTGTTCCCGGAATTTGAGGTTTCTACGAAATCTCGTGATCGGGGCACCGAACCGGGAATTCATCAGATAAAGTAAGAGGATAAGGCTTGATGATGCAGATAGGATGAGGTCAGCTATTTTGTCTTCTTTTGGAGGGGGAGGTTGGCCAAAGAGAAGGAAAGGCCAAGATCATGCCACCTCAGAAAAAGTGCGATCCGACGGTCCAGATTTCGTCTGACAAGGCATGAATAGTAACCAAATTTTCCCTATAAATACCCCTTGCTCCTTTCATAACTTCCACACCAAATCCACTTGAGATTTTCAAAATTTGAGAGAGGAGGAAGAAGGAGGAGTCCTGAGAAAAATCCTAGTGAAGCTTTGAGTAAGTTTTCGGTCCCTAGTCTTTAGTTAGGTAGTTCTTTCAGTAGTTATAGTAGAAATGCTAGAGTAGTCTTTAATTTTTCAAGTTAGTTTAAATATCATGTTTTAGGAATAAATGTGATATTTATCTTAGAAATATGTTAGAGGAAAGATTATAGCAAAAATTTTGAAAGCGTAAAGTCAAAACAGCGAAGCCCTGGCAAAATTCCGCCAAAAAGTCAAACTAGGGGCAAAATGGTAATTTGTACCTAAAATGCCTGTTATGGTCTTAAATATTCATACTGGTGATATTATCCTTATAGGATACCCAGAATCATGAACCGCTGTTTCCGCTGTCACCGCTGTCAAATCACCGTCGTACCACCATCAAACGTACCACAACGCTACTGAAGTGCCTGAAATCGTCAACGGAGGTACGGACACGTATTGTAACCTTAACACTTATGCTACTCATATTCATATATATGGTAGACATGTTTATATACTGAAACTCTGTCGTGGGTTGTCAGTCATACATACAGCTTGTTACGGGTTATAGTCTTGATAACGCCGTTGGGTTTTCCTAGCGCTGAGGACACGATGGGAGATCATGGCACTGGTTTATGTGCAGACATAGTGTGGGGCTTTACATATTGTTGTATGCTTATGTTCTGTCCATTGTTGATCATGCATCTGCTGTGTGCTTATGTATTGATGTGCTGTTATGTTGTTATGACTATTTGTTGCCTATATATGACTTATTTGAGCATAAGGTTAATCGTTACCTAAGATCCAATAGGGAATTGGATCTCAGCTGTAGCTTCAGGTTCAGGAGGATCCAGGGGGGAGGAGAGCGGCAAGTAGCCGATGTAGGCGGATTGGAAGAGCTTATATGTTTTAGTTTTTGAACTATTTAGATATTGTCTTTTTGGAATTAACAGACAACTGTATATGGATGATTACACTATGGTTATGTACTTCTAAATATTCAGTTACTCGTTTAACCAAAATGCTCGACTCTGATCAAGGTTCATTTTAAAAGAATTTTTTTTTTTTGGCATTTTCAATTGGGATGTTACAAACGACTTGTGATTCTTACAATAAATGATTTCAATAAATGAAACTCTCTCTAAGAGTAGATATAGATAATCACTAAAGTACAAATGTATCAAAAGATACTTTACAGTAGAAAACTGAAATAGTAGTTAGAAACTTGAATGATTTTCATTTTCTGCAGATTGGTTATTGAGAAGACTTAAATGCAACTCCTTATATATGAAGAGAGCATTTAATGACCGTATGATAGTCAACCACAATTATGAAAATAAGCAATACGACATTCAGCATACTTCACACACAGTCACAATATGCACACATCGTTGACTACCAAACACATCACACAACTAATGTAACACCCTCAGTTTCCATGTAAATTAATTATTGGAATATAAAGATTTCTCGCCAAGAAGTAGTCGGCGATATATTATTTCTTTCCTGACAAGATAAATTAAGTATATTGGGAAAAAAAGGTGGAATTATTTGAGACGTGTTTAATAAATTTGGTCATAGATGATTTGAGATAAGTAATGTAAAAAAGATAAAAATATGGTCATATTTCTTATAGCTTTCATTCAATAAATGGAGGGGAAATTTGTAATACCCGGATAACTATTATCTGGAATATTATGTCACAATAATGAAAATGCCCATTTATGAAAATTTTGGTCTCAACATGTTATGTGACTAGTATATGTTCAAAGGAAAACATTAAGAAAATTAAAGGAAATTTAATATCGGGAATGTGAAAAATGTGTCTTAAGGCCATAAAACATCCTGAGAAGAATTAGGAAAAATTCTAAAAGGCATGGAATAATTATTAAAAATTTAGAAAGCATATTATTCTTAATTTAGACAATTTAATAAATTATTTCTTATGGAAATAAAAAGAAGGAAAATTAAAAAGTATTCTGAGACTAAAATTTTATTCTATGATTTTTGATATTTTGCATGGAGCTCAAATTATTAATGTCAATAAAATTGTTGTGAGAAAATGAATAATTTTAATTAAGAAAATTATTAAAGATTAGTAAGGGATTAATTAAGTAATTTTTGGGAATTTTATAAGGTCATGGGAATTTAAGAAATGTGAAAAATAAAATAAATATAAATAAGTAATATTAAGGGCCGAAATTTTTGGCCTAATTAAATAAATAATAAAGGTTAGGATGTAATCTTGAAAAACCAAGATCAAAGGCTTAGGATTATTCAAGAAATTATAGAAGCCTAAATCTATGTAATTATTATTGGACCAATAGGAAAATTTGGGAAAAATAAATGCAAGATAAATAGGACATGCGGTAATTAAATAATATTATATTATTAAAAAGTGAACAGGATAAGTGACCACGGATAGAAATAAAATCCTATCTAGGAAACTGTGAACTAGGTTACTAGGGTTAGAGTATATTATGAACAAGTGAATTTTTATCTCGGAGTAGATTGTCTCCGAAGTCATTTCTGTAACCGACGGAGTGTTTTGGAGATCAGGCTAAGAGGATATTTTGCAGAATTAGAACAGATAATAGAAATGAGAACCGATAGAAAATAATTCATAAACTAGAATCTAAGGATAAGTTGAGGAAAACCAGAGTATATTATTGATCAGTGGATTTTTATCCCGAAGTTGGCGCCGGCCAACGTTATTTCTGTACCCGATAGCGATTACCGAGGATTTTCGGCAGGTAACGGAATGTCCTTAATGAGAGTATAAGATTAGGAAAACCCAGTATTCTCAAAGAGTAAGAAAAGACTTTCAGCGTGTTGTTCCTGGAATTTTAAGTGTTTACAGAATTTCGCAATCAGGACACCGAACCAGGAATTTTATCTGATAAAGTAAGGATGAAGTCATGAACATGAGGTCATCAATTTTGTCTTCTTTTGGGGGGAGAAGGTCGACTTATAAGTGGAGGGCCAAGATTAAGCCACTTCAAAAAAATGCGATCCGACGGTCAGAATTCAATAAACTAGAATCTAAGGATAAGTTGAGGAAAACCAGAGTATATTATTGATCAGTGGATTTTTATCCCGAAGTTGGTGCCGGCCAACGTTATTTCTGTACCCGATAACGATTACCGAGGATTTTCGGCAGGTAACGGAATGTCCTTAATGAGAGTATAAGATTAGGAAAACCCAGTATTCTCAAAGAGTAAGAAAAGACTTTCAGCATGTTGTTCCCGGAATTTTAAGTGTTTACAGAATTTCGCAATCAGGACATCGATTTATCTGATAAAGTAAGGATGAAGTCATGAACATGAGGTCATCAATTTTGTCTTCTTTTGGGGGGAGAAGGTCGGCTTATAGGTGGAGGGCCAAGATCAAGCCACTTCAAAAAAATGCGATCCGACGGTCAGAATTCAATAAGACAAAGTTCAATAAAATTACAAAAATGTCATTGGGTTTTTCTATAAATAGCCACCATTTCATTTGGAATTCTCACACCAAATCCTCTTGAGAATTTCGAAACTTGGGAGAGGAAGGAAGAAGGAGGAGTTCGGAGAAATTTATAACGAAGCTCTGAGTAAGTTCTTCAGTCCTTAGTCTTTAGTTTAAGTAGTTATTTCGGTAGTTATAATAGGATTGCTGGAGTAGTCTCTAAATTTCAAGTTAGCTTAGGTATCATGTTTTAGGAATAAATATGATAATTATCTTAGAAATATGTTAGAGGAAAGGTTATAGCAAAATTCTGAGAGATTAAAGTCAGCATAGCGAAGCTCTGGCAAAATTCCACTAAGAGATCAAACTAGGGGCAAAATGGTAATTTGTACCTAAAATGCCTGTTATGATCTTAAATATTCATATCGGTGATATTATCCCTATAGGATACCCGAAATCACGAACTGCTGTTTCCGCTGTCACCGCTGTCGTGCCGCTGTCAAACGTGCCGTAATTTGACGAAAGTGCCAGAAAAACTGTCAACGGAGGTACGGACGCGTATTGTAACCTTAACACTTATGCTGCTCATATACTTATATGTGGTAGACATGTTTATATACTGAAACTCTGTCTAGGGTTGTCAGTCATACATACAGCTTTAAACGGGTTATAGTCTTGATAACGCCGTAGGGTTTTCTTAGCGCTGAGGACACGATGGGAGGTCGTGGCACTGGTTATGTGCATACATGTTGTGGGACTTTACATATTGCTTTGTGCTTATGTTCTGTCCATTGTTGATCATGCATCTGCTGTGTGCTTATGTATTGATATGTTGTTATGTTGTTATTAATATCAGTTGCCTATATATGATTTATTTGAGCATAAGGTTAATCGTTACCTAAGATCCAAATGGGAATTGGATCTCAGCTGTAGCCTCAGGTTCAGGAGGATCAAGGGTGGAGGATAGGGGCAAACAGCTGGCATAGGAAGGCAGGAAGAGTTTTATGTTGTAGTTTTGTAACTATCTGGATATTGCTTTTTGGAAACAATAGATGTCTGTATAAGAATGATTATGTAATACCTGGAAAATAAAAATATTTATCTTAAATATTATATTTCCAGAGATAATACCTATTTCAAATAGGCGAATATGGGGTCTCAAATTTTTGTATTGTATTTATTTTTGTTTATAGGAAATTTTTCTTAGAATTTAGGATTATAAAAATTAATTTAGCTTGTTGGTATAAAAACCAATATTTTAGGGATTAAATTAGGACTTAACTCATTTATTCCTAATTTAACTCCATGAGACAAAATCTCTCTAAGTAAGAATAAATAAATTATACAATGATATTAACCCTAAATCCTAAAGTCTAAATGGACCAATAAGGGGATTGTCTTCTTGAGCATGTGAGAACAATTAAGATAAAATTTCATAAATAAAATTAAGGGAGGGGGGACGAAATTTTTAAGGGAAATGGAAGGAAAGATAATAAATCAATTAAAGAAGTGTGTAGGAGAAGACAACTTGGGGAGCAAGTTGATTTTCTTAGGGAGCAAGTAATTGCTTAATTAGAAGAAATTAGGAGAAAACCTATAGAAATTAAATCATAACTTGTGATATTGAAGTTAAATGCCCAAGATAAATACATATTTAGAATCAGGGAATTATGAGCTTCAACTTGGCTATTCCCAAAGATATTTTCGGTTACTTTTAAGATTCATACTTAAACATTTTGGGAATTAAAAATCACCATAAATCTAATCATAAAATTAGGATTCCAAAAGTGGAATTAGATTTTGAATTTAAACACCAACTTACACCTAACTAAATTAGGATTTGGGATTTATTAAGTTAATTTAATAAGGGAAAGGCTTTTCTTGGGGACAAAGCAAGAAAATTCTAGAAGGAAAAGGGGTGAAAATTTTGGCCAAGAGGGAATTAAGGGGCAAGATCATTACTTTCTCTCCAAGTAATGATCCAAGAGCCAAGATCAAGCAAAAGTTGCAAGATGTTTAACCTCCATTTGCCTATAAATAGAAGGCCTTAGTTAGCACATCCTCCACACCAATTTCCCTTGCCTTTGCCGAAATATAGGGAGGAAGAGAGAGTGAGTAGCTGCTGGAGAAAGGGAGGCAAGAAGTCTTCAAGAGGTAAGGAAGTTCTTAGCTTCCAAGTTTAAGTTCTTAGTTTATGAAGTAGAAATGCTAGGAATGTTATTTTGATCATCAAACTTCCAATTCCAGTTTTATTTTCATGTTTTTATGGTTTTCAATAGCTTTATTTCGAAAATTTGATGAAGAAGAAGTTATAGCAAAATTTTTGGAAGATTATGATCAAAATAGCGAAGCTCTGGCAAAATTTCAGCAAATAAGAACTTCTGGAGTGAGTAGTAAAAATGCTAGTATCTTATGATGAAGATGATGTTCTAAAATTCTGGGAAAATTCATGATGAAAGTACACATTTAGGGCTTTCCAAATATATAAAGAGTGTGTCAATTGAAGTTCTGTGCAAAAAGATAAAAATCCCAGAAGTTAAGCTATAATTTCTGAACGAAATTCTGGGCAGAAGTTTGAATTCTGGAAACTGGAAATTATCCATGAGTTCTGGATAAGTTCCAGTATTTTTCCTTGAAATTAGACATCTCAAGGATTCCGGGAAATTTTACGGATCCTCTTTTCGATTTTTCTAGAATTAGTTATGATTTTTCAAAGTTAGACGAAATTCTGCCCAGAAATTCTGCATCAGCGTTTTTTTCCGAAAATTATGTGGAAATAAATGAAAACAAATCCTTCAAGGGTAAAAATGTCAAGTATGACCAAGATGTCTCTTGAAATATTGCTTGAGAAGTAATTGGGACAATATCACCCTTTTAGGATAGACTGTGCACGCATACCGTCAACAAACGTACCCAACGACCCGTTAAACTCATGTACGGACGCGTATTGTAACATTAACGTTTATGCTTATGGTTTGATTATATATGATAGTTGCTTTCACATGATGATACTCTGTTTTGAAAATTTGCTCATGAATGTCAAATTGTATACGGGTTATAGTCTTGATAACACCGTTGAGTTTTCCTAGCGCTGAGGACACGATGGGCCGTCGTGGCACTGGTTATGTGCAGACTGGGATAACATACATATTGCAGTGGCTGTGTTATGTTATTGCCTTACATGTGAATATTTGTTTGAAACTGTGATTATGTTGTATATCTGTGATAACTGTCATATACTGTTTACATAAGCATGAGGTTAACCGTTACCTGAGGTTCAATGGGAATTGAACCTCAGCCTCTGCCATAGCTTCAGGATCCCGAGAAGTGATCGAGGACAAGGGTAAGAAGCCGGTATGAGGACCCTGCGGAGGCATCACCTTTTTGGGTTACTTATGTTAGAAGTAGTAGACTTGGATGACTGTATTAGTTAACATTCAATTAGATATATTACATACAATGTTATTCAGTTACTCTTCGTTTATGTAAAATATTTTTAACTCTCAGCTCCAGAAACGTTTATGAAAAACGGGATGTTACAAAGTACACTATGGTTATGTACTTTTAAAGATTAAGTCACTCGTTTGCTATAATGCTCGACTCTGATCACTGGTTTTTTTTTAAAAAAAAAAAAATCCGTTGTTTTCAAATGGGATGTTACAAAATTTATGATGAAAAATTAAGTGGAGTGCCAATATAAGTCTAAATTGTCTTTGAAAGGAGGATAAAGGATGAGACTTAATTAATTAAAAAAGAAAGTGGTGCACATCAAACAAGGCCTGGAAGAGCATATATCTATCATTTGATGTGAGAAAGAATAGATGAAGGAAAATAAAAATTAAAAAAAAAATATATATATATATATATATATATATATATATATATATATATATATATATATATATATACAAGCCCATGATAGTTGGAAAAAAGGGGGATATTGTTTTTTTTTCATTAATTGTCTACTCCTCCATTTCCCCCCTAAAACCGCTGGACACGTGAAGAAGAAGAAGAAGAAGGAAATCGATGGACACCATGATGTGACAAATCATACCAAATGGAAGATCAAATTGTGAATGGGAAATAGGTCCTCTTGCTTTCCCAAGGAGCTAGGGCGTAAGGTAGAAGTGAGAAGGGAAGGAATAGAAAAGTAAATAAATAAATAAATAAAACAGTGGATTGATTGCCCAATATAAGGAAAGAATTTCGTCCAGCCCCTTGAACACTATGATCCAATTTGTTTTTGGAACATCTAATATCTTAGAAGTGATTAAATGATTATTTGTATAAGAGAAAGCTTGAATCATATTTTTAGAGCCAAGGATAAAATGTTTCAGAAATGTTGAAGAAAGGATTTGGAGTTTTGAAGAATAAAGAAGGACATATTTTGAGTTATCAAATAAATGTCTTTAAGAACGAATTATTCATATATATATTTTATGATTATTTTAGGGTCATTTTGACTATCACGTACCCGAGAAAAATTATACTGATAATTTTGGGTCAACTACCAGGTAGTAACCTTAATCCTCATGTGTTCTATGTTACTTTGTATGTTTGTATTTTCTATGATTGTGGACCTGTGCCTCTTGAAAAAGGGACAAGCGTTTGTGTGCATTCAGTGTGATCTGGGTTCAGAGCCCGACTACTGTGTTTTTCCTAGCGCTATGGATTCGGGGCTTGCTTTGTTGAACAGTCCTGCATTTGTTTCTAGGACATGTAGTCCTTGTGTAGTTAACACGGTATGCTTAATATGTTGTATGTGTTACTGTGCGTTTGTTACTGAATGATGTTATTTGGTGTTTTTCCTAATTATGGTTACATACATACACTGCATTATACATTACATATGAGATTAACGGTTACTCTGGGATCCAGTCATGAATCCTAGATTTTTGTAGAGCCTTTAGAAGTTCTTTAAGGGCAGACTCTGGTGAAAAGGGTAATAATGCTGGGCAGGAGTAGATGGAGTTGATGGGTGTAATGAAAGACTATCTATTTTGATTTTGTTTATATTTTGGATGACTGTATATTCTTTTGGCCTTTCTAGCACCAGTGGATTATTGTATACCTAACCCTTCAGGGATTATATTTTTTTTACTCACCTTTAATCTTACTAGTATTGTCTGATATCCGACCGGGAAATGCTCTGCCACAATATAACTCTGATGCATGATAATATGGTAATTATAAAATATTTGGTAATCATAAAAAGGGAATCTCACTATCCGCCACCCGAAAGGGCAAGGCCGGTAGGCGGTGTTACAACTAATCCCGGAACATGCAGTCACATGCACATAGCGTTGACTGTAGACCACACAATAAGTTTAAGATCTATAGCGTTGGGAAAAACAACAACTGGGCTTGAATTCAAAAGCAATTGAATGCAATAAACACATTAACAAGACACAGATTCACAATCATGGTATGAACATGCATACATAGACATATAGAGTATGTGAGTTACTACCGGATTGATTTTTAGTCCAATAGTTAATTTTTGTCTCCTTAGCGCTTTCGGCGATGACACTTACTATAAATAATACTCATGACTTAGAAAAACTCTCCATAATTCAAACAATACTTGAGTTAAATATTATTTGGTCCAAATTTTGACTAAAAGTCTTTTATTGATTGCGAAAAAGCCAAAATAATTAACTTTGACCTTTTTTATTCCCATTTTTAGATTTCCTTCTAAAAATTCCAGAATTTCACCAAACTTTGAAAATTCATAACTAATTATTAAAATGTCCCTTTCTAAGTCTATTTTTAAATAAATATCACCATTAGCTACAAAAATTTGTACAATTCCAGATTCACTTAAATGTCCTTACTGTCCAAATTTAAGTTCCAAAATTAAGTGTCAATTTCAAAAATTCATATATTTTAGTATACAACTCTAAAAATCATGAATTATGTAATACCCCAATTTTCATAATACATGTAAATATTGAATTTTGATAAATGACACCTATTACAATAGGTGAATTTGTGGTCTCAAAACTAGTAAAATAATTACCTTATCTTTTAAAGTGATTTCTCATGAAATTAGAGTAAATAAAGAGCTAAAAATCCCTAAGTGAATTTGTGGGTCATAAAATACCCTGAGAATGTTATGATAAATTCTAAGAGGCAACTAAATGTTTATTAAAAAAAAAGTTAAAGTTTTAATTGATTTATTATTATTTTTAGGAATTACACCATTTTAACAACTTAAAATCATTAAAGGAGGATAGAATTAATTAGAGGAAAGTAGTAGCAATTATTGAGCAATTGAAATTGCAATAATTGAGGTACTTTATTAATTTTTGAAATTAGTTAATGATTAAGTTTCTAAGGTCATAAATTAAGGGCCAAATGATATTTAAAAGATAAGATTAGCATACAAGGAGTTGCTAATTAGCAAAAGTGAATTAGAAACCTTGTCAATTTTGGTAGTTAAGCCTAGTAACCCCTAAAACATGATGTTAGAAATTAAAATTGGGATTTAAAATAAATATTCCTAATTTATTTCTATGGGATGAAAATTCTTGTTTAAAGGTAAATAAATGGAAGAATTAAATTATATTAACCATGAATCCAAAATCTAAGTAGACCAATGGGAGAATTACCTTCTTTAGTCATGTGAGAACATTAAAAATATAATTGCATAACTAAATTAGGATTTGGGAGAAATTAAGGCAACTTGGGAAAGAAGTAGACTAACTTGGGGACAAAGCAAAAACTTGTGAGGGAAGGGGGGAGTGAAGGACGGTCAAGGAGGGGGAAGGGACAAGATTTATTATCTCCTCCCCAAGTAATGAATGAATGGCAAAGATTAAAGGAGAGTTGCTTGATGTTTAACTCTCCTTGCCTATAAATAGAAGCTTTCCCTTCACCATTTCCCCACCAATCCACCAAGGCTTAGGCCAAAATTTGAGAGAGGTTAGGAGTGTGAGGAAGAGCTCCAAGAACAGTAGCAAGGTTCTACAAGAGGTAAGAAAGCTTTTAGTTTCATAGTTCAAGTTCTTAAGTTATGAAGTAGAAAAGCTAGAAATGTTGTTTTGATCATCAAACTTCCAATTCCAGTTTTAATATCATGTTCTTATGGTTTCCAATGTATTTATTTCGAAAAAATTATGAGGAAAGAGTATGGCAAAAATTTCCGGAAGATTATGATCAAAATAGCGAAGCTCTGGCAAAATTTCAGCAATTAGTGTTTTCTGGAGTCGAGGGTAAAAACGTCAGTATCTTATGAAGAAGATGATGTTCAAAAAGTATGAGAAAATTCATGGTGAAAGTAGACATCTAGGGCTTTTCAAATATATAAAGAGTGTGTCATTTGAAGCTCTTTGAAAAAAAATAAAAATCTCAGAAGTTAGGCAATGTTTTCTGTACGAAATTCTGGGCAGTGTTGGGAAACGTGGAAACTGGGAATGATATGGTTGGAACGAGTTGAAGCCATTATTTTTACTTACAAATAGACTTGTTAAGGGAAATTTTGGCTTTGGTTTCACCTCAAAATTATTTTTCTAGAATTAGTTATGATTTTTCAAAGTTACCAAAAAATCTGCCCAGAAAATACTGCACTACGTTTTTGAAGAAATATAAGGGTAAAATTGTAATAATAAAGCCATCAAGGGTAGAATGGTAAATAGAGGTGGAAATATCTCTTGGGATGTTATTCTAAGTGATATGGTTATATATTGGGATATCCGGGAAGTCCAAAGCCGAAATCAAAGGTCGGATGTTTGACGACTATGCGGTAAAAGGTACGGACGCGTACTGTAACATTAACGCTTATGCTTATGGTTTGGTTATATATGATTGTTGTTTTCACATGATAATACTCTGTTTTGAAATTTGCTCATGAGAGTTGAATTGTATACGGGTTATAGTCTTGATAACACCGTTGAGTTTTCCTAGCGCTGAGGACACGATGAGCCGTCGTGGCACTGGTTATGTGCAGACTGGGATAACATACATATTGCAATGGTTGTGTTATGTTATTGCCTTACATGTGGATATTTGTTTGAAACTGTGATTATGTTGTATATCTGTGATAACTGTCATATACTGTTTACATAAGCATGAGGTTAACTGTTACCTGAGGTCCAATGGACATTGGACCTCAGTCTTAATAAATAGTACAGGAAAGAAACCGGGATGGAGAAGGCGACAGTAGATAGAGCCGTGAAGAGGCAGCGGTTAAAGGCAAAGGTCGGTAGAAGTTATTAGGACTTAGCTTCTGGCTTGAGTTTAACAAAGTTACTTTGAACAGTTTGGTGTCTAAGGCTGGGTTCATCTATGTGGGAAGCCAATCAGTCGCCGTATAAGTCGGTGAGGCCCCCATGATAGACCCCTACCTGGCCAATCTATTTAATTAACTGATGTTAGGTTCCAAGTCATGGGTTTAGTTTAAAACTTTCTTTATCAGAGGATTGTATTTAACCTCTGTAAATTGTATCACATGAATATTCCTTCGGGATATTTAATATATCAGCTTATGTCAGGCATCATCATATGTCTGGGCATTTTTATCAGATACTCGTTGTCCGGATCTTAGCACACGCTATCAATTTCCGCAATACTCTAAGCTGTAGCATCTCAAACTCTGTTGTTTTTCTTAAAATTAAGTGTCGACCGACATGATTTTCGAACCTGGATTTTGGGATGTTACAAATTACTCATAAAATTAAAGCTTAGGGTGTCTACTTTAAGACTGTAAGATTTCATATCCATCGGACACCATTTACTTAATTAAAATTACATCACAAATTAATTGTCATGCTGGAAACTCAATTCAATAAACTTTGGAGTTTCTTGAGATTTAACCCTAATGCTTCCAACATTATTTTTTAACCTTAATCCCACACAACTTTTCATTTTAAACAATTTGGAAGCATCAAAATGGTCAAAATCCCACTATTTTCTTATGTATTGGATCTGACCAAAAGTGGATCACAAGAATCTCCAAATTCCATTTTACCAAGTTTATGATTTTATGCTCCTTTTTGCCTTTAAACTTCACTTTTAGGCCAAATATTCCTTTTAATCCATATTAGAAGTCTTTTGGGTAGAACCTACTCTCAATTTACAATCTTCAAATCTAGAAGAAACAAGAGAGGATTAATCCAAAATTTATATCAATAACAAGTGCAAAGACTATGTTCATCACTTACCTAGCTTAGCTTGGCAATTGTTGAGATGCTCCTTCTTCTTAACTGCCTTTAGCTTTTGGCCTCCTTAGAAAATACCATAAGCATTGGCTTTTCAATAGGTGAAGCTCATAGAGATTGAAAAAGAGAACCTAACACCTAAATCACCAACTTACCTTAACTCCTTGGTGATCCTTTTCCCTCTATGTTTCGGCCCTTCACTTCTCTTGGTGTTCTCTTTTGGTGTTTGCCAAGAGGGGGAAAATGTGTTTTATAATTGATAGAAAATTACTTAAAGACCCCCTTTGATAATTGTCCAATATACCCTTATGTAGCTTAGTATGATTGGACTTTTAATCTCTCCTTCCTCCTTTGTACTTGGGCGAAACTGGGCCCTCCTAGGCTCTTCAATTTCACTTTTAATCATATGGTAAATCTTTAGTCTACTAGTCCCCCTTCATATGGTCCGAAATTTTCATGGTCTAAGGGAAGGTGAAGTTGTCACTTCCATCTCTTTTGTCTTTGCTTTGATGTCTCTTTCAAGTCCACAAATTTTACCTATCATGACATGTGGCAATATGGGGTTAATTGTGTGTCAAACTTTATTTTAATTTCCCTTATCCTTTTGTGGTATTGATGCTTCCACCCATACTTGTACTGTTGGCCAAAAATATGGCCTTAAAAGAAGTTTCTTGGCCTTTACACCTCTTCGATTATTCTTTGTCCAATAACCTTTGGATATATCATGAGATGTTTTTACTTCTTCCTTGGTCATTCTCTTACGCGCAATAGAAGAGTGATTGGGGCCTCTTGGATGTGTCTTACCATATGCCACTATTATCTTGACTTCCTTTTTGGAACACTTGGCATAACCCTACTTACTTCTTTTGACTTTCCATATGTTACTTTATAATTTAACATTTCATATCCCTCACACTTCTTGTCCAACGAAATGCCCTTAGGAAATTGGGTTCCAATATTGTGTCATATTGCCTTTGGTCACATGCTTATTAAAATTTCACTTGTTACCAAAATCAAGAAGTGATTTCCAACTTAGGCAAATAATACCCATTATTATCATTTTAATTTCTCAAGCATAATTATCAAGGAAAAATTTACATAACCTTCTTTTTACCAAAATTATGACCTCAATTGATCATTGAAATATTAATGCCATGACAAATATTTGTATATTACATTATATCCTAAAATTTAAGATTTTGAAGAAACCAAATGTTCGACTAAATTCCACTAAAATTACAAGAAAATTACCTTCATCGTATTGTCATACTTCCTGAACTGGGTCTAGTAGTTGTCTATCTGATACAACTAGATTCGGTCCTTTGATCCCCCCCCCCCCCATCCCCCCATCTGTTGCCATCCGCTACATCTAAAAGACGCCATTGTGACTTCAAAAAACTGAAGCTAAACCTTTTTTTTCCCTTTTGAAAAAATATTTAAGGATACTAATTAGTATTAAAAAGATATTTCAGGATACTGAACGGTACTGAAAAAATACTTCAGGATCTTGAAAAAATATTTTTTGGTATTGACTGATACTAAAAAATTACTTGAGGATACTAACTGGTACTGAAAATAATACCTCATGATCTTAAAAAATTATTTTAAATATTGAAAAAATATTTAAGGATACTAACTGGTATTTGACAACATTAAAACAATATCCTCTGTGTTTGATTTTCTCTTGTACAATCTCATTCCACCATCCAGTCTCATTATTTCTTGGACCACGCCCTTTAAATTCTCCCAAAATTATTTTAACAACCATACGAACCCGTGTAGCCATTTCCTTCTACATGACATCGGCATTTCCATGTAACTCCTAAATCCATTGCTCTAGAGAGTCCTTCTGCAAAATACGCACTTCTAACCCTTTCATTGCCACCACTTGACCCTTGAACTTTCAAGTTGCCGACGCTTTTACTCAACCCTTGCACTTACAAAGATTTTGTTTGGCCTAACGCACACAATAAGGACTAGGGCCATACGTTGGGTTGTAACACCTTTACCAAGAATAATTTTGCAATTTGTACAATGCCTTCTACCAAGGCTCCTTACCACCAAAAAAAAAAAGTCAATTTGTATTCTTGAGGTTCCACTCTTGTGTTTGATTAAATCCTCCTCCTACTTCTTAATACAAATGTTGACGATCTTGAGATTGTATGTAAGGGAGAAGTTAAGAATAGATTGTCCCCCCATTATTAAGCTCCCCTAAAACCAAAGCTACCATGAGCCGCTACTTACTGTCTCACCTCCTTACCAAAATGTGTATTGAGGTCCCCACCAACAAAAAGTTTTCTTCACGTGTATGCTTTAAACCAACCCTTCCATGTTTTCCCGTAATTTATCCTTAAGCCGTGCTTTCTATTTCTACCCCTACTTGAGGTGCATGAGCACTAATGTTGTTGATAGTATCCCTTTCAAATTATTCTTAAAGATATGATTTTGTCCTCAATCGTTTTAACTTCTACCACATTCTTATTCCAATCTCCATCAACGACGATATCAACAGCGTTCACTGCACTTACTTTCCTTGTGCACAAAAGTTTGAAATATGTAATTTCGTTGGAATTTCATCCAATCCATTTAGTTTCTTAGAGGTAAAAGATGTTTATCTTTCTCTTCCACATAATTCCCTCAACCTCCATAATTCATTGGAAATATGCAATGGATTTTCGCCTTCTAATTATTAGAGTTTTTTGTGAGTCTACCCAAAGTATCTTAAACTATTTTGATACAATTGATGAGTTTTACGTGTAATTATTGTTGAAAAAACTAAAATAGTAAGAACCAAGCTATTCGGGACTTCGAAAAAATATAGCAAGACAAAACGAAGTAAAAGGAAGAGGCTCCCAAGACTTGAGGGAAAAAGTACAAGCAGGTGCAAGGAGAAAAATGGAGATTAAATGTACGATGAACTTCCATATCAATTAAGGAAAAGATTAATCACAACCATATAAGAGGGCGATGAGTCCAAACAAAGGAAACTCAAGTTGTTTGAGTATAAGTGATAAGCCTTGACTATGATTAATATTAAAAGGGGAGAGAAGTGATAAAACTCTTGCTATGCATATCATATTAATCATTGAATTATCACTTTCTGAACACTATCAATTGTGAAGTCTATCTAATAATCCTCCACATTGTAATGTAGCTAAAATGTGGTGTTATTGCCGCTTAGTTTACATGCCTATGTCTTATTTGTATGGCAGAAGATTTGTGGGTCCCATCGCAGCACTCATTCTTCAACTCAGACAAGAACTCTACCTTGAACCTTACCATCAATTGAAATGGAAAAAAGTTCGTCACCTTTGTGCGAAGGTGAGTTTTTTCTCTCTCTCTCTGATTCATCTCTACACGCACACACACGGACATTTGTTGATTTCTTCCACATAATAGCAATTATCTTACATTAATGTCGAATATATATCATTTACAGGAAGATCTTTATTATCCACATCACTTGGTACAAGATTTGACATGGGAATGTTTATATATATTCACACTGAGCCACTTCTTAATGGCCCTTCAATAAGTTGGTGAGAGAGAAAGCTCTTCAAGTAACAATGAAGAACATTCACTGTGAAGATGAAGCTAGTCGATACATGACTATTGGATGAGTCCAAAAGGTAATATTTATTTCTATTGAGGTTTCTCACTAGTTATTAAAATGACTCCATGCCAAGCACTTTGATAGTTATTGATTTTGGTTTGAGCATTGTTCTAAAACTCAAATAAAATATTTAATTTCCCATTTACTTATCATTTGCCACAGTTTTTGTGTATGCTAGCTTGTTGGGTTGAATATCCAAATGGAGACGCTTTTAAGAAGCATCTTGTTACGGTTCCTGATTACGTATCGGTTTCAGAAGATGGAATCACCATGCAGGTTGTAATACCCTAAAATTTGACGTAGGGTAAATATCATAAATTTGTAGAATATACCTATTGAAAATAGGTGAATATGAGGTCTCAAACGCCTTGTATTGAATTCATCTTGTTATTGGGACAATTTCTCCTAAGATTGAATAATGCGCGAAAAGGTCCCTAAAACATTAGATACTTTGCAAATAGGTCCCTAAAATATTTATGGGTTATAAAATACCTTGAGAAAATTATGATAAAATCCTAAGAAGCAACTAAATATTTATTAAAAATTGGAAAGTATGTTGTCTCTAATTTAGGTAATTTATTAAATTATTACCTTGGAAAAATTACAGGAGAAAAATCTAAAAGTATTGGGGGACCATATTGGACCCCATGATTTTTAATATTATGCATGGTGCATAAATTACCAATGTCAGTGAAATAGTTGTGAGATAATAATTATTACTAATTAAGAAAATTGTCAACAATTAGTAAGTGATTAATTAGATAATTAATGACTAATTGGTTAGACATAAGATAAAGAGAAAAAGGTGGAAATTACTTAAAATATATATATATATATATATATATATATATATATATATATATATATAAATGAAATTATGAAGAAAAATAAAGAAAAATTAAAATGGAAATTAAGAAAAAATATCTAAGATATTTAGTAATTAAATAATATTATAATTGTGATATTTTATACAGGATAAACGAGAACAGATAGAAATAAAATCCTATCTAGAAAACCATGAACTAAGTTTCTAGAGTCAAAGTATATTATAGACAAGTGAATTTTTATCTCGAATTAGGCTCTCTCCGAAGTCATTTCTGTAACCGACGAAGTGATCATGAGATAAGGCCAAGAAGATATTTTGTGAAGTTAGAACATATAGTAGAAATGAGAACCGATGGAAAATAATTCATAAACTGGAATCCGGGGATAAGTTGGTAAAAACCAAAGTATATTATTAATCAGTGGATTTTTATCCAGAAGTTGACGTCGGCAGACGCAATTTCCGTAGCCAACTGCGTTTGGCCGAAATATTCAGTAGACAACGGAATGTCCTTAATGAGATCAAAAATTTAGATAACCCAAGTATCTTGAAAGAGAAAGAAAAGATCTTCAGGACCTGGCTCTCGGAATTTTGAGATTTCCCAAGATTACGCGATTAGGACACCGAACAGGGAACTTTATCAAATAAAGGTACATATATCAAGAGATGATGCAAGCATGACATCACTTTGATGACTCAGGATGAGGTCATCATAGTGAGGTGTAAGGCCAGGATCGTGCCACCTCAAAAAAGTGCGATCCAACGGTCAGAAACTAACCAGACAGAGTTCAAGGGAATTACCGAAATGCCATTGGTTTTTTCTATAAATAGCCTTCACATTTCTCTTCATTCTTCACAAATCCTAGAGCTTTCTAGAGAGAGATTTTAGAGAGAAGGAGGAGTCTGTGGAAATAGCAAAGTGCCGGGTAAGTTCTTCGGTCCCTAGTCTTTAGTCTTAAGTTCTTTCGGTAGTTATAGTAGAAATGCTAGAGTAATCTCTAATCTTCCAAGTCAGTTTAGATATCATGTTTTAGGGATAGATATGATATTTATTTCATAAATATATTGGAGAAAGAGGTATGTCAAAATCTTGGGAGATTAGGATTAAAATAATAAAGCTCTGGCAAAATCTCGTCGATTTGTCAACTTAAGGGCAAAATGGTAATTTGTATCTAAAATGTCCATTATGATATTAAATATTCATAAACGTGATATCATCCTTATAGGATATCTGAAATCACGAACTGTTGTTTCTGCTATTACCGTTGTTGTACTGCCGTCGTATCGCTGTCAAACGTAGTATTCCGCCAGAAATACCATATAACGTCAACGAAGGTACGTTCGCGTACTGTAACACTAACTCTGATATTTATGGTATGCGTGTATGTGGTACGTGTGTTGTATGCATGTTGGTGGTGTGTTGTTTGATTACTTAGTGTTGTTAGAGGATAACTGAACATATGCATGCATTGGGAGTGGTATATCTATATTCACTGGGAGTGGTACATTTCGCTGGGAGCGGTACATTTGCATTCACTGGGAGTGACATATTTAGGAGTGATTCATTTGCTGTGTTTATATACCGTATATGTAAATATGAGGTTAACTGTTACCTGGGGTCCGTATGCATGGGACCTCAGCTCTTAACATAGCTTCAGGATCGGGAGGTCCGAGGACCGAGGAGAAAGGCAAGCAGCACTTATAGGAACTCGGCTGAACATCATCTTTTGTTGCCACAACATAGGTATTGTCAGGGGAATACCTCTGTAGTTATTTACTTTAAAAACTCTCGGTCTTTGTACCGTTTCTATAATTAGCCAGACTTACGGCATTTTGAATATATGTATCAGTTACTCTCTTGCTCCGATGCTCTACTCTGATGAAAAAAAAAATTATACTACTTTTGAAAAGTTGGGATGTTACACAGGTAAACAAATAAGAGCATGGCAATTAATGAGAAACTAAATCATGAACTTTTTCCAACAAGTGAGCTAATTGACTCCAATCAGTTATTTGCAGAATTTTGGAAGCCAAGTATGGGATGATGGCTTTACTATTCAAGCTTTACTTGCCGCAAATCTAATTGACAAAATTGGTCCTACTCTTGCAAAAGGGCATGACTTCATCAAGAAATCTTAGGTCAACTTGTTACTAACTACATGAAAGATATGCTTTCTCCTGTTCCAGTTTGCAAAACTTAAGAAGATTAGTTAATTAAGCTAGCTATTTGTAAAATATATGTATTGGTTTTCCTAAAATACATTTTTCAGTCATTTTCATTGCAAACTACCCCTTAACAAAAACCCTCTTAATAAATAAGGATAATGTGGAGAAAATGTTATAAATTTTGGGGAACAAAGTGGATTGAGATGTTATATTTAGAATCAAAGCAAACCCATCAATTGAAAATTAAATTAAAAAATTTTGATATGTGTCTAGGGCTTAATGAAAAATCTGACCTAAATGAAAATTTTAAAAGGTCATGGAGGGACTGAATTAAATTAAAAAATTTTGATATGTGTCTAAGGCTTAATTGTAATTCATAACAACTTAGAACACATCAACATCTACATCATCATTTTCAGTATAGAAAAATTCATCTCCACTTTTCTAACCACATAGTCACTTTTGCATCTAAAAAATCACTTAGTGTTGACGCACTTTTGGTAAAAACACATGTATTTTTGCATCTTAACCCTTATATTTTTGCTCTCATTAAATATATGTTATTTATTATCTTTCTACAATAAATTTTCATCAACTTTATCTTATACACACTCTTTCTAACTTGGACCTGGCTTCTTTCCTTTTCTTTTCTTGTCCACTCTCATTATTAACCCCCTTCATGACTATTGAATCAAAATCTGATTCTCCATATTTAATATTTTATAAAAAATTATTAATTAACATTTTTGAAGTCTGTAATTTTAAAAATTGATCTTTTAATCGGAGGGAATATTTTTCTTTGTGGAGTGTGTAATACCCCAATTTTTATAATACATGTAAATATTATATTTTGATAAATAACACCTATTACAATAGGTGAATATGTGGTCTCAGAACAAGTGAAATAATTATCTTATGTTCTGAAGGTAATTTCTCATGAAATTAGAGTGAATAAAGAGCTAAAATCCCTAAGTGAATTTATGGGTCATAAAATACCCTAAGAATGTTATGATAAATCCTAAGAGGCAACTAAATATTAATTAAAATAGAGAGTATGTTGTCTCTAAAGTTTTAATTAATTTATTATTATTTTTAGGAATTACACCATTTTAACAACTTAAAATCATCAGAGGATGATAAAATCAATTAGAGGAAATTAGTAACAATTATTGGGCAAGTGAAATTGCAATAATTGAGGTACTCTATTAATTTTTGAAATTAGTTAATGATTAAGTTTTTAAGGTCATAATTTAAGACCAAATGATATTGATTAGCATACAAGGAGTTGTAATTATCAAAATTGAATTAGAAACCTTGTCAATTTTGGTAGTTAAGCCTAGTAACCCCTAAAACATGATGTTAGAAATTAAAATTGGGATTTAAAATAAATATTCCTAATTTATTTCTATGGGACAAAAATTCTTGTTTAATGTTAAATAAATGGAAGAATTAAATTATATTAACCATGAATCCAAAATCTAAGTGAACCAATGAGGGATTTTCCTTCTTAAATATGTGAAAACATTAAAACATAAAATTGGTAATGAAAAGATTAATGGGGGACGTTTTTCTTGCTTGGGCATCAAGAGTAGATAATTGTTTTTAATACATAACTAGAGTTCTAGAAGAGAAGACTTTTGAGGCATAAATTGAATGGATTGGAAGAGGATAAGGGAAGAGTAATTAAAACATGAAAATCAATAATTGAAATTAAGGGGAATGGGGAACGAAATTTTAGGAGGAAAAGGAGAAGGAAAAGATTAATTAATAAGTCAAAGGTGTATAGAAGAAGCTTCAAGACTTGGTGATCAAGTTGTATGTCTTTGGGAGCAAGAAATGGTTTATTAATCAAATAAAATTAGATGAGAACCTATAGAAATTAAATCATAACTTGAAATCTTGAAACTAGATCTTCAAGATAAATACATATTTGGAATCAGGGAATTATGAGCTTTAATTTGACTATTCCCGAAGTTATTTTCGGTTACTTTTAAAATTCATACCTAAGTGTTTTGGGGATTAAAAATCATCATAAATCTACTCATAAAATTAGGATTCCAAAAGTGAAATTGGATTTTGAATTAACACACCCAATTACACCTAACTAAATTAGGATTTGGGGATTTATAGGATAACTTGGGAAGGAAGAAGAGTGTCTTGGGGCCAAAGCAAAGCTCCTTCTTGAAGAAGGAGGAGGGGGTGACGTTTTGGGAGGTGTAAGGAGTGGATCAAAGCTTCTTCACCAAGTAGAATCCAAGGGCTATAATGCAAGATAAAAGAATTACACAAATGCCATCCTCTTCCACTATAAATAGGACCTTAGGCTTCACATTCTCCTCACCAATTCACTAGGCATCACTGAAAATTTAGAGAGAAAGGGAGAGTGTGGAAGAGCTTCAAGAAGTTAGGAGCAAGTGTTCTTCAAGAGGTAAGAGAGTTTTTAGTTTCATAGTTCAAGTTCTTAGTTTATGAAGTAGAAATACTAGAAATGTTGTTTTGATCTTCAATCTTCCAAATACAGTTTTATTTTCATGTTTTTCTGGTTTCCATTGCATTTATTTCGAAAATTGATGAAGAAGAAGTTATATCAACATTTTTGGAAGATTAGGATCAAAATAGCGAAGCTTTGGCAAAATCTCCTCAAACAGTGATTTCTGGAGTCAGGGGTAAAAACGTCAGTATTTTATGATGAAGATGATGTTCTAAAATTCTGAGAAAATTCATGGTGAAAGTAGACGTCTAGGGCTTTTCAAATCTATAAAGAGTGTATCATTTGAAGCTCTGTGCAAAAAGATAAAAATCTCAGAAGTTAGGCTATGATTTCTGTGCGAAAATCTGGACAGCGTTTTGAAAACTGGAAACTGGGAAAATTCCGTGAAATCTGGGTAAATCCCAGTATTTTTCCTCAAAATTATACTTCTCAAGGATTCCGGAACATTTTACGGATCCTCATTTTGATTTTTCTACAATTAGTTATGATTTTTCAAAGTTACCGAAAAATCTGCCCAGGAAATGCTGCACTACGTTTTTAAGAAATGTAAGGGCAAAATTGTAATTATGAAGCTACCAAGGGTAGAAGGGTAAATAGAGGTGAAAATATCTCTTAGGATATTATTCTAAGAAATATGGTGATATGTTAGGATATCCGGGAAGTCCAGGATCGGATTCAAAGGTCGGTCATTTGATGACTATGCGGTAAAAGGTACGGACGCGTATTGTAACCTTAACTCTTATGCTTATGGTTTGGTTATATATGATTGTTGTTTTCACATGATAATACTCTGTTTTGAAATTTACACATGAGAGTTGAATTGTACACGGGTTATAGTTTTGATAACACCGTTGAGTTTTCCTAGCGCTGAGGACACGATGGGCCGTCGTGGCACTGGTTATGTGCAGACTGGGGTAACATACATATTGCAGTGGCTGTGTTATGTTATTGCCTTACATGTGGATATATGTTTTGAAACTATGATTATGTTGTATATCTGTGATAACTGTCATATACTGTTTACATAAGCATGAGGTTAACCGTTACCTGAGGTCCAATGGACATTGGGCCTCAGACTAAATGAACAGTACAGGAAAGAAATCGGAATAAAGAAGGTACCGGCAGATAGAGCCATAAAGAGGCAGCGGTCAAAGGCAAAGGTCGGTAGCGGTAGAAGTTATAAGAACTTAGCTTATGGCCCAAATTTAACAAAGTTACCTTGAACAGTTTGGTGTCTAAGGCTGGGTTAATCTATCCGGGAAGCCAAACAGTCGCCGTATAAGTCGGTGAGGCCCCCATGATAGACCCCTACCTGGCCAATCTGTTTGAATAACTGATGTTGGATTCTTAAGCCATAGGTCTAGTACAAGGCTTTCTTTATCAGAGACTTGTATTCAAACTTTGTAAACTGTATCACATGAATATTCCTTCGGGATATTTAATATATCAGCTTATGTCGGGCATCATCATATGTCTGGGCATTTTTATATCAAATACTCGTTGTCCGGATCTTAGCGCACGCTATCAATTTCCGCAGTACTCTAAGCTGTAGCATCTCAAACTCTATTGTTTTTCTTAAAACTAAGTGTCGACTGACACGATTTTCAAACCTGGAATTTGGGATGTTACAGAGTGGACGAGTGGCCATCCTCTACATAAAAGTTAAGGCATTGAGCAGCATCACGGCATTATGCTATATTTCCCTGTTGCTCGCAGTTTATACATATTATTTGCACTGTCTCTAGAGATGGAAATAGTCTAAACTTGTAATACCCTAATTTTCATAATACATGTAAATATTATGTTTTGATAAATAACACCTATTAAAATAGGTGAATTTGTGGTCTCAGAACTAGTGTAATAATTACTTTATTTCCTAAGGTGAATTCTCATGAAATTAGGAGGAATAAAGAGCTAAAAATCCCTAAGTGAATTTGTGGGTTATAAAATACCCTGAGAATATTATGATAAATCCTAAGAGGCAACTAAATATTTATTAAAAATTAGAGAGTATGTTGTCTCTAATTTAGATAATTTATGGGATTATTTCGCTTGGGAGATAATGAGGCAAAATTAAATATCATTTTGGGGAACATAAATTACCCCATGATTTTTAATATTATGCATGATGCATAAATTATCAATGTCAGTAAAATAGTTGTGAGAAAATAATTAATCCTAATTAAGAAAATTGTCAACAATTAGTAAGTGATTAAATAAGTAATTAATAGCTGATTGTTTAAACATGAATAAAAGGGGATATCCAAAGTTAATTATATGAAATCCCTAATTTGATATTAATGACCAATGGAGGGTCAAGATTAGCATAAAGAGTGTTGCTAATTAATATAACATATTTAAGAGGTATATAAAGTTAATTACAATTAATCCCTAAAGCTTACAAGATTACTAATCTTGTGATTAAAGCTCTAATTAAACTTGTTAATCAACTTGGGCAAATTAAACAATAAGTAATGGCTAGGATTGAATTTCATAAAGTAAGATCAAAGGCCTACAATGATTCTAGCAATTTAAAATGTCTAAATCTATGTGAAGCTCCATAAGCCAATGAGAGGCTAAGTATACATTATTTAGACACAAGAGAAAAACAAGAAAAATAAGAAGGAAGGGGGGACGTTTTTTTCTTGGCTTAAGGAAGAAGGAAGAGTTTATATTATTATAAGGTAGATATTTGGGATTCAAGCATATGGGATAATGTTTTGGAAGAAGATAAGGGTACTTGGTCAATAGTCTCTTAATGGCATGGAAGAGGATAGAATGGAGAGAGAGGGGGGGGGCTGTGTGTGAGTGTGTGTGGATGTGTGAATGTGTATGTGTATGTGTATGAGTATGAGTGTATGAGAAAGAGAGATTATGTGATTTAATTCAATATTAATTAAATCAACCAATAGGAAAAATCAAGAAAAATTGGGCTAAATCCTATGTAATTAAAATTAGCCAATAAGAACATTTGAGACTTGAATTTGTGTCTTCATAAAAGACCAACACCCATGAGCCATTGATTAGAAAAGATCATCCAATGGGTAGGATTAAGGATGAGAGTTTGAGAATTACCAAAGTGCCATAGCATTTTTCTATAAATAGGGAGCCTTCCTCTTCATTTTTCTTCACACCAAATCACACTTCAAGAAGGTGATTTCTAAGTAGGAGAGTGAGGAGGAATCTTGAAGCATGAAGGAGAGTCTTTAAGAGGTAAGCTCTAGCATTTAAATTTCTAGTCTTTAGTTTTTATAAATTCTTAGTATAAATGTTAGTTTAATCTAGAAAATTAGAGAATAAATTCCTATACTTGTTTTTAGGCCTCATTGCATTGAAAAATGCCTGAAGAGGTAAAAACATAGTAGGGAATAATTTTTGGGAAGCAATGGATTAATGTTAAAATTCTGTGCAGCCAGCGAAATTCATGACATTATTTTATATATGAAATGAAGTTATAAAATCATGAAATTTTCCATAAAGAAAGTAGACATGTAGGGCTTTCCAAATATATAAAATATGTAACGTTTTGATCTCTGGTCAAGGAGATATGAATTTTTGAAGTTAAGTCATTTTTACTGGAATAAAATCTGGGCAATATTGAGAAACATTAAAATTGGGAATGACTCACTAAATCTGGGTGAAAATTAATATTTTTTCTCAAAAATAGACATCCTAAGGGTTCCGGGGAATTTTACGGATCCTCGTTTCGATTTTTCTAGAATTAGTTATAATTTTTCAAAGTTACCGAAAATCTGCCCAGAAAATATTGCACCACGTTTTTAAATAAATGTAAGGGCAAAGTTGTAAATAACAAACCCACCAAGGGTAGATGGGTAAATAGAGGTGGAAGTATCTCTTAGGGTATTATTCTAAGTGGTATGGTGATATGTTAGGATATCCAGGAAGTCCAGGATCGGATTCAAAGGTCGGACATATGACGATTACCCGGTGAAAGGTACGTTTGTGTACTGTAACACTAACTCTGATGCTTATTGTATGCTTATATGTGATAGACAACTATACAAGTGAATTGTATAGATAACTTTACATGTGATGTGTATTGTTAACATGAATAACTATACATGTGAATTGTATAGATAATTGTACATGCTATGTGTATAGATAACCTTACATGTGATGTGTATGGGGAATATATTAATCTTGCATTTGCTATATACTTATGTGTTGATTAATGCTGAGATGTCTGTAACATTCCATTTGAAAACAGCGGAATTTTTTTTTTAAAACCAGTTATCATAATCGAGCATTCTAGCAAGTGAGTAACTGAACCTTAAAGATATATAACCATAGTGTAATTATGCTAGTACAGTCATCTGATATTCAAAAGGAGGCAAATACATAAACTAGAAACATAAAACTTCGTCCTGCATCCTACATCATCTGCTTGTCCTTAACTTCACACCTTGATCCTCCCGAACCTGAAGCTATAGCTGAGATCCAATTTCCATTTGGATCTCAGGTAATGGTTAACCTTATGCTCAAATAAAAGAGTATATGGACACAGCTATTCATAACACATAACAGCAGTAAATCACTACAAAAGCACACAGCAGATGTATGATCACAATATTGATAGAACATAAGCACAAAGCAGTATGTAAAGTCCCACAACATGTCTGCACTAACCAATGCCACAACGGCCCATCATGTCCTCAGCGCTAGGAAAACCCAACGGCGTTATCAAGACTATAACCCGTATATAGTTGTATGTACAACTGACAACCCTAAACAGAGCTTCAGTATATAAACATGTCTATCACATATATGTATATGAGCAGCATAAGTGTTAAGGTTACAATACGCGTCTGTACCTTCGTTGATGATATCTGGCACTTTCGCCTACTTATGGTACGTTTGACAGTGGTATGACGGCAGTACGACAGCGGTGACAGCGAAAACAGTGGTTCGTGATTTTGGATATCCTATAAGGATAATATCACCGATATGAATATTTAAGATCATAACAGGCATTTTAGGTACAAATTACCATTTTGCCCCTAGTTTGATTACTTGGTGAGATTTTGCCAGAGCTTTGCTATTTTGACTCTAAATTCTCAAAATTTTGCTATAACTTTTCCTCTAACCTATTTCTGAGATAAATATCATATTTACTCCTAAACATGATATCTAAGCTAACTTGAAAAATTAGAGACTACCCTAGCAATTCTAGTGTAACTACCGAAAGAACTACTGAAACTAAAACTAAGGACTGAGAAACTTACTCAGAGCTTCACTATAGATTTCTCCGGACTCCTCCTTCTTCCTTCTCTCTTAAATTTCGGATTCCCCAAGAGGGTTTTGGTGTGAGGATTTCAAATGAAATGGTTGGCTATTTATAGAAAACCCGAATGGCATTTCCGTAATTTCGGTGAACTTTGTCTGGTTAAATTCTGATCATTGGATCGCATTTTTTTGAAGTGGCTTGATCTTGGCCATACACATCTTGGCCGACCCCCCCCCCCACAAGAAGACAAAAATGATGACATCATGCTAGTGACCTCATCCTGGCTTTATCTGATCAAATCCTTAGTTCGGTGTCCCGATTGCGAAATTTTGTAAAATCTTAAGATTCCGAAAGCAACACTCTGAAGGTCCTTTCTTCCTCTTCAAGAATACTGGATTTTCCTAACCTTATACTCTCATTAAGGACATTCCGTTGCCTTCCGAATATCCTCGGTAACCGCCACCGGTTACAGAAATAACGCCGGTCGGTGCCAACTTCTGGATAAAAATTCACTGATCAATAATATACTCTGGTTTTTCTCAACTCATTCCTGGATTCTAGTTTATGAATTATTTTCTATCGGTTCTCATTTTGACTATCTGCTTTAATTCTGCAAAATATCTTCTTATCCTGATCTCCAAATCACTCCGTCGGTTACAGAAATGACTTCGGAGACAGCCTATTTCGGGATAAAAATTCCCTTGTCTATAATATACTCTGACCCTAAAAACTTAGTTCAAGGTTTTCTAAGTAGGATTTTATTTCTATCCGTGGTCATTTATCCTGTTTACTTTTCACTAATATAATATTATTTAACTACCAAATATCTTAACTTATGATATTATTATTTTTGCATCATCCTTATCCCCTCCCTTGCTCAAAAATTTCGGCCACCACATATATATATATATATATTATTATTATTATTTTCATTTATCATAATATTCAATTTATCTTGCATTTATTTCTCTCAAAATTCCCCTATTGGTCCATAAATAATCCATGGACTTAGGCTTCTAGAATTACTTGAATAATCCTAAGCCTTTGATCTTTACTTTTCAAGATTACATCTTAACCTTTGTTAATTATTTAATTTACGTAATTTGATTCTAAAAGTTTAATTAGCACCTTAACCATGAGCTTAACAATTCTTTCCATACTTCCTAAATTTTTGTAACCTTATAAAATTCCCAAAAATTACCAAATTAATCCCTTACTAATTATTGATATTTTTCTTAATTAAAATTAATCATTTTTCTCTCAACAATTTTATTGACATCAATAACTTAAGCTCCATGCAAAATATCAAAAAATCATAGTGTTAATTTTGGTTCCAGAATACTTTTTAATTTTTCTTCTTTTTATTTCCAAAGGAAATAATTTATTAAATTGTCTAAACTAAAGACAATATTCTCTCTAATTTTTAATAATTATTCCATGCCTTTTAGAATTTTTCATAATTCCCTTTAGGATGTTTTATGGCCCTAAAGTGCATCTTTCATATTTTTGACAACAAATTTCCTGTAATTTTCCTTTAGTGTTTTCCTTTGGAAATAGACTAATCATACAACATGTTGAGACCAAAATCTTCATAAATGGGCATTTTTATTATTGTAACATAATATTCCAGATAATAATTATCCGGGTATTACAATGTCATACATATCTTGTTTACATAAGCATGAGGTTAACCATTACCTGAGGTCCAATGGGCATTGGACCTCAGTTTTAATGAATAGTACAGGGAAGAAACCAGGATGGAAAAGGTACCGGTAGATGGAGCCGTGAGAAGGCACTGGTGGACGAGGCTGGGAAGAGACACCGGTCAAAGCAAATGCCAGGAGAACGTCCTCAGAGTGTTCATTCTGGCATGATTTAACGAGGTTATCTCAAACGGTTTGGTGCCGAAGGCAGGGCTAGTCTATATGCGTTAGTCAATAAGTCGCCGTGAACTCGGTGAGACTCCCATGATAGACATCTACCTGGTCAAATTGTTTGACTAACTGAGTTAGGTTTATTGCCCCAAGTCTAGCTACGGCTTGGTTGAAGATTGTATAATTACCACGTAAGAATTGTAATTATACAAAGCTCTGTAATTGTATCACATAAATATTCCTTTGGGAAAATTTTTAATATACTAGCTTATGTCGGGCATCAGCATATGTCTAGACATCTTATATCAGATACTCATTGTCCAAATATTAGCGCATGCTTTCCGTTCCCGCATTACTCTAAGCTATAGCACCTCAAACTCTGTTGATTTTCCTAAAACTAAATGTCGATCGACACGATTTTCAAGCACGGAACTTGGGGTGTTACAAAACTAGGCTTTAACTAAGTAGACATGGGCCTGCAATAGAGATTCAAGGCTTGGGTCTGAGCTTGTATGTATGCTTCTTTTTATGCCTAAGCCCCTTAAGTTTATTTAAAGACCTACTTAAAATGTAGGCCTTTAAATAGACTTAAATCCTATATATCTAAGTTTTATATAATTCATCAAGATTGTTTAAAAGCCTTTGGATTATCGATGAAATTCCATTGGTAATTTCTGTCGGTAATTATTACCAATAAAATTCCATCAATAATTTCTGATGGAATTTTTTCTGTTGGTAATTAATTCAGTCCTTGATCTAAAGTTTTTTTTTTTTTTTTGTAGTGGTTATATCTTAAAAGTTTAGGTATTCATTCTCTAACGAAATAGAAGAGTTAGTAAGAGAAATAAAGAACAACTACTAGCAACAATTGTCTAAGCAAGTAAGAATTGAATAAGAAAAATCAATAATCTATTGACTAAAATAAACTTATTGGACAAACTCTTTTTATTGGAATCATTTTCATTTAGGCATGACTAAAATAAACTTACTGCAATTATTATGTTTCATCAAATGATATAAATCAAGGGAGAGATAGTGAGCTAACAGTACCATCTTAAGCGATAAAAAAAAAAGAGTAGATATGATCAACTGATAAATGAAAATGTTAAGCTCATGGGTAAATGATAAAATGTATAACTTATGTTTAAGACTAAGTTATTAATTTTACAAATAATTTACAAAATTAATTTATATTAAATTATATATGATTGTGCATAAGAATACATTTAGCAAAACAAAAAAACTAAACAGGTCTAGCCTATTTACCTAAATAGGCCTGATAATAAGACTAAATAAGCTAGAATAGCCTTAAAGTAGGCTAGACCATAAGTTCCTGATAGAGGCTTAACTTATTTCCACCTCTAACTATCTCATTTTATGCTCGTTTCCTAAAATAATTACTGCAAATACAGTACAAATGTTTACTTCATTCCTTTATTTTGAAGCTTCTTTTTAGAACATTTCTTTGTTTTGAAACTTCATATTATTTCCCTTAATTTATAATTTAATTTTACTACATCTTTTTTGCGCTAACAATTTTAGAGTATGTCAAAATTATGATTAAAACCCTTATATAATCACATACAAAACTATAAATTATTCTATGAGGAAAAAAACTTTAAATTTTGTTGAGTCATCAATCTTATGTCATAGTTACTCTTCTAATCTTCTTTATAAGTTATTTTTAACATATTTTATACATACCAAAGAAAATCTTACACCTCATTTATTCTACATTAAAATTTAATATTATTCAACTTTATACATACATAATATGCAAATACCTTATCGCCTAAAAAAATATTCACAATATCCCAAAAGAATAAATCCTACACAATTATAAATGAAGAGTAAAAATTATACACTCACATAAAAAAATTTAATAAAATGACATAAATAAGTTCATAATGTATCTTCAATGACGTTTAAGTTGATTTGACATATTCAGTTTGTAACATCCCAAAATTCAGGTTCGAAAATCATGTCGGTCGACACTTAATTTTAAGAAAAACAACAGAGTTTGAGATGCTACAGCTTAGAGTATTGCGGAAATTGATAGCGTGCGCTAAGATCCGGACAACGAGTATCTGATAAAAATGCCCAGACATATGATGATGCCTGACATAAGCTGATATATTAAATATCCCGAAGGAATATTCATGTGATACAATTTACAGAGGTTAAATACAATCCTCTGATAAAGAAAGTTTTAAACTAAACCCATGACTTGGAACCTAACATCAGTTAATTAAACAGATTGGCCAGGTAGGGGTCTATCATGGGGGCCTCACCGACTTATACGGCGACTGATTGGCTTCCCACATAGATGAACCCAGCCTTAGACATCAAATTGTTCAAAGTAACTTTGTTAAATTCGAGCCAGAAGCTAAGTCCTAATAACTTCTACCGACCTTTGCCTTTAACCGCTGCCTCTTCATGGCTCTATCTACCGACGTCTTCTCCATCTTGGTTTCTTTCCTGTACTGTTTATTAAGACTGAGGTCTAATGTCCATTGGACCTCAGGTAACGGTTAACCTCATGCTTATGTAAACAGTATATGACAGTTATCACAGATATACAACATAATCATAGTTTCAAACAAATATCCACATGTAAGGCAATAACATCATACAGCCACTGCAATATGTATGTTATCCCAGTCTGCACATAACCAGTGCCACGACGGCCCATCATGTCCTCAGCGCTAGGAAAACTCAACGGTGTTATCAAGACTATAACCCGTATACAATTCAACTCTCATGAGTAAATTTCAAAACAGAGTATTATCATGTGAAAACAACAATCATATATAACCAAACCATAAGCATAAGCGTTAATGTTACAGTACGCGTCCGTACCTTTTACCGCATAGTCGTCAAACATCCGACCTTTGATTCCGGCTTTGGACTTCCCGGATATCCTAACATATCACCATATCACTTAGAATAACATTCTAAGAGATATTTCCACCTCTATTTACCATTCTACCCTTGATAGCTTTATTATTACAATTTTGCCCTTATATTTCTTCAAAAACGTGGTGCAGTATCATCTGGGCAGATTTTTCGGTAACTTTGAAAAATCATAACTAATTCTAGAAACATCGAACCGAGGATTCGTAAAATTTCCCGGAATCCTTGAGAAGTCTATTTTTGAGGAAAAATACTGGAACTTACCCAGAATTCATGGATAAATCCCAGATTTCACGTTTTTAAATACTGCCCAGAATTTCGCATAGAAAACATTGTCTAACTTCTGAGATTTTTATCTTTTTGCACAGAGCTTCAAATGATACATTCTTTATAGATTTGAAAAGCCCTAGACGTCTACTTTCACCATGAATTTTCTAAGAATTTTAGAACATCATCTTCATCATAAAATACTGACGTTTTTACCCCTGACTCCAGAAATCACTGTTTGAGGAGATTTCGCCAGAGCTTCGCTATTTTGATCCTAATCTTCCAAAAATTTTGATATAACTTCTTCTTCATCAATTTTTCGAAATAAATGCAATGGAAACCATAAAAACATGAAAATAAAACTATATTTGGAAGATTGAAGATCAAAATAACATTTCTAGCATTTCTACTTCATAAACTAAGAACTTGAACTATGAACTAAAAACTCCCTTACCTCTTGAAGAACACTTGCCTTCTAATTCCTGAAGCTCGTCACTCTCTCCCTCTTCTCTATGTTTTTCGGCCTTTGCCTTGAGTTTGGGTGAGGAATTTGTGTTGCTAAAGGCTTCTATTTATAGCCAAAAGAAGGAGTAGTCACCAAGAAATTCCTACTTGATCTTGTCCATTGAGTTTTGCTTGGAGAGGAGGCATAAATCCTAGCCCTACACCTTCTCATTTTCGTCCTCCCCCTCTTGGCTCTTGGATTCTCGTGCTTCTTCTCCAAGACATACTACTTCTTGCCCAAGTTGTCCCAATTAATTCCAAAATCTAATTTAGTTAGGTATAAGTTGGTGTGTTAATTCAAAATCCAATTTCACTTTTGAAATCCTAATTTTATGATTAGATTTATGGTGATTTTTAATTCCCATAACACTTAGGTATGAATCTTAAAAGTAACCGAAAATAACTTCGGGAATAGCCAAATCGAAGCTCATAATTCACTGATCTCAAATATGTATTTATCTTAAATACTTAGTTACAATATTTCAAGTTATGATTTATTTGCTATAGGTTCTCATTTAATTTTATTTAATTAACAACAACTTGCTCATTAAGCTAGACAACTTGCTTCCCAAGTCTTTGGAGCTTCTCCCATACACTTCTTGACTTATGTGTTTTGCATTTAAAATTATTCTTCCTCCCTTTTCTCTTAAAAATTCGTCCCCCTCCCCTTAATTTTAGTTATGCAATTATATTTTTAATGTTCTCACATGACTAAAGAAGGTAATTCTCCCATTGGTCTACTTAGATTTTGGATTCATGGTTAATATAATTTAATTCTTCCATTTATTTACCTTTAAACAAGAATTTTCATCCCATAGAAATAAATTAGGAATATTTATTTTAAATCCCAATTTTAATTTCTAACATCATGTTTTAGGGGTTACTAGGCTTAACTACCAAAATTGACAAGGTTTCTAATTCACTTTTGCTAATTAGCAACTCTTTGTGTAACATCCCAATTTTCAAAAGCGGAATACATTTTATTTTCATTAAAAATCATTTCAAACCATCAGAGTAGATCATTTGAGCAGAAGAGTAACTGACACTTATATTCAAAATGTCATAAGTCTGGCGGGGTATAATAGCAGTAAGCAAACCGAGTATCTCAAAAGGACTGTACAACAACAAAAGGATGGCTTCTGCCAGAACAACTGCGGGAAGTCTTCCGCTGGGTCTCTAAGCATGCTGCTTTCCCTTTTCCTCCGACACCGGTTCTCCCGACCCTGATGCTATGTAAAGAGCTGAGGTCCCATGCATACGGACCCCATGTAACGGTTAACCTCATATTTATATATATGGTATAAAATCACAGCAATTGGTTCACTTCCAAACATGTCACCAACTATGTCACTCCTAGTGAATGCAAATGTACCGCTCCCAGCGAAAAGTATCACTTCCAGTGAAAACAGATATATCACTCCCAGTGTATGCAGATGTACAGCTATCCTTTAATAACAACATGTACTCAAACAGCACACCACAACATGCACACAACACACATAGCACATATACACATACTGTAAATATCAGAGTTAGTGTTACAGTACGCGAACGTACCTTCATTGACGAGCGTTTAATATGTTGACGATATACTGTACTTTTGACGGAAAACAGCGGAACGACAGCGAAATGACAGCGGAAACAGCGATTCGTGATTCTGGGTATCCTATAAGGATAACATCACCAGTATGAATATCTAAGACCATAACAGGCATTTTAGGTACAAATTACCATTTTGCCCCTGATCCCCTAATTGGCGGAATTTCGCCAGTACTTCGCTATCTTGATCCTAATCTTCCAGAATTTCCACATATCTCTAACTCCAATATATTTCCCAAAATAAATATCATATCTATCCTAAAACATGATATCTAAAATATACTGAAAGATTAAAGATCTACTCTAAAACTCTAAGAACTACCGAAAGAACTTAAGACTAAAGACTAGGGACCAAAAGACTTACTCAGAGCTTCGCTATGAACTTCTTGCTCCTCCTCTAGAGCTTCTCTCTCTAACTTCTCTCTAGGATTGTGTGAATTGGTGAAGAATGAAGAGGAATGATGGCCTATTTATAGAAAAGCCCAATGGCATTTTCGTAATTCCTTTGAACTTTGTTTGATCAGTTTCTGGCCGTTAAATCACACTTCTTGGAGGTGGCAAGATCTTGGCCTTACACCTCTCAAGGATGATGTCATCCCTGCTGCATCATCAAGCCTTATGTCATCTTGCTTTATCAGGTAAAATTCCTGATTCGGTATCCTGATCGCGAAATTTCGTAAAATCTTAAAATTCCGAGAACAACACTCTGAAGGTCTTTTCTTCCTCTTTAAGAATACTGGGTTCTTCTTCCCTTATACTCTCAGTAAGGACATTCCGTTATCTGTCGAAAATCCTCGGTATTCGTGACCGGTTTCAGAAATAACTTCGGTCGGTACTAACTTCTGGATAAAAATCCGCTGACCAATACTATATTCTGGTTTTTCCTAACTCATTCCCAGAATCTCACAACGGAATTACTTTCTATCCGTGGTCATTTATCCTGTTCATTTTTCCTCTGATTATTATATTATTATCTAATTAACACATGTTTTAATTATATTATTATTATATTCTAAGATCTTATCTCTTATTTTATTTTATTATTTTTTTTTCTTTTTTTTTTACTATACACACACACATGCACAACACTTAGGCACACACACACTCACAACTCACAAATATCTCCACCTTCTCTCTCTCTTTATTTATGCTAAACAATTAGCCATTAATTGTCTAATTAATCATTTACTAATTTTTGACAATTTTCTTAATTAGTAATAATTATTATCTCACAACTATTTTACTGACATTGAAAATTTATATACCATGCATAATATTAAAAAATCATGGGGTCCAATATGGTCCCCCGATACTTTTAGATTTTTCTCCTGTAATTTTTCCAAGGTAATAATTTAATAAATTACCTAAATTAGAGACAACATACTCTCTAATTTTTAATAAATATTTAGTTGCCTTTTAGGATTTATCATAATATTCTCAGGGTATCTCATAACCCACAAATTCACTTAGGGATTTTTAGCTCTTTATTCCTCCTAATTTCATGAGAAATTATCTTTAAGAAATAAGGTAATTATTTCCCTAGTTTTGAGACCACAAATTCACCTATTTTTAATAGGTATTTATTTGTAAATATAATATTCCAGATAAATAATTATCCGGGTATTACACCTTGTATGCTAATCTTATCTTTTAAATATCATTTGGCCCTTAATTTATGACCTTAGAAACTTAATCATTAACTAATTTCAAAAATTAATAAAGTACCTCAATTATTGCAATTCAAATTGCTCAATAATTGCTACTATTTTTCTCTAATTAATTCTATCATCCTTTAATGATTTTAAGTTGTTAAAATGGTGTAATTCCTAAAAATAATAATAAATCAATTAAAACTTTAGAGACAACATACTCTCTATTTTAATAAATATTTAGTTGCCTCTTAGGATTTACCATAATATTTTCAGGGTATTTTATGACCCATAAATCCACTTAGGGATTTTTAGCTCTTTATTTACTCTAATTTCATGAGAAATCACCTTAAAAGATAAGGTAATTATTTTACTAGTTTTGAGACCACAAATTCACCTATTGCAATAGGTGTCATTTATCAAAATTTAATATTTACATGTATTATGAAAAATTGGGGTATTACACAGTTAATGCATAAGTTGGTGAACGTTTCTAGTTCGGGTATAAAACATAAAATTTATTTGTTACATTATTTAAAATTATAAACATATACTCTTTTAATCATTTACAATATATTTTTTCTATGTTTTACAGAGACTAAAAGAAATTCTTAAATCTCGTCAATCATATGGTAAAACTTATTAATTTTTCAATTTTATTGTTATTTGATGTGAGGCAATGATAAAAAACGAAGCAGCTCAAGGATAGAGAGAGAGATCAAAATGTTAACAAGCGTGACTTTCCTCTCCTATATAATATACGTGCATGGTGTTTATAAATTAAATTTGACAGATACTAGAGATCGGAGAGATAGAGATCAAAATGTGGAGGCTGAAGGTAGGAGAGGGAGAGAAGGACCCATACTTGTTCAGTACAAACAACTTTGTAGGAAGGCAGGTATGGGAGTTTCATGAAGATGACGAAGGCACTCCTGAAGAACTTGCTGAGCTTGAAGCTGCGCGTCAAGACTTTTACAATAATCGATTCAAGCTCAAGCCCTGTGGAGATCGTCTATGGCGTTTTCAGGTTTTCTAGTTTCTTACATTCACTACAAGAAAATTTCGGATGAGTGATGGAATTACTAACGAAAAAATTCCATTGGAAATTATCAACGGAATTCCATCAGTAATGTCTTCTGCCACGATTTTTTTTTTCCTGTAATGGACATTTTTCGTTAGAAATCCAATTATGATGGAATTCCGTCAGAAATTTCCATCCTTAATTTGGCATTTTTTTTGTAATGATTTCTTTTCTTTTCTTACTTCCTTATATTCTACATCTCAAGCATGTTCAATCCATTCCCTTATTATATGTGTATGTATGAATGTATATGAATATATATGTCATCCATCGATTATAAGATACAAGTTAATTCGTGCATTTTTTTTTCTATGGGTTCTCTCTTTCCTTTTCTTTTGTTTCTTACTCTTTAACTTCTCTCTCTTGGGTTGTTTGGTGCCAAGGGAGGGGATGGGAGGGAAACTGAGGAACAATGAGATGAGAGAAATTTTTTTTATTGGATTTTAAAAAATAATATGAGAGGTGGGGTTAAATTTTTTTGATAAATTTTCTTTCTTTTTTATCTTAGTTATTATTTTATAAATTTATTTCTCCAATTTTTTTAAATTTAACTAATAAAAATTTCCACTCCCATTCAAATCTCTCGTATCAAACATCCTATGTAACAGAATATTCTAATGCTTATTTATTTTAACTTTTAAAAATATTTTATGGCATTCGAGGAAAATATGTGGAAAAAATTTTGTTTTGACTTGAGAAAAAAATACTTGAAAAAGCTTTTTATTTTTTTATGTTGCCAAGCGATTACCAAACCTTAAAGTAGCCTACACACACACACACTAGTAATTACTGTCCAACTGCTGTACTCTTTTCCTTCAATGTGTATTCTCTCTTCATAGGATGTCGAAGAAGAGAAGTGAGGATTATAAGTTTAAGAGATTAGTTTATTCAATATGGATATGGGCTTTCTTTACTTGTATATTTAAGTTAGCTAAACTAGTAGTTCTGTCTTGTAGTTAGTCTTATATATATATATATATATATATAGACATACACTAATATGTCAAATGGTGATTGATTTGATGCAGTTTATGAGGGAAAAGAATTTCAAACAAACAATACCAAGTGTGAAGATAGAGAATGGAGAGGAAATAAGTGATGAGAAAGTTGGCAACACTGTGAGGAGGGCAGCACATTATTTATCAGCAATACAGTCTAAAGATGGTCATTGGCCTGCTCAAATAGCTGGACCCCTCTTTTTTATGCAACCTCTGGTACATGACAACTAACTGTATATGCCTACCTTTTAATTAATTAACTAATTTATTTCCAACTACTATCTGTTCAAATTAAAACTGAAAGTGATACTTTGATTTATTTATTTCTCTCAATCATAAAAGTAAACCACATGCTAAGCGAGGCCCACCAATCATGTCATATAAATGCTATATATGCTTAATTTATATATCAGTTCATAAATCATACAAATTAATTTGAAAAAAATGATAAATATAAATATTTTAAAATAATTTAATTAATTTTTTTAATCTCGTAAAAACCAACCAATTCTTATCTATGGAACTAGAGGCAGTACTAACTATTAAATAAATTTAAACGGTGCAGGTATTTTGCATGTATATTACGGGTCATCTTGATAATGTATTCCCAGGAGAGTACCGAAAAGAAATCCTTCGATACTTATACTATCACCAGGTATATACAATTAAGTTAAAGACTGATATATTATATTATTGAAATGTTATAGTTTCAAAGTTTAAATGAACTAATGTTTTTCTAATACTCGTGTGGGTGTGCGTGTGCGCATGTTAATTAATTAAGAATGAAGATGGAGGGTGGGGATTTCACATAGAGGGACACAGCACCATGTTCGGTACAGCGCTGAGTTATATATGCATGAGAATGCTTGGAGAAGGACCTGATGGAGGCCAAGACAATGCTTGTTCAAGAGCACGAAAATGGATTCATGATCATGGTGGTGTTTCCTACATACCCTCTTGGGGAAAAACTTGGCTTTCAGTACGTATTCCTTTTATTCATTCCCTGGCTATCTATTTGTGTAATTGTGTTGTGTCTGTAGGGCATACAACATATAAAATACTCCCCTGGTCCTTTTTTTGTCCCATTTATTATAAGTCACTTGGTCATTAAATTTGTCACATGTACAATTTAATTTTTTATTTATTGTTATGGGTAGACTTTGTTCTCACATGGTATAGCCTTCATTAACTAGGGGCAAAGTTGGAAATTTATTAAATTTTAAAGTAGAGTTAATGAGATTTAAGGTTTTTTCTTAGTTTTTATAAAATATGTTGGACATGACTGTAAATGAGATTGATAAGTATATACATTACTACGTATAGAGATAATTAATGTGCAGATCCTCATAGTCTTAAAAAAATTTAATTAGGTCCCTATAGTTTTTTCTTTTTATCGTGTCCTTATACATAATTATAGAATATTAGTTATAGAATATTCATAATTATAGAATAATATTTAATAATATTATACATAATAATATTATATTTTATATTTATATAAGAATATTATTAGGACTTGTTGAATAAATAATAAAAACAGTACAGGGAGCTAATAAAAAATTGATTGAAACTATAACGATATGTAGATCAATTATTTCTATACATGTATGTGTTTATAGGTCTTACTTGTAACTTTTTTCTCCCTCTTATTGCTTATACTTGTAAATATTGTTGCTATGTTGTTGCGTAGATACTTGGATTGTTTGAGTGGTGTGGATCAAATCCAATGCCACCAGAGTTCTGGCTACTTCCATCGTTTCTTCCAATGCATCCAGGTAATTAATTCAATGCATTAATGGTGAAGGACAAAAGAAGATACATTTCTAATGTCAATCGCTATCTCTTCCTATATTTTATTTTTGTTTAATTCCGTGATGTCCCATATTGGTTGAGGAGAACGAATAACATCTTATAAATATATATGGATACCTAATCTCCTCAATACATTTTAAAACTGTGAGAGGTAACAAACTCTAAAGCAAACAATTTTAAAATCTTAAGATGACTCTATAATTTAAAATCTTATCTTTTCTTGTATAATCACACTTCCATCTCTCAACATCATTCTCCTCAATTTTTTGCTCTTCTTACCACAGTTCAATAAAACTTTTCTTTAAGCTTAATAGGTACCTTCTTCTTATCACATATAACTCTTGTCTCCTTGCTCCATTTGAGCCACTCGACATGTATTCTATGTGAACCATGTTCATCAATTTCACCATGCTTATGTATAATTGATCCCTTATACTTGAACTTTGATGCTTGTGGAATGATTTGATCTCCCAACTTAACCTCAGAATCACTACTGATCATACCAAAAATGGCAAAAATACAATGCTTATATTTTGTCTTACTTCTACTCAAACGGAGACCTTTTGACTCCTAAGTCCTTCTCCATAACTCAAGTCTTGAGTTAATCTTTTCCCTTGATTTAGTCATAAGAATTAAATCAGTAATGAAACAACATGCATTAGAGATTTTTTCTTGAAATAAATTTAGTGAAAACGTCTAAAACAAGGTTAGAAATGTAAGGGCTCAAACATGAACCCTCATGCAAGCCAATCTTAATTAAAAAAAAAAAAAAAAAAGGTCTTTTATCTCACCTTCAATCGTTCTTTCATTAGTAGTTAGCCCCTTGTGTATATCTTGTATGGCTTTGATAAATGCAACACAAACACTTTTTTTTCTCTCCAAAGCTTACCAAAGTACTTCTCTTGATACATGATCGTAAGCTTTTTCCAAACTATCAAAAAGCTATGTAAGTCTTTTCCATTGCTCCAATATAACCTCATTAGTAAATAATATCTGATATTTTTGGATCTCGATCTGTAGCATAAATCTAAATTGGTTCATAGAAGAGTAAGTCTCCGACCTCAACCTACATTTGTTCAATGACTTTTTTTCATAATTTACGCGTATGGTTCAAAAGTTTGAATATCTCCTTTATTCTTGTAAATAGGGACTAATTAAGTGCTTTTTCTCCATTCATCAAGTATTTTCTTGGAGTGTAAAATCTCATTAAATTGATTAGTTAGCCAAAACATACTCTACTCTTTTAAACATTTTCATACTTCAATATAATAGGCATACCGGCAGGTTCAATAGCTTTACTATTGCCTATTTTCGTAAGAGCTGTCATAACCTCTCATGTGCAAATTCTATATGGTAAAATGCCAAATTTTGCTCATCCTTGTTAGTTGACAATTCCTTCAACTCCTTAGTTGAACCTCCATTTCTATTATTGAATAACTTGTGAAAGTAAGCCTCCCATCTATCCTTCATTTCTTAATCAGTAACTAAAACTTAGCCATCTTCATCCTTTATACATCTTACTTTGTCAAATTCTCTCAATTTTCTCTTCCTATACTTTGGAATCTTGTAAATATTTTTTTCTCTAGCCTTTTATCCTAATTCCTTGTAAAACTCCTCACATGTTTTGATATGTGCTTCACTCACTACTTTTTTAATCTCCTTTTTAGCCAAGCATACCAAAAATATCGCATGAGTGGATGGTTTTAAAACAACCTCTTTTATGTTTGATTTTTTCTTGTACATTCTCATTCCCCCACCAAGTCTCCTTGTTTCTGGACCATGACCTTTAGATTCTCCCAAAATTACTTTAACAACCATACAAACCCCTGTAGCCATTTCCTTCTACATGACATCGGCATTTTCCTGTAACTCCCAAATCTGTTGCTCTAGAAAGTCCTTCTGAAAACACACACTTCTCACCCTTTAATTGCCTCCACTTGACCTTGAGCTTACAACTTGTTGACGCCTATGTTTGGCTTAATGTGCACATTAACGACTACGACCATATGTTGGGTGTAACACCATAACCAAGAATAACTTTGCAATTTGTACAAAGCATTCTACCGAGGCTCCTTACCAAAAAAAAAAAAAAAGTCAACCAGTAATCTTGAGGCTCAACTCTTGTGCGTGATTAAGTCCTCCTCCTCCTTCTTAAAGAATTGTCTATTATCTTGAGATTGTATGTAAGGGAGAATTAAGAATAGATTCTCTCCGCATTATTAAGCTCCCTTAAAATCAAAACTACCACGAGCCGCTACATATTGTCTCACCTCATTACCAAAATGTCCATCGAGGTCACCACCAACAAAACTCTTTTCTTCAAGTGGTATGCTTTGAACCAACCCTTCCATATTTTCCCATAATTTATCCTTAAGATGTGCTTTCTACTGGGGCGTATGAGCACTAACGGTGTTGATAATATTCCTTTCAAATCATTTTTAAAGATATGATTTTGTCCTCAATCGTTTTAACTTCTACCACATTCTTATTCCAATCTCCATCAACGATAATGCCAACAACGTTCATTTCACTTACATTCCTTGTGTACAAAAGTTTGAAATATACGATTTCATTGGAATTTCATCCCATCCATTTAGTTACTTAGAGGTACAAGATGTATATCGTTCTCTCCCACATAAATCCCTCCACCTGCATAGATTCTTAGACAAGGTTGCAATATTCCAAGTGCCAAATCAGATCTTACTCTTATGAACGAACTTTTTTAGTTTCCTCGGTCTAGAGGAGTATGGTAGCCTTACTCATTTAACACTACACCTAACAATCACTTCTTACTGTACTCAATCCATACAGCGCGTTACTTACTAACATTAGCACAATTAACTACTTGACCCATATTCATGTAAATTAGCAAAACTTTATGTTATCTATCTGGGGCCTTACACCACCTTCTTCCTTTATCCAGACTTGGGACTAGCTACGCAACATAGGAATAGCTATATTTAGTCCCTTATTTTTTTAAAAAAAAATTCCATTTTATTTAATTATAATTAAGTTTGTTAACTTTATCTCATGATATGGAATTTTGCCCTCTAATTATTGGAGTTAGAGTTTTTTGTGAGTTTATCCAAAGCAGCTTAAACTATTTTGGTACAAGAGATGAGTTGTAAGTGTAATTAATGTTTAAAAAAAAAAAAACCTAATATAGTAAGAACCAAGCTATTCGGGACTTCAAAATAAAATATAGCAAGACAAAACGAAGAGGCTCCTAAGACTTTTGGGGGGGGGGGGGAGTACGAGCACGTGTAAGGAGAAATATTGAGATTTAATGTATGATGAACTCCCACATCAATTAAGTAAAAGATTAATCACAACCATATAAGAGGGCGATGAGTCCAAACAAAGGAAACTCACTTGTTTGAGTATAAGTGATAAGTCTTGAGTATGATTACAATTAAAAGGGGAGAGAAAGTGATAAAACTCTTGCTATGCATTACTAGAAAATAGAGATCAAAGATGAAGCACAGTAAAGCAATGAAGAACTTAGAGAGAATTGGATCGCAATCTTATCATGTTATGAGACTGTATACTGTTTTATATAAAGAAGATTTAGATGGCATCAATACAACAATGTAGAGTGGTGTTAAGTGTATACATGTGTTCGCCTCACAAGTGTACGAGTCATGCAAATAATAAAGTGATAAGTAAAGTATTGTTCCCACGAGAACTTAGTATCCACAACTTCGGTTAGACATTGATTTTACACTTTTGTTTAAGTTGAGATAAAACAAAGCTTTGATGACAAATGAGAATTTTTAAAGACTATTCCTAAAAATAAAAATTAACAAAAACAAATGATTTTTGGATTTTTAAGAATTTAATAAAAGCCTATGATTCTTTTTCCCCATTTTGCATTTCATAATATTGAATTAATTTCCTCTCTCTTAGTATTTCCATACATATATGTGTTAGTCTAAGGTTCATAAATACTTGATAAGCTTTCTCAAGTCATTGTCAAGTTTCTCTTCTCATTAAAATGCGTAATCTTTTGTTACAATTAATAAGAATCAATATTTAAGCAACAACCTTAATGTGACAATGTAAGATTGGTAAATATATCTTTATTTTACCAATAAACTATCCATTTATCAAGTAAACTTCAAGACAAGCATGATTTCAATCAAGTTCTACAAGATTAGCTTTCTCAAGTCAAACCTAAGTGAATAAATCATCTAAATGGTGGCCAATCAATTAGAAGCATTAAGTTTAGATTAAAATCAACACATATAAATATTTATCTACTAAAAGAGAGGATTATCCAAATATTAATCCATACAAAAGAGTTAAAAGAATCCTCTAGAATGAAAAGTTTAACTACTCATATCAAAATGTAAAGAGAGTTCAGAGACATGGAGAATGAAAAGAAATTGGAATCCATTTGAGTCAAGGGAGATAACAAGAACCAAGCATAAGAACAAGAATCAGCAATGAGTATGTTCTCTGCTTCTGCAAAGCCGAATGCGTCTCTCCAGTAATTGCTGTTCCGCGTGTCTGCTTCTGTTCTTGCGTCTCCCATTCAGCGCGTCTCCCCTTCTTTCTCCACGCTCCAGCTGCTCTCTCCTTTATTTAATTCATTCTGCCTCTCTTTCACGCCGTCTGTCTCTCCTCCCCGTCAAGCTTCCCTTCTTTAGGTCCTCAATTCCTTCCTTCCCTTAATTCATTGTGGGCCCACGCGTCTTATGCTCTGCCTTCGTCCAGACTCCCTTTCTCCTTTAGGTTTCATTCATTAATTGAATGAATCATGGGCCAGCATCCATTTCACTTCAGCCATCAATTCTTTAGCGTGACCCAGCGTACATTTCAATTCAGCCCAGTTGAGAATCAGCCCAATGTCCACTTTCTTCAATCAATTGAAATAAAGCCGAAAACATCTAATCCATATGTCTTGATCTCCTGGTGATTTGCAAACAAAAGAAATCATATACTAATACTAATAGTAGTAGTAGTAGTAATAATAATAAATAAATCTTTTTTTTTCTTGTTTAATTTTTTATTTATTTTCTAAACTTAAAAACTTTTATTTTAAATTGAAATCCCACAAATGAGGCACCAATTTAATTTCTCTTAAAATCTTAAGAAAATCTCTTTAATTTAGTATTAATGACTTCCTAAATATATCAAATTGTACCTCAAATCTATTAAAATTAGGAAGTCATCAACATGTAACCATCTAGTCATTGGACTGTAACAAACCTCCTAACCACTTGACTAATCTCTAATTTATCAGTGTATCAAGACTAAGTATCTCTACCAACTCAGCTAAGGTGATTGCTTTTGGTATATTATATTCTAATATTCCTTATGCAACTTGTTTTTGATTTGACTGACCTAAATAAAAAACATTTAGTCATTCACGAAATGGAAGGAACATGCCCTTGGCTAGTGGCTTTGTGAGGACATTTGCAATTTGGTCACTTGATGGCACATGTACAATGTAAAGTTGTCCAACTGCAACTTTTCCCCTAAGGAAATGAAGATCAATCTCCACATGTGTTGGTTTTAGAGTGTAAAATTGGATTGGAAGCTAAAGCTGTAATATCCGGATAATTATTATCTAGAATATTATGATAGATATGGTCTCAAAATGTTGTATAATTGGTCTATTTTCAAAGGGAAATACTAAGAAAATTAAATGGAATTTATTGCCAAAAATGTGAAAAATGCATTTTAGGGACATAAAACATCCTAAAAATGTGATGATAAATCCTAAAGGGCTGTAAAATAATTATTAAAAATTAGAAGGAATATTTTCCCTAATTTAGACAATTTATTAAATTATTTCTTTTGAAAATAGAAGAATAGAAAATTAAAAAGTATTCTGGGGACCATATTAGACCCTATGATTTTTAATATTATACATAGAGCATAAATTATTAATGTCAATAAAATAGTTGTGAGATAATAATTATTACTAATTAAGAAAATTGTCAACAATTAGTAAGTGATTAATTAGATAATTAATGGCTAATTGTTTATACATAAGATAAAGAGAAAAAAGGTGGAAATTACTTAAAATAAATATACATATATAAATAAAAACAAAAATTAGAAGAAAAATAAAGAAAAATGAAATGAAAATTAAGAAATTAATATCTAGATATTTGCATTAAAATAACATTATAAGTTAAGACATGTGGTAATTAAGTAATATTATAATAGTAAAAATGTGAACAGGATAAATGACCACGGATAGAAATAAAATCCTACCTAGAAAACCGTGAACTAGGTTTCTTGAGTCAGAGTATATTAGGAACAAGTGAATTCCGTAGAATCTTAAAATTCCGTAGAATCTTAAAATTCCGAGAATGACACGCTGAAGATCTTTTCTTCCTCTTCGAGAATACTGGGTTTTCCTGACCTTATATTCTTGTTAAGGATACTCCGTTATCAGCCGAAAATCCTCGGTAATCACTACCGGGTACATAAATGACGTTGGCCGGTGCCATCTTCTGGATAAAAATTTGCTGATCAATAATATGTTCTGGTTTTCCCCTTCTTATCCCCAGATTCTCACAACGGGATTATTTTCTATCGGTTCTCATTTTGGTTATCTGCTTAATTCTTACAAAATATCTTTCTATCCGGATCTCCAAATCACTTCGTCGGTTACGGAAACGACTTCGGAGACCGGCCATCTCGAGGTAAAAATTCACTCGTTCATAAATATACTCTGGTCCTAATTACCTAATTCACGGTTTTCTATGTAGGATTTTATTTCTATCCGTTCTTGTTTATCCTGTTCATTTTTCCTCTGATTATTATATTATTACCTAATTAACATATGTTTTAATTAATATTACTATTATATTTAAAAATCTACCTATCCTTATCCTTCCTTTTTTTTTTCTTTTTCTTTTCTTTTTCCCCTAAAATTTCGGTCACCACTATATATATATATATAATTATATATTTTTTTCCCATTTACCACAATATCCCATTTCTTTTTCACAAAAATTTCCCATTGGTCCATTTTTCCTAAACTCTTATGATCTTATAAAATTCCTAAAAATCCCTTAATTAATCCTTTACTAATTTTTGATAATTTTATCAATTAAAACTAATTATTTTCTCACAACAATTCTATTTACATCTCTAATTTAAGCTTTATCCAAATTATCAAAAATCTTAAGGCCGATTCTAGTCTTTAATTTTCATAAGAAATAATTTAATAAATTGTATAAATTAAGGACAATATTCTTTCTAATTTTTAATAATTATCCTTATGCCCTTTAGAATTTTTCATAATTCCTTTTAGGATGTTTTTTATGTCCCTAAAATGCATTTTTAAGCCTTTCCGGCCCTTAATTTCCTTTATTTTCCTTTGAACTTAAACTACTTATCTTACACTTTGAGACCATACATTCACCTATTACCAATAGGTTTTATTTGTTAATATAATATTCCAAATAAATAATTATCCGGGTATTACACATCTGAAGTATTAAATTTTTGAAGAGCATTATATTCGTCTAAAGTGGATTACTTCTAGCTAGAATCAGCTAGGGCTTTATTGATATTGGTGGGAGGAATGATATTAGTAGAAACAGTAAACACCTTAGGCTTAGAAATTCCAGCTTTAGGTCGGGTAACCATAGGATGTTTATTTACAGGAAAAAGATCAGGTGGTTTTGGGAGTGACTGGGATTGAGAAGTAGAAGGTGAAATAGAAGAAGGCATAGGTGAAATGGAAGATGACCCAGAAGCTGAGGGTGATGAAGTGGAAGGCACATGTGTAGGGAGTTGAGATGGCAAGGAGGTATGGGAAATTAAGTATGAGGTGTGAGGTTTAGAGAGACGATGTGAAGGATGTGAAGGAAAAAATGATGGTTTAGGTTGAGAAATGAGAGATGAGTGAACTGTAGGGGAATGCGAAAATTGACTAGTTGTTGTTCTTTTGACAAAAAATTGAGTACCACTGATATGAAATTTAAGCTCATCAAAGTTAACATGTCTAGATATATAAAGCTTCCCTCTGACCATGTCTTTGCACTTATATCCTTGATGTCGAGAGCTACAACCTAAGAAGACATAGGCAACCGACCTAAAAGCTAGCTTGTGTGGATTGTAAGGCCTTGTGTATGGATAACATATACAGCCAAAGAATCGTAGTATAGAGTAATTGGGTTTAATACCATAAAGCATCTCATACGGTGTCTTATTTTTAGGTAATGCTTTTGATGTCAACCTATTGAGAACAAACACAGCTATGCTAAAGGTATCTTTCCAATAGAACATAAGAGAAGCATGAGCCAATAAAGTCAAACCAGTTTCTACAATGGATTGATGGCGTCTTTCGACTAAGCCATTTTCTCTAAAGTATGAGGACAAGTGAAATGGTGTTCAATACCACACTCAGCTAAGTATGACTGAAAAGCTAAGAATTCTCCCCCATTGTCAGATTACACCTGTTGAATTTTATATGAATATTTATTTTCAACAAGAAGCTTGAACTCTTTGAACTTATATAAGGCATCAGATTTCTTGTGTAGAAAATGAATCCAAGTAAACCTACTGTAAGCATCAACAAAAGCAAGATAATACACTAATCCATAAGACAGAATAGGGGCTAATCCCTAAATATCCATAGTTATCATTTGTAAAGGTTTGTGATACACTGTAGTAGAAATTGGAAATGGAAGTTTGTGTATCTTTCCATATTGACAAGCAGTACACAGATGTTTATTTTGTTGAGAATGAAAATAGATAGAGTTACAAGTGAGAATATCCTTCACAATAACAAGAGAAGGGTGACCAAGTCGTTGATGCCAGAGAGACAACAAGTCCGTTGACACAGCATAAACATAGGACATTTTACTAGCTTGAGTCCTTTGGAATGAAGACTAAGATTGTAATATCCCAAATTTCGGGATTAGAAATATTATGATGAGAATTTATTTCAGAAAATTTGCCTTAATTAACTGTAGAAATAATTGTTGGAGTTAAAGGCCTATTTTTGTTGGAATTTTTGGGGAAAAGAATAAATTCAAGGAAAAATAGTTGGAAAATTAATATTGGTTTAAAAATTTAAGAGTCAATATTTTATGGTTTATAGAAGTTAATTGAGAAAGAAAAATTCTTAAATGATATTAAGAATTTATTTCCAACATTTATTTCATGTTTGCAATTAAATGAGTAAAGGACCAAGTTGCAACCAAAGGTCTTGTAGGAAGTTAAAGAAGGGCAGGTGGGATTATTTTTGTGTGGATCCCGCAACACCCACAAGCACTAGCAAGAGTTCACGGGAGACCTCACAAACACTCATGATTCCCCCTCTCTTTCAAAACAAATACTAAATTCCAAGCCCAACACTAATCCCATTTCTTCAATAATTCATTAAAGTTAGGTCTCCCCTCATGTATGAAACTTTCTGACTTCTGGTAGTAAAAGGCCAAAACTACCTCACTTGCTGTCTCGACCATTAATGCCTAAATAATCTTTGATTTTGTTGTGCCCTCTAACCATTCATTCTTTATTATTATTATTATTATTATTATTATTATTATTATTATTATTATTATTATTATTACGAATTACATACACTCTCCATATTTTCAGCATATGGACAAAGCATGAAAGGTACACACACTCCTCCGAATTGCACAAAGTTAACATACGTGCCCTACTCTATTTGATTAGTCCACACCTTCTTCTATTCATTCACGGATGACTCAACGCATGCACTCACTCCTCTTACGCCAATTATATACACACTATATGACCTTCTATTATTCATTTCGGTTTACACCAAATAGAAGAGAGAGATTGAGAGAGCGAAGAGTATGGGACATGGAACCAAAAGAAAGAGTGGGAGTGAGATGAAGAGAAAGAGAACACCGGAGGAAGGAAAAGAAGACTGGAAACTTTTATGCTACTAGATTTTTGGTTGTAGGGCACTGTCATCTCTGGAAAATCTGTGAAGTCAGTCAGGTTTATGTGATGTTTTGACCAAGCAAATGACTTCCTCCGAATGTGAGCTTTGGTAAGATGAAAGTACACTTCCTAAGCTTTAAAATAAGTCCTAGAACGTATTAAACTGACATCTAGAACTCCAGTTATGATTTTTCAAAAATTTGGCCACAAAAACTGAAAAAACATGTTTTTAGATTCAAGTAATGTATACGTTTCGAATTTCTGGGAATAATTCAACCAAAAATATGTATGGTGATTATTTTTGCCCTTAAAGTATACTTAAATAGCTTCAAATAGAAATTTGAAACACCCCAATCGGAGTTCTATGAAATTAATTATGAATTTTTGAAGCTTAGTATGGAATTTGGAACGTTTTCTGAATGATGGTCATGTTTTTTAAATCTGGCATTGATTGGCATATTATAAATTTCTAGAACCAATTTTCATAGAAACTAGACTTAATGAGGAGTTCATAGGTTTTTGAACCACCTGATTTGGACACCTAGAACTCTAAAACTCTAGATATGGATTTTTGAAGTTAGACAATGAATCTTAATGTTTTTCTGGAACAATCAAGATGGACGAAAATATTGGGAACAGTATGTGTTTATTTGAAAGTGGAAGGTGTTTTTAACTAAAAATAGATTTAATTAGGAACACATGAGTTTTCAGAACACGTCAATTGGATTTTTCTATAATTAATTATGAATTTTCAAAGTTGATTGAAAATTCTGTCAGCTTTTGGTATTTGAACAAAAATAAATATATAAGGATAGTTGATAGTAATGATGACAATCCTCAGTATTTTGAGACAATAGAGAATTTGGGCAAGTAATGACTTTCCATTTATATATATATATATATATAAGATTCGATACTTGTCCGGGAAAACTAAAGGATTTGAAATTAGTTCAAAAATTGGAAAGACCAAAAGGTAGTAACTTTTTTCTCACATACTATGTAGGTATGTTTCATTGAATTTTATGTATGGAATGTATTGAATTCTAAATAGAATATCCAGCACTATGGGAATGAATCAATGAATCCTTTGAAAGACGAAAATACTGCATATCATATATATCTTTGAATATTGAATGTATTGAATTGTATAAATGATGTGTATGCATTTTATGTGAGTGATTAATGTTAATATTGGGATTCATTTGAATCCCAGATGTTTTTGAAATAGCTAGTTTGTAGCTCGTACAAGAAGCATAAGAATGAAGAAGGTAATCATGGATGTAAAGGTCAAGATGGAAAAATATTTTACTGTCGCCAGATTTATACTACTAAAGTATAAATTATTTGTATGTGAATAGTATTTTCATATACATGAATAGTGAATAATACCGTATATGTGAATAGTAACTTCAGTATTTTGGAGAATGCTTCTGTGTACATCCCAAATACATGAATAGAATGCTTCAGTATTTTGGTGTATTTAAGGCGGGTGTTACAAAGATGCTATGGAGTGAGTAGAAGTACGAGGTGATGTAGCAATAGACGAAGACATCACAAACGCCATCAGAGGATACATCCCACGGCATTCAACTTCAAACATTAAGTGTTATCCGGTCCTTTAATCCCTAACCACACAGTTGGTAGGGAAAAATTCAATAGAGACATTATTCTCATGAGTGAACTTAACGATAGACAACAAATTTTTTCTCATATTTTGGAACATAAAGCACATTACTTAATTAAGGTAAACTGTGAAGTAGAATTGGAGAGAAAAGTTTTACCAATTGATCTTATAAGATATAACTCACTAGTACCAACTTGAACTATACCAATGCCATTGAGAACTAAATTAGGATCAAATCAAGACTCATCTTGAGTGATATTTCTGTAGCTCCAAAGTTAGGATATCAAGCAGGATTAGTGATAGTAGCAGGCGTTACCACAAATGCTTGTGCTGTAGGAGGAGCAGGAGTGGTAGTAGAATTAGAGTTGACAACAGTAAGAGTTGGTGTAGAAACTTGTGCCACAGTGTTAATAGCGGTAGAACCAGGATTAAGCAATGTTAAAGAAGCCTCAGATACAGTAGCGTTAGCAGGAATTGAGTAATACTCAAAAGAGAATAAAAGTCTGGAAAGCCATAACTAGAGGCATAATGAGCTTGAGCTTGAACCTCAGTAGATGGACTATGAAAAGCAGGATACTCATGCGATAATAGTAGCGATAAGCTAGATAGCCTGACTTATGACAGATTTGGCATTGTAAATGCCAATTATTATTACTATGAAAGCGATCATGACCATAATTGTTTCCACGGCCTCCACCTCAAATAAAGCCAAATGAATGAAAGGCTCGAGTGCCTTGGCTTGAATTAGGACCTTAAGTTTGACCAATAATAGTGAATGAATCCTCAGCACCAGATTCATTTGAGTATATATTTGCATAAGAAGTGTCAAAATAACTAGAATGATTCTTAACAGCAGCATGTGACTGATGTGTAACAAGATTATCAGGATGAGCATTAGTATTTGAAATTGATCCGGTGTGGATCACAAGTTGGGTTGGACTTGGCCCGGGGTGAAATCTCGGGGTCCTACGTACCACAGTGTGGATCAAAGTCCACGTAGTTCGAGAGTATACGACAGGCTAATGATAGCCAGAGGGGGTGGTGTGTGTGCTCTGTGTGAATAGAAAAGCTAGGGTTTCAGAAGTGTCTACCTTGCAAGGGGTTTACCCTATTTATAAGCGTACCTGGGCCCTATCTTAATCTGTTGGATTTATCCTTTATTTTAGGGATATCAAGATATGCGTTTTTGAATAATCTCCTTCTTTCATAGGCGGTTATCATAACGATAGACATTCTTGATAAAACCACTCTTATTTTCAAGGAAGCGGTTATGAGCATAACTGAAGCCATTTTGACTAGGCTCTCTGGTTATTGGGCTGGGCCCATTTGTAAGATATCCGTAACAGAAATGAATACCTTATGGCGATATTCTGAGTCTATTAGCATAGTAGAAACCATGTCAAGACCAAAACGAGGCCTCGATGCATTGATAACAACTATCACAAGTTCATACTCAACTCTAAGGTCATTAAGAATATGAGAAATATGGGTAGCCTTATCAACTCTTTCTCCAAGAATTGCGAGATGGTCACAAATAGACTTTAAATTGGCTAGATAGTCGTGCATGGACAGATTGCCTTTTCTTTGATTTGCCAACTGATTTCTATAGGACAATACCTTTGAATCTAATTTGTTTGAGAAAAGTTGATTGAGCTTTGTCCAAATTTGAGCAACAATGGTAAGACCAACAAGCTTTGGTAATATATTAGATGCAACTGGAGCAACAAGCCAGGAGGAGGCTAGAGTTGAGTAAATTGACTCAAACTCAAGATTAGTGACATCTTTACCCTCTTTGCCTCTGACCTTCACTGACGAAGTAACCACAGTGCTATCAAGAAATGAGTAAACTCTATGTTGTTTTACCCTAAAATAGATTTGTTGTTTCCACAACAAGAAATTAGAATCATCAAGCTTAATTGTAATGTTTTTGTTGGAGAAAACACGGCTCGCAGAGGTCACTGGTGTTGTCATCACAACCGAGTCAAAGGATCCAAACATAGTTGACATATATGCCTAGCAATAAATCCATTAACCGGAGATCACCAGACAAACTGTCGTGAAAGCTCCAGTCATCAGAATCAAAAAGTAGATACAAATGGCATCAATACAAAAATGTAGAGTGGTGTTAAGTGTACATGTGTAACCATCTAGTCATTGGACTGTAACAAACTCCTAACCACTTGACTAATCTCTAATTTATCAGTGCTCTGAGACTAACTATCTCTGCCAACCTAGCTAAGGTGATTGCTTTTGGTATATTAAATTGTAATATGCATATTATATTAATTATTGTATTATCACTTTCTGAACACTATCTATTGTGAAATCTATCTAATAATCCTCCACACTGTAATGCAGCTAAAATGTGGTGTTATTGCCGATTAGTTTACATGCCTATGTCTTATTTGTATGGCAAAAGATTTGTGGTTCCCATCACAACACTCATTCTTCAACTCAGACAAGAACTCTACCTTGAACCTTACCATCAAATCAAATGGAACAAAGTTCGTCACCTTTGTGCGAAGGTGAGTTTTTTCTATCTAACTCATCGCCACACACACACACACATGTGTGTGTGCGCGCGCGCACACGCGTACGTACAGTTATTGATATCTTCCAAATAATAACAATTATCTTAGATTAATGTGGAATATATATCATTTACAGGAAGATTTTTATTATCCACATCACTTGGTACAAGATTTGATATGGGATAGTTTATATATATTCACTGAGCCACTTCTTACGCGATGGCCCTTCAATAAGCTGGTGAGAGAGAAAGCTCTTCAAGTAACAATGAAGCATATTCACTATGAAGATGAAGCTAGTCGATACATTACTATTGGATGTGTTGAAAAGGTAATATTAATTTCTATTGAGGTTTCTCACTATTTATTAAAATGACTCAATGCCAAACTACTTTGATAGTTATTGATTTTGGTTTGAGCATGGTTCTAAAACCCAAATACAATATTTAATTTCCTTTTTACTTATCATTTGCCACAGGTTTTGTGTATGCTAGCTTGTTGGGTTGAAGATCCAAATGGAGATGCTTTTAAGAAGCATCTTGCTAGGGTTCCTGATTATGTATGGGTTTCAGAAGATGGAATCACCATGCAGGTAAGAAAATTAAGAGCATAGTAATTAATGAGAAATTAAAATCTTGAACTTTTTCCAACAAGTGAGCAAATTGACTCTGACACTAATTGTTTCACGATATATACATATATACGCTATAAATTATTTGCAGAGCTTTGGAAGCCAAGAATGGGATGCTGGCTTTACTGTTCAAGCTTTACTTGCCGCAAATCTAATTGACGAAATTGGTCCTACTCTTGCAAAAGGGCATGACTTCATCAAGAAATCTCAGGTCAACTTTTTACCAACTTACATGAGAGATGCTTCCTCCTGTCCTAGTTTGCAAAATTTAAGAAAATAAGTTAATTAAGCAAGTTATTTATAGAATATGTGCATTGATCTTGCTAAAATTCTTTTTCAGTCATTTTCATCATAAACTACCCCTTAATGAAAACCCTTTTAGTAAGTGTAATAAATAGGGATAATGTAGAGAAAATGTTATGAATTTTGGGGAACAAAATGGATTTAGTATATTTAGGATCAAAGCAACCCCATCAACTGGCTCCTATGTTTAGGACCCAGGGGAGCAATATATCTGTATGTATTAATGCATAAATCCTCTTGTAATACTAACCAACTACAACTGATGATCTTAATTATCAGGTTAAGGACAATCCAAATGGTGACTTTGAAAGAATGTATCGTCACATTTCCAAAGGGTCATGGACCTTCTCAGATCAAGACCATGGATGGCAAGTTTCAGACTGCACTGCAGAAGGCTTGAAAGTGAATGACTTTTACTACTTAAACAACTTAACTTTTATTGTTCATTTTATTTACCTTATTGTCATGCTGATGCCGTTTAATATATATTTTGGTCTATTTTTTCAGTGCTGCCTTCTTTTATCAATGTTACCACCAGAGATAGTGGGCGAAAAGATGAAACCTGAAAGGCTTTATGATTCTGTCAATATCTTATTGTCACTTCAAGTGAGTAATTATCTTACATTCCAATTATCATTCGTATAACAAAACAACTATTCCATCTTAAAAATATCTTAATGTCTTCAAAATTCTCATACTCGCAGAGTAAAAGGGGCGGTTTAGCTGCATGGGAGCCAATCAAAGCTCAAGAATGGTTGGAAGTAAGAATCATATGCTATAGGGTTAAACAGCAATTGGCCCCCTAACCTATTTTTCTAGTAGCATTCAATATCAAAAACTAATTTTTAGTGTATTTAACACCCAAAATTATTTTTTCAGTGGCACCTAGTTTATTAAAGTAATTTTTAGTGTAACCAGAGCCCTAAAGTATTTTTTTAGTAGCACTTAGCATCTTAAAATTAGAATGCTTGTTACTACTGCGAAAAATACTTGGCAAAATGGTACTAAAAATTACTTTAGAAACTAGAAGCACAAAAAACTAGTTTATGATAGTAAATGCCGCTGAAGAAAAAACTTCAGAATGTTGGATGCAACTTAAACCTATCATACACACACACACACACTCCAATATCATTTGATCATAGTGAACAAATAAAATTGAAGAGATTGTTTGGATTATGATCATATCAGGTGTTGAATCCAACAGAATTTTTCGAAGGCATCGTAGTAGAATATGAATATGTAGAATGTACGGGATCAGCAATTCAAGCTTTAACTTTGTTCTCTAGGCTATATCCAGAACATAGAAAGAAAGAGATTAAAAGCTTTATTGAGAAAGCTGTGAGGTACCTTGAAGACACACAATCAGAAGTTGGTGGATGGTATGGGAAGTGGGGAGTTTGCTTCATTTATGGCACTTGGTTTGCATTAGGAGGTCTTGCTGCTGCTGGTAAGACTTATGATAACTGTCTTGCCATTCGGAAAGCTGTAAATTTTCTCATCACAGCACAACGAGATAATGGTGGGTGGGGAGAGAGCTATCTTTCAAGTCCACAAAAGGTATAACAATATATATATATATATATATATATATATATTAAAGTGAAGTTTTTGTTGGTTTCTATGTATATTAATAATTGATGGGCTGATTCCTTTTCAGATTTTAAGTAGTTACAATGAGAAGTGTTTAGTCTAGTAATGTTTAATGTTTTTATGGGGAAAAGACATATAATTGAGGACTACCTAAATATGGGAATCCCAAATGGTCCCTCGATTTATTTTTTTATTTTTTGGCAGCCTTTAGGGACTACTATTCTGAAATTAAGTTTTTATGTGAAATAATCTAATTTCTCTCAATGAAATTAGTTGTCACTTTTTTAGTTGTTGTTGTGATTTGATAAGTCGTTGTTACTTGTTAAAACTATTATTAAGGATATCCGGTAACAAATTTCACTGAAACTATTGCCACTGTCCTTGTTATTATTTGATAAGTTAAAATTATTATTTGCTAAATTGTTACAGCTATTTCGTTTTTCTTTTCGAATTAAGGATATTTTAATAATTTTACTAAAAACTTTAATCTCGAACTAAGTTCCTAAAGACTTTATAGTGATTAAAATATTTTGGTATGTCTTAAATAGAGGTTTTCATATATGGGATTTTTTTGCGTCTTTCCCCCTATTTTTGTAGGTTCCCGCTTAATTTCCTCATATTATGATTTTTTAATAAATATGCAGAAATATATCCCACTTGAAGGTAATAAGTCAAACGTGGTACATACAGCTTGGGCTATGATGGGTTTAATGCATGCTGGACAGGTGAATTACTTTTGAATATTTGATGTGAATTTTAATCTGTGCTTAATTATTATTTATCGTATACTTACCAAAAAAAAAGCTAAAATAAAATTTTGTTGGAAGGCTGAGAGAGATCCAACACCTCTTCATGCTGGCGCAAGGCAATTAATCAATGCTCAGTTGGAGGATGGAGATTGGCCACAACAAGTGAGTATCTTTAGTTCACTTATTCTTTTTGAATAATTTTATTAAATTATTTAACTTATTAAATTAGCCAATTAATGAATGGTGGAATATATATATATATATATATATATATATATATATATATATATTGAATATATGCTTTTGACTTCACTGTTTTCAGGAAATCACCGGCGTATTTAATAGGAATTGCATGCTACATTATCCAATGTATAGAAATATCCATCCACTTTGGGCTCTATCCGAATATCGCAGGCGTGTTACATTGGTTTCCGAAGTTCAATAGATTATATCACTTGCAATAAACATGTATTGCAAAATAAAGCGCTCCTAAGGTTTGGATTATAAATATTGCTAGTTTATCTTGAGAGCATGATATTTTAATGTCGTAATGAAAATTTATGTGCACTGCAGTACATTATCATCTATTTATATGATAAAATATGGAGTATCTCAATTAATGATAGTGGTACAACAAAATGGCATTCATGATTATTATTTCTGGAAGATTTTGTTGAGGCTACTTGATAACAACTCCTTTTCATTTGAAAGCTACTTGATAATGCTTTTATCATCTAGTGGTGTGTGTATAAGGATTGTTTGAGATACCTTTCTCAATCTTCATATCCAGTGATGATATCATTCATCTAGTTCCAGATGATGATATGTCTCTTGCATACTTTATGGAAGAAATATAATCAAGCTCTGGATCGCGATAAATCAGAAAGTCCCTTCACAATAATTATAGAGATCAAGCAATCTATCAACTTCCAATATTTGGCATTATCGGGTGTTCAGACCAAGGAAAGGTTACCAGAACTAATCTTCCTCTTATTTATCTTTGATTATTGTTGAATGAGCATTAATAAAAGTAAATTAGAAAAAAATAATAATTGACTAATATAAAAAGTATGTCTTATATTTAGAACTAACATCAAGTCCCCAACTATGTCTTTTATAAAGGAATGGAGATAGTACTTTTTACTAATTTTACTTCTTCAACAAAATTCGGACATGATATATAGGGATGGAGGTAGTACAATATCTCTCTAAATAATACTTAATAAGGATATTTGAGGAAAAGAAAAATTTAATACTATTGAATTTTTGCAAGGTGTCCTTTTTTTTTTTATACAATACAAAGTATCCTATATTCAAGACCACAAAGAACTTCTAGAAAGAGTCAAGGACTAGAGGTAGTATATTTAATGATGTGCATGAACCACACCAGATTGGGTTTAACATCAACTCAAAGTCTGGTCTAGACAGGACCTCAATATGTACAAGGAAGTCTTTGGTTTAGTTCGGTTCAGCACCAACCTGAGGCTGAGCTGGACCAGATCAGGTTTATCGAGACAATCCAAGATTTGAATTTACTTTTTCCTCTTCATAAAGCAAAATTTAATCCTATTAAAATCAATTAACACCATAAAATACCTGTAATATATAAAATTCATCACATAACATCAAAACCCAATCATAAATTTATAAGAATGTCTGACAACTATCAACAACAATAAAAGGCAACAACATTCAAGTTACAATGATACTATAATGCCCTAAAATTGGTATTTCTCCTAAGTATCATATTTTGCAAGTAATACCTATTAAAATAAGAGAATAAGTTGTCTCTAAATTTTAATTGATTTATTCTTATTTTTAGGGAAATTTTCTTTGGAATCTAATAAATCCAAATCCAATTTTCTAATCTTCAATTAGGAACCATAAAATACGCTACAATTAATATTTTAACATCTAGTTTTAATATAACCAAAGATAAGCCATAAAGGAGTACGAAAATAATATGTGAAATAAAAATCACATTAAATAACAACAATTTCCTATCAAAAAGAGCAAGATAAGCAAGGGAAAAACTTAATTAAATTAAGACAATCAGTAAATATTATAAGGCACCTAAGCTTGCATTAATTAGAGATTAATTGCAATACAATTAGGGATAAATAAAATCATCAAGAAAAAGTGGTTGTAATTTCGAAAATTTCAAGAGAATAAAGGATGATTGTCACGCCCTGAAAACCCAAGGGTGACCGGCACGGAATATGAGAGGACTCACATCCCTTAAGCCTTAACTTATATACAAATACTAATTTAATAATCATAATACGATAATCTAGAATATTTATGTGCTCCAAACAACAAAAGGAAGGTATGGATCCTACCTATAGACTATGTAGAGCATGTAGCATTAACTAATAATACAAAAAGTCTGGGTTTATAAATACATCAACTAATAGCACTCCAAAATGAAATCGCAAGCTTTAAGTCGTTATGCCGGTCCTTCACCACTCAACAGGAGGTATAGGATTTGTAACATCCCACCTTAAAAACAGCGGAATTTTTTTTTTCTAAAACGTTGATCAGAGTCGAGCATTATAGCAAACAAGTAATTGAATTTTTAAAAGTATATAACCATAGTGTAACCATTCTTATACAAACATATATTGTTTCCAAAAAGCAGTATCTAGATAGTTACAAAACTACAACATAAAACTCTTCCTGCCTTCCTATGCCAGCTGTTTGCCCCTATCCTCCACCCTTGGTCCTCCTGAACTTGAGGTTACAGCTGAGATCCAATTCCCATTTGGATCTCAGGTAATGGTTAACCTTATGCTCAAATAAATCATATATAGGCAACATATATTTATAACAACATAACAGCATATCAATGCATAAGAACACATCAGATGCATGATCAACAATGGATAGAACATAAGCACAAAGCAATATGTAAAGTCCCACAACATGTCTACACATAACCAGTGCCACGACCTCCCATCGTGTCCTCAGCGCTAGGAAAACCCTACGGCGTTATCAAGACTATAACCCGTTTAAAGCTGTATATATGTCTGACAACCCTAGACAGAGTTTCAGTTTATAAACATGTCTACCACATATATGTATATGAGCAGCATAAGTGTTAAAGTTACAATACACGTCCATACCTTCGTTGACGGTTTTTCTGGCACTTTCGTCAAATTACGGCACGTTTGACAGCGGCACGACAACGGTGATAGCGGAAACAGCGGTTCGTGATTTCGGGTATCCTATAGGGATAATATCACCGATATGAATATTTAAGATCATAACAGGCATTTTAGGTAAAAATTACCATTTTGCCCCTAGTTTGATCTCTTAGTGGAATTTTGCCAGAGCTTCACTATTCTGACTTTAATCTCTCAGAATTTTGCTATAACCTTTCCTTTCACATATTTCTAAGATAATTATCATATTTATTCCTAAAACATGATATCTAAGCTAACTTGAAATTTAGAGACTACTCCAGCAATCATACTATAACTACTGAAAGAACTACTTAAACTAAAGACTAAGGACTGAAGAACTTACTCAGAGCTTCGCTACAAATTTCTCCAAACTCCTCCTTCTTCCTTCCTCTCCCAAATTTTCGATTTCCTCAAGAGGAAATGGTGTGAGATTTGCAAATGAGAAGGTTGGCTATTTATAGAAAAACTCAATGGCATTTTCATAATTTCATTGAACTTTGTCTAATCGAATTTTGACCGTTGGATCGCATTTTGCTGAGGTGGTTTGATCTTGGCCCTACACCTCTTGGCCAACCTTCCCTCCCCACAAGAAGACAAAATTGATGACCTCATCATCTTGTGTCATCTTGCTTTATCAGATGAAATTCCTGGTTCGGTGTCCTGATCGTGAAATTTTGTAAAATCTTAAAATTCCGAAAGCAACACTCTGAAGGTCCTTTCTTCCTCTTCAAGAATATTGAATTTTCCTATCCTTATACTCTCATTAAGGACATTTCATTATCTGCCGAAAATCATCGGTATTCGCTACCAGTTACCGAAATGACTTCGAAGACAGACTACTTTGAGATAAAAATTCACTTGTTCATAATATACTCTGACTCTAGAAACCCAGTTCACGGTTTTCTAGGTAGGATTTTTTTTCTATCCGTGGTTATTTATCCTGTTCACTTTTTACTATTATAATATTATTTAACTTAACTTATTATACTATTATATCTAATATCACTTTTCTTCATCCTTATCCCCCCCTTAATTTCGGCCAACACACACACATATATATAATTATATATTTTTTTTCATTTACCATAATATCTTATTTATTTTGTATTTATTTTTCCCAAAATTTTCCTATTGGTCCATGGATTTAGGCTTTTAGAATTTCTTGAAAAATCCTAAGCCATTGAATCCTTACTTTCTAAGATTACATCTTAACCCTTATTAATTATTTAATTGGGCCAAAAATTTCGGCCCTTAATAATAATTATTTATATTTATTTTATTTTTCATGTTTCCTAAATTTCTCTAATCTTATAAAATTCCTGAAAATTACTAAATTAATCCCTTAATACTTTCTAATAATTTTCTTAATTAAAACCAATCATTTTCTCACAAAAATTTTATTGACATTAATAATTCAAGCTCCCTGCAATTTATCAAAAATCATGGAGTCAATTGTAGTTTTAGAATACTTTTTAATTTTCCTTCCTTTTATTTTCATAGGAAATAATTTATTAAATTGTCTAAATTAAGGATAATATGCTTTCTAAATTTTAAAAATTATTCCATGCCTTTTAGAATTTTTTTTTCATAATTCTCCTTTGCAAATAGACTAATTATATAACATGTTGAGACAAAAATCTTCATAAATGGGCATTTTCATTAATATTCCAGATAATAGTTATCCGGGTATTACAGGATCAGTGATGTCATTTGAACCAAAACAAATTTCTCCGGTGAATAACGTCTCATTCTTATAAATTAAAATAATACAAAGAACAAAAATAATAATAATTTAAACAACTTTACCTTTTGACAATAACGATATAGCAATAAATTTCAATATCTAAACCACACAATCATGAATAAAATAGAACTCTATATAGATATCGTTATTCAAATAATTTCATATATGAAATAAAACATTTGATTTGATATAATCAATTTAAAACATAATTATCAAACCTCATCTTTCTCTAAAACTTCTTACAAAATGGATAACAAGCGTAGCCACATAGTCCACGAGGGTAACTAACCAAGCATGACTCAAAGCCATGAAACAAGCATGGACACACAGTCTATGAGGGTAACTAACCAAGCATGACTCAAGGTCATGAAACAAGCATGGACACACAGTCCATGAAACAAGCATGAGAACAAATCTCATGAATAACAAGCAAGCTCGAGGTTAACCATGGTGCACCAAGAACTAACAGTATTGCTGTTAGTAACCAGCGTTCTGTATTCAGTCCTCTAAAAAAAACATTTTCAAATAATAAATTCTAACTCAAAAACTTTCTAAAGTCCAAGATCATTCTAATATAAAATTTATGAAAAATATCTCAAAAGTCTCATTTATAAGTTATTATGAAAAATATCTCAAAAATATCATTAACTCCATAATCATTAATTATGCTTTGAAACAATTGGAAGAAAATACATAACAATGAATAAAATCACCTTTCTTTACTCATATACTATCAACAAATATTCGTTCTTAAATCATACTATTAAATATAGAAATAAACATAAAAGTTCAACAATAAAAATGTCATTCATAAAAATTAGGGACGTTATTCACTCACCTGGTGCTCCTTCTGAAATTATGTATTTACCGAAATCCTCTGGGTTCACTTTCCTCTTGAGCTCAAGCAATTGTCAATTCCTATAAATTTTGAAATAGGTCATCATTGATAATCTTTTATCCTTATATATATATATATATATATTTTATAGTCTCTAAGACATATTTAAATGCCTATTATCCTACCCAAAACTCTCCACTCAAATTAGATATATTTATCTACAAATATTATCATTTTCGGCCTTAACCGAAAATCTGACTATAATTTTTTAAGAAACTTGGAAAAAAAATCATTACTTAATCTAGAAAACTCAAATGAGGTGATAAACTTTCCAACTCAAAAATCATCTTAGAATTATCATTCTCAAGCAAAATTCTTCAGAAACCATATATAGTTATACACCCTTTGACTTTTAATACACATGTGTATATTAGTTGTACACTAATATACATTTACAGCTTCTAATATATTTTTATATGTATTTGTAATCTCTTTTCAGTACCAAACAGAACAGAAACGTCTCATCCTCCCCTATAACACATGCAGCAACACGTTTGTACTTTCTTTTGCCTTAATACCAAAAAATATATATATATATCTGAACCATACACACTGAAACAGCAAGCCACAGATTAGGTTTTCCCAAAACAGAGCAACTCAAGCACATGCAATACTACTTTTCAACTTTAATCTACCTCTGGATATTTGTAACCTTTAATTGGCAGTTCTTCCCCTTTAAAACCAAGATTTAATTATTAACAATTTGAATAACACAACAGATTCAAATTATCCCGTATACCATCACTTTGATAATCAAGAATCATTTGTAGAGTATTTTTCCTACAATTCTGAAAATTCCAGCTCCACTCACAATACCTAATTCTTCATTTTAAAGTCTCAATACTTAATTTACATGTCAAGGATTCTGGGAAATTTTACGGATCCTCGGTTCGATGTTTCTAGAATTAGTTATGATTTTTCGAAGTTAGATGAAATTCTGCCCAAAAATGCTGGATCAGCGTTTTTTCTGAAAATTACGGAATAAATTGGAAAATAAATCCACCAGGGGTAAAATGGTCTTATATAGCTAAGATATCTCTTGGAATAATGTTTATGAATTAATAGAAACAATATTATCCTTATAGGATATCCCTGAATATGTTCTGACCAACTGTCGCACCGTATTCCGCCAGAAATATCGTATAACATCAAACGAAGGTACGTTCGCGTACTGGTAACTTTAACTCTGATGTTTACTGTATGCTTATATGTGCTATGTGTTTGGTATGTTTATATGAGATAGCTGATAGCTTGGTGATATGTTCATGTACTGTTGTTATGATTATTCTTGCTGGGTATTGGGATACGCTTGCTGGGTGTGAAATGGTTGGTGTGAAACAATTGCTAGGTGTGAAATGTATACTAAGTGTGACATATTTGCCAAGGGGCTTATATGTCAGGGATACATTTGTCTAAATGCTTATGAACTGTTTATGTTTGTGAATATCTGTGATCCATATATGGTATATATAAACATGAGGTTAACCGTTACCTGAGGTTCAATGGGCATTAAACCTCAGCTCTTAACATAGCGTCAGGGTCAGGTGAACCAAGGGCGGAGGACAAGGGGAAGCGCTAACAGGACGCATAGAAGACCCGGCTGAAGTCTTCCTTTTGTTATTTCGGCGGAAGCCTTCCTCTTGTTGTTGAACATCCCTTTTGAACCACGCGGTTATTATACCGTTATTGTATTCAACCAGACTTACGGCATTTTGAAATACAAGTATCAGTTACTCTTCCTCTCAAATGATCTACTCTGACAATTTGAAATGATTTTTGATGGAAAAAAATTATATTCCGCTTTTGAAAATTGGGATGTTACAGTAACCAAGGATGGTTGTAAGTAAGAAGCTTTAATCACTTGATTAAGGAACTAATTAAGCCTTGTTAATCAACTTTGAAAAGTCAAAAGAGGTAGCTAAGATCATTGGCCAAGATTAAGTTTAATAAAGGTAGATCTAATGGGCTTAATAAATCACCTAATTAACTTAAATCCATGAGATAATAAAGGAACCAATAGGAGGCTTTGAAAGATGGATATTAGAGACTAAAGAAAAACAAAAAGGCCAAGGGAGAAGGGGGTGGTCGGCCAACTTAAGGAGGGATAGGATGGAACTACTTAATGAGCAAGTTTAATCTAGTGGTTGATAGGAAAGAAGCAAAAACAAATTACCCAATTAAGGACCAAATTAACCTTGGGTATTTTGCTATAAATAAAGGGGCTTGGATCTTCATTCTTCACACCAAACTCATACCAAGATTGGTGAGTTTAAGAGGAGAGTCAAGCAAGAAGGAGGAAGGAGTTGCAAGAGTCTTCAAGAGGTAATATCTAGTTCTTAAATTCTTAGTCTTTAGTTTTTATAAGTTCTTAGTATAAGTGTTAGTTTAATCTAGGAAATAGGAAATAAAATTTCTACTCTTGTTTTTAGGCCTCATTGCATTGAAAAATGCCTAAAGAGTAAAAACATGGTAGAAAATAATTTTTGGAAGTCCATGGATTAAGATTGTGAAAGTTGTAGAATTTTCTGTTCTTAAATTTTGGACAGGCAGCGAAAAACTGCTATGATTTTATGTAGCAAATGATGTTATAAAATCATGAAATTTTCGAGGAAGGAAGTAGACATATAGGGCTTTCTATCCAATATAACACGTAATTTTTAGGGTTTTGTACAAAAATATGTGAATTTTCCAAGTTTGCCCATGTCTCTGAACTGGGAACTGGAACATAGCTGAAGCAAAATTAAAACTGGGAATGATATGGTTGGATCGAGTTAAAGCCGTTATTTTTCCTTAAAAATAGACTTGTTAAGGGAAATTTTGGCTTTGGTTTCACATTATTTTGATTTTTTTGAAATTAGTTATGATTTTTCAAAGTTTCTGAAATATCTGCCCAGAAAATCCAGCATTTCATTTTTAAAGAAATGTAAGGGTAAAATTGGAATAATAAATCCACCAGGGGTAAAAAGGTAAATGGTGGAAAGAATATCTCTTAGGATGTCATTCTAAGATATATGACATTCATTATAATAATATGATAATGATATTATAGGATATCCGGAAAATCAGAAGGTGTACCAAACGAACAGACATATCACTATCTAAACGGACTAAGGTACGGACACGTGTTGTAACCTTAACTCTTATGCTTGAAGTATGCTTGTATGTGAGATAATTTCATAGAGTCATGATCGAGATTTGGTCTTGAGTCATGCACCGTGATTAAGACTCTGTCTTAAGTCACTATTTATACATTCAACTATATACGGGTTATAGTCTTGATAACACCGTTGAGTTTTCCTAACGCTGAGGACACGAGGGGCCGTCGTGGCACTAGTTAGTGCAAACACGGATAGAAATTACATGTGTTGTGTGCTATGTACTGCTGTGATATTGGAACTTTACATCTGCTGTGTGCTATGTATTGTTATATGTTATAATGTCATGAGTATCTGCCATACATGTATTATTTACTTGAGCATAAGCTTAACCATTATCTGAGGTCCGATGGGCATTGGACCTCAGCTTTTACCATAGCATCAGGGTCTGGAAGACCGATGATTAATGACAGGTGTAAGCAGCACACCTGAAGACACTGTCAGAGATTTCTATTTTGGGATACATATTATTATATTCGGATGGATCACTACTACAAAAAAGGGGTTACTACCACCTTAAAAGACGTCTTTATTTTATAAAAGGAAGTTAAAAGTGAAAGTAGTGGCATTCTTATAATTATTTTGTTGAATTATATGTATTTATCGACCTAAACAACTATATAGGTAGTTTAAATTCAATTAAGGCGTCCTGAAATTCCAATATTTAGCGCCACATGGTACCATTTAGGGAATTTTTTTGGCGCCATCTATTATATGAGAAATATTTGTATTTTTTTTTTGTTTATTGGCGTCCAGACTATTAATAAGGACGCCTTAATTTATTTTTTTGGCGTCCTATAGTGTATTTAGGACGCCTAAAATTGTTAAAATTTAATTGTTTGGCACTATGGTGCCATCTTGGGAATATTATTTGGCGCCAATTACTATGAGGGAATTTTTATTTATTTGTTTGGAGTCCTGAATAATTGTAAGGGTGCCTTAAGTTATATTTTTGGCTTCCTGAAGGGCTATTCAGGATGCCACAAAAAAGAATTAATGCATCCTTGTTGAACTGAGGGTGGCTTAATTGGAATTTATGGTATCTTGATTGAGCTAAGGGAGCCTTAGAGTAAATTTATGGCGTCTTGATTGAGCTGAAGGTGCCTTAGTTGAAATTTATGGCGTCCTGGTGTTGCTTTCAGGTCGCCTAAAATGGTTTTAATGCATCCTTTATTAGCTGAGGGTGCCTTAATTATGTATTTAGGCGCTCTTCTTTATAATTCAGGACGCCTTTTTGGAATTTATAACTCTTAGCTTTATCGCCATTCACACACTCATCAACTAACTCGCACATCGACACACTCAGTTCCCATGTTGAATATGATTAGTTTTGATGATGTTTTAAATAGATGTCATTAGCAAAAACAAAAAGTTTGTATCATACACATTGACTAACTGCTATTTGATGAAAATTAGTTCCAAGTTGAATGATGAGGAATAATCAAGAAGAAGAGAAGAGATTAAAGAAAGAAGAACTTGCATATTATAATGGGACTATCAACATTCAAGTTCCTATATGTGATATTGGAAGTTTCTACGATCAAATAGAAGCTGGAATGACTCAATTCGGAGTTAAAACGAGCAAAATCGAACTTTCAGGAAAATATGCATGAAAACTCGAGCTCTCACTTAAGAACTCAAGTTCTGAGGAAAAAACTCAAGTTTATTTTTCAAAACTCAAGTTCACAACTCGAGTTGATGTTATTCCAGCCACTCTGTTCACCTCTGTTTCACGTTCAACCTGGGCAAGATATGGTAATTCAATGATATCTCCTAAACCAGAGATCGGATTGAGGTGAAACCAATTTTGTATCAAACTATATATCCAATGTGTTATCATGAAAAAATTTCAAGTCCAATGAAGATCATATGAGAGATATATGAATTTTGGAAGTTTTCCTACTTGTTACCGTCACACAACAGAGCAAGGTTCGGTAATTTGAGCATATCTTACAAATTACACATCAGAATGAGCTAAAATTGATGACATATGAAACTAGACTCATACAACTTTCCAAAAACATCAAGATCATAGAAAAAAATATCAAATGAGAGAGATATGATTTTTGGAAGTTCAGAGTCTGTTCAGGATAGTGCCAAAAACGTTGGTTCAAGAACAACTTTTATTAATCTAATCATAATGCTCAACATACAACGAGTTTAGAGCTGATTCTTATTGCATTGGAAAGAAGACTTGAAGAGCTTTACGAGCATGGGTGGTTTGCCACAGTTGAAGTTATATCAAACACGTTACGCCTACTGTAATCTGATCTTTGTGCGGCCAATGTTCTTAAGTTCTTTATTATGAAAATTGTGCAGAATGCTAGCTAACACTCAATCAGGTAACAACTTGAGTTCCAGTATGACAACTTAAGTTGGTAACTCGAGTTTGAACATTGATAACTCGAGTTCTTATGTCTTCTCAAAGAACTTATGCTTTCAATCTCGTTCAAAATAACAAACAACTTGAGTTCATAAGTGATGAACTCGTGTTCGCGAATTCAGACTCGTCCCAATCTTCAATCATCAAACAGACTTTGAGAACTAGAGTTTCTTAGTAAGAAACTTGAGTTCCAAACTCAAGTTCTAGATATAAAACTCGAGTTCTTCATCTCTGGAAAAACTTGCGTTCTATTTGAAGTTTAAGAACTAGAGTTCTTGGTAAAGAACTCAAGTTCATCTTTTAAAACTCAAGTTCTTTAAGGATTTAATTCATGTTTAAATGACAAACTCGAGTTCTTATGACATCAACTCGAGTTCTTACCTTAAAGAAATGAGACGTTTGAAAACAAAACGCAGAAACTCAAGTTCTTGTAAGCAAACTTGAGTAATTTGAAACTTGAGTTCATTAGTTAAGAACTCGAGTTCATATGAACAAGAATGACGAGCCGCTGTCTGTGACTTTCTAAATGAAACAATCTTTAGCTGTTGCTTTCCATGATTATTAAGAATCATTTTTAAGATGCTTTTAACTTGTTTGCTAGTAATTTGAGATGATCAAATGTTTGATTACTCTAAAAGCATCATAAAGCAATATTTGTGTTAGAGACTTGAAATGCGATTGCATAAACTAAGCACCATCACAGCAACCAATCTCTGAGCGAGCAAAAGTCATTCCTATTATTCTCATTCCTATGACTAACTTGGCAAATCAACAGATATTCAATGAAGCTAAGAAGGAGACAAAACTGATGAATCCAGCGAAGCACTTGACGGAACAAGTAACGACATGTCTAACGACTATATTTCAACGGCTACTTCAAACGGACATCCAACGGTCATATTCTAAACTGGAAGAATTGCTCACCAGTCAAATACTCTTCATCAACTATAAAGGAAGAAGCATTCAAAATAGAAGCAGAGACAAGAGATACAAGATTACAGCTTCATCGTAAAAAGGCTAATACTCTAAAATTTATATCACTTACTCTCCGATTATCTCAATGATCATATAATTTACCTTAGAGAGTGAGATTATGTGTAATGTACTTCAGTGTTTATCTTATTCACTTTTGAAAGAAAAGATTTATTGTAATCATTCTATTTGAGAGTTACTCAAAATTGGGTGATCTTGAGTGGAGAACTGATTATATCCTTACAGTGTGTAAGGGGGAGTATTTCAGTTAGAGATTTGGCTTCACAAGTGCCTAGGTAAACTTGTGGGTTGTAAAGGCTTCTCTTGTGCCCGGGTTCAACAAGAGGATAGTGGATTTAAAATCTCAAGTGGAGCTTGGGGACTAGAAGTAGGTCAAGGATTGGGCCGAACCAGGATAAATCATAGTTTGCATACTCTCTTCCCTAAACTCTTATATTCCCAGCATATATGTTTGAATGATTGACAATTGCATTATAAATTATTAGTGTCACACGAACTACTTTCAGTAAGTTGCAAAAAGATTTTCAAAGTTATCCAAAGTTTTATCAAACACCCAATTCACCCCCCCTCTTGGGTGATAGCCAGGTCTTACATGAGTCCCCTCTCCTACTCTCTTCCGGCGGAACAAAACCCTAGCCACCTAATCGATTGCTCACCGACACTCTCCCCCTGTTTTGACAGCTCCGTCTACATCTTCCCTCTTCATACCTCGCTCTCTCAGCGCCTCCTCCTTCTTCTCTTTTCTCTAATGAGCCCTTGCCTTTTTGCCCGAGTTCATCAGTCTTCACTTCAGTTTTTGGATTGGCCATGTTGTGGAGGTAAAAAAGCGTTGATTTAATTTAATAGAAGACTGAAATCAAACTCCTTTGCATTTTTCCTAGACAAAGCTTTGAACTCTGGTAATGTAATACCCCAATTTTCATAATACATGTAAATATTATATTTTGATAAATAACACCTATTACAATAGGTGAATATGTGGTCTCAGAACAAGTGAAATAATTATCTTATATTCTGAAGGTAATTTCTCATGAAATTAGAGTGAATAAAGAGCTAAAATCCCTAAGTGAATTTATGGGTCATAAAATACCCTAAGAATATTATGATAAATCCTAAGAGGCAACTAAATATTAATTAAAATAGAGAGTATGTTGTCTCTAAAGTTTTAATTAATTTATTATTATTTTTAGGAATTACACCATTTTAACAACTTAAAATCATCAGAGGATGATAAAATCAATTAGAGGAAATTAGTAACAATTATTGGGCAAGTGAAATTGCAATAATTGAGGTACTCTATTAATTTTTGAAATTAGTTAATGATTAAGTTTTTAAGGTCATAATTTAAGACCAAATGATATTGATTAGCATACAAGGAGTTGTAATTATCAAAATTGAATTAGAAACCTTGTCAATTTTGGTAGTTAAGCCTAGTAACCCCTAAAACATGATGTTAGAAATTAAAATTGGGATTTAAAATAAATATTCCTAATTTATTTCTATGGGACGAAAATTCTTGTTTAATGTTAAATAAATGGAAGAATTAAATTATATTAACCATGAATCCAAAATCTAAGTGAACCAATGAGGGATTTTCCTTCTTAAATATGTGAAAACATTAAAACATAAAATTGGTAATGAAAAGATTAATGGGGGACGTTTTTCTTGCTTGGGCATCAAGAGTAGATAATTGTTTTTAATACATAACTAGAGTTCTAGAAGAGAAGACTTTTGAGGCATAAATTGAATAGATTGGAAGAGGATAAGGGAAGAGTAATTAAAACATGAAAATCAATAATTGAAATTAAGGGGAAGGGGGACGAAATTTTAGTAGGAAAAGGAGAAGGAAAAGATTAATTAATAAGTCAAAGGTGTATAGAAGAAGCTTCAAGACTTGGTGATCAAGTTGTATATCTTTGGGAGCAAGAAATGGTTTATTAATCAAATAAAATTAGATGAGAACCTATAGAAATTAAATCATAACTTGAAATCTTGAAACTAGATCTTCAAGATAAATACATATTTGGAATCAGGGAATTATGAGCTTCAATTTAACTATTCCCGAAGTTATTTTCGGTTACTTTTAAAATTCATACCTAAGTGTTTTGGGGATTAAAAATCATCATAAATCTACTCATAAAATTAGGATTCCAAAAGTGAAATTGGATTTTGAATTAACACACCCAATTACACCTAACTAAATTAGGATTTGGGGATTTATAGGATAACTTGGGAAGGAAGAAGAGTGTCTTGGGGCCAAAGCAAAGCTCCTTCTTGAAGAAGGAGGAGGGGGTGACGTTTTGGGAGGTGTAAGGAGTGGATCAAAGCTTCTTCACCAAGTAGAATCCAAGGGCTATAATGCAAGATAAAAGAATTACACAAATGCCATCCTCTTCCACTATAAATAGGACCTTAGGCTTCACATTCTCCTCACCAATTCACTAGGCATCACTGGAAATTTAGAGAGAAAGGGAGAGTGTGGAAGAGCTTCAAGAAGTTAGGAGCAAGTGTTCTTCAAGAGGTAAGAGAGTTTTTAGTTTCATAGTTCAAGTTCTTAGTTTATGAAGTAGAAATACTAGAAATGCTGTTTTGATCTTCAATCTTCCAAATACAGTTTTATTTTCATGTTTTTCTGGTTTCCATTGCATTTATTTCGAAAATTGATGAAGAAGAAGTTATATCAACATTTTTGGAAGATTAGGATCAAAATAGCGAAGCTCTGGCAAAATCTCCTCAAACAGTGATTTCTGGAGTCAGGGGTAAAAACGTCAGTATTTTATGATGAAGATGATGTTCTAAAATTCTGAGAAAATTCATGGTGAAAGTAGACGTCTAGGGCTTTTCAAATCTATAAAGAGTGTATCATTTGAAGCTCTGTGCAAAAAGATAAAAATCTCAGAAGTTAGGCTATGATTTCTGTGCGAAAATCTGGACAGCGTTTTGAAAACTGGAAACTGGGAAAATTCCGTGAAATCTGGGTAAATCCCAGTATTTTTCCTCAAAAGTAGACTTCTCAAGGATTCCGGAACATTTTACGGATCCTCATTTTGATTTTTCTAGAATTAGTTATGATTTTTCAAAGTTACCGAAAAATCTGCCCAGGAAATGCTGCACTACGTTTTTAAGAAATGTAAGGGCAAAATTGTAATTATGAAGCTACCAAGGGTAGAAGGGTAAATAGAGGTGAAAATATCTCTTAGGATATTATTCTAAGAAATATGGTGATATGTTAGGATATCCGGGAAGTCCAGGATCGGATTCAAAGGTCGGTCATTTGACGACTATGCGGTAAAAGGTACAGACGCGTATTGTAACCTTAACTCTTATGCTTATGGTTTGGTTATATATGATTGTTGTTTTCACATGATAATACTCTGTTTTGAAATTTACACATGAGAGTTGAATTGTACACGGGTTATAGTCTTGATAACACCGTTGAGTGTTCCTAGCGCTGAGGACACGATGGGCCGTCGTGGCACTGGTTATGTGCAGACTGGGGTAACATACATATTGCAGTGGCTGTGTTATGTTATTGCCTTACATGTGGATATATGTTTTGAAACTATGATTATGTTGTATATCTGTGATAACTGTCATATACTGTTTACATAAGCATGAGGTTAACCGTTACCTGAGGTCCAATGGACATTGGACCTCAGACTAAATGAACAGTACAGGAAAGAAATCGGAATAAAGAAGGTACCGGTAGATAGAGCCGTAAAGAGGCAGCGGTCAAAGGCAAAGGTCGGTAGCGGTAGAAGTTATAAGAACTTAGCTTATGGCCCGAATTTAACAAAGTTACCTTGAACAGTTTGGTGTCTAAGGCTGGGTTAATCTATCCAGGAAGCCAAACAGTCGCCGTATAAGTCGGTGAGGCCCCCATGATAGACCCCTACCTGGCCAATCTGTTTGAATAACTGATGTTGGATTCTTAAGCCATAGGTCTAGTACAAGGCTTTCTTTATCAGAGACTTGTATTCAAACTTTGTAAACTGTATCACATGAATATTCCTTCGGGATATTTAATATATCAGCTTATGTCGGGCATCATCATATGTCTGGGCATTTTTATATCAAATACTCGTTGTCCGGATCTTAGCGCACGCTATCAATTTCCGCAGTACTCTAAGCTGTAGCATCTCAAACTCTGTTGTTTTTCTTAAAACTAAGTGTCGACTGACACGATTTTCGAACCTGGAATTTGGGATGTTACAGGTAATGTATTCAATCCTCTGCTTTCTTTGTGAAGTTTATGGGATTTGTATAAACTCTATCTGAAACGAAACTACCTATTAGTTGGTAAGAATCTAGTCAATATTGTATACTACCTCTTTTGTTTATTCTAGAGCAGCTTTTACTCGACCTACTTGACCCCATTGTGCATGTTTATCATTTTTATCATTTTATTTTGGTTTTGTAGTATACAATATTTTTTTATCTGGCATCTAAATCTGGCAAACTACATTTTAGATTTTCAGATATTTGAATGTATTTCAAAATGTTAATCTCGTTTCTACTATTATAGCTCATAAAGCTATATTCAGTTTTCCAGTGCAGGTTATGCATTATAAACATAGTTATATGACTTCAACTAGTAGTTTTGAGGTTTAGGTTACATAATACAGCAAGTAGCTTGAAAAGTTCTAACACAACTGTTATCTTCAATTGAAACTTGGGCTAGAAAAGTTTATACAAGTTGCAACTCATGTTTTGATAACAATAGTTTCAATTCTTAGTAACTTTGACAGCAAACTATAAATTGTAAATCAAAGTAACAACTAGCTAGCTTAATTATCTTTCATCCGTTTATTTGTTGTTATTTTCTTTTAGGTGATCTTGTCAAAATTAAATCATCTACTGTCTCACATCTGCAGAGAGGTTGATATAAAGATTGGATATTTTTTCCCCCTTTTGGTTCCTTGTGCTTGAAAGGTACAGATGGATTTATTTATTTATTTCTCTTATATGGCCTGTTTTTGTCAACTGAATTGATTGCATATTGATTGCAAATATGTTTTATCTATTGAGTTTTTGTATGTGTTATAAATAAACATATTTCAAAAATTGTAGTCTTTAAAATACATGGTGTTATTTATTTCATTTTCATTTACATGTTAGTTCATGTATGTAGTTCATGAACCTTTGTATGATGAATAGTTATTTGATTAAATTTGTACACACTTTGTTTGCAAGATTGATATATTTTTTAATTAATTATTGTCAAGTTTTTATCTTGTCAGTTGCTGAATCCAATAAATTTCCTTTGTTAAAGATCCAAATAACCCTTCTGAGTATTGTGACTTGGTCACGACAACAACCTACAAGAGCTTGAGGGGCTCTTGGGTAGGTATTTTTAATCATGTTTCTTTTGCCATACAATTATTCCCTCTCATATGCTAGTTTAAATAATTCTAATGTTGTCTTATTGTTGTTGTTGTCTTTAGGTTGAATAGAGCAAATAAATTTCAAGCATTGGAATTTAAAGTTGAGGTAATTATAGATAATTTTTTTTTGTCGATGTGCATTTTGTAATACCCGGATAATTATTATCTGGAATGTCATAATAATAATACTGTCCAAATATGAAGATTATGGTCTCAAAATGTTGTATAATTAGTCTATTGTCAAAGGAAAACACTAAGAAAATTAGATGGAATTTATTGTTAAAAATGTGAAAAATGCATTTTAGGGCCATAAAACATCCTAAAGAGAATTATGAAAAATTCTAGAAGGCATGAGAATAATTATTAAAAATTAGGAAGAATATTGTTCTTAATTTAGACAATTTAATAAATTATTTCCTTTAAAAATAAAAAGAAGAAAAATTAAAAAGTATTCTAGAACTAAAATTGACCCCATGATTTTTAATATTTTGCATAGAGCATGAATTATTAATATCAATAAAATAGTTGTGAGGAAATCATAAATTTTAATTAAGAACATTATCAAAAATTAGTAAGGGGTTAATTTGGTAATTTTTGGGAATTTTATAAGGTTATAAAATTTAGCAAATATGAAAAATAAAATTAATCTAACCATTTATTAGAGAGGGCCAAAATTTTGGCAAGAAAAATAAAGAAAAAATGAAATGAAAATTAAGGAAAAATATCTAAGATATTTTGTAATTAAATAATATTATAATTGGGAAAAGCACACAGGATAAATGACCACGGATAGAAATGAAATTCTATCTAGAAAACCATGAACTAAGTTTCGAGAGTCAGAGTATATTATAAACAAGTGGATTTTTATCTCGAAGTAGGCTGTCTCCGTAGTCATTTCTGTAACCGACGGAGCAATTAGGAGATCAGACTAAGAAGATATTTTGCAGAATTAAAGCAGATAGTAGAAATGAGAACCGATGGAAAATAATTCATAGACTGAGATCCAGGGATAAGTTGGTAAAAACCAAAGCATATTATTAATCAGTGAATTTTTATCTAGAAGATGACGCTGTTCGACGTTATTTCTGTAACCGACAGCGTTTTTCCGAAAATGTTCAGCAGGCAACGGAATATCCTTAATGAGATAAAAAATTTAGATAACCCAAGTATCTTGAAAGAGGAAGAAAAGACCTTCAGGGTATTGCCTCCGGAATTTTGAGATTTTCCAAAATTACGCGATTCGGACACCAAACAGGGACTTTATCGGTAGAAATCTTCTTAAGCAAGTGTATGACATCACCTTGATGACTAAGGATGACATCATCTTTGAGAGGTGTATGGCCAAGATCTTGCCATCTCAAAGAAGTGCGATCTAACGGCGAGAAACTGATCAGACAAAGTTCAAAGGAATTACCAAAATGCCATAGCCTTTTTCTATAAATAGCCTTCCATTCTCCTTTATTTTCTCACCAATTCCTCTTGCAAATTTCGAAATTCTTGAGTAGAGAAGGAAAGAAGAGCTCTGAAGAAAGTTATAGCAGGGTCCTGGGTAAGTTTTTCGGTCCTTAGTCTTAAGTACTAGTTTCGTTCGATAGTTATAATAGAATGCTAGAGTAATCTTTAATCTTCCAAGTTAGCTTAGATATCATGTTTAAGGAATGAATATGATATTTATTTCAAAAATATATTGGAGGAAGAGTTAGGTCAAAATTCTGAAAGGTTAGAGGCAAAGTAACGAAGCTCTGGTAAAATTTCATCAATTGATCACACTAGGGGCAAAATGGTAATTTGTACCTAAAATGCCTGTTATGACATTAAATATTCATATTTGTGATATTATCCTTATAGGATATATGAAATCATGAACCGTTGTTTCTGTTGTCCTACCGCTATCAGACGTACCATAATTCGACAAAAGTGTCAGATATCGTCAACGGAGGTACGGACGCGTATTGTAACCTTAACTCTTATACTTATGGTATGCTTATATGTGATAGATGATTTCATAGACTAAGACTCCGTCTTAGATCACTAGTTATACATTCAGCTATATACGGGTTATAGTCTTGATAACGCCGTTGAGTTTTCCTAGCGCTGAGGACACGATGGGCCGTTGTGGCACTGGTTATGTGCAGACATGGGTTTAACTTTACATCTGCTGTGTGCTTATGTATTGTTGTTGTGATAATCTTGCATCTATTGTATGCTTTTGTAATGATTTGTTGCTGTAATGTTATAAATATCTGTCATACATATATTGTTTACATAAGCATGAGGTTAACCGTTACCTGAGGTTCAATGGGCATTGAACCTCAGCTCTTACTATAGTATCAGGGTCTGGAGGATCGAAGGTTGATGACAAGGGTAAGCAGCTCGTTTGAAGACACGGCCGAAGATGCCTACTTTTAGGATGCATCTTATATTTAGTTAAATGTACCATTATCTTGACTATCTAGAGACATCGTGGATGTAATATGTATTAGTTACTCAAGTACATGCTCTACTCTGATATATATATATATATATATATATATATATATATATATATATATATATATATATTATTTTGCTTTCAAAAATGGGGTGTTACACATTTAAGTAGGTAAACTTTGTAGTATGAATAATGATGCTTAGAATTTTATAGTTGATGACTTAGACAACTTAGATATATTTGTATACTTTGTATTGATAAAATTATTGGATTTATTAGCTGATATTTTATAAATTGCCTTAGTTAGTAAGTTTTGTTGAATTAAGCTAAAATGGTTTGTTGTTAAAATTTTGGGATGTCTTATTGTAGAGGTGAAATGCTGCCAAATTTTTTTTACAAGATTGAGAAAAAAGAATGTCATTCTTGAAATTGTTATTAACTTGACTGTTGTTGGAAATGTCTTATGTGGTAATAAAATGGGTTATAGTTGGATGAATACTTTGAGAACAAGTGAAGAATATGAGAATGGGGTGGAAGAGTTTATTGAATTTGCAAGAAGGAATGTGGAAACAAAAAATGACATGTATTATTGTCCATGCGTTAATTGTTTAAATGGGATATGAAGGGATATTGTTGATATAAGGGATCACCTACTTTGTGATGGAATAAACCTTCGATACACAACATGGATATGGCATGGTGAGGAAGTAAGTACCAGTGCGTCCCACAAAAATGAAGTTGCGGTAGATGAAGATGGAATGGAGAGAATGATTCATGATGTTGAGGTACAATCTTTTGCACAATCGCGTGACTATGATAGCGTGCAGAGTGTTGCAGAAACACCTTTGTTCCCTGGGTGTACTAAGTATACACAGTTGACTGGGACCTTACATTTGGTCAACTTAAAGGCGAATTGTGGGTGGACCGATAGTAGTTTCACGTCACTGCTTGAATTGTTTTGTGATATGTTGCCAAATGATAATGTACTTCCAAATCGTATGTATGAGACGAAGAAAATCTTGTCTACGATGGGTATGGAGTATGAAAAGATACACAGTTGCCCTAATGACTGCATATTGTATAGAAATGAGTATGAAGGCCTTACTAATTGTCCAAAATGCAAAACTTCATGATACAAAGTGAAGAAAGGTGGTGGTTTTAGAGATAAGACAACAAAATGGAAACCCTTGAAGGCATTGTGGTATCTTCCAATAATACCGTGGTTTAAGCGTCTGTTTACTAATGAAGTAATGGCGAAGAAGTTGAGATGAGATTCTAATGAGAGAATATCTTATGGAAAATATCTTCGGCACCCGGCTGACTCTCTACAATGGAAGAAAATAGACGAAATGTTCCCTTAATTTGGTAGTGAGCCAAGAAACCTTTAGTTGGGGCTTTCTATAGATGGCTTCAATCCATATCGAACTCTTAGTAGCACCCACAGTGCATGGCCAATTCTCCTTATAATATACAACTTACCTCTTTGGTTATGTATTAAACGCAAGTATGTGATGCTTTCTATGATGATTTCTGGACCAAAACAGCTCGGGAACAATACCGATGCGTACTTAGTGCCTTTGGTTGAGGATTTGAAGAAGTTGTAGGAGGAAGGTGTACATGTGTTTGATGCATATAAGAAGGAGTCTTTCAAACTGCATGCAATGATTTTTACCACGATAAACGACTTTCTTGCATATGGAAATTTGTCAGGGTACAGTGTGAAGGGTCATAAAGCATGTCCAATATGTGAAGCAAACACAAACTTCTATCAACTAAAGCACGGAAAGAAAACGGTCTACCTCGGTGACATGAGGTTTCTTCACCAGTCCCACCCATATCGTAAGTTAAGAAAGCATTTCAACGGCTTACTAGAGCATAGAACGGCTCCAAAGGCATTAACTGGAGAGGAAGTTTATAGTCAGGTGGAACATATCAATGTAATATTGGGTAAGCAGCAAAGGATTTCGGGTGACAAGAATATATGGAAGAAGAGATCAATTTTCTTTGATCTTTCATATTGGTGTAGTCTTGATGTGAGACACGGTCTTGATGTGATGCATGTGGAGAAAAACGTTTGCGATAGCCTTGTCAATACTCTTTTGCACATACCAGGGAAGACTGAGGATGGAATTAGTGTGAGACTGGACCTAGTTGATATAGGAATAAGAGAACAGTTACATCCACAAGTAATGAAAGATGGTAAGAAGGCATACATGGAGTCAGCAACTCATACACTGTCAAAAGCGGAGAAAAAAGCTTTTGTGGGTGTTTATATGACATGAAGGTTCCATAAGGATATTCTTCTAACCTGAGAAGGTGTGTTTTAATGGACGATTTGAAGTTAGTAGGAACGAAGTCCCATGATTATCATATGTTGATGCAACAACTATTACCAATAGCTATTAGAGGCATTATCAAAGATGAAGTGTGAACCACTATAACAAAATTGAGCATTTTCTTTAATGATATCTGTAACAAAGTCATTGACATTGAAAAGTTGGATGAATTCTTAAATATAAAGAACTTCTTCTATCGTATAAATTCTTAAATATAATATTCAGGCCACTTAAAATAACCAACCGCTCTTAAAAATGTTAAAAATAAATAAATTATGGATTACATTATAAAGAAAACTCGTACATCAACGACTTATACTTTCTACAGTCAAGAACAATAACGAAATATTTAAATATAATTGTATAAAACTTTTAAGAGCGGACATATATAGATGATCGGTCTTAAAGTTAATACTTTTAAGAGTGGGCATAACTTTTACATTAATAACGATCAGTCTTAAAAATAATCAGATATACTTTTTCGCATGAAACCTTACTTACGACTTACGTCTTACTGTCTGAACTCTGAAACCCCTGTTCTCTTTGCGAAACCCCATTTCCTGTTGCATTACGTCTATTCCTCACCTACCACCACCTTCCTTTGTTACTCTCTCTCACTTTCTCAGGCATTACTCCTTCGCACCACCACTCTCTTACTTTATCGAAAATGAACGGAGAAAACCATTCTCACCCTGTTCAGTCAACGCCAGTTACTGATGTTACCGGTGTGAGCGAGAACCAACCCTCTTCTTCTCAAAATGAGCCTCATGACCACCCTGCACGCCGTGGTAGAAGTGGCACACGAATGAGCATCGTGTCCGTAAAACGGAACATTGGGTCAAGGATCGAGATTCAATTTAATGAGATGTTGCAACCTGTCAGTCCGAATAAACATGAATATAATAGTTATGTTGGCTATATGGCACACAGCAAGGTCATCATTTTGATAGATGAGTGGAAAAATGTTGACCAACGCACAGTGAAGGATCCTATTTGGGACACTATCCGGCTTTCATACACTGTACCTGACTCTGACAAGTTGAAAGCCAAGACCTTGTCTTATTGTGCCGATAGGTGGAGGAAATTTAAGACCTTTCTCGCCAACACCTATATTTTTGCCAAGGTTCGACCTGATCATAATCCGTGGGAGAAGTACACATTCATTGATCAACAAATTTTGGATCAATTTGTTCAGCTTCGAACCACTCCTGATGCTTTGGTGAGTTCATATTTAGCTTTGTTTTCCCTTTCTGTTTGCTTATTAACCTGTGCGAATATGTGAATGTTATTGTGTTTGTCTAATTATGTTAGTTAGATGGTTTAATGTGTGAGTAGAAGTATATATTCAAGTAAGTCAGAAGTGAATTTGAGTATGATGGTTTAATGTGTGAGTATGCATGTCTTATATGTTAACCGTTATTATATTCTTAGCTAGTTCTGTTATAGTAGGTAGTGGTTAGACATTGCTATTAGTAACTTAGTATCTTAGTTCTATACAATTCTACATCTTCCTTAAATTAAACGTTGAAACTTGATGAAGTGAATTTGACTAATGTTTGAAGTTCATATGAAGTAGAAGTTCTATAATTTCTTTTAGTGAGATAGCTTGAATTCATAATTAATAGTTGTTGTCAATTCTGATTCACAGAGAAGAAGGGCACAAGCACAGCAGATAGGGAGAAGGAATGATTGCCTGCATAGGGCTTCTCGCGGGGGATATGCAAAGGCCGAAGAAGAAATGATAGAGGCCAAGCGGAAGAGATTGGAAGACGAAGCTGAATCCAATCCTTCTGTTGTAGTTGTTCAGCAGGCATCCCCGATACGTCGCGAGGATTTGTGGCTGTATATTCGACGACCAAAAAAAGGCGCCTACATGAGTGAACAAACTTGTCTAGTTGCTGAGAGAATTGTAAGTATCGTTTATTGTTATGTTTTAGTTACTAAACATGTTTCATTACTAAGCTTCATGTTATCTGTATCTTACAAGAAGATCTAAAAAAGAAAGAAGCAGAGGGATCTTTTGTGTTGGGCGAAAGGAATGATGTTCTTACCATTGCGACTGGAAAACCGAATCACCCGGGGCAAGTAAGGGGGATCGGAGAACGGGTAGGCCTAAAAGATTACTTTGGTAAAACCAAATGACTTAGGCAAAGTATAGTTACCTAGGAGGAGATTGACCAAACGGTTAGACAATTAAATGAGGAGACAGCGGCCAAAGATTGTGCATTAAAAGAGATGTTTGACGCCCATATGAGGCTAATGAAGGAGGAAATGATGGAGATGAAGAGGCTTATTAGCTCTTGGCCAGAGACCAGTGTTCCCCTCACACATACACCTGCACCTGTGCAGCACAGCACCAGAGGGAGCTGCATTGTTGGACAGTCAGAGCAACATTGTGACCTGTACGTGGCAGAACCAACTAGACAATTAGTTGCTAAAGGGACTGTCTACAACTTGGGATCAACTGTACACCACAAACAAATGGCTAATGCTGAAGTCTGAGTGTCAGTTGAAGAGGTGATCATTGATGCACCTCTCCCTCTCCCAACCGATCAGCTGAAGCGTGTGAGTGATGTCAAGGGAACCTTCATCTCTTGGCCGGTGAAGCTTGTAGATGTCTATACTCCTCCTGATGCTTCATCCCCTCCTCCAGTTGAATCCCCTCATCAATCTCCATCCCCTCATAAAAAAGCTGCATCCCCTCCTCAAGTTCAATCCCCTCGTCAATCTCCATCCCCTTATGATAAAGCTGCATCCCCTCCTCCATCTCCATCCCCTCCTAATAAAGCTGCAACCCCTACTCCTGAGTTGGGGGCCATGAATAAAATATCCCAAATGCTATCCAAAGGAGAATTTGCATGTCAATCGTGGGATATACAAGAAGTGATAGGGGTTCCTCATGACCCTCAACAGGTTTTCTTTGACACCGTTGATATAAAGTCCCTACTGCTTCCTAGACAGGAGCTTACATCAGCAGTTATTCAAATGTGGTGTAGGTAAGTATCTTATTTTATGAGTACATAATTTAAATTCACTGTTTAGGGTTTAGGAACATGTATAATAATTCCATGATCGATGTCTTTATTGTAGGTTCATGCATCAAGATTTGGAGCAACAGGGCATAATTAATGATTTTGGATTCTTGTGCCCTAAATATGCAAGCGAAGCCACCGTGGAACAAAGACAGGAGTACATATCAAATAGGTTGTGTGAAGTGATAAGGATGGTGTACTTGTTTCCATATTACCATAGGTATATATCACAATCGATCTCTTGTTGCAATTCAATTAATTCTGCATAATATATCACTGAATACTTTACTGCTGTGAATTTTCAGCGCCCACTGGCAGTTGCTCGTCTTAATCATGGACTCGAATACGGTGTTATTCTTATGCTCCACTCACGGCTAACCAGGGGTTATGTTGAAGCAGATCATCAACAGGTAAGCATGTCATTTTGATTCTCTTGTAAGAAATCTCTGATGTGAATTTTCAGCGAACATTATTGATAAATTTGTGATTTTGATGATAGTGCCATGAAGACCTTCCTAAACCAGGTCAGAAAAAAGTGAGGGAGTGAGCTCAAAGATCCTAGATGGCTCATACCAAAGGTTAGTACATATTTGGACACTGTCATACTGCCTTGTGAAGTTGGTCAGTAAGCTATATATATATGCTCGATCTTATATATATTTCTTGTTCTTTTCATACCCGTCGGCAACCAATCGGATTCAACTTATGTGGCATGTACATAATGAAACACATGTATGATATTATCACTCAACCAGATAATAAACTCACTGCAAAGGTAAATTTATTTGATGTTACATATTATGGTTGAATTCAGTTTCTGTCTTAATTAATGTTACATATGAAATATGCACGTCAATTAATTCAATTTCTTTCTTTGATGTTATACAGAGATTTGCCTCTGAGACTTCCTTTTCTGCTGATGAGGTGGACCACATACGCAGAGTGTTTTGTCAACATGCAATTGACATCATAGAGTAAATACAACAATCATAGTAATAATTCATTCGTAAATATATGCTTGTAGAGCAACAATTGTAATTACAGTACTACATTAATTAATTTGTAAATTTATTCTGTAAATGAACAATTTTACAATTTGGAGCATTCTTTATATAATAAATTTTTTATTCTTGCTAACAATTTTCTTAGCTTGTGTAATTTTGGTTTTCTGAACGTATATTGGATGGTGGATAGTGCTTGAGTTTTTAGTTTTGGAGAGTTGTAACTAGCAGTAAGAGATTCTGAAAAGTATTCATTACTTTTAGGACCATATATTTATTAAACAGACAGTCCTAAAGATCTTTGTTTTTTTTAAAAAAATTAATCCTTGATTTTAGGACTGTATGTTTAATAAATATCTGGTCTTAAAAGTCTTAAAAAGGTGACGATACTTTTAGGAACTCATATTTATTAAATAGACGATCCTAAAGGTCTTTGTTTTTTTTAAAAAATATGCCTTGAATTTAGGACCATATGTTTGATAAATATCCGGTCTTAAAAGTAACTTTTAAGATTGCATATTTAGGACTGTCTATTTGTTAAATATCTGGTCTTAATAATCTTCCTATAAATAGAAATGATGACTCACTCTTTAAGATAAATTATTAGGGGTCAAGAACACTTCGAGTTTCTAGCGTTCAACTCAAGCTCAGGACCCTCATCGTCGTCAATTTTATCTCTCTAGAAGCTGAAGAGCATTGTCAGAAAAGAAGTAAGATAATGGAAATTTTCAGCTCTGGGTTTGGTAAAATTGACGGTGACGGTGGTCCAGGCTTGAGAAGATTTGTCACTGTGTTTGTTTTTATTCTTAAAAGGTAAAAGTTGTCCCTTTTTCGCTTTGTTTTGTATGTTGTTAACTGTATTCTATGAACTTTTATTCTTAATCACATTTCAGTTATGGTTTTGTTTGTTTCCTTTCTGTCTGAAACAACTGTGTTTGTTTTTATTCTTGAAAGGTAAAAGTTGTCTTTCTTTTCGTTTTGTACGTTTTGTATGTTGTTAACTGTATTCTGTGAACTTTTATCTTTAATCACTTTTCAATTATGGTTTTGTTTGTTACCTTTTTGTCTGAAACAAAATCGAGACAACGAAAGTATACTATACTTAGACAATCGAAATGGAAAAAAAATTATTTATCATTTTTTCCCTATCCGCTGTGGGGCAGGATGAGTACAAACAAAAAAAACATTAAAAAAACATAAAAATATTTAATCCCCCCTGTCGTTGTCGGAGGGGAGGGAGGGATCAGAGAAGAGGTCAGAGATGTCGTCGTCAGAGAGATTGTACTCGACGTCATTGGTGTCGAGTAACATGTTTAGCTTGTTGTTGACGGCGTGGTAGACCTGAAACATTTGGCCCATGAGTCGGTCTATATGAACAACGCGGGCCAGGAGGTGCTGTATCATCTGTCGGGCGGAGGGGTTTGGAGGCTGCAGAGGAGGGTACGGAGGTGGCTGTTGGGGTGGAGGAGGATTGTTAGGCGGCGGCGGCGGCGGAGCAGGAGGACCATTATTGTGAATTCCTTGTGGTGGTGGAGTGGCCATTATGGAGGTTGTAGAAGTGATTGAGAAGAATGTGAAGAACGTAAAGTAACAACAGTTTTAAATAGAGAAGTCATCCTGAAGAATGTGAAACGCGGGAACCGAACCAAGGAGACGCATAGTTCATCAGAATACGAGGAGACGCCTAGTTAGGAAGTTTATCTAGAAGCCGAAGAGACTCTGAATCATTCATTTGAACAGAGTGTCTCTGGTGTACGTCTCTCACTTGAGAAGAATGAACTTTTAAAAATTTATTTTTTAAAAAAAAATTAATAGACTTTTAGGACCGGTTATAATATAAATGATCGGTCTTAAAGGTAATTGAATGAAAAATATTAATAGACTTTTTGGACCGGTTATAAGATAAATAATCGGTCTTAAAGGTATTTTAATGAAAATAAATAAATAATAGACTTTTATGACCATTACCTCGTAACTTAAGTCCTGCCTTTATTGTCCTCCACACGCTTCCTCTCTGTCCTTCTTAACTTAAGTCCTCATTACCTCGTAACTCCACACTACGTAGCTCTCTGCCCATCATTCCCCAACTGCTCAAACAATGGTTAGATACAAGCAGACAACCCCTCGCAGGAGTACTCCTGAAGCTCATGCCCACGCCAGATCTCTCGTGGGTTCTCTTCCAATGCATCATTCCATTCCGACAGAGGAGTCACAGGTCGTTGGACCTATTGTTATTTTGGATGATGAAGAGGTTGACGGCCCCCTCCAGCCTTCAGACCACGAAGAAGTTACCGCTTCCCCTCTCCAACCTCCTAGTCCTACCACTCCTTTAGTTGATGATTATGATGCGAAACAGAGGTGCATAATATAGGAATGTGCTGATATCTGGCGCGAAATTGCTACTTCTAAAGCCTCCATCTCCAAGACATTAGATGATACCAAGGACTAGGATTTTTAGTTGCATCATAATCTTTTTTTTGTTAATTTTCAGTTTGTTGTTCTTATTTCCTTCTGTACTTGCATGTTGTCATAGTGATCTAAAAATTAATAAGAACGAATATTATATTTTATTCTCCATTCTCCAGTGTTCTTTATTTTCATTCAATTGTTGCAGCAATTTTTCTTTTAAATATTAAAAAGTATTTGACTTTTAAGACTGCAGTTTTCTAAATCATGCGGTCCAAAATTAAATGAATTTTAAGACCGCAGTATTATAAACCTCCGATCTTAAAATTTTCAATATAAATTTAAATGAAATTATTTTTAGGACCGCAATTTTATAAAACTTCGGTCTTAAAAAGTTCAATATAATTTAAATATATTTTTAGGACTGTATTTCTTTTAATTGACCGGTCTTAATAATATCCCAAATAATAAATGTCTCTCTCGCACCACTCGCGCGAAAAAATTAAATTTCCCTCTATGAACTTCTCTTGTCTAGCTGAAAGTGATTACTCCGGTTCTATCTCCAGTGTTTGTGTGTTGCTTCGTCGCTGCTTCGCGTTCCACTCTCGACAACAACTTTGTGGTTAATTGGCTCAACGTCTAAAGACCAAGCTATATGAGTTGTATCGGCTATATAACTATATGCTTTTCCTACTTATCGTTCTGGGTTTTCCATGGGTTGACCAAAATCAATGAAATCTTCTTTTAGGACCTACCCAACTGACCAACAAGTGTTTTTAGGTTACTCTTACTGTCTGCAACATTAACATTCGTGGCAGGAAAAGAGAGACTCAGCAAACGCATTTGACCTATATGCTACTGGTGAGTGCACAAGACCTACTTGCGATGCATTTAATTTCCTTGTCATGTATTTATTTTGCTTTTTGATTCACTGTCATACATTTATGACCATAAGACAGAACCTACATTTAGCTTATATATGCATTTGTAGTTGGCTTATTTTATATGCAAGTTTCTATTTTTATGGATTATGTTATATGTTAAATCTTTCCATCCATAGTAATTGTACTATGGATCGCAGTTGGATGAATGCTTTACGAACGGGTGTTGAATATCAGATGGGGTTAGGGAATTTATAGAATTTGCTAAACAAAACGCCCATGATGATAGTGGGAAGTTTTATTCCCTTGTGTACGATGTTTTAATGAGAGGCGACTAAGTCCTGAAGTTATATAGATACATTTAGTTTGTCAAGGATTTTGTAAGACCTATACAGTATGGGCATGGCATGGTGAAAAAATGCCAAGTGGGTCCCAACACGGAGAAGTGACATCTGATGATAATGACGCTGATATGGATGATCGCATAGAGGATATTATTCGTGATGTAGGAGAAGAGGCTTTTCATCAATCACATGCATATGGTAATATGTGCAGTGATGCAGAGACCCCACTATACCCTGGGTGTAAGAAATACCAACTGTTGAACGCTATATTGAAATTGGTTAGCCTGAAGGCACGTCATGGGTGGAGCGACAAGAGTTTTTCTGAAATGCTTGAGGCTTTTAAGGACATGATTGCGGATGATAATGTGTTGCCTCACTGATACTATGATGCTAAGAAAATACTTTGTCCACTGGGGATGGAGTACAAAAAGATCCACGCATGCCCGAATGATTGCGTGTTGTTTAGGAATGAGTTATAAGAGAAGCTGAATTGTCCAATATGTGAAACCCTAAGGTACAAGTCAAATAAGGGGTCTGCAAAAGTGTTGTGGTATCTTCCAATCATACCAAGGTTCAAGTGCTTGTTCGCACATGAAAATGATGCAAAAAATTTGAGGTGGCATGCAGATGACAGGATTTCTGATGGAAAGATTCGACATCCTACCGATTCATCTCAATGGAGGAAAATCGATCAATTATTTCCGACATTCGGCCAAGAACCTAGGAACCTTAGGCTTGCCCTTAGCATGGATGACATGAATCCATATGGAAGCCTTAGCAGCATACATAGTTCCTGGCCTGTACTCCTGATTATTTACAACTTATCTCCTATGTTATGCATGAAACGAAAGTACATCATGCTGTCTATGTTGATTTCGGGACCAAAACAACCCGGAAACGACATTGATGTTTACCTTCAGCCCTTGATCGAAGACTTAAAGGAGTTGTGGGAAGAAGGTGTCAATGTTTTTGACTCTTTCAAGAAGGAGGTCTTCAAAATGAGAGCCATGATATTTTGTACCATAAACGACTTCCCAGCATATGGGAACTTGTCAGGGTATAGTATAAAAGGCCATAAGGCATGTCCGGTTTGTGAAGAAGGCACACGCTACCATCAACTTCAACATAGAAGAAAGACGATTTATCTTGGACATAGAAGATTTCTTAGACGGGGCCACCCATATCGTCGATTGAAGAAGGCCTTTCTTGGTGGCCAAGAGCATGAAGATGCTCCGGTGGCATTGACTGGGGAACAGGTGTATGCAAAGGTGAAAAATATAAGTGTCGTCTTTGGTAAGACTGCAAAGGGTAGAAAGGAAACAAATATATGAAAAAAAAGATCGGTATTCTTCGATCTTCCATATTGGCGCAACCTTGATGTGAGACACTGCATTGATGTCATGCATGTGGAGAAGAACGTATGTGATAGTATTGTTGGCACGCTTCTCAACATACAAGGTAGCACAAAGGATGGTGTGAAGGCAAGATTGGATTTGCAAGAAATGGGAATACGTGAAGACTTACATCCAATGCCATATGGTAACAGAACTTATTGTCCCCCGGCTTCTCATACTTTGTCTAAGGATGAGAAACGTAGTTTCTGTGAGTGTTTGCATGGCACAAAAGTTCCGTCGGGGTATTCTTCAAATTTTAAGAGACTTGTATCGATGAAGGACTTGAAATTGGTAGGCCAAAAGTCTCATGATTGTCATGTCTTGATGCAACGGCTACTCCTAATAGCTATTCGAGGCATAGCCGAGTATGATCTTCGACACATTTTAACTAGGCTTTGTTTGTTCTTCAATGTTGTTTGCAGTAAAGTGTTCGAGATTGAACAATTTGATGAATTGGAGAATGAAGGATATATTATCTTGTGCCACCTTGAGAGGCTTTTTGTTCCTTCATTTTTTGACATCATGGTTCATTTAATTGTTCATCTAGTGAGGGAGATCAAGTTGTCCAGTCCTGTCCATTTACAGTGGATGTACCCAATTGAAAGATCTATGAAATTCCTAAAAGGGTATGTGAAGAACGCATACCGGCCAGAAGCATCAATTGTTCAGAAGTATGTATCTAAAGAGGCCATGTAATTTTGTCAAAATTATTTGGCTAAAGTGAGACATATCGAGCTTCCAAAACGTCAGCATGCTGAAGGGGGTAGATGAGGGGCCTTAGTAAATAGAGTGGATCCTGATGAATTGTCACAAGTCTAGTTATACATCTTGAATAATGTTGATGAAGTTCAGGCCAGCATAGCTGCCCATAAAGAAGCTGTGAGGAAAGAAAATCCCCGAATGACTAAACAAAGGTTGATTAGGGAGCATAACAGAACATTTGCAAACTGGTTCAAACAAAAGGTTGAGGGAGAGGAATCTGTTTCTGAGACAATGAAATGGTTAGCACGTGGTCCTGAGGTTGATGTCATAAGTTGGAATTCGTATGTGATCAACGGTTACACATTTTACACGAAGTCCCTAGATGAGAGGAGCACCGTCCAGAACAGTGGTGTAATGTTAGAGGCTGAATCAATGCACTTCTCTAGTTCGAAAGACAAGTGGCCTAAATTGGCAGTCATGCTATATTATGAGGTTATTGAAGAGATTTGGGAGGTGGACTATGTCTTCATTAGATTTCCCATTTTCAAATGCAAGTGGGTTAATGTCAACAGTGGTGTTCAGATCGATCGGCTCGGATTTACGTTAGTTGATCTTAATAGTACAAGTTTTGGAGATGAACCTTTTATTATGGCAGACCAGGCGAAACAAGTTTTTTATATTACCGATCAAGCAAATAACATGTGGTCTATAGCTCTCTAAGGTAAAAGGGTCATCGATATTGATGAGGAAAGTCATGCAAATTATGGTCTTCTTGACAATACTCCTTTTTCAAGGGGTCTACCGGGCATGAACGAAGAAGATGAAGCGGATAATGAACCCGGCATAAGAAATGATCATCAAGAAGGGATATGGGAGGATATCCCTTTATAAATGTTAAGGTAAATTTAAGGTTTTAACTGTATTATATTCCTTCTATGTTTTTAACCGATGTCACTGACTCTATGAAGTTTGTTCTTGTTTTATGTTTGTGGCAGCTAGATCCGATCCAATGCTCTCAGCCGAGGGAAGCTGTAAAGCTACAGAAGCAATATCTTGAAAATTTCCAACTCGATCAAATATCAATGTTAAGGTAAATTTTCTCTAATATGTAACAACCAGCTTAATCAGTAACGGATTTTATTATCTCTGGATTTTTAATATTTAAGTGTTGATTATGGTTTCTGCTCAGTCACATAGAGAAGAGATCATACTAGAACTCCACAAAACTTATCAGGATCCTCTTAAAGGAGTTGTACATGGTGGAATGATCAAGGAGTTGTTGGGTGGGAATCAGATGAAAGCATGGTGAATATTGGTCATGTATATTGATTTAAGTGTACGTGGTATATCTTATTGCAACAGCTTATTGTATTTGTATTTGTAACTCATGGTCAATAATATTTGCATTCTAGCTACAATCTGCTTTTTCCCAATTCAATTTATTCATAATTGTTCATAGCTTGTAGATTAAAGTGTAGCCTTTTCTGTGCTGGATTGGCTTGTATGGATTTGTGTATAGATCATTCAATTTATCCACAATTATATTGTTTATAGCTTATAGCTTAAAGTATACCGTTTTATGTGTTGGATTGACTGGTATGGATTTGTGTATATAGATGATCAGTAAGAACAGAACAGGGAAAAAGTGCAAGAAACCTTAGACCGATAAAACAAAAACGCCGGTCTTAAAAGTTCAACTTTTAAGACCGGATGTACTCGGATTTACTTAAATGTGTGATCTTAAAGGTCAGGCGACATATTTGATATGTGGTACTAAAAGTTGGTTTTACAAGACTGTTGGTTTTAATATGCCCAGTCTTAAAAATTAATCTTTAAGACCGGACGTATTAATCAACCAGTCTTGAACGTGAGTCTTTTAAGACAGCGTATAATTATTTTTGTCCGGTCTTAAAAATTAGAACTTTTAAGAGCGGTTGAATTTTTCTCCGGTCTTAAAAATTGAGTTTTAGGATCGACAAAAAAAAATATTTCGGTTGGATTTATTATCATTTTTAGGACCTGGTGTTTTTAAATGTCTGGTCTTAAAATAGTTTATTTAAGATCGGTTGAAGTCCACTCTTAAAGATATACTTTTAATACCGGCCGGAACAAGAATGGCCGCGAGTCCGGTCTGCGGATGCCTCTTTTGTCCAGTCTTAAAAGCTTTTTTTGCACCCATGATATATTGATGAACATAGAAAGTGTCTAAATAATATGAATACAAGGAAGAATGACATGCAGATAGCTAATGAGCAAAATAATACATTCATGCGGTGGTTCAAAAAGAAGGTATTGCACAAGACTGATGTGTTAGATACAATTGAGTGGCTTGCCTGGGGGTCTTCTTTCACAATCATGACTTGGAACGGGTATGATATAAACGGGTTTTCTTTCTACATAAAAGACCAAGGTGACAAAAGTTCTATGCAAAATAGTGGGGTGATGGTTAAAGCTGAATCCATGTACTTTTCGAGTTCAAAAGACAAAAACCAGTATTAGCATCAATGGCCTATTATGGAGTTATTGAAGAAATATGGGAGATGGGCTATAACACTATCAAAGTTTCTTTATTCAAATGTAAGTGGGTTAGCAATAATGCTGTTGTAATAGATACTATATTTGGATTTATCTACATTGATCTTCAAAGACTTGGTCATAAAGATGAGCCATTCATTCTAGCAAGCCAGGCGAAAGAAGTGTTTTATGTTACAGACCTTGCAAATAAAAAAAATGTCTATTGTACTTCAAAGTAAAAAACAGAAGTATGGTGAAGAATCCTTAAACCTTGACGATACACTCCCTTTCACAACAAATCCACCTACAACACGTGAAGTGGAAGTGGTAGATGATGAAGAATATGCTGCAAGAAATGATCATTGTGAAGGAATATGGGAAACCATATAAAGTAAGATCTTCTATGAAATAGTTAACATTGATATTTTCTTTATTGATATAAAGTAAGAAATAGTCTTTTTGTAGTAGTTTAACATGTTAATATTTTCTTTACTAATTTTTTTATTATTTAATAACCTATCTAATATTGATTTATCTTTGGTGAACAGGAATATGTCTAGCTCTGACGAGTTAGCGGATGATAGAGTTGATGAACCCATGTCAGACAGGGTAGAGGTAGCACCAAGATGGGTGCGCTACTCGTACGTCATTTCAGTGAAAAGAATAGGCTACATGTTGACTTTGATGCCAATAAGAATCCAGTTGGTCCAGAAGAAGATAATTTCATTAGCTATGTAGGCTATTTGGCTCGAAGCAAAGTTAGCATTGTATACTCTCATTGGAAGTTGTGCTTAAGAAAACAAAGGAGCTGATTTGGGCACAAATTTTGGTATCTCACTTTCGTTATATCTGTATTTGTATCTTTAGTCTTATTACTTGAAATGTAATAATCTTTTCTTTTACCTTGCAATAAACGTATGATGTCCCTAACAATTTGGAAATTAACAAGCATTGGATGAGAGAAGTTCGACTACGTTGGAAGGATTTTAAGAATAAGTTCACTAGAAAGTATATTCGAGGGTCACTAAGGAACAAGGATCTATGTGCGACGTATGATTACATCTCCAAAGGATTGGAGGGCGTTTGTGGCGTCCCGGCAAATCCTGAATTTGTTGTAAAATTTCTTTCATATCTTATCTTTTAGTTGAATCTACTTGACATCGTGACTCAATTTTATTTGTTTTCGTGTCACAGGAACAAAGTCAAGCTAATAAAGAGAGGTAAGCGGCAAATAAGTATTTGCATACCCTGTCTAGAGATGGATATAGAAAGCTTGAATGGAGGATGATGGATGAAGAGTTAGAGAGAATGAAGGAATCCACCCAATCCAATCCGTCCATTGTTATTCAGGCTCCTGAACCTCCTCCTCATTACAAAAAATGGAAAGCAGTGAGAATGAAGGGTGGCAAATACATAAATGCAAATATTGCTGAGGTTGCCTCAAAGATTTTAAGTAGTTCAATTAGAAGTATTAAATAGCTTCAGTTGTTTCATATTATAAGAACTTAGTTATTATTTATGAAAAATATTATGATACAGGATGCTTTGAGCAGCAGAGCAGCCAAGGTTCATTCACGCGGGGTACACAGATGGACATTTTGTCAACAGCGATTGGAAAGCCTGATTACCTTGATCAGGTTCGAGGGGAGACAAGGGGAGTTACAGTCTCAAAATATTTTGGACAGTGTTCACGCTGTTCGCATGACGATGACAACCCTAGTTCTAGCTCGTAGCAAAAATTCGAGTGTCCCTCTTAGATGAGATCATGGCACAAGTACGGGGTGAAATATGATCTATGATACAAGAGAAGGAGAATACGGAATGTACAGCCCACGAATCCCCGGCCTTCTTCCCCAGCAATAAAGAAAGTTGTTTTCACCCTCCAGTGTTGATGTTGGCGAACCTTCTCACATTCAACAGGGAGGACATCCTTGCACCCTATATTTGGATGTCCCACACTGGCGTGTTGTTGCTGATGCCCTTGTTTACTCATAACAAACCACCCACCATAATAGGCAAATTCCACAAGACCAACATAGGGTGACTGTGACTAGTGTGTGAGAGGGGGAAGGAGAGACAGCCATCCGATTGATGATGAGGAGGTTCCCACGCTAGGCGAGGCCATAGCATCGTTAATCCTTTGGCCGAATCATCTTATTCAGATGGAGACGACACCTCCAATGGTAGGAAATAAATTACTGATTGATGATGAGGAGGTTCTCGATTGATTTTCATTGCTAACCTATTAATAATATGTTTTTTTTATGTTTCTATAGACTAAATAAGCTGCAATCAGATTTCCCTACTTAGCATAACTGAGAGAGCTGTACAGGGACATCGAGTTTATACCCTTGAGATGCGTGCGGGCATTGTGGGCATAGAAAAAACATATCCCATAACAATTGACAAGAAAGATCTGCGAGAGTTTATGAATATGGATGATTTAGATATATAATTTCTTCAAGTTGCAATCATGTAGGTTTTTTCCCCTTTAATTATTACATTGATCTTTTTGTTTTATATATTCAACAACATTTATAATGTTATTTCAATCACAGTGTCTGCCACAACACATGCGTCCAGCAAGGGCGAATGGGTTCATATGGATTTTTGTGTCCTACAAACACGAGGAAGTCCGAGGACAATAGGTTAGCCAGTAGGGTGCTTTATGTTGGTTGTACAATGGGAGATGGAGATAAGCCTTGTTATCTAGCGCCAATACTTGAAAGGTACGTATTTTAGTTTTGCCTATATAAGATTTTTAAGAATAAATTGCTTTCTTGTCTTAATTTAATATTAATATGTATATGTTGTAGTGGCTATTAGACCTTGTGTGTGTTTATCCCCCTAGCAACATATGTTATTGGTACGATTCCTTAGGTGGCAAACCAAATGAAGAAATCTAAACCATGTTTGCCGAGTAAGTTAATTTTTGTCTAAATCATCAATTCTTATTTTACTAAATTTTGTTTTCATGTCTGTTACTTTCCATTTTAATGATAGTGGTCTCAAGATGTTTAGATCGCTTGTTGGAGTTCAAGAGAAGGGTGGACCAAAGTGGTATCATCCTAAGGTAAGTAGTGTCAATTCAAGTTATTTCATTGATACAGTAGCTTTTAATGTGCCTTTATTCGTTTTAACAATTTGCTTTTTATTTATAGTGCCCTTGACAACCAAGGAGCTCTGAGTGCAGATATTATATTATCAATTTTATGCACTCCATTGTTTCCAGCGGACGTATTTCAGGTTTTCAATGTGTACGCAATCGCTATGTGATTCTCAAATGATGATATTTTTGTTGTTGTACTTGAGTTGTTAATTAATTATTGCATTCACTTCATTGGTTTATCTTATATACCTTGTTTTCCAATTTATAGTTTTTTTATACTCTGGATCCGTACTCGGAGGAAGACATCTATACGGTTCGAGATGTTTTGGCTGGACATCTTCTTCAACACATATAGGTATATAAAGTTTACTTCACATTTTTTGGCTATATCATCTATTTTATGTGTATCTTTCCCTTACGAATAAATATATAAAAGAAAGTATGATTGCCATATATACCTTCTAAAATTCATGCATGTTTTATTTCCTATTTTAGTGCGTACAAGTTGTTTATTTGATTCTATCAGCTTACTTCAAAGATCATGGTCCCTAAAATTTTATCTAGTTTCTGTTTGTCATTTGTACTTAGAGCCCCATTTTGCTAATTTGATGCACTACATATCTATTGGCTTTTTTGTTGGAAGCATTATTTTATGAATTAACTGATATTTATACAATTTATAAAGGAAAACTTAATGTGGTCCATTTCACCTTTGTAGGAATTATATGAATAGATTGCTTGCTATAGAGAAAAATTTGAATTTATATTTATCATCTGTGCATCTGGGAGAGGTACTGATGAGATCCTTGCTGAATTGAAGGTAGCTAGATTGGAAATCTTGATTCCAATTAAGTTGTTTGTGAACTCGTCTGATTCTTGGATTGTTCTTCAATGTAAGTAAAGATGAATGAAATTAAAGTGCACATCACTACTGTGTTTTCTCTTCTTTCCCCTATGTGTCTCTTCTCCTCTCTTCTTTTCTCAAATACTCTAATATAATTTATACAATCTGTCTCTCATAGTTCATTAATTTTCTATTTAGACTCGTCTGCTTTGCTTTTGATAACCTAAAAATGAAAGGCCATAGTTGCCTAGGAAAGTTTACATATGTATATAGTCTATATCAATATATATATATATATATATATATATATATATATATATATATATATATATATGTATATATAAGGCATCTTGATTTAATCTCAAGGACACCTTACTATGTGTTTCAGTGTCCTGAATGATGTTCAGGAAGCCTTAACCCACTTTTTGGCGACCTAAAATACACTAAGGATGCCTTATGACACCTTATAACGAACCCTGAATTCCTTTTAGCGGTCACTAAGGCGCCCTTACATGTTAAGGACACCTTATATAAGGCATCCTTGTATTTGGCAGGAGCATTATATAAGGCGTCCTGATATTTTTTTAGGCGTCTTGAGAAAAGTTCAGGACGCCTTATATGGGTCGTCTTGAACTTTTCTCAGGACGGCAAAATTAGAATTTTTCGCTATGTCAGGTGTCCTTCTAATTAAGGACATTACTTGGGACTTATTTAGGACGTTAAAAACGTTTTTTGTAGTAGTGAATGTATCGTTAATATGACTGACCTAAAACACCATAACTATTAGTTATAATGCATATCGGTTACTCAATTATGTGCTCTGAGGCTCTACTCTGATAAAAATACATTATTCTACTTTTGAAAATTGAGATATTATAGATACGAATATAAACAATTAAACACATTATGCCTAGCAACAATTCTATACATTACATTACACACAGTTGAACAATAAATGATTGAACTCTAATTTCCATTTTTTACTATCATTTGTTATTCCACCTTGAATAATTGTTTATTCCATTTGGCAAACACAAGTTTTATGAGTAAAGAAAAAATTGTTAAAAATGAAATATGTAATAATCAATGAAGAACCCATTTTGTTTCATTTGGCACATCAACAAAATATGTTTGGGCAAGTGTTAGATTAAGAAAAATATGTTGGCGAAAATATTAAGAAAATAATAAACTTGGGCTTGTTAGTTCTCTATGTGTTTTGATGATAACTGACAATTGTAAACTTAGTATAAAGCTTGTCTTTGGTAAGTTGAAAAACTTACTGTCAACGGCAAACTCGAGTTTAGGTATGTAAACTCGAGTTTGAGACATTGACAGAGAGTTGCTCAACTCTGCAAGAAAGCCAAACTCCAGTTTGCTTAGTCGAACTCGAGCTTGCGGAGTCACAGAAAGTATTCAAAGTTTTTCACAACAAACAACAAGCTAAACTCCAGTTTGCTCAAACAAACTTGAAGTCTGGGAGATACAGAGAGCACTCAAAATTTTGAACAAGACAAACTCGAGTCTAAACCATGAAACTCAAGTTTAGACTAAACAGAAAGAATTCAGAAACTTCAGTATTTTCACAAGTCTTGCAAACTCCAGTCTTGTTTCCAAACTCCAATTTACACCTGACCAATAAAAATTTCAAAGTTTCAGTTCTTGCTGAAACTCGAGTTTGCTTCTGTAAACTCGAGTTTGAGTCATACAGAAAGACCACCAATATGTTTGTTTTGGAAACTCCAGTTTGTGTTCCTAAACTCCAGTCTGAAAGTTCTTGAACTTAGGCTTATCCTCTTGACATAGCCCCAAACTCAAGTTAGTCATTAATTGACTCGAGTTTAGCTACATGTCCAAAGTTCCATTCCAAGACCAGAGTCCAACAGTCTTCTCTGTAAGAAACAAAATCGAGTCTAATATTTATAAACTTCAATTTAGGCCGTTGCTCAATATTCATGCTTTCTGGAAGAACCCCAAACTCGAGTTTAGTATTACAAACTCGAGTTTGCATCAGTGATTTTGAAAAACCAGATGATGTTGATCTACGAAATCCTTATGGGTCAATCTAAAAATATTTTATCATATGATATTATTGCTTCTAACATCTTTGATGAAGTTTTGAGTAATTTTCAGATAAGTTTAGCTAAGATCAAGATAGGAATCAGATATGGGATAAGTGCAATAAATGAAGAACCAAGAACAGGACTGATCTTTCTCCTCTATCCCAATGGCTCAGCACAGATCGTTATGTATCAATTAAATCACTCTCCAACAGTCAAATGAAGGTTATGGAATGACAGAATATTTGGAAGACCATCTGCATCAACATATTACAAGATTCCAGCTGAGAATTGAAAGAACAGAGAAAAATATGCAACTGTCATTTTCCAGATTTGCAGCTGAACGTTAGAGAAGAAAATGCAATGGCTAATTCATCTAGTTAGCCTATAAAAAGCTATGAAGACTCAGAGCAAGACATATACAACGAAGCTACATTTGATTATATTTACTATTTGAGTCTGTATAGTGATTTTAATTTGATCTTCAGTATTTATCATTATTTACTCTTTTGAGAGTCTTGATTCTTTGGAATCAATAGTTGTTGGTGTAAACTCTAGGTTGTGGAAACCTATGAGTTGGGTAGCTTAATTACAAAGTGTAAGGGGGAGTAAGTCCTAAGTGAATAGGATTGCTTATAGTTTACATTGTTGTAGTTAAAGTTTGTTGAACTAGTGGAAATACCCAAAAGATATATGGGACTGGACGTAGGTCAAGGTTAAGACCGAACCAGTATAAACTCTATGTGTCCAGCTTTTCTTCCCTCATCCTCTCATTATTTATTTTTCAAGTTTTGGAAAAAGAGTTCAAAAGAATTTTTTTTTGAAATCCCCAATTCACCCCCCTCTTGGTGATTTCTTCCATTTTCAGGGCTGAACTAGACCAAACCAAGTGGTCTAAGGACTCATTCCCCTGTCTAGTCCAGCCTAATGAAACCAATTTGGTCCGGTTGGTCATTTCTTACTTTAGGGCACTTTTTATTAGACCGGATGGTCATACCAAACAGGTTTTTGCACATTCCTAAACTAATCAGAATTACTTAAATGTAACTAATAAGCAATCACTAAATCCTAGACTAAATTTCTTTGCCCAATCAGGATCCAATTCACAAAAGTTGAAAAACTAGTTAGTATAGACCTATTTTGATCATCACATCTTGAACGTTTACCTCTTTTTTGACCAGTAACTAATGTTTACTTCATTTATTGTTGTTGTTGTTTTTAATAAAACAGAAACTATGCATTACAAAGTGGAGTAAAATTTTACAATCCTAATAGAGTACATACATCATGAAGTAAATAGGCAGTTGTCCATGGCACTGTCATAATGCGTGTGATAATTTTGATATGGCTCTTCTTGACAAGTTGACACTTGAGATGATGGTGTTGTGGGGAGGAGACATATGTTGTATCATATAAAGTATAGCTTGTCTCAACTCCAACAGTTGTAATTGGAGAAGTCTAACTCTACGCTTAGGAGAAAGGTGCCAATGCTCAAAAAATGAGTTATGAAAATAGATTTTAATATACATGAGGTGTCGACCATCTCTGCTCCTAGCTAGTGGATTAGAAAATTAAGTACCAGTGAGATACAGATGAAGTGAAGGAATAACATGGACGACTGGGATCCAGACTATGATGATGTTCTTGGTTCATTTCCTGCAAAGTGTCATTTTGCCGTAGAAAGTACATGACATAGCTTATCGCCTTTGGTTGTGCCATCTGAATGACCTATTGTGGCGCCCGACCTTTGGGGCTTGTATTTATTAGAGTTAACGTGGAACAAAGATCGAGGTGATTTAGACAACTTGATTTCGTAATATAAGTTTTTGGATTTGACTTAGTTTGAAAACATACAGGTAAATTTTTCACGATTCGCATTCATCCGATAGTTGGATGTTATTACAGTTATCCAAAACAGACAAATGATAAACATTGAAAGTACAGTCTAATTAATCCTATTTTTCCAAGAAGTTCCAAAATATTCCAACTATAACATCCCAACTTTTCAAAAGCAGTATAATTTTTTTTCATCAGAGTAGAGCATCGGAGCAAGAGAGTAACTGATACTTATATTTCAAAATGCCGTAAGTCTGGCTGGATACAATAGTGGTACATCATACCAAGTATTTCAAAAGTAATGTTCAACAATAAAAGGAAGGCTTCCGCCGGAACATCAAAAGGAAGTCTTCAGCCGGGTCTTCTATGCTCCTGTTTGCGCTTCCCCTTGTCCTCCGTTCTTGGTTCTCCTGACCTTGACGCTATGTTAAGAGCTGAGGTCCCATGCATACGGACCCCAGGTAACGGTTAACCTCATATTTACATATACGGTACAAAATCACAGCAAATGAAACACTTCCAAACATGTCACTCCCAGTGAATGTAAATATACAGCTGCCAGCGAAAAGTACCACTCCCAGTGAGAACAGATATATCACTCCCAGTGTATGCAGGTGTACAGTTATTTCTTACCAAACAAGTATTCAAACAACACACCACAACATGTACACATACCACATATACACATATTGTAACTATCAGAGTTAGTGTTACAGTACACGAACGTACCTTCGTTGATGCTATACGGTATTTCTGGCAGGATACAGTGCGATAGTTGGTTAGAACGTATTCAGGGATATCCTATAAGGATAATATCGTATATAATCAATTACTAACATCATAACAGTCATTTTAGTCACAAATGACCATTTTACCCCTGACTTCTCTAATCGACGAAATTTCGCCAGAACTTCGTTACTTTGACTCTAATCTTCCAGAATTTTAACATATATCTTACTCCAACATATTTCCCAAAATAAATATCATATCTATCCTAAAACATGATATCTAAAATATACTGGAAGATTAAGGATCAAAACAACATCTATCCTAAAACTCTAAGAACTACCGAACCAAATACTAAGGACTTGAAGAACTTACTCAGAGCTTCGCTATAAATTTCTCCGAACTCCTCCTTCTTCCTTCCTCTCCCAAGTTTCAAAATTCTCAAGAGAATTTGGTGTGAGAATTCCAAATGAAATGGTGGCTATTTATAGAAAAAACCAATGGCATTTTCATAATTTCATTGAACTTTGTTTGGTTGAATTCTGACCGTTGGATCGCATTTTTTTGAGGTGGCACGATCCTGGCCTTACACCTCACTATGATGACCTCATCCTGAGTCATCAAAGTGATGTCATGCTTGCATCATCTCTTGATATATGTGCCTTTATCTGATAAAGTTCCCTGTTCGGTGTCTTAATCGTGTAATCTTGGGAAATCTCAAAATTTCGGGAGCAAGGTCCTCAAGATCTTTTCTTTCTCTTTCAAGATACTTGGGTTATCTAAATTTTTGATCTCATTAAGGACATTCCGTTGTCTGCTGAATATTTCGACCAAACGCCGTTGGCTACGGAAATTGCGTCTGCCGACGTCAACTTATGGATAAAAATTCACTGATTAATAATATACTCTGGTTTTTACCAACTTATCCCCGGATTCCAGTTTATGAATTATTTTCCATCGGTTCTCATTTCTACTATCTGTTCTAACTTCACAAAATATTTTCTTGGCCTTATCTCATGATCACTTCGTCGGTTACAGAAATGACTTCGGAGAGAGCCTAATTCGAGATAAAAATTCACTTGTCTATAATATACTCTGACTCTAGAAACTTAGTTCATGGTTTTCTAGGTAGGATTTTATTTCTATTCGTTCTCGTTTATCCTGTATAAAATATCACAATTATAATATTATTTAATTACTAAATATCTTAGATATTTTTTCTTAATTTCCATTTTAATTTTTCTTTATTTTTCTTCTAATTTTCGTTTTTATTTATATATGTATATTTATTTTAACTAATTTCCACCTTTTTCTCTTTATCTTATGTCTAAACAATTAGTCATTAATTATCTAATTAATCAATTACTAATTGTTGACAATTTTCTTAATTAGTAATAATTATTATCTCACAACTATTTTATTGACATTAATAATTTATGCTCCATGCATAATATTAAAAATCATAGGGTCCAATATGGTCCCCAGAATACTTTTTAATTTTCTATTCTTCTATTTTCAAAAGAGATAATTTAATAAATTGTCTAAATTAGGGACAATATTCCTTCTAATTGTTAATAATTATTTCACAGCCCTTTAGGATTTATCATCACATTTTTAGGATGTTTTATGGCCCTAAAATGCATTTTTCACATTTTTGGCAATAAATTCCATTTAATTTTCTTAGTATTTCCCTTTGAAAATAGACCAATTATACAACATTTTGAGACCATATCTATCATAATATTCTAGATAATAATTATCCGGGTATTACACCAACCGCTGTAACCCTTACAGCTGCTTCTTGTCTTTCGATCCTGATCCACTGCATGTATCTTTCATGTGGTCTGGAGTCCAAATGAATGGACCCCAAGGTAACAGTTAATCTCATGTACATGTATGAAAGCATAAATGACAGTTTAGCACATGTTAAAGCATGGAAGCATTTACAAGTTCAAATAACCGTAACCGCAGTTAACGGCCAAGGACCGCAGCCCCTGTCTAGGACACGCAGCCCCATGAGACCACAAACTCAAATCCATAGCCAGGAAAACATATAATAAGTAAATCGACCAACATACATGATTAGCTTATTAATACATAAACACTTACACACATGCTTATAAGATTAGAGTTACCCACCCCAACCTTGTATCCTTATCTCTTCACTGAAGTTGTTGGGATCAGAAAAATGTCAAGGTCTGCCTAAAAACATTTATCACTGCCGTTAGTCACTTACTAGAATCGCAAAGAAACTAATTATGTGAATTAGTTTAGAGGATTAATAATAATTATTAATCCCTTAAATTTCCCTAACAATAATAATTTTATTATTGTTATTATTATTATTATTATTTCCAATAATAATAATAATAATTCCCCATTTATTATTTGTCATTATCACTCATTCCCAATAACAATAACATTATTTGTTATTATTATAATTATCCTAAATTTCCTAATAATAACACTAATTTCCATTTATTTATTCTATTAGTATTATTATTTTATCAATAATTCTTTTTATCTATTTATTCTCCCTTATTTATTTATTATTAATCAATTAATAAAGACCAACCATCATATGAGAATGTAATTATTTAATGATTCTCGTGATTTCCTACAATTTTCCATATTATAATGCTAATTATTAACATGCATTTTACTATTTCTCATGGTTTCTTTTAAAATCTGGATAAATACTAACTTTACATAATTTATGCTTCATGCACATTTTGAGTTAAGTGTAATACCTGGAAAATAAAAATATTTATCTTAAATATTATATTTCCAGAGATAATACCTATTTCAAATAGGTGAATATGGGGTCTCAAATTTTTGTATTGTATTTATTTTTGTTTATAGGAAATTTTTCTTAGAATTTAGGAGTATAAAAATTAATTTAGCTTGTTGGTATAAAAACCAATATTTTAGGGATTAAATTAGGACTTAACTCATTTATTCCTAATTTAACTTCATGAGACAAAATCTCTCTAAGTAAGAATAAATAAATTATACAATGATATTAACCCTAAATCCTAAAGTCTAAATGGACCAATAAGGGAATTGTCTTCTTGAGCATGTGAGAACAATTAAGATAAAATTTCATAATTAAAATTAAGGGAGGGGGGACGAAATTTTTAAGGGAAATGGAAGAAAAATAATAAATCAATTAGAGAAGTGTGTAGGAGAAGACAACTTGGGGAGCAAGTCGATTTTCTTAGGGAGCAAATAATTGCTTAATTAGAAGAAATTAGGAGAAAACCTATAGAAATTAAATCATAACTTAAGATATTGAAGTTAAATGTTTAAAATAAATACATATTTGAGATCAGTGAATTATAAGCTTCAACTTGGCTATTCCCAAAATTATTTTCGGTTACCTTTAAGATTCATACCTAAGTGTTTTGGGAATTAAAAATCACCATAAATCTAATCATAAAATTAGGATTTCAAAAGTGAAATTAGATTTTGAATTTAAACACCAACTTACACCTAATTAAATTAGGATTTGGGATTTATTAAGTTAATTTAATAAAGAAAAGGCTTTTCTTGGGGACAAAGCAAGAAAAATTCTAGAAGGAGAAAGGGGGAGGACGGCCAAGAAGGATTGGAGGGGCAAGATCATTACTTTCTCTCCAAGCAAAATCCAATGGTGGAGGTAAAAGATGAAAATGCCAAACATGTCCTCACAAATTAGTATAAATAGGGAGCCTTGGCTAACACATTCCTCACACCACTCCTTCTAGCCTTGGACGAAATTTAGGGAGAGTAAGAGAAGGAGGAGCTGCTGGAGAAAGAGAGGCAAAAAGTCTTCAAGAGGTAAGGAAGTTCTTAGCTTCCAAGTTTAAGTTCTTAGTTTATGAAGTAGAAATGCTAGGAATATTATTTTGATCATCAAACTTCCAATTCCATTTTTATTTTAATGTTTTTATGGTTTCCAATAGCTTTATTTCAAAAATTTGATGAAGAAGAAGTTATAGCAAAATTTTTGGAAGATTATGATCAAAATAGCGAAGCTCTGGCGAAATTTCAGCAAATAAGAACTTCTGGAGTCAGTAGTAAAAATGCTAGTATCTTATGATGAAGATGATGTTCTAAAATTCTGGGAAAATTCATGATGAAAGTAGACATTTAGGGATTTCCAAATATATAAAGAGTGTGTCAATTGAAGTTCTGTGCAAAAAGATAAAAATCCCAGAAGTTAAGCTACAATTTCTGAGCGAAATTCTGGGCAGCAGTTTGAATTCTGGAAACTGGGAATTATCCATGAGTTCTGGGTAAGTTCCAGTATTTTTCCTTGAAAGTATACATCTCAAGGATTCCGGGAAATTTTACGGATCCTCTTTTCGATGTTTCTGGAATTAGTTATGATTTTTCGAAGTTAGGCGAAATTCTGCCCAGAAATTCTGCATCAGCGTTTTTTTCCGAAAATTATGTGGAAATAAATGAAAATAAATCCTTCAAGGGTAAAAATGTCAAGTATGACCAAGATGTCTCTTGAAATATTGCTTGAGAAGTAATTGAGACAATATCACCCTTTTAGGATAGACTGTACATGTATACCGTCAACGAACGTACCCAACGACCCGTTAAACTCAGGTACGGACGTGTATTGTAACATTAACGCTTATGCTTATGGTTTGGTTATATATGATTGTTGTTTTCACATGATAATACTCTGTTTTGAAACTTTGCTCATGAAAGTTGAATTGTATACGGGTTATAGTCTTGATAACACCGTTGAGTTTTCCTAGCGCTGAGCACACGATGGGCCGTCGTGACACTGGTTATGTGCAGACTGGGATAACATACATATTGCAGTGGTTGTGTTATGTTATTGCTTTACATGTGGATATTGGTTTGAAATTGTGATTATGTGGTATATCTGTGATAATTGTCATATACTGTTTACATAAGCATGAGGTTAACCGTTACCTGAGGTTCAATGGGAATTGAACCTCAGCCTCTGCCATAGCTTCAGGATCCTGGGAAGTGATCGAGGACAAGGGTAAGAAGCCAGTATAAGGACCCTGCGGAGGCATCATCTTTTTGGGATACTTATGTTAGAAGTATTAGACTTGGATGACTGTATTAGTTAACATTCAGTTAGATATATTACATATAATGTTATTCAGTTACTCTTTATTTATGTAAAATATTTTCAACTCTCTCAGCTCCAGAAACGCTTATGAAAACGGGATGTTACATTAAGCATATTTATATAACAATGCATTTTGCAAATTAATCCCAAAAATCACATTAACATAAATTTTCTAATTACTAATTTGGATGCAATAGCTCCAGCACATGAATTCATATTCATTTATTCATACACTTAAAATAATTGGGCTCCATAACATGTATAGTTATTTAATTACACATACACTTAAAAATAATAGTGGGTTAAAATAACAACCTTTGCAACTTCTCCAACATCCATTCTCATAAATTATACACACATACCATGGCATACATTTGGCTTGTGTCTATTATTATTATATTCACAAATAGGACATGGCTTCATTATACAAGCTCCCTCCAAACACACACACACACGATAATTAAACATCCCCAAACCCCCCCCCAGTAGTACGGATGTGCTCATTAAATGGATATAAAGATTTATTTAAATATTTCCCAAACATGCAATTTGTTTTCTTTCCTTCCCTTCGGCATGTGGCAGCAAGATATTCTTTTCCCTCTATAAGGAATGGATTCACAGGTGCATATATATTTATTTTACTTGACAGTAAACTCACACACACACACAGATATATATATATATATATATATATTAACTTAGTTTCCTTTTCTTCCAGAAAGCACACACGGCAACCACACGCCTTTCTTATACTCTCATATTTCTTTCCCTTCCACGACATGCCCTCACTTAGCTTTTACGGATGCACATACATATATATTATTTGACAGCAAATATTTCTATGATCACAGAACCATGCATGACAGCAAAACACAACGGTTCAACAGTGAGAATAGCAGCAAAATCATACATATTCATGCGCCGTTGCAGAAAAGAAGAAAATAAAATAAAATAGATACCATGCACAGGAAAACGCATACAGCAACATCAAGGGAAAAGAAAACCCGATGACATATACAGCACATACACACATACAGGAAATGAGGCCCTATCGTTTTTTTTTCCTTTCTTTCACCTCCCATGAGTCTACATAAAACAGGAACTAAAAGAGCATCTTTCCTTCCTTACACCTAGTATTATATTTATAGTTTCACTCATGATTATGGAATCACAGCAAGCCGATGACAGTCCCCTGATTTGTTTATTTTGTTTTTGTTTTCAGTTGCAGTTTGTTTTCATATAGCTTCATTTCAGATCCCTATAACTTCTTCCTACGCGAGGATAGTGACAGAAAACGAAGGAAGAAGGAACTGAGGCTTACCTTCGCTGCTTTAGTGGGAATGATGGAGGATTTGGCTGAATGATTCTCCCATGTTCACGCGACACTGAGCAGAGGCGGATGAATCTTGGGTTTAAACTTCTCACTCTCTTATCTCTATCTCTTTCTCGGCCTCACCCTTACTTCAACTCAGAGCTTTTCTTCGCTGAAGGCAAGGGAAGTGGGAGTGTAACAGTAGACCATTTAAATAAAGAGCTCGTCGTCCAGGCAAGAACAAAACACGACGGTGCAAAGGCAAAAAAAATCCGTTGGTTAATCTTCATGGGGCTCGAGGCGGCATGGATGTTCTCTGATCCTTCTGCGCTTCCGTGCTTGAGAGCAAAGTCAACCCCTTTTGCGTGTACAGTAGGAGGCCGAAATCAAGATATGGAGGTATGGTGTGTTGCAGGCTTTACGTGACAGTGGAAATTGGATGTTAAGCAGCACAGGTCCAGTTTCTCTTTCCATCACTTTTCTACCTATTCCTCCTTATCTTCCATCCTCACCTTTTAAAATTTTAATCCAAAGGCCTAAAAATATTTTCCAAAAAAAATTCCTCCTCATCTCTTCTGGATCTGCTTTTTGCCAAAATATTTGTGAACCTTAGATCAAAATTTTAAAGGTGAGGATGGAGGATGAGGAGGGATGTGTAGAGAAGGGATAATAAGAATATCCTCTCCCTAAACGGCAATGATCTTTATTTTTTTTTTCTTGATAAGAAAAAGTTTTGGAAAGGTTCAACATCAGTCCCCTACCAAGACCAAGACACGGCCCCGGGCTCTTTGAGCACTTAATGGAGACTTATGAGATGGCCTACCGAAGGAGTCCCAGTGACAATACTGGGGATCGAACATATATCCCTTTAGGACTTAACTAAATCTCTTACCATCTATACCAACTTCCTTCAGCAGCAGTGATCTGTTCCTTTGGTCTTAGCGCGTTGCTGAAGGTGAAATAAGGAATATACCATGCGATAGCCTGTTGCCCCATTTGGGCTTGCTGATTCTGGCCAAAATGTACGCCGAATGGAGTTGAGGGGTGAGGATTATGCTTCTTCATCTTTGGCCTTCACGTGTTGGCTTTCCTCTTTTTTTTTTTATTAATTTGATTAATCAGCTAATTAATAATTCTTTTTATTTATTCTGTTATTGTTAATATTATAGGGAAATGCATCAAATGTTACAACTTCAAACTCCCAAAATTTTGGGTTTAATTAGAAGTCCCTATTGTATTCAATTTAGGAACTCAATACTCACATACCATGCTTATTTATTCTTTTCCAAATTTAGTTTATGGAAATTAAACTTTTATTCCCTATAATTATTTTTCAACCAAATCTCATAATTTCCTTCCCATAAAATATTAAATCTTAACTCCCAAAATCTGGGATGTTACACCTATAGCAAAGTAAACTTTTGCCCTGCATGACAAATATTGTTGCGTGCAAACCACAGGGTGTCTAACATGTGAAAAGGTAAGTACACATGAAAATTGTTAAGATGATGATCAACAAGAAGCGCTTTTAAACATAGAATCTAAGGAGCCATTGCAGCAAGGATCTTTGAGGACTATAATCAATGATAATGCCTTAATGCCTAAGGTACTACCAAACTAACTATTACTGAGCAAGGAAATAAATGAATCTGAAAAATCTTATTCACAGAAAAATATCAATATGTACAAGTCCTTATATAGATAGAGTTGCCTATTACCTATGTACAACAGAAAGCAGATGGGTTACAACTAACTATTAACAAACTATCTTATTTACAAGTAAAATTATAACAAACTAACAATATTAGTTACATCAAAATATCAATAATACCCCCCTCAAGCTGGAGTATGTATGTCTATCATAACCAGCTTGGAGAGAAGTGTAGAAAAAGAAGAAGGAAGTGGTTTGGTAAAAATGTCAGCCAGCTGATCTTGGGATTTGATAGGAAGCAAATGAATTAAACCAGTTTGAAGTTTTTCCCGAATTATATGGCAGTTAATATCAAGGTGTTTGGTGTGTTCATAAAAGGTAGGATTCATAGCAATATGCCGAGCAGATTGGCTGTCACAGTATAAAGAAGCTGGAACAGAAAGGGGGAAACCAAAATCATGTAGAAGGTAAGATAACCACTGAAGTTCACATGTTGTGGTAGCTAAGGAGCGGTATTATGCTTCTGAAGAAGAAGTAGAGACAGTGTTCTGTTTCTTGGAACGCCAAGTGATCAATGCTTGGTCCAAGAAACCACAAAAACCAGTAATCGAGCGTCGTGTGTCAATGCAACCTGCCCAATCAGAATCACTAAAAGCATTTAATTTCATATGAGAAGAAATAGGGAAGAATAAGCCACGGCCAGGAGCTCCTTTAAGATACCGAAGCACCCTATGAGTAGCTTTCAAATGAACATCCGTAGGGTGTTGAACAAATTGACTAAGCTGCTGAACAGAAAATGAAATGTCAGGCCGAGTATTGGCAAGATAAAGGAGTCTACCCACTAAAGTACGATAGCTAGAACCATCAGCTAGAGGAACACCACCATCCTTGGTCAATTTCAGTTTGTCCGACATAGGAGTAGCAGCAGGTTTACTTTCCAGAAATCCAAAATCAACAAGAATATCCAAAACAAATTTTCTTTGACAAAGAGAGATACCCTCAGTACTTCTAGCAATTTCCAAGCCCAAAAAATATTTTGCATCCCCCAAATCCTTGATTTTAAAACATGAATCCAGAAAAGTCTTGACAGTATTGATTTCATCTAAATCAGTACCACTAAGGATAATGTCATCCACATAAACAAGTAGAACAGTGAAGGAATGATTAGAGATTTTAATGAATAATGAATGATCAGCAGCAGAAGCATGATAACCATAGGAAATAAGAGCCTTAGAGAGCTTAAAAAACCATTGCCTACTAGCTTGTTTGAGGCCATACAATGAATGTTGCAATTTACATACTTGTGTAGGGGAAGAAACAACTAAACCTGGTGGGGGCAACATATAAACTTCCTCATCAAGGTCCCCATGAAGAAAAGCATTGTTAACATCAAGTTGTTTCAAATTCCAATTATGGGCAGCAGGTAAAGCAAGTAATAACCTAACTGTGGTAAGCTTTGCAACAAGGGAAAATGTATCATTAAAATCAATTCCTTCAATTTGAGTATAACCTCTAGCTACCAATCGACTCTTATACAGATTCAAGGTACCATCTGAGTTGTATTTCCTGGCAAAAACCCACTTACACCCAATAGGTCATTTTCCAGGAGGTAATTCAGTTAATACCCATGTGTTATTTTGTTGTAAAGCATTTAGTTCAGCATCAATAGCATTTTTCCAACCCTCATGTTTAATAGCTTAGGAATAGGTTTTAGGGATATCATCAAGAGAAATGAATAAAGAATATTGACGATAAGAAGGAGAAAGATGCTTATAAGAGAGAACATGAGAAAGAGGATGATAACTACCTTTTTCCAAAGATTCTAGAGGAGCTGATGTGCAGTGAAAGAGCAAAATGATAATCATGCAGATAAGAATTGTCTAAACCTAGTGGATCATCTAGGTGGAGGAAAATGAATAGGATCAGCAGAAACAATTGGAAGAGCAGAGGTAGAGGGAGTTGGTAGGCTAGGAGAGGAAGAAGTAAAATCTAATGGTGGAAAAGCCTATGGTAAAGGTATGGAATTAGGAAGATAAGGTGATTCATTAGTACAAAAAGGGAAAATAGACTCATAAAAGTGGACATTTCTAGAAATTAAAATACGACGAGTATGTAAATCCAAGGTAAGAAAACTTTTAGTACCATGCTGAAAACCAAGAAAGATACACTTGTGAGCTCTAGGATCTAGCTTAGTGCGGTTATGGGTAAGAGTAGAAGTAAAGCAAAGACAACCAAAGACTTTGAGATTGTTCAGATCTGGACATTGTTGAAATAATAGTTCAAAAGGGGATTTATTATTCAAAATGGGGCTAGGTAAACGATTAATAAGATAAATTGCATGAGAAATCACATATGACCAATAAACCTTTGAAACATGAGCTTGAAACAATAAAGCTCTAGTTACATTCAAAATACGCTGATGTTTCCTTTCTACTTTACTATTTTGTTCAGCTACTTTTACACAACTAGTTTAATGGAGTATACCATGTTGACTGTAAAAATCATTCATGATAAACTCAGCACCATTGTCAGACCAAATAATCTAGACAGAAGTATTAAATTGTGTAGAAACCATGTGAACAAATGAACAAATATGAGATCTCACTTTAGATTTGGTTTTTAGTAAATAAATCCATATATATCTTGAGAAATCATCAACTATAGTTAGAAAATATTTATGGCCATGTACAGAAGGTAAATGATAAGGGCCCCAAATGCCCATATGAACCAAACCAAAGACTTTATTAGTTTTTATATTGCTTATAGGAAAAGGCAACTTTCGTTGCTTAGCAAAATGGCATACATCACAGCATGAAAAAGAAGAATTATATGAGATATAAGAATGCTGTTGATGTAAAGAATATAGTGCAGATTTGCTCAAATGTCCTAGTCTAAAATGCCATAAATCAAAAGTAGGAGTGATGACTGAAGGGGCTGAATTGGTGGAGATATTGCCAATAAAAGGAGACAACATGTTTGCAGAATGTTTTAAAATATAGAGACCTTCATACACATCAACTGAACCAATCATCCTCTTTGAAAACAGGTGTTGAATTAGACAAGGAGATTTTTGAAATGAAACAACACAAGCAAAACGTTGAGTCAATTGGGAAACAGATATGAGATTAAACCGAAAGGCAGGGACATACAAGACATCATGAACAAAAAAAAATATCTGAAAAATGAATGGTTCAACTAGAATTAGCCAGAACCTTAGTGCCATCTGATAAATTGACAAATATGGGAGAAATAAGTGTAACTGAAGTAAAAAATGTATAATTGGAACATTCATGAGTTGTGGCTCCAGAATCTAAGATCCAGGAGTTAGAAAAGAAATGAAAATTGGAAGAAATGGGCTTACCAGTGGCCGAAACTTGATTAACTGATGCAGAGGGCTGGGAGGAAGGGTGATCAGTCTAAACTAAAGTCAACAACTTGCGGTATTGGTCAGGGGTGAAGTTGTATGCTAGATTCTCAACCTTACTAGGTATAAGTGGACTCTTACAAGTGGAAACATTAGCATCAACAGATTCAACATTAACAATGGCATTGAAAGACGCATTTCTGAATTTAAAACCAGGGGAAACCATGTTTCCTATAACATGTGGCCTCGGTATGTTTATATCTACCACAGTAAGTACATGTTTCCCTGAATTACTGGTATTTGGCTAAGGATTATTAGCATGAACAAGTCGAGGAGGTGTAGTCTTGTTAAACTGAGTGGTAATTTCAGGAACTTGAAATCCTAGCTCTCGTTCTTGCTGAGTCACTAAGGAAAATACTTTGTTAATACTTGGTAAAGGATCAATTAACATACTCTGGGATTTCACAGCACCAAACCAATCACTCAGACCTTTCAGAAAGCGAATAACATAATCCTGATCTACATGCTTCTTATAAATTTCAGCAACACCACAACGACATCGTGGATTACAAGAACAAGACATCACAGGACGGAAAATCAAAAATTCATCCTAAAGAATCTTTAACTTGGTAAAGCAATCACTTACAGAAAGGTCACCTTGCTTCAAACCTTAGATGTCCTCTTGCAGGTTTGCGAGCCGGAAGACATCATTCTGAGAAAATCGACCTTGTAGATCTTCCCAGACATCAGATGCTCGATCAATCCAAAGAATACTTTGTGCCAATGTTGGGGATAAAGATCTCGTAATCCATAACAAGACCATCATATTACACCTCTCCCAAGCAGGATAGAGAGGATCGGAACTTGCAGGAATAGGAAAGGATCGATCGATGAATTTGTTCTTATTTTTAGACATGAGCACCATCTTCATGGCACGTGCCCATGAGTGATAATTCGGACCAGATAGAACTGGAGAAATGAGAACCAAGGAAGGATTCTCATTCGGAAGCAGATAATAAGGATTGCTAACGTTTTGGACAGAATCGGATAGATCTGAACTCGAATCACCATTGCGGTTACCTCCGAGGGAAGAAGAAGATGTAACAGGTTCGGGTGCCATGGTAATTTGGCGAATTTTGACAGAAAAAATCAAGCATCTGGTAAATCTCCGGTGAAATGATCAGAAATTTCACTGAAGAATGGGAAAATATTGAAGCACGAGAACTTCAATGGAACTGGAATCAATGAAGAAAGAGAAGCAGTTTGACCCAAACGTTTGACAATGCACGTGAAGGACTAGAGAAATTAATGAGATTTCTCTTGGAAAAAAAAATTAGAAGAAAGATGGGGGGTCAAATACACCCCCCTCTGATACCATATTACTGAGCAAGGAAAGAAATGAATCTGAAAAATCTTATTCACAGAAAAATATCACTATGTACAAGTCCTTATATAGATAGAGTTGCCTATTACCTATGTACAACAGAAAGCATATGGGTTACAACTAACTATTAACAAACTATCTTATTTACAAGTAAAATTATAACAAACTAACAATATTGGTTACATCAAAATATCACTAATACCAACATGCACGAGAGAAACAAAAATATAGAAATAAATGTTCAAAAGATTTATCATTGGAATAATTAATGAAGGAGCATACCCTAAGAGCTGAAAGACGACGAATTTTAAGTAAATGAGAAGTAGGTAGTATACCTCTGACAATCTTCTATATGAACAATTGTATTTATTGGGGAAAGTTTCGAGGTCACACATCATATTTATTAAAGGATCAGAATGACCTCGCATAGACTGCAGTAAACGATAACCATTACAAATTGTATAATCTCCCAAGGAATTCCCAGTCCATTTAATTATATCAAAAGATGGAGTTATCGCCATAGGATAAGAAGCAAATTTGTTGACCACCTGCCTTGGATAGAGAGATGACAAGAGACAGAAATCCCATGTGCCTCATGAGCGCAGTATAAGGTTAAATACCCTCATATGAGGATAAGCTATACCTACTATTTAAAGCCCTTGTATAATCATATAAAAAACTTAAATTTAAATTATGTTAAGTGACCAATATAATCATGTGTCATATTAGTAGTTAATTACTAACACGCAAAATAAATTATAAATGAAATTGAAAAATACATTTCTTATATTATCATATGGTATTCGATTTGTCTCAAACTTAGACCTAAAAGATTTAATAGAGTCTTATGTAACACCACAAATTCCATGCTTGAAAATGTGTCAATTGATACTTAGTCTTAGGAAAATCAACAGAGTTTGAGGTGTTACAGCTTCGAGTAATGCGGAAATCGGCCGATAGCATGCACTAATATTTGGACAATGAGTATCTGGTATAAAATGCCAAGACATATGCTGATGCCCTGACATAAGCTAGTATATTAAAAATTTCCCGAAGGAATATTTATGTGATACAATTAAATAGCTTTGTATAATTACAATACTTACATGGTAATTATACAATCTTCAATCAAGCCGTAGCCAGGCTTGGGGCAATGAACCTAACTCAGTTAATCAAACAGTTTGGCCAGGTAGGTGTCTATCGTGGAAGTCTCATATGAAAAGTATAAATAGTATATGATAGATAATCACAACAAATATACATTCAACATACACATTGGTACCCGACTACAATGGCCTATAGCACATGTATTGTTACCAGCACTCACCAATGCCTCATGACTTAGTCACGAGTTTTTTGGCACTAGGAAAACAAGCATGCAACATTATCATATAAATACAACAATCCGCAACCAACTGAATGTAAACACACATGATTCAATCAATCATATCAAAGTCATATAAGTCATAGGAGAGTTAAAGTTACCAATACGTGAACGTACCTTTCACCGTGTAGTGGCCAAACGTCTGGCCTTTTGATTTGACTTCGGACTTCCCGGATATCCTATACGTTATCGTCGGATTAATATATGATATTTGATAAATATCATATTTCTTAGAATAATAACCTAATGGTTTAATTTACCTTTCTACCCTTGGTGGATTCATTATTACAACTTTGCCCTCACATTTTTTAAAAATGCTATGCTGAATTTCTAGGCAGAATTTTTTTCGGTTAACTTCACAAAATCATAATTAAATCTACAAAAATCAAAACGAGAATCCGTAAAATTCCTCGAAATCTTTAGGATATCTATTTTCAAGGAATAATATTTGTATATACCCAGAATTTATGAACAATTCCAAGTTTTCATTTTTCTTAACATTGCCTAGAATTTTTAGCCTAACTTTAGGAATTCTTATCTCCTAGCACAAAACTCAAAATGACACACTCTAGATATATTTGGAAAGCTCTATATATCTATTTTTACCATGAAAAGTTTCAGAATTTTATAACTTGATCTTCTACATGAAATCACGACCTGTTTTGTAGCTAACTTTCAAAAATGCCTAACCGTAAATTTCGCTAGAATTTCGCTACTTTGATCTTCAACTTCCAAGAATTTTGGCTCCACAATATTTGTCATCATATTTTCAAAATAAATATATTTTTAATCATAAAAACATGAAATCAAAACTATTCTTGAATATTTAAGATCAAAACATAAATTACTATGAATTTAAACTAGAACTTCAAGAACTATAAAAACTAAAGACTCGAACTTACCCTTGAAGAACCTTGCCACTTCTTCTTCCTTCTCACTTCTCACTAGCTTCTCTCTACTCTTTGTAGAATGGTTTTTGGTGTGAAGAGAAATGAAGAGGGAAGGCCTCTATTTATAGCAAAAACTCAATGCCATAGGTGGTAATTATACTAGAATCCCAACTTGGCTTCTTTCTTCGTATCCATTATATCCTACTTGCACCATAAGGAGTTGCATATCCACCCTCCACCTAGGCTGGACGTTTTTCCCCTCTCCTTCTCTCTTTTTGTGTTTATTTTATCTCTAATAATCAAAGATTCTAGCCTCTTATTAGTTCTCCCGAATTCACATGGATTTGGATTAATTAAGTAGTTAATTAGGACCATTAGATTCACCTTTATGAAGCTTAATTTTGGCCATTGGTCTTAGCTACCCATCTTGACTTTTCAAAGTTGATTAACAAAGTTTAATTAACTTCTTAATCATAGGCTTAAAGCTTCTTAATTATAACCATCATTGGTTACTTTAATTAATTGAAGGCTTAAGCTTGATTATATCAAAATATCTCAAAAATACTTGGCTCCCATTGGCTAGCCAAAATTGTTGACTGTTGGCGCACAATTAATTAGTTCTAATTATGTTCTTAATCCCCCTTTTTATTGCTACTATGATTAAGGCTAATTGGTTTGTTAGCTAACCATGGCAATTAGTGCTTTATTAGACAAGTTTAATTCTTCATCCTGGGCCCTTAATGTTTCTTCAAAAATTAACCCTTATTTATTTCAAAAATGATTACTTTAATTTGCCCATAATTAAAATGAAGAATTATGCCACTAATCTCAATTAGTGCAAAGTTTATTTGCCTATTATTTGCTATTTGGCACTTAATCAAGGTAATTAGACCATTATTAGCAACTTAATTTCATCCTTTAATCCCTTGATATTTTCGAAAATGAGCAACCCCTTTTTAATGATTTAATTATCTTAAATCATGTTGCAATTAATCTTTAATTAATGACTTTAATTGCCTTTAATCAAATTGAAAATACTTACACAAGTTAGTTCACATTTGATTAGACATTTTTCTTTTAATAGGCATATGCAATTTTAGTATAAATTGCCTTAATCATTATGCATTTATTTTCCTTAATTATCCATTTAATTTTTGTTGTCATCTACCTCTTGTCTTTAGGCTAAATTATAGCCCCTAAATAATGTCTCATAATTAACCTTTGGTTAATTAATTCCAAAGGAAAATTGCCTAAAATTTAATTAATAATTTACACCAATTTTGAGACCACATATTCACCTATTTTAATAGGTGTTATTTATCAAAATATAATATTTATGATAAATAAGAATTTTAGGGTATTACATCTTACACCATTAAACCAAATTTGTGTTGGTTGTAAAATACATCTTTATGGCATTCAATTGGATTTGACATATCCAATAATTATGCATGAGGTGAAGGCTTCCACATCGGGTCATCATGCTTAATAATAAACTTTTACTAATCATAAATATATACTCTTTTTGTATCATTTACTGTAACACCGGCCCTAAAGGCCTTTATTTATCAGAGTTATCGCGCACAAGCATCGAGATGATTTGGACGACTTAATTATGGAATAAAAGTTTCTAAAAATAACTTAGTTTGAAAACATAAGGATAAATTTTTCGCGATTCGAATATCTATCCCATAGTGGGATGTTAATACAATAATCCAAAAAAAATAACAGACAAATGATAAACGAATTATTATAGTCTACTCCTTATATTATTAAGGAAGTCCCTTCTACTGTAGTCCTTACAGCTGCGTCTTTCCTCTTGATCCCGATCCATCACCTGTCTCTTTCATATGATTTGGAGTTCAAATGAATGAACCTCAGGGTAACAGTTAATCTCAAAAACATATATGAAGCATAAATGACAGTTTAGCACATGTTAAGCAAAGAAGCATTTACAAGTAAACAAGTCACACTGTAACCACAATTAACGGCTAAGGACCGCAACTCTTATTAGGACACGCAGCCCTATAAGATACGCAGCCTCAATCCATAGCTAGAAAAAACATAACATGTAAATCAACTAGTAAACATGATCAGTTAATACATAAACACATACATACATGCTATCAAGATTAAAGTTACTCACCTCAAGCTTGTATACTTAAATTCTTGTCCGATAGATGTTGGGATCGAAAAGTGTAATATCCGGATAATTATAATCTGGAATATTATGTTACAATAATAAAAATGCCCATTTATGAAGATTTTGGTCTCAACATGTTGTATGATTAGTCTATTCTCAAAGGAAGACACTAAGAAAAATTAGAGGAAATTTATTGTCAAAAATGTGAAAAAATGAATTTTAGAGCCATAAAACATCCTAAAGAAAATTATGAAATATTCTAGAGGGTATGGAATAATTATTAAAAATTAGAGAGAATATTTTCCTTAGTTTAGACAATTTAATAAATTATTTCCTTTGAAAATAAGAAGAAGAAAAATTAAAAAGTATTCTGGAACCAAAATTAACACTATGATTTTTGATATTTTGCATGGAGCTTAAATTATTAATGTCAATTAAATAGTTGTGAAAAAAATAATTAACCTTAATTAAGAAAATTATTAACAATTAATAAGGGATTAATTAGGATTATTCAAGTTGTAACATCCCATTTTTCATAAACGTTTCTGGAGCTGAGAGTTGAAAATATTTTACATAAACAAAGAGTAACTGAATAACATTGTATGTAGTGTATCTAACTGAATGTTAACTAATACAGTCATCCAAGTCTAATACTTCTAACATAAGTATCAAAAAGACGATGCCTCCGCAGGGTCCTCATACTGGCTTCTTACCCTTGTCCTCGATCACTTCCCGGGATCCTGAGGCTATGGCAGAGGCTGAGGTTCAATTCCCATTGAACCTTAGGTAACGGTTAACCTCATGCTTATATAAACAGTATATGACAGTTATTACAGATATACAACATAATCACAGTTTCAAACAAATATCCACATGTAAGGCAATAACATAACACAGCCACTGCAATATGTATGTTACCCCAGTCTGCACATAACCAGTGCCACGACGGCCCATCGTGTCCTCAGCGCTAGGAAAACTCAACGGTGTTATCAAGACTATAACCCGTGTACAATTCAACTCCCATGTGTAAATTTCAAAACAGAGTATTATCATGTGAAAACAACAATCATATATAACCAAACCATAAGCATAAGAGTTAAGGTTACAATACGCGTCCGTACCTGTGCTTGTCGGGGTTTAGGTACGTTCGTTGTCGGTACGCGTGCACAGTCTATCCTAAAAGGGTAATATTGTCTCAATTAATTCTCAAACAACATTTCAAGAGACATCTTGGCCACACTTGACATTTTTACCCTTGAAGGATTTATTTCTAATTATTTCCACTTAATTTTCGGAAAAAACGTTAATTCAGCATTTCTGGGCAGAATTTCGCCTAACTTCGAAAAATCATAACTAATTCCACAAAAATCGAAATGAGGATTCGTAAAATTTCCCAGAATCCTTGAGATGTCTACTTTCAAGAAAAAATACTATAACTTACCCAGAACTCCTGGATAATTCCCAGTTTCTAGAATTCAAACCATTGCCCAGATTTTCGCCCAGAAAATGTAACTTAACTTCTAAGATTTTTATCTTTTTGCACAGAGCTTCAAATGACACACTCTTTATAGATTTAGAAATCCCTACATATCTACTTTCATCATGAATTTTCCCAGAATTTTAGAACATCATCTTCATCATAAAATACTAGCATCTTTATTACTTACTCAGATTTTACTGATTTCGCCAGAGCTTCGCTATTTTGATCCTAATCTTCCAAAAATTTTGATATAACTCCCTCTTCATCAATTTTTCGAAATAGAGACAATGGAAACCTCAAAAACATGAAATTAAAACTGTATATGGAAGATTGAAGATTAAAACAACTTTTTCTAGCATTTCTACTTCATAAACTAAGAACTTAAACTAGGAAGCTAAGAACTTCCTTACCTCTTGAAGACTTCTTGCCTCCCTTTCTCCAGCAGCTACTCACTCTCTCTTCCTCCCTATATTTCGGCCAAGGCAAGGGAAATTGGTGTGAGGAAAGTGTTTAGCCAAGGCTCTCTATTTATAGGCAAGAAGAGGTTAAACATCTTGCAACTCTTGTTTGATCTTGGCTCTTGGATCATTACTTGGAGAGAAAGACATGATCTTGGCCTTCCTCTCCCTCTTGGCCGAAATTTCCCCCTCCCCCTTCTAGAAATTTGTTTGCTTGGTCCTTAAGAGAAGCCTCTTCTTCATTAAATTAATCCTAATTAATCCCAAATCCTAATTTAGTTAGGTGTAAGTTGGTATTTAAATTCAAAATCCAATCTTACATTTGAAATCCTAATTTTATGATTAGATTTATGGTGATTTTTAATTCCCAAAATGTTTAAGTATGAATCTTAAATGTAACCGAAAATATCTTTAGGAATAGCCAAGTTGAAGCTCATAATTCCCTGATTCTAAATATGTATTTATCTTGGATATTTAACTTCAAAATCTTAAGTTATGATTTAATTTCTATAGGTTTTCTCTTAATCTTTCTCTAATTAAGCAATTACTTGCTCCCTAAGAAAGTTAACTTGCTCACCAAGTTATCTTCTCCTACTCCTTTAATTGGTTTATTCTTTTTCTTCCATTTTACTTAAAAATTTCGTCCCCCCTCCCTTTATTTTTAATTATGAAGTTTTGTCTTAATTGTTCTCTCATGCTCAAGAAGACAATTCCCTTATTGGTCCATTTAAACTTTAAGATTTAGGGTTAATATCATTGTATAATCTATTTATTCTTACTTAGAAAGATTTTGTCTTCATGAAGTTGAATTAGGAATAAATGAGTTGAGTCCTAATTTAATCCCTAAAATATTGGTTTTTGTATCAACAAGCTAAAATTAATTTTCATACTCCTAAATTCTAAGAAAAATTGCCTATAAACAAAAATAAATAAAATACAAAAGATTTGAGACCCCATATTCACCTATTTAAAATAGGTATTATGATAATTATTTTTCTTTTTATTATAATAATAATGTTTTTTTTCCAGGTATTACACAAGTAATTGTAGAAGCCTAAATCCATGTAATTACTTATGGACCAATAGGGAAATTTTGTGAAAAATAAATGCAAGATAAATGGAGTAGTATGGTTAATGAGAAAATAATAACATATATGTGTGTGTGTGGTGGCCAAAATTTTTGAGCAAGGGAAGGGATAAGGATGATGCAAAAATAATAATATCATAAGTTAAGATATTTAGTAGTTAATTAATATTATATTAGTGAAAAGTGAACAAGATAAATGACCACGGATAGAAATAAAATCATACCTAGAAAACCTTGAACTAAGTTTTTAGGGTCAGAGTATATTATAGACAAGTGAATTTTTATCTCGAAATAGGCTGTCTCCGAAGTCATTTTTGTAACCGCCGGAGTAATTTGGAGATCAGGATAACAAGATATTTTGCAGAATTAAAGCAGATAGTCAAAATGAGAACCGATAGAAAATAATTCACAAACTAGAATCCAGGGATGAGTTGAGAAAAACCAGAGTATATTATTGATCAGTGGATTTTTATCCAGAAGTTGGCGCCGACCAACGTTATTTCTGTAACCGGCAGCGGTTACCGAGGATATTCGGCAGGCAACGGAATGTCCTTAATGAGAGTATAAGGTTAGGAAAATAAAAGACCTTCAGAGTAGCGCTTTCAGAATTTTAACATTTTATAAAATTTCGGAATCAGGACACCGAACCAAGGATCTGATCAGATAAAGCAAGGATGAAGTCACTAGCATGATGTCATCATTTTTGTCTTCTTGTGGGGGAGGGGGGAGGTCGGCCAAGAGGTGTAGGGCCAAGATCAATCCACCTCAAGAAAATGCGATCCAACGGTCAAAATCTGTCCAGACAAAGTTCAATAAAATTACGAAAATGTCATCCGTTTTCCCTATAAATAGCCCTCAAGTTTTTTATAATCCTCACACCAAATTCCTCTTGGGGAATCCAAAATTTGGAGGGAAGGAAGAAGGAGGAGTCCGTAGAAATTCATAGCGAAGCTCTGAGTAAGTTCCTCGGTCCTTAGTCTTTAGTTTCAATAGTTCTTTCGATAGTTATAGTAGAATTGCTAGAGTAGTCTTTAATTTGTCAAGTTAGCTTAGATATCATGTGTTAGGAATAAACATGATATTTATCTCAAAAATATCTTAGAAAAGGAGTTATGGCAAGATTTTGAGAATTTAGAGTCAAAATAGCGAAGCTCTGGCCAAAATTCCACGAAGTAATAAAACTAGGGGCAAAATGGTAATTTGTCTCTAAAATGCTTGTTATGATCTTAAATATTCATATCGGTGATATTATCCTTATAGGATATCCGAAATCACGAACCGTTGTTTCTGCTGTCACCGCCGTCGACGAAAGTGCCAGATATCATCAACGGAGGTACGGGCCCGTATTGTAACCTTAACACTTATGCTACTCATATACATATATGTGATAGACATGTTTATATACTGAGGCTCTGTCTAGAGTTGTCAGTTATACATACAGCTTTATACAGGTTATAGTCTTGATAACGCCGTTGGGTTTTCCTAGTGCTGAGGACACGATGGGCCGTCGTGGCACTGGTTATGTGCAGACATGCTGTGGGACTTTACATACTGCTGTGTGCTTATGTTCTGTCAATATTGTAATCATGCATCTGCTATGTGCTTATGTAGTGATTTACTGCTGTTATGTGTTTATGATTAGTTGTTGTCCATATACTGTTTTATTTGAGCATAAGGTTAACCGTTACCTGAGATCCAAATGAAAATTGGATCTCAGCTGTAGCTTCAGGTTCGGACGAACCAAGGAGTGAAGATAGAGGCAAGCAGACGATGTAGGATGCAAGACGAAGTTTTTATGTTTCTAGTTTATGTATTTGCCTTCTTTTGGGTATTAGATGACTGTATTAGAACAATTACACTATGGTTATATATCTTTAAGGTTCAGTTACTCATTTGCTAGAATGCTCGACTCTGATCACTAGTTTTAAAAAAAAATCCGTTGTTTTCAAATGAGATGTTACATTTTTGGTATCAAAGCAATTTTCCTGGCATAGATCTGACTAAGTTATGACAAACCTTTTGGTGTCTAAGGCTGGGTTAATCTATGTGGGAAGCCAATCAGTCACCGTAAAAGTCGGTGAGGCCCCCATAATAGACCCCTACCTGGGCAATTGGTTTAAATAACGAAGCTAGATTCTACGCCTTGTGAAAGGATATACTTTTGAAAAGAGTACTGATATAACCCTGGTGTAATGTATAGAGATGGACAGAGTAAGAACCCGTACATCACCTATCGAGGGATGAGGAGACATACAACTAGGAAGTCAGTGGTACCCGAGATGGTGGGAAGGATACTGAATCCTGATCCTCTTTCCCTGTTTGTTCCAGTACACCCCGCACCTGAGTACCATTTTGAACCTCGTTACAATCCCAACTTTCCTGTAGAACACCTGAACGACCCTGACCCCGATTACCAGCCTGGTCCCGAATACCCCGACTATATTTATGATCCTGAACCCGATGAAATGAATGACCTTAAAGATGATAACCCTAATATCCCAATCCCAAGCCCTGCCGGATCAAGCGGTTCTTCCGTAGGAGATAACTTTGACTACCCAGATATTTGCAACCTAGATAATGAGGAAGCCACCCCAGAAGATTACCATTACCTCCTAGACAATAATGTGACTCTGATACGACTGTTCGAGTCATACCACACCTACGCAAAACAAACCACTGGTACTATGTTGAGATGGTACTTAACCTACCTTAATAGAATAAAAAATGATCACACCCTTACTAGCCGTTACTCACCCGGGGACATAATTAGGTCTAACCTGTTCTTTTTCCCCCGAACTCGCTTTTGGGATAGGATGATTAACGAGCTACTCGACGAGGGGCCTATCTTAGAGGTTTATATATACCTTCGCTATCTGAAGAGCTTGGTACGCCAACAGATGTAGAAGGCAAGAGGCGGTTGAAGAAAGCTGTGGCATAAGGTAGTAGGGGTAGATAAACTAGTGTGTGATATCTCTCTAAAAACCCTGAGGGATTGTAAAATAGCTATTAAATAATGGGGGTTGTAATATCTTGACTGGTAGAACAAAGGTAGGACATGACCATCATCTTAGTCGTTTGTAAATTATGATGCAATATTAAGTATATTTGTGTTAATGTATTTGCTGTTATAATGAGTCTGATAGTTTGTTTTCAACATTAACAATTAAAGGAAAACAGAACTTAAGAAATGGTGAATATAAGAGGCGCCAGAGTCCCTAGAGGCCAAGGCAGAGGTAAAGGTAGAGGAAGGGGTAGACGAGCCCAAACTGTACTGATACCCGAACAAGAACCAAATCAAGGACTTAATCAGCCAGAACAAGACGACGTTCCAGAGATGAGAAGACAACTGCAGGAACAACAAGCTCTTATCGATATACTCCTGGCTAAAAGATAGGAACGACAAGCTGAAAGACACTGATTACAAGAGCAACAAAGCAATAAGGAGGAAAATGAGAGTGACAGGATGATGAACACAATAATGAAGCCGAGGAATCGGATCAATCCCGATCCCCACCGCGACAGGAGAGAGAAATGAGAATGCCCCCTCAACACAATCGAGCAGTTGAGAATTCACAGTACTGGGTTACTCAGTTCTGCAAAATGAAGCCCCCAGTCTTTCGTGGTAAGCTTGACTCAGCTGAAGACTGGTTAATGAGGCTGGATAAAATCTTTGAAGTTATGGAATGTCCAGAAAATAGGAAAGCTCAGCTGGCAATTTTTAAACTAGAGGGAGATGCAGATCGCTGGTGAAGGAACATTGTGGCGACATTTCAAACACACTGCCATCCAATTTCATGGGAGGTATTCCTAAGTAAATTCAACGAGCAATATTTCCCTCCCACCGTGTAGATAACTAAAGAATCAGAATTCCTTCATATCAAGCAAGGGCAGGAGGATTCATTTGACGATTACTTCGCATGATTCACCAACTTGTCTCGCTACTCACCGCATTTGAGACAAGGAGATAATGAAAGCAGTCTGGCCAATATTCTGATTTACGGAGTAAAGTATGAAATTCGAGAGAGGCTGGTATCTCAGCAGTTCTCAAGGTTAATACAAGCGGTAGAATCCTGTCGATTGATTGAACAAAACTTGAAGCAGCTACGTAGGTTCAACAGCAGCAATGCAAATCATGGCAACTCTGGCCGGGGAAATTCTTCTCAGAAAAGAAAGACACCCTGGAATAATTTCCAAGGTGGGAATAAGAGGCCACCCTAGTCTGGTCAACAAAATTTTCCTAACACGAAGGGATCCCAACCTTGTCAAAAATGCAGGAAGTACCACCCAGGTGCTAACTGTGATGGGAAACAAATCTGCTTCAAATGCCAGAAGACGGGACATATAAGCCGGAACTGTCCGGAATGGACTGCAGGAACAAGGCCACAAAACCCAGGACGAGTCTTCGCATTGACCGACTCATAAGCCAGAAAGTCTTCCGATATGGTTCAAGGTACTATATCTCTAAATGGGAATCTAGTGCAGGCATTGTATGATTCAGGTGCTAGTCATTCATTTATTTCTTATGATTGTGCGAATCACTTAGGAATGCATGCCTCTAGGTTACCCTATGATCTTATAGTATCTACACCACTTGGCATGAAATCATTAACTTCTAATGCGTATGTAAACTGTACTATCATTGTGGACGGGCGAGTTTCTAAGGTAGACCTTATCCAACTACCACTCCATGGCATCGATGTTATACTCGGTTTAAACTGGCTCACGGCAAACGGTGCAACGATCAATTGTAGTAGCAAGAGGATATTATTTCTCGATACACCTGGCAGCGACCAGTTTGACGTAAGTCTGGATTTCCTCTCTGCTACGAAAGCTGATAAATACATGAAGCAGGGTTGCCAAGCGTATATGATATTTTTCTCGATCAAGGCGGAAGCCGAACTTTCACTCAAGGACATTCCTGTGGTGAATGAGTTTCCTGACGTATTTCCTGAGGATCTCTCTGAGCTACCTCCTACAAGGGAAGTGGAGTTCACTATTGAATTGATGCCTGGTACAGGGTCAATATCAAAAGTGTCGTACCGTATGGCTCCAAATGAGATGCAAGAATTGAAGAAGCAGTTGGAAGAACTTCTAAAGAAAGGGTTTATTCAACCTAGTGTGTCACCATGGGGAGCCCCTGTTCTATTCGTAAAAAAAGAAAGATGGCAGTCTCCGCCTCTGCATTGACTATAGTGAACTCAACAAAGTAACCGTTAAAAACAAGTATCCACTTCCCCGGATCGATGATCTTTTGGATCAGTTATCTGATTCCACCATCTTTTCCAAAATTGACTTACAATTGGGATACCATCAGTTACGAGTTAGAGATGGTGATATTCCCAAAACAGCTTTCAGAACCAGGTACGGGCATTACAAATTCCTTGTGATGCCTTTCGGATTGACTAATGCACATGCAGTCTTCATGGATTACATGAACCGCATCTTCCGTCAACACCTAGACCAATTTGTCGTGGTGTTTATTGATGATATACTCGTTTATTCTAAGAGCAGAAAAGAACATGAAGAACATTTGCGGCTTGTGTTAGATATACTCAGGGAGAAGCAAATCTATGCTAAGTTGAGCAAATGCGAATTTTGGTTGCCAGAAGTTAAATTTTTGGGCCACATTATATCAAGCGGTGGAGTTGCAGTTGATCCAGGCAAGGTGGAAGCAGTTCTAGACTGGAAGAGACTAGAAACCATAACAGAGATATGTAGTTTTCTGGGTCTGGCAGGCTATTATCCCAGATTTATAGGAGATTTTTCACGTCTTGCCTTACCATTAACGAAGCTTACAAGGAAAAATCAACCCTTTGTATGGGGAGAAGACTGTGAGAATAGCTTTCAGACACTGAGAGAGAGGTTGACTCAAGCACCAGTGTTGGTTATTCCGAATCCAAATGAGACATACGTTGTCTATAGTGATGCCAGTGGGCATGGATTTGAAAGTGGAAGAAATCACCAAGAGGGGGGTGAATTGGGGATTTTAAAAATTCTTTTCAACTCTTAAAAATGAAGCTTAAGAAATGGATAATAAAAGAGTAGCAAAAGAAAAGCATAGACACACAGAATTTATACTGGTTCGGTCTCAACCTTGACCTAAGTCCAGTACCCAGATACCTTCTGGGTGTTTCCACTAATTCAACAGATTTTCAATTACAACAATAAAGACCAGACACAATCCTAATCACCTAGGACTTGCTCCCCCTTACACTTTGTGATTGAACAACCCAACTCACAGGTTCCACAACCTTGAGTTCTCACAAACAAATTCTTTCAAAAATTTAAAAACTCTCAAAAGAGTAGATAAGGATAAACACTGAAGAACAGGTAGAAAATAACAATACAGACTCAAATTTCAAAGTATAATCAAGATAGCTTCATTGTGTGTATGTTGCTTTGAGTTTTCACAGCCTCTTATAGACTGAATGGATAAGCTAGCCGTTGCAATTCTTTCTCTAATGTTCAGCTGCAATTCTGGAAAAATGGCAGTAGCATATTTTTCTCTGTTCTTTGATTTCTTAGCTGGAATCTTGGAATTTAGTTGTTGCAGAATGTCTTCCAGATTTTTAGTCATTCCTTTAACTTAATTTGACCGTTTGAGATTATTCTTATGAGTTACAACGGTCTGAGCTGAACATCTGGGATAAGGGAGAAGGATCAGCCCTGTTCTAGGTTCGTCATTTAATGCATTTATCCTGGATCTTGATCTTACCTTGATCTTGGCTAAACCTTATCTGAAAAATACTCAAAACTTCATCAAGGACATTAGAAACAATAATATCATATCATGAAATAATTTCAAGAAGACCCATTAAGATTTCGCACATCAACATCATTTGATTTTTCAAAATCCCAAATGCAAACTCAAGTATGTTCTTCCAGACTCGAGTTTGGGGTTCATCCAGAAAGCATGTCCGTTGATTAAAGGTCTAAACTTGCAGTTTGTAAAAGCTAACTCGAGTTTGGCTTTTATAGAGAAAACTATCGGGCTTTGGACTTGGCGTGGAATTTTGGTCCTGCTCCTAGACTCGAGTCAATTAGTGACTGACTCGAGTTTGGGTCTATGTTTGAAGAACAAGCCTAAGTTCGTGATTTTCCAGACTGGAGTTTAGGAGACAGACTGGAGTTTTGGAAAGATGGTAGAAATTCGAGTGTTTCTCTATTTGTCCTAAACTCGAGTTTACAATGACAGACTCGAGTTTATGTTTGAGCTGAAACTATTCAAATCTTTCTATTTGATTTAGACTGGAGTTTGTAACTCTAGACTGGAGTTTAGGAATCCAGACTCGAGTTTGGCTTGCTTGGGATTCTGAGTGCTCTCTGTATCTTCCAGACTTCAGGTTTGGTTTTGCAAACTGGAGTTTGGCTCGTTGTGAAAATTTCTGATTGCTTTCTGTAACTCCTCAGACTCGAGTTAGTCCAAGTAGACTCGAGTTTGGCTTTCTTCGCAGAAGTAAGCAGCTTTCTGTCAACCCTCAAACTCGAGTTTACATACCCAAACTCGAGTTTGCCTTTGACAGTGAGATTTTCATATTGCCAAAAACAAACTTCATATCAAGTTTACAATTGCTAGTTATCATCAAAACACATTGAGAACTAAGATTCTCCCCCTTTTTTATGATGACAACACTTGTAAACTGAGTTTTGCAAAGGATTTGATTACGTTTGATATTTTGAAATGAATTTTGCAGAGTTTGCTCTATCAGATTTAAACACAAGCAGAAGCAAGGTGAACTATATTGAACTTATCATATTAAACCTTAATCAAGTATGGAAGAACTCAAAATACAAAGCAATACGAAGTACTTGATAATTACAAACAAGCTCAAACAAACGCAAAGTAATAAAGTAGACAAACTCAGAACAGACACAAGACTCAAGACTGTCCTTTCTCTTCTTCTTCAGTTTCCTCTCCCCCTTTGGCATCATCAAATGAGGGTGAAAGGTCTACAGGAGGGGTAGGAGGTCGAGTAGTCTGGGAGGAAGTATTGAGATGCCTAGAATCTTGCCAAGTTGATTCTTCATTGCATCCTGAGTCTCTATGAGTGCTTGATTTGATTTGGTTAACTCAGACACAATCTTCCCAGTCTCTGTTTCCATCTTTTCAGCAAAGGATTCCAGTGCAACATCAACAATTTCCTTGGCCTTTGCAGTAAAGTCAAAAGGAATGGAAGTTTGAGGAGGTGGAGGAGCTGACTGGGCTTCTTAAGCTCGTGAGTAGGAGGCTCTTGTTCTAGAGGGAGCTCTAGACTGTCTAGAACCTTCAGTATTGAAGCTAATCTTCATGAGGTGTAATTGGGGCTTCCCAAATGCTGGAGGTCTTACTATGGTGTCTATGGCTCCTACATGCCAAATTTTGAAATGGAACAGGATAACAGATATGAGAGAAGGGAAAGGGATGTGAGAAGTTATCCTAGAGCCAAATCTGAATCTGGTCATTTCCTCAAATACCTATTGCCCTATGTTAATTGGCATCTTATCGACGACTGCAGCAAAGGGTGCATAGTCTCTTTTGGTGAAGTGTATGAAGTTGCCACCCTTTTGCACAAGGTTCTTGGAATAGATGTACCAAAGAACACGAAAGGTAGGAGTCATGGAAGCAGGGGTAAAGTGAAGAGAAATTTGCTGATCATCAGAAAAAGGCTCATTAGGTTTAAGGATTTCAAAAATTTGCCTATTGGTATAGTTTATAGAGTGGTGAGGAGGGGGATTGTCAATGTCTAAAATCTTATTCAGAATGTCAGCAGATAAAGAAAACTTGACTCCCCTAACTGTGGTTGAGACTCTGTTTTTTTCATTGTCCTCTTCATTGTCCCAATCCATATTGAAATAAAATAGTCTAACAATGTTGGGAGTATAGAGGGTTTTAATGGATAGAAGAGTCTTGAATTGACTTAACCAGGGGAATAGGTCAAGGTTACACTCCTTTTTGAGGCTCTCTAAATCTATTGAGACCACAGGGCAAAATGGTTTCTTACCAAACTCTTCCTTGAATTTGACAGCTTCTTGGTTGGAGAGGACGGTGGTCTCATAGAAGAAATCAGAGGGAGGTGAAGAATGATTATAAATGTCAGTAATTGCCTTCTGTACCATTTGTGGCCTTTCTGGAGATTGTTCTTGTTGTTGTTCAGAGGATGGAACAGCAGTTTGTTGAACTTTAGAGGATCCTTGACTCTTTTCAGCTCGTTTCCTCTTGGAGCCTTTTGAGGGTTCTGCAACTTTCTCCTTTCCTTTGCCAGAAACAGGTTCTGGCTTCTTTCTGGCTTGCTCTTCTATAGGTTCTTGAATCACCACCCCTTTTGATCTGGGAGAAGTAGTGTGAGGGATTCCAGGGATTTGTTTATCGATTCCTGAAGCAAATTTCTTGGGAATCAATTTTTCCCTTCTAGGTCTGTGAGTAGGAATGGATTTCATCCTAGGTTTTCGTTGAAGGGGAGAGGGTGAAGAAGATTTCGTGGTTTCATCATCATTAGAGGGTCTGGATGTTTGATTTGAAGCCATTGGTGAGAAATAAGGTGGATTCAAAGATGAGGAAAGAAGAGAGTACGGAGAACTCTAGGGCAAACTCAAGTCTGAGAGTTGTAAAATGAACAGTCACATCAATCACATATATATAGAGTTCCAGTAGACTCGAGTTTACAAGTCAGACTCGAGTTTGGAAGAGTGGGATACTTACCTGGACTTCAAGGATGTAGCTGTGAATCCTTGAAACCCCAATAAACTCGAGTTTGTATACCCAAACTCGAGTTTGAGGTCACCTCTGATTTCCATATTTCTCTCTGTGAAATGCAGACTCGAGTCACTCACTTAATGACTCGAGTTTTGAGACTCTTCATAAACTTCAGGATTTCTTAGGATGGTGTAGACTCGAGTCAGTCACTTAATGACTCGACTTTGGCCTGACTCTAAAGACTCATTTGTTGTTTATCTCGATAAACTCGAGTTTGGGTGCCAGACTCGAGTTTGGCCTGTTTACAGGGGCTTTGAGTATCCTGCAAAAACATTAGCAACAGAATATCTTGCAAAAACATATCTAAACACTTCGATGCTTAAGTTAGTAACAATTAACCATCAAAACACATAATTAACATTGAGGTAGGGATATCTTACAGTTCATTGGGATTTACCATTCCCAATTCTCTTCTAATAAAGGTAAATTGCTCTTTTGCAAGTGGTTTTGTGAAGATATCTGCAAGCTGTTGATGAGTTGGGATGAATAATACTTTGACATCCTTCTTTTGAACATGATCTCGAATGAAGTGATGTCTGACATCAATATACTTAGTTCTGATATGATAGACAGGATTCTTGGCTAAGCTGATGGTACTTGTGTTATCACAAAGAATTGGAATTTCTTTCATATGAGTTCCAAGGTCTTGGATCTGTTGCTTAAGCCATAGGACCTGTGAGCAGCAACTTGATGCAGCAACATATTCAGCTTCAATTAAGGATGTCGCTACTGTGTTTTGCTTCTTACTAAACCATGAGACAAGTGAATTTCCAAAGAACTCACATTGTCCACTTGTGCTTTTCCGATCAGTTTTGTATCCAGCATGATCTGAGTCAGAGTAAGCCACCAAGTGTGCAGGTTGACCTTTGGGAAACCATAACCCTAATTCTTCCGTATCATGCAGGTATCTGAAGATTCTTTTCACGTGTTCGGCATGAGATTCCTTAGGTACGGATTGGAATCTAGCACACATTTCCACACTGAATTGTATGTCTAGTCTGCTTGTTATCAAGTAAAGTAATGATCCAATGTGATATTGAAGTCTTTTCCCTTCTCATCGGCATCTAAGGCAGCAGTTGAGCTCATTGGTGTGTCTGCTCCATTACAATCTTGGAGGCCGTATTTCTTGAGTAGGTCTCTTAGGTACTTAGTCTGAGATATGAATATCCCGTTCTTACGTTGCTTGATTTGAAGACCAAGAAAATAGTTGAGCTCTCCCATCATTGACATTTCAAACTCACCCTGCATGGTCTCAGAAAATTCCTTGCACAAAGCATTGTTAGTAGCATCGAAAATTATATCATCTACATAGATTTGTACAAGTAGGATTTCATTCATTTTGTTACTTTTAATGAATAGAGTGGTATCTGCTTTACCTCTTACAAATCTGTGGTCTAGAAGGAATTTACTTAACCTTTCATACCAAGCTCTAAGAGCTTGTTTTAAGCCATATAAAGCTTTCTTTAGTTTGAAAACATGAACTGGATGAAATTCATCTTCAAAACCAGGAGGTTGTTCAACATAAACTTTTTCTTGAATGAACTCATTTAGAAATGCTGATTTTACATCCATTTGATATAGTTTAAAACCTTTGATTCAGGCAAAGGCTAGAAGGACCCTTATGGCTTCCAATCTTGCAACTGGAGCATAAGTTTCTTCATAGTCAATTCCTTCTTCTTGGTTATATCCTTTAGCTACTAATCTTGCCTTGTTACGGACAATGATTGCAGACTCATCACGTTTGTTCTTGAATACCCATTTAGTGCCAATGACTGGATGGTCTTTGGGCCTGGGTACCAAGTCCCACACTTGATTTCTTTCAAATTGATGTAATTCCTCTTGCATTGCTATCACCCAATCATTGTCTGAAAGGGCTTCTTCAATCTTAGAGGATTCTATCTCAGAAATAAAAGCTGAAAAGGTAACTTCATTCAAGATGTTTTGCCTGGTTCTAACTCCTTGACTTGCATCTCCTATGACTTGGTCCAGTGGATGACTCCTACTATATTTTCAAGCTTTACGCTGGGTTAGACCAGGATTTTTACAAGTATGTTCAGATTCAGCTTCTGGTTCTCTTTGTAAGTTATTTTCAGAATTTTCCAAAACAGAAGAAGTTTTTGAAGAATTAGGATTCAGAATTTAATCGTCTTCATCAATCATGGATTTGTTAGAGTTGGTTTCGCATAAAACAACATGGATAGATTCTTCTATAGTTTTGGTAGAGAGATTGTATATTCTATAAGCCCTACTCCTAGAAGAATAGCCAAGGAATGTACCTTCATCAACCTTGGAAACAAATTTACCTACGTTTTCCTTACCGTTCTTGTGGATAAAACATTTGCATCCAAAGATATGCAGGTGAGATATGTTGGGCTTTCTTCCCTTGAAGAGTTCATATGGAGTCTTGTTCAGCTTTTTCCTGAGATAAGCTCGGTTAGCGATGTAGCAAGCTGTGTTCATTGCATCTGCCCAAAACACTTGGGAGGTCTGATTCTCATTCAGCATTGCTCTTGCCATTTCTGTGAGGACCCTATTCTTTCTTTCAACTACTCCATTTTGTTGGGGAGTTCTTGGAGCAGAGAAGTTGTGATGTATTCCCATTTTATCACAAAGTTCCTCAAAGGAGTGATTTTCAAATTCTCCTCCATGGTCAGTTCGGATTCCTGTAATAGATAGACCTTTCTCGTTCTGGACCTTCTTGGTAAATATAGCAAATTGATCAAATGCTTCACTTTTAACAGATAAGAATAATGTCCAAGTATATCTTGAGAAATCATCAACTATTACTAGAGTGTACAAGTTTCCACCAAAACTTTTTACTCTAGCTGGACCAACTAAGTCCATATCTAGTAATTGAAGTAGTCTATTAGTTGAGATCTCAGTTTTAGAATGAAAGGATGACTTAGTTTGTTTTCCCTTTTGGCATGCTTCACAAATCATATCCTTTTTGAAATCAAGTTTTGGTAATCCGATAACTAAATCCTTTTTCATTAGTTTATCAAGTTGGAACATATTAACATATGCTAAACGTTTGTGCCACAACCAACTTTCATCTAAGTTACTCATGAAGCATTTTTCAGAAGGTAAAGCAGTTGAGAGTTCAAGGGTATAGCAGTTACCTTCCCTTGGAGCCCTGAATAGAGCTTTTGATCTTACTTTGTCTAGGGAGAGATCATCCTTATTCACAATCAAACATTCTTCAGAATTAAAGATGACTAGATTACCTTTGTCGGCACTTTGGCTTACACTGAGAAGATTATGGCATAGTCCTTCCACAAGGTAGACATCTTTTATTTGTGGTCCATCGTTGTTACCAATCTTTCTAATACCAGCTATCTTTCTAGACTGGTTTCCACCAAATGTGACCTTGCCACCATCCTTGTGTATGATTGTTGTAAACTTGGATTGATCTCCTGTCATGTGTCTAGAGCATCCACTATCAATGTACCACTTACTAGATTTTGATGCTCTTAGACATACCTGCAATTTATGAAAGATCAAGTCTTAGGTACCCACCTTTTCTTGGGTCCTTTTGGGTTAGTTTACACCTTAGGAGACACATATGTTCCTTTAGGTACCCATTGATAATTCCCTATAGGTTTATCTTTCCTCTCTTTTTTATGAAAGCATGCTGAAGTAGTATGACCTTTTCTATTGCAATAATTACAGTGGGCAAATGGATTAGAGGAATGAACCAATTTACGAAAATGACTTAAGTAGTTCTTTTCTCCATTTTTCTTCTTGCCTTTCTTTTTATCCAGATCAGGTTTGTAACCTATTCCAGACTTGTCATTTGTGAATCTTTGCTGTTTTAAAATAACGTTAAGCATCTCATTACCTTGAGTGAATTTTTCTAGGGTCTTTGAAAGATAGTCATTTCTTTTCTGTAAAGCACAACAGTTTTCGCAAATCTTTTCAGTAAGCTTTTCACAAGCCTTTTTGGGAGTAGAAGATGAAGTTTTCTGAACTTGTTGTTCTAAATCCTTTATTTTTCTTTTTGAAAGCATAAGTTCTTTTGCAATCTTTTTAAATTTAGAACGAAGACTATCATATTCAGAAAGTAGTTCGTTAAAGGTAGGTTCAAGATCTTTTACCTCTTCATTGACGCATTCTTCTTGAGCAACTAGGCAGAGATTAGTTGTTTCTTCTTCATCTTCTTCTTCTTCATCTGATGAACTATCTCCCCAAATAGCAGAGACAAAGCCCTTCTTCTTGAAAGAACTGAATCTGGGCTTTTCCTTTTCTTTGTGCTTCAGCTGAGGACATTCAGATTTGATATGACCGGGTTTGTCACATTCATAGCATACAATTGGTTTCTTTGTTTCCTTGTTGTTCTTGTATGTCTTACGGAAAGCTTGATCCTTTTTGTAGAATTTCTTGAATCTTCGGACCATCATTCTGATCTCCTCATCATCAATCTCTTCATCATCTGAGTTCCTATCTTCCTTGTGAGTCTTGAGGGCAATTCCTTTCTGTTTCCCTTCTATTTCATCAAGTCCTTTTCTGAACTTGATTTTCCCTTCATATTCTGATAAGCTACCGAAGAGAGCAGCTACATATTGCATAGATTCTCCTCTTGCTTCCTCTATGGCTGTCACTTTGGCTTCTCAATCTTTGGTTAGTATATTCAAAATTTTTCTTACCTGAGTTCTTTGATCATATACCTTTCCCAGGGCTGACAACTGATTGATCAGGTGAGTGAACCGGAGCTGGAATTCAGTAATTGATTCTCCAGTCTTCATGCGTAGTAGGTCATATTCGGTGGTGAGTGTGTTGATCCGGTTTTGCTTGATCCCTGAGGTACCTTCGTAGGCCACTTCTAATGCATTCCACATCTCCTTGGCACTGGGCAAATTGCAAACGCAAAAATACTCCTTTTGACTTAGTGCACTCTGCAACATTAAAATAGCTTTGCTGTTAAGGACAACTTTCTTTTGATCATTTTCATCAAATTTTGCCTTTGCCTTTGGTACAACATTTTCTCCTACTTTCTTTATAGGGACATAATTGCCATCCTCAATAACTTCCTACAGACCATACTCACTGGCCATCACAAATACTTTGAATTTGGATTTCCAGAATGAGTAGTGTTCACCATTAAATCCCGGTGGTCTGTTTATTGAGGCACCATCTGGTAGGATTCCTTTCATTGGATCTTTATGTCTAGGATGTTAATCCTTTGAGTAAACAACCAGCCTCTGATACCAAATGAAAGTGGAAGAAATCACCAAGAGGGGGGTGAATTGGGGATTTTAAAAATTCTTTTCAACTCTTAAAAATGAAGCTTAAGAAATGGATAATAAAAGAGTAGAAAAAGAAAAGCTTAGATGTTCGGTCTCAACCTTGACCTACGTCCAGTCCCCAGATACCTTCTGGGTGTTTCCACTAATTCAATAGATTTTCAATTACAACAATAAAGACCAGACACAATCCTAATCACCTAGGACTTGCTCCCCCTTACACTTTGTGATTGAACAACCCAACTCACAGGTTCCACAACCTTGAGTTCTCACAAACAAATTCTTTCAAAAATTTACAAACTCTCAAAAGAGTAGATAAGGATAAACACTGAAGAACAAGTAGAAAATAACAATACAGACTCAAATTTCAAAGTATAATCAATATAGCTTCATTGTGTGTATGTTGCTTTGAGTTTTCACAGCCTCTTATAGACTGAATGGATAAGCTAGCCGTTGCAATTCTTTCTCTAATGTTCAGCTGCAATTCTGGAAAAATGGCAGTAGCATATTTTGCTCTGTTCTTTGATTTCTTAGCGTGAATCTTGGAATTTAGTTGTTGCAGAATGTCTTCCAGATTTTTAGTCATTCCTTTAACTTAATTTGACCGTTTGAGATTATTCTTATGAGTTACAACGGTCTGAGCTGAACATTTGGGATAAGGGAGAAGAATCAGCCCTGTTCTAGGTTCGTCATTTAATGCATTAATCCTGGATCGTGATCTTACCTTGATCTTGGCTAAACCTTATCTGAAAAACACTCAAAACTTCATCAAGGACATTAGAAACAATAATATCATATCATGAAATAATTTCAGGAAGACCCATTAAGATTTCGCAGATCAACATCATTTGATTTTTCAAAATCCCCGATGCAAACTCGAGTTTGTTCTTCCAGACTCGAGTTTGGGGTTCATCCAGAAAGCATGTCCGTTGATTAGAGGTCTAAACTTGCAGTCTATAAAAGCTAACTCGAGTTTGGCTTTTACAGAGAAAACTATCGGGCTTTGGACTTGGCGTGGAATTTTGGTCCTGCTCCTAGACTCAAGTCAATTAGTGACTGACTCGAGTTTGGGTCTATGTTTGAAGAACAAGCCTAAGTTCGTGATTTTCCAGACTGGAGTTTAGGAGACAGACTGGAGTTTTGGAAAGATGGTAGAAATTCGAGTGTTTCTCTATTTGTCCTAAACTCGAGTTTACAATGACAGACTCGAGTTTATGTTTGAGCTGAAACTATTCAAATCTTTCTATTTGGTTTAGACTGGAGTTTGTAACTCTAGACTGGAGTTTAGGAATCCAGACTCGAGTTTGGCTTGCTTGGGATTCTGAGTGCTCTCTGTATCTTCCAGACTTCAGGTTTGGTTTTGCAAACTGGAGTTTGGCTCGTTGTGAAAATTTCTGATTGCTTTCTGTAACTCCTCAGACTCGAGTTAGTCCAAGTAGACTCGAGTTTGGCTTTCTTCGCAGAAGTAAGCAGCTTTCTGTCAACCCTCAAACTCGAGTTTACATACTCAAACTCGATTTTGCCTTTGACAGTGAGATTTTCATATTGCCAAAAACAAACTTCATATCAAGTTTACAATTGCTAGTTATCATCAAAACACATTGAGAACTAACAGATTGAGATGTGTTCTAATGCAACAGGGCAGAGTGGTGGCTTATGCCTCTCGTCAGCTGAAGCCTCACGAGTTGAACTACCCTACACACGATTTAGAACTGGCAGCTATCGTGTTCGCTTTGAAGATATGGCGGCATTACTTGTACGGTGCAACAGTAGAACTATACTTCGACCACAAAAGCTTGAAATATCTTTTTGATCAGCGGGAGCTCAACATGAGACAACATCGCTGGATGGAGTTACTGAAGGACTATGACCTGGAAATTAAATATCACCCAGGTAAAGCAAACGTCATCGCAGATGCTCTGAGTAGGAAGTCGGTGCGGGTGGAATACATGATGATTCAGGAGCAAAAATTGCTTGAAGATTTTATGAATCTAAACTTGTCAAAACAAATTTGTTTGAATCATAAGACGTCCAACGATGCCTATCTTGCGAATCTTCTTATTAGTCAAGGAGAATACGATTTGAAAGATGAAGTAGATAAAGCTCAGTTGCAAGACGAGCAGGCAAAAACCATACGGGAGATGATCTCTCGAGGCGAAACTCAAGACTACGACCTCTCACCTAGTGGACTGGTCTGGTATAAGAAACGATTTTACATACCGCCGGTTGCTGAATTAAAACGCAGGATACTGGATGAGGCCCATAAGAGTAAGTACACTCTACATCCAGGAGTGGTCAAAATGTACCATAACGTAAAATTTGAATTCTGGTGGCCCGGGTTGAAGAAAGATGTCACCCAATACGTAGCCAGGTGTTTGACCTGTCAAAAGGTAAAGATTGAACATCAACATCCTGCTAGCCCTCTTCAAGGGTTAGAAATTCCGAAATGGAAATGGGAAAATATTACTATGGATCTAGTAGTGGGTTTGCCTAAGATCAGAAATCACGATGCAATCTGGGTTATCACGGACCGGTTAACTAAGTCGGCACACTTTATCCCTATCAGTGTCAACTACTCATCAGAACAGTTAGCGGAGATTTATATCAAAGAAATTGTATGGCTCCATGGGATACCTAAGAGTACCATCTCAGACCGGGACCTACGATTCACATCCCGGTATTGGCAATCATTGCAAGAAGCTATGGGGACAAAGCTCAAGTTAAGTACAGCTTATCACCCGGAGACCGATGGGCAATCTGAGAGAACCATACAAATGTTGGAGGATATGCTCAGAGCTTGTATGTTAGACTTTAAAGGACATTGGGATCGACATCTTCCACTGGCAGAATTCGCGTACAACAACAACTATCACTCAAGCATAAAAATGGCACTGTTTGAAGCATTGTACAGGCGAAAGTGTCAGTAACCTATATGCTGGGCAGAATTATCTGAGAGGCAGTTACTCTAACCAGATTTAGTTGAATAGACCTCCGAACAAAACGCTTTGATCAAGAAGAGACTCTTAGCAGCCCAAAGTAGGCAGAAGAGCTATGCCGATAAAAGGAGAAGACTCCTGGAATTTGAAGTGGGTGATCATGTGTTTCTAAAATTATCCCCAGTGACCAGTGTCGGGAGAACGCTTAAAAGGCAGAAACTAAGTCCATGTTACGTGGGACCATTCGAGATTTTGGCAAAGTGAGGACCAGTCGCATACCAAATAGCCCTACCTCCGAATTTAAGCAATCTCCATGACGTCTTCCATGTTTCGCAATTGAGGAAATACCAACCGGATCCTGAGCACGTCATCGAGTTCGAGGACATTGAAGCACGGCATGACAATACATTCGTAGTCGAACCGGTACAAATTCTCGATCGCCGTGAGAAACGTCTTAGGAATAAGAGCATTCCGATGGTAAAGGTGGTCTGGAAAGGGTTGTCACCCGATGAGGCGACGTGGGAAATAGTAAGAGACATGGAGGAAAAGTACCTAGAGTTTACAGCCCAAAATTTAGTCACGATAGAGTAAATTTCGAGGGCAAAATTTTGTTTAAGGGGGGGAGAAATGTAATACCCGGATAGTTATAATCTGGAATATTATGTTACAATAATAAAAATGCCCATTTATGAAGATTTTGGTCTCAACATGCTATATGATTAGTCTATTCTCAAAGGAAGACACTAAAAAATTAGAGGAAATTTATTGTCAAAAATGTGAAAAAATGCATTTTAGAGCCATAAAACATCCTAAAGAAAATTATGAAATATTCTAGAGGGTATGGAATAATTATTAAAAATTAGAGAGAATATTGTCCTTAGTTTAGACAATTTAATAAATTATTTCCTTTGAAAATAAGAAGAAGAAAAATTAAAAAGTATTCTGGAACCAAAATTGACACTATGATTTTTGATATTTTGCATGGAGCTTAAATTATTAATGTCAATTAAATAGTTGTGAAAAAATAATTAACCTTAATTAAGAAAATTATTAACAATTAATAAGGGATTAATTAGGATTATTCAAGTAATTGTAGAAGCCTAAATCCATGTAATTACTTATGGACCAATAGGGAAATTTTGTGAAAAATAAATGCAAGATAAATGGAGTAGTATGGTTAATGAGAAAATAATAACATATATATGTGTGTGTGGTGGCCGAAATTTTTGAGCAAGGGAAGGGATAAGGATGATGCAAAAATAATAATATCATAAGTTAAGATATTTGGTAGTTAATTAATATTATATTAGTGAAAAGTGAACAAGATAAATGATCACGGATAGAAATAAAATCATACCTAGAAAACCTTGAACTAAGTTTTTAGGGTCAAAGTATATTATAGACAAGTGAATTTTTATCTCGAAATAGGCTGTCTCCGAAGTCATTTTTGTAACCGCCGGAGTAATTTGGAGATCAGAATAAGAAGATATTTTGTAGAATTAAAGCAGATAGTCAAAATGAGAACCGATAGAAAATAATTCACAAACTAGAATCCAGGGATGAGTTGAGAAAAACCAGAGTATATTATTGATCAGTGGATTTTTATCCAGAAGTTGGCGCCGACCAACGTTATTTCTGTAACCGGCAGCGGTTACCGAGGATATTCGGCAGGCAACGGAATGTCCTTAATGAGAGTATAAGGTTAGGAAAATCCAGTATTCTCGAAGAGGAATAAAAGACCTTCAGAGTAGCGCTTTCAGAATTTTAACATTTTATAAAATTTCGCAATCGGGACACCGAACCAAGGATCTGATCAGATAAAACAAGGATGAAGTCACTAGCATGATGTCATCATTTTTGTCTTCTTTGTGGGGGAGGGGGGGAGGTCGGCCAAGAGGTGTAGGGCCAAGATCAATCCACCTCAAGAAAATGCGATCCAACGGTCAAAATCTATCCAGACAAAGTTCAATAAAATTACGAAAATGTCATCCGTTTTCCCTATAAATAGCCCTCAATTTTTTCATAATCCTCACACCAAATTCCTCTTGGGGAATCTGAAATTTGGAGGGAAGGAAGAAGGAGGAGTCCGTAGAAATTCATAGTGAAGCTCTGAGTAAGTTCCTCGGTCCTTAGTCTTTAGTTTCAATAATTCTTTTGATAGTTATAGTAGAATTGCTAGAGTAGTCTTTAATTTGTCAAGTTAGCTTAGATATCATGTGTTAGGAATAAACATGATATTTATCTCAGAAATATCTTAGAAAAGGAGTTATGGCAAGATTTTGAGAATTTAGAGTCAAAATAGCGAAGCTCTGGCCAAAATTCCACGAAGTAATCAAACTAGGGGCAAAATGGTAATTTGTCCCTAAAATACTTGTTATGATCTTAAATATTCATATCGGTGATATTATCCTTATAGGATATCCGAAATCATGAACCGTTGTTTCTGCTGTCACCGCCGTCGTACCGCCGTCATACCGCTATCAAACGTACCATAATTCGACGGAAGTGCTAGATATCATCAATGGAGGTACGGACACGTATTGTAACCTTAACACTTATGCTGCTCATATACATATATGTGATAGACATGTTTATATACTGAGGCTCTGTCTAGGGTTGTCAGTTATACATACAGCTTTATACGGGTTATAGTCTTGATAACGCCGTTAGGTTTTCCTAGCGCTGAGGACACGATGGGCCGTTGTGGCACTGGTTATATGCAGACATGCTGTGGGACTTTACATACTGCTTTGTGCTTATGTTCTGTCAATATTGTAATCATGAATCTGCTATGTGCTTATGTAGTGATTCACTGCTGTTATGTGTTTATGATTAGCTGTTGTCCATATACTGTTTTATTTGAGCATAAGGTTAACCGTTACCTGAGATCCAAATAAAAATTAGATCTCAGCTGTAGCTTCAGGTTCGGGCGAACCAAGGAGTGAAGATAGAGGCAAGCAGATGATGTAGGATGCAAGACGAAGTTTTTATGTTTCTAGTTTATGTATTTGCCTTCTTTTGGGTATTAGATGACTGTATTAGAACAATTACACTATGGTTATATATCTTTAAGGTTCAGTTACTTATTTGCTAGAATGCTCGACTCTGATCACTGGTTTTAAAAAAAAAATTCTGTTGTTTTCAAATGGGATGTTACAAAAAGGGTGTTAAGACTTGCTTAAAACCGTTTATCATTGTCGTTAGTTTCTTCTGGCGTCGCAAAGTACCTTCCGTAAGATTCTTTCAAATTTTCTTGTCCTTCAAACTTGGGCAAATATCACTTCCTATATTTGACATTTATATAGTGAATGGGTCATTACTCAATTTAATCTTAATAGACATATTAAGATTAAGCTTACTAGACCGACCCATAAAGCTTGTAACATCCCAAATTTTGGACTTTGGGAATTAAGGATTAATTATGGAAAATTTGGCTTTGAGGAATTTTAAAAACTAAGAAATTGAAATTTAAGGCATATTTTCCATAAATTAAGGACAAATAATTAGGAAATAAGTTTTGGCCAAAATATTTTGAAGATGATATTTTATGGCCAAAATAAATTGATTATGACAAGAATAGAGTCAAAGAAAAATTAGAAGGGATAATTTATGGCATAAAATAATTATTGGAAATTAAGGCCAATTATTCCTTAATTTATTTCTGGAAAAGAATAAATTCAAGAAATGTTTGTGAATGATAAATTGAGGCCTAAAATTCTATAATTGGTATTTTAAGGCCTAGGAAATTAAGATTTTAATTTATTTGAGATTATTGCAATTAAAGCTAATTGCAAATAAAAATATTGTTTAAAAAGAGAGAGAGAGAGAGAGAGAGAGAGAGAGAGAGAGAGATGGAAGCCCAATACATTTAGCCCACACGTAAAGCAAAATGGTTATCCTCCTTCCTCTCAAACCAACGTAAAAGACAAAGGAAAACCAGAGACAAGGCAAAGGGATCCAAGCCCAACACAGATCAAGCAAGCCCAGAACCCTCCTCAGCCCAAACCGAAAGAAGCTCAGTTTTTCTCTTTTCTTCAGCCGCCGAAACCAAGGAGCAGATGGCATTAATGAGCAGCAGGTAATTATGCTTATCTGGAAGCAGAGTTCAGACGGCACCATACCTCCAGTCTTTCCCTCGAGCTCCTCAACGAAATAACCAACGGATAATGGCTTTGGACCAACGAGTTTTCATCAGCACCTGGATCTTCAGCTGGCTATAAAGCCATCCCATTTCAGCTCGTTTCATTCGTTCTCCATCCATTCGGTGTTCACAAAGAGAAACCGCAGACAGAGAGAGAGAATGAGCTGAGAGTGGGAAGATAGAAAAGAGGTGAAACTGAATCTCATTTCCTCTGTTTTGTCATCGGTGAACAGAGGAGTAGTTCAGCATCTGATCATCACCTTCTAAGCTTGGAAACGAAGGCAAGTTAACTCATCTTTCATAAGACTTTTAGCCTTCCATCGGTAGTGGTAAAGATGAGAGAAAGCCAAGCATAAGATACTCAAACAGAACCTGAAAACTAAAAACGAAAAACAGGGGCTGATATCGGGTTGGTGTAGACGTTTCTTTTCTGCATTTAGGTTCGGGTTTTGTTGCATGAAACGTCTGCTTTGCTGCCATAGGATCAAACTTTCGATGCATGGATTCTGTTTTTACTGAGAAAATGAATCCTGGACGTGCATGAGCTGCAGTTATCGGGTCCCTTTACTTTCGAAATAATATAAGAAAAGCTGAACATAAAGAATGCCGGAACTGTGTGTCTTTTTCCGTCATATTTTTCCTTAGAATATATGTTGCTGAAAACTTAAAGGAAATGGAGGTGTTTTGCTGTCATGGACCTGGGGGTGAACGTTTTGGCTGTTATCTTAGTGTGTGTGTCCGCATATGTATAAAAAGAAAAAGAAAAAGAAAAAAGGAAGCCGTGGGAATATCCAGATGATTGTTGCAGTAATTTTGCTTTCCTTTTTGCTGTCATACCATTCTTTTTCTGTCAAAACGCTGCTGTGTATAAAAACGCCAAAGAGGGACTTTCGAAAAATATATATATACATCCATACAAGGAACCCAAAATCTGCCACGTGAGTTGCTGTGTGTGTTAAGTATGTATATAGGTTGAAACGCTGAATGCTTTGGGGCTGTCATGGAAGGGAAGGAAAGAGAATATGAGAAATCATTATTATTATTAGGATTAATAGTAATAATAATGATAAAATTATTGTTGTTAGGAAATTAATTTCAAATGCATTTTTATACTAAAAATTATTGTGAAGCATAAGTTAAGATGAATTAGTGTTTATAAACTCCTAAATTAAATTGTAAGAATGACCTCTAGGAGTTTAAGTGAATTGAATCATAATGATGAAAATAATAAATTATCATCATTAGAAAAGGGAATGATTAATTAATAATCAATAAGGATTATTATTAATTAATAAAAAATAAAGGAAATATATGAGGAGTATTGATTAGTAATGATAATCATAATAAATAAATAAGGAATTATTATTATTATTATTGGGAACAACAAAAACAAAAACAACAATAATAATAACAGATAATGTTATTTTTATTGGGGAGGAATAATAATGACAAATAATAAATGAGGAAGTATTATTATTATTAGGAACAATAATAATAATAATAATAACAATAATAATAAAGTTATTATTGTGGGAGAAATTTTTGAGGGATTAATAATTATCATTAATCTACTAAACTAATTCGTGTAATTAGTTTATTTGTGATTCGAATAAGTAACTGACAGCGATGATAAATATTTTTCGACAGACCTTGATAATTATCTGATCCCAACAACTTCAGTGCAGAGATAAGGAATCAAGGTCAAGATAGATAACTTTAATCTTATAATCATATATGTTAATGTTATGCAATTATTAGCTGATCATGTGTGCTGATTGAATTACTTGTTTATGTTTTCCTGACCATGGAACTGAGGTTGCGGACTCATGGGGCTATGCGTCCTAGACAAGGGCTGCGGTCCTTAGCCATTAACTGCGGTTACGGTTATATGTAATTTCTTTCATGCTTTAAACATGTGCTATTATGTCATTTCTATTTACATACATGTGCATGAGATTAATTGTTACTCTGGGATCCATTCATTTGGACTCTAGCCTACATGAAAGATACAGACACTAGTTTGGGATCAAAGATAAAGAGCAGCTGTAAGGGTTATAGTAGATGGAATGCCTTGGACGAGTAGGATTAATTAGATTGTAATTTAACATTTATCATTCGCTTATTCTCGAGATTACTGTATTAATATCCAATTATGGGATAAAGATCGAATCACGAAAAAAATTAGTCTGTAATTTCTTACTAAAGTAATTTCAAAAACTTCTATTACGAAATAAAGTCGTTCAAATCGCCTCGATTCCTTTTCCGAGTTAATTCTGATGAAATAATGGCCCCAAAGGCCGGGCGTCACAAAGCTTATCCTTTTCATTCACTTCAGTCGGTTATCATGTATTCTATATTCTTTCACTATCCTTAAAAATCCAGCAACTTCAGTTATTTTTAATTAATTGCACCAAAATCATTTTAATGTGTCATTAACTCTCACATGTTCATAGACAAGTCCCCTTTCATATAACTATATTGTCAAATGTCAGAACTTGTCAAATAATTCCCAACATTTACGTTTTCACTCACTGTCTTATTAAGCTTCTAGAATTCATAGTTTAACTTTAAAAATCAATATCTCTTTGCACATAGCTTTAAAAATTATAAATTATATATCAAATTAAAAATATGAATTTCCTCTTTAATTCTGGAAAATATCATAATTTTCTGGATCCTTTTACCCATTCAAAAATTTCGCATAAACTCTCTGACCAGTTTTGGCTTCCAAAACTTAGGGTTATTTTGTAAAAATCATAACTCTTTACTCAGAGCTTAGAATATTACAAAATACCCACCAAAAGAAAGTTACACGTCTCTACTATCTTTCTTACTGGAAAATTTCATAATTTTATCTTATACCAAGCATTCCCAGTTTATAAAAAACATCAGATCTGTCCAGAAAATGTTACAGAAAAGTTCCCAAATTTTGACCTATCTTTCAAAAATCATATCTTGAGTTACAAACCTTTGATTGAGGTGAACCAAAGCTCATTTTAAAGTTTAACATGTCAACTAAATGTCTATAAAATTTCAGGGTCAAAGAAGGTGTTTACTATATTTTTGACCTATTTAAAATTAGGCGTGCAGTTGAAAAATCAGCACGTGAACAGTAACATTTTTGCTACAGTTCCCATGCACTGCTCATTTACGAAAAAAATTGTAGCTACCGCTGTGAACTATGTTTCTGCCCAGAAAAACAGAGGAAAACACGCTGTAAGCTTCAACATTTTGAGCTTTTAGCGCCGAGGAACAGAGAACTCACGCAAGGCATGAAGCTAGCTTATATATAATCATGCAACAACGTTTTTCTTTCCTCATTTTCAACTACATACAGCAACAACATATATATATACCATGGTAATTAAACCCGGACCGGACTGGCCGGTTCGGACCGGAAACCAATGAACCGGCCGTGAAGCCGGTCCGGAAAAACGTAGAAACCGGGGTCACAGATCGTTGGGGTTTTTTTTTTAAAAAAAAAAAAAGTCACATGAAACTTGTTTGAAACTTGCGAGAAATAGAAGGAGAAGGAGGAGAAAGAGGGAGACATAAGAGGAGATGGAGAAGAGAAAAGGTGGAACCGAACCCAAATCTGAAGCCGTATTTACTTACAAAGAGCCTCCGACCAAGTAATCACAACCTAAGGAGGAGGGAATCATAAGAAAAGCAAGCATGAGACTGGATAAGAAGGACGCAGAGGTTGGATTAACGGAGAAGGAAGCCATTGTTGACGCTCGAAGGAGGGAAATAGAAGAGAGTTTTCACTTTTCATTGTTGCAAATCCTTCGACCCATGCCCATGAGGCCATGACTCACAAAGCTATTAATTTCTTTTCATTTTTTTTCTTGTGGACTGACCCCTTCACGTGACCTCAATCCCTCTTGACCAAGAACCTTTCTACACTGCACCCACCTACCCCATATCCCATCCATGCCATGTGTCAATTTAACATTTACTCAACTTGTACTCCATTTGGGAAATACCTCCCAGACCTTCCCAATTCAAAACCTTGCTTTTTTGGTTATTAAATAGAGGGTTGTGGTCTATAGGTTGGGGAGATATGAGAAATAGGAGCCCAAAACGTAGACCATCAGAGAGTACCATATCATAGTCACATCTCACACTTCCCAAGTCCCTTTTTTTTAGGGGAAATATAAAATCAATTTTTTTTTAAAAAAAATTTTGATATAAATAATCTTAAAATTTTTAGTTTCCCACCGGTTTAACTCCGGTTTAGCTTCGGTTTGACTCCAGTCTGACCCATTGACCCTTGACCCAGTACTCCGACCGGTTCAATAACCGGTCCGGTTTTAATATTCTTGATATATACACGTCCTCCCACATACACATGACAGCCCCTGATTCTTCGTTTAGTTTTCTAGAAATGTTGGACTGTATCATTTTATGTATATAACTCATGCCCACATGATTATGCACCATTTAAGCATCCTCTTCTATTCTTTCTCTTATTCCACGTGCAGACAAGCATATATGGCTTTGAATATGCAGCAGCATATAACTCATGTTTACACATTCATATACCACCCTTCAATCATTCTCTTTTATTCTCCAATGGTTAGCGTGATTATAAGTCATAAGCTGAAACTTTCCTACATAAGAACATGCTTACTTTCTCTGTTTTGACACCCATGCAACAAAGTATCAACATGCAGATCCAAAACCACACCACTAAAGCTTTAAACGCTGAAAACCAATGTGCAGCAACTACAAGCAAGAAACTAGAAGTAAAAAGGCTCAAAGACTCACCTAGCAGGAAACCAAGCTTGCTTGCGATGCTCGGCTTCCTCTTCTTGATCTTCTCTGATCTCACGGCATGCTTCTCCTCTTATATCTCTAAATTTAATAGTATGACAGCTGGCTTCCTTTTTCTTGGCAGCAAGCAATCGTTTTGCAATATTTATGAAAGCACAGCTGATATAAATCATAAGCCATGCTCAGAGATGCCAAAAAAAAAAACGACTCTAACAGCTGCTTCATGTTCTCAGACTCTCTCTTTTCTCTAACTCTTATTCTCTGCCTCTCCTTTCATCGTCACACACCTCCTCTGTTTCAGCAACACAAGAGCAGAGAAAGTTGGTCTCGGTTTTGACTCTCTCTCTTACTCTCACTTTTTGTTCCTGTTTTCTTTGCTGTCTGAAAATGTATGCACACAGCCGAACAAGAGTAAGGGTGCTGATCTACTTCCGTAAAAGAAAATGTTGGTGTGCTGCCAGTGGAGAATGGTTTGCTATTTTATATATTCCCCTTTGCTGCCTATCCGAAGAGGTGTAGTGGAGATTAAATAGAAAATCAAGAGGCCAGTCCGAAAGAAAAGCTAATGGTCTGAGGAAGTATGAACCAGTGGATATTTGACATAGGGCTCAAGAAGCATGGCTTGCTGCAGATCTCTCGCCTCTCCTCTGTAGTTGCGTGTGGTTGCTGGCCGAAGGAATGATATCAGCCTTTTACGTCTTGGGCTGAAGAGGTATTGCAGAAAGTATAGGCTGATTTAGTTTTTTTTTTTTGGTACGAAAAAAGTTTTAGAAGGGTTCGACATCAGTCTCCTACTAAGGCCAGGGCAAGCCTCAGACTCTATGAGCACTTATTGGGGACTTACGAGATCGCCTACCAAAGGAGTTCTAACGACAGTAGAGGGGATCGAACCCACGACCTATAAACCTAGTCCTGGACCCCTTACCATCTGTGCCAACTTCTCATTGGCTATAGGCTGATTTAGTTAATTGGCATTGGATTGGTTCTGTATAGGTTGGGCCGAAGGAATGAAATGAGAATGGGCTTACTGAACCATTTATATGTTCTTCCTATTTGATGCTTACATGAGTCTTGCAAAAATAGAAGCACATGCCATCAAATGCATAAGTACATACCCCACTCATATAACTTTTCCAAATCTAATTGTAACATTAATTAAATGATGAGAATAAATCATTATTTTCATTTAAAGATCTTTCTTTCATTAATTTATTTTGGCTATGAAATATCATCTCCAAAAATATTTAGGCTAAAAAGTCAGTCACAAACTAAAAATCCTCAATTTTTGAAAAATATGCCTTTCAATTCCAAATATTACTTTTTTAATAATTAAGACCAAATTTTTCATCATAATCTTTCTTATAATATTTCTGATTTACAAATCCCAAAAATTTGGGATGTTACAATTTACAACTCCCTCATAAAATTTAGAGTAAAATACTCTAACTTCCTTTGCATATTGTCCTAATTGCACTAAGATCCCCTCTATTTTAAAAACATACACTTAAGTCTAAAATCTTAACAATGTTAAGAATATTATAAAAAAAATATTCTTAAATTAATTTTGTATGAAAATAAATTTATTTACTAATTTACCTTTCATAACACTAAATCTACTGTTTTAAATGGCTATGCATAACTAATGAGTTTTCTTTTTTTTCATTTTCCATAATTTTATTTATTTTTATTTTTAAAATATATTCATTTAATATTTTTAATTATGTTGGGACAAAAGTTTAATTAATTTACCCATAATTCTTACCGTCTTGGTTTGGGACTCAAAATTGACCATGAAGCTGCCAGTTCGATTGCTGCTATATCCCCAAAGTTTTATTAATTTAATTAATGTAGATATAAAAATTTAATTGAAAGCTTGATTAATCCTTTTAACAAATATATACCATCTGAATGTGTTTAAAATTTTTTGAATAAAAAAATTATAAACTATAAATTACAAATTAAAATAATTTACATAATATTTTATTTAAACTTATTTATTTTATACTCTATGGTAAAAAAAATATATTTTAAAGATTTAAAAGATATATAAATAAATATTTTTTTATAAATCATAATGAAAAATAAAATATTATAAATTTATCAGTCAATAAAAAATTAATAAAATTTCCAATATAATATAAATTCTGAATTTATATTTTTTATAAATTTTTTGGTTGTATAATTAATACTTTTTTTAACAAATATAAAATTTTAAATAATTATTATTTTAAATGGGGGTATTTTGGTCAAAATCCAAATTGAAGAGTCAAACTTAACGATCAACTAGCAGTTGGATGATGGAAATAAAATTTAACAATATAAGTGAGGTTTGTGTAACATTAATTTTAATTATGAAGAAGGTTTACATAGGTTTTGAAAATATGTGGTAGGCTTTTGTAATTTAAGTAAAATAGAAGGGTAGTTAATGTATCTTACTCTAAAATTTAATAATTTTTTCTAATTATGGGTATCTTCATATGGAAGGTAATCATATTTGAGGAACTGTAAGACACTAAATATGAAAATCTCTCAAAGTCGAGATTTGAATCTAGTTCGTCATATTGTGAGAGACTTAGTCATTTCTATTAGACACAACTCATGTTAGTAAATTTGATACTCCCTCCTATCCTTTTTATAAGATTTGAATTTTCTAATTGATTTGGTCCTTTTTATAAGATCCAATTTGAGGTTGTCCGAATACTAAATGTATTTTTACTAATTTTACCAAAAATTAATTATATTCCCTCCCATCATATTCTTCTTATATGTTCTCTTTCATAGGGGTGAGCAAATTATAATCGAAACAAACCAAACTCAATTAAGTTTTTATTTCTAGTTTGGTTAATTTGGTTTTAATTTTTAAAAATTTCAGCTTTTGGTGTTCGGTTTGGTTATTAGAAAAATAATTCGGTTATTAACAAGCTGAATTGAACAAAAATATTTCAATTAGTTCAGTTTCAGGTCGGGGTTAAAAATTAGTTCTATTTGGTTTTTGAGTTCTCAATCTTACTTTTTGTTCTTTTTTACTACTATTTCTCTTCTTTACTTGCCCATTATAAGCAAGGGTATACTTAAAAAAAAAAAAAAAAAGAACGAAAGAAAGAAGTGTATTTCTTATATATTTAGCACTTTAAACTAATTTTAATCTAGTTCTTAAACCATGTAGGTTAAAAGGATCTTACAACAACTGACAGGATGAGGGAATAACTTTTTGACCCTACCCCTAATTAATGCCTAATTGATACGAAGGAATGATTAAGAATTATTGATGTGAAGGAAAAAACCAAAAGATATTATTGATGAAGAAACAAAGGCATGATTGTAATCTATATTCAAAGACACATTAAAAAAAAAAAAAGAAAAAAACATCTCTCTTGTATAACATAGGTGCATGGCGTTTATAAAATTAATTAAATTTGACAGATATAGAAGTCCAAAGAGACAGAGAAAGAGATCAAAATTAGAGTCAGGAAAACAGGCCAAGTTTATCAAACTGGGGCTTGTTTAGGTCATTTTATCACATTGGTTGAGCTTGAAAAGTTGCCTTAGAAATTACAAACAGGTCTAAAAGTGCCAACTCTAATGGTGTGGAAGCCTAAAAATTGCTCCAAAATATAATATGATGTCTCCAAATTGTAATACTTTTAAGGCTATCCATGAATTTGAAACCAAATAGGTAAGCACTTAACAGAGAGGTTAGACAAGGTAGTGTTCGGTCTCCATGGAATGAAAGTGATAAAATAACCCTGAAATACCCATGATCCATGGGAAAGCATGAAACATAAATCCTCCTCCGACTAAAAATGAAGTATAAATGAATTATTAACTTGTTAAACTATTGAAATCAGCCTCTGCAACTTTCAATGAATCTAAATCAAAGCTCTTTAGAAGCATGAAGTTTATGGCTATCTACTACTATAGGAAAAACAAAATGGGCCTTAAGGAAAGAAAATCGATCACCTCCAGATGATGCAAACATAATGTTCACTTTCACAAAATTATAGCACTAATGAAAGCCACAGTAGCAAGAAATGGAGATCACCACATTGCAGAAGGAGTAACCACGGACAAGAAATGGCACTGATCAAGAAATTAGAAGTGACTAACAAAAATAAGAGAGACAAAAGATCTCCCACAGGAACCATGATAAGGCGAAATCATCAAGCTTCTTGCTATTTCAGAATAATAACCCAAATCAAGAGAAACCCTTTAGCGCTTATATGGTCCTAAATGCATATGCAAACCTGAAGAGGAGGTTCATAGTTGGGTGGAGAAGCTAGACAGTGGCATTAGCTATGAAGCCAGTGATGATAAAGATTCGAGCTTCTAAGGAGAGAGGCTAGCTCTACATTATCCATCCTAACGAACAGAAAAAATGAAAATGGAGGTACCAAATAGCAATGCGGGCAATCTGTAACAATGTTGATAATTGAAGGAAAAAAATTGTTGAATGAAAATCTAGAAACATTGATGAGTGTGAGCATCCAGATTGGGGGTGGTAACGATGGTGTCAACAAAAAGATTAGCTGTCATGACGGTTAGGGTTCAGAGAGACAACTAGCTCTCCTCCAATTGGGTAGCTAGACTTCTCTCCTTTTGAGCGTCTAGACCAGCAGTGGTAACGATGGTGTCAACAATAAGATTAGCGCTGGTGACGATTAGGGCTCAGAGAGACAACCAACTCTCCTCCGTTCCAAATTTTCTTCCTATCGAACTTCAAGTTTAAATAGAGGGCTTCTTGCATAAAGAACTAAAGTAAGGTGCTCAAACAATTCCCATATTCAAGACTAAAACGAGAACATAATTACGAACAAGATTAAAAAAATTTGTAATGGAGAGGAGCGATCATCAAGAGAGAGAAGAGATAGAGATGGGCAAGGGCAAGGAGATGGTGATGGTAGAAGGAAGAGAGTGCAACACCATGAGGGAGGGCCTTTTGTCCTCCGCAGTGGAGGAGAGAGGGAGAATTTGGTTGCTTAAAACCATGGAAATCAGTAGCTTGATTGGTGTTCGATATCAGTATCATATATTTAAATTCCTGAAATAGAGAAACCTTTCTCGTTTTGGACCTTCTTGGAAAAAAACAACAAATTAATCAAAATTTTTATCTTTAGAAAATAAAAACATGGTCTAAGTAAATCTAGAGAAATCATCAACTATGACTAAAGTATAAAGATTGTCACTAATGCTTTTTACTCTAACTATCCAACTAGATCCATATGAAGTAGTTGGAGAGGTCTATTAGTTGAAATTTCACTTTTAGATTTGAAAGATGATTTTGTTTGTTTACCTTTTTGACAAGCATCACAAATCATGTCATTTTTAAAACAAAGTTTAGGTACACCAATTACCAAATCCTTTTTAAGTAATCTGTCAAGTTGGATCATATTGACATGAGCTAATGCTTTCACTTTTAGATTTGAAAGATGATTTGGTTTGTTTACCATTTTGACAAGCATCACAAATCATGTCATTTTTAAAACAAAGTTTAGGCACACCAATTACCAAATCCTTTTTAAGTAATCTGTCAAGTTGGATCATATTGACATGAGCTAATGCTTTCACTTTTAGATTTGAAAGATGATTTGGTTTGTTTACCTTTTTGACAAGCATCACAAATCAAATCATTTTAAAACAAAGTTTAGGTACACCAATTACCAAATCCTTTTTAAGTAATCTGTCAAGTTGGATCATATTGACATGAGCTAATCACTTATGTCATAGCCAGCTTTCATCCAAATTACTAACAAAACATTTTTCAGAAATAGAACTATTCCTAGAAAGATTAAGTGTATAACAGTTGCCTTCTCTAGGGTCTCTGAATAAAGCTTTTGATTTTATATTTTCCAAAGGGAGAATATTCTTGCTCACAATCAAGCACTCCTCATAATCAAAGATAACTAAGTTACCTTTATCAGTGATTTGGCTTACATTGAGAAGATTGTGTGCAAAGTCCCTCCACAAGGTAGACGTCTTTGACTTGTGGTCCCTCATTGTGTCTTAGAAACCTTGTAAGATCCCTTATGCACCCATTAATAATTTCCTATAGGTTTACTTTTTCTTTCCTTTTTATGAAAGCAGGAAGAAGTAGTATGACCTTTACGATTGCAATAATTGCAATGAGTGAAAGGATTTGAAGAATGAACAAATTTTCTAAAGTAGTTCATGTAAGATTTTTGTCCAAATTTCTTTTTACCTTTCTTTTTATCAAAATTAGGTTTGTAGCCAATCCCTGATCTATCATTAATAAATCTTTGCTGTTTCAAAATGACATTGAACATTTCACTACCTCTAGTGAATTTCTCAAGTGCCTTTATGAGATGTGAATTCTTTTTGTTTAAATCAAAGCAATCTTTACAATCACTATTTTCAGAAGAAAGATTTTTAATTTGCATTTCAAGAGTCACATTCTTCTTTTTCAAAGATATATATTTTTCAACAAGCTTTTCAAATTCAGATTGTACAACATGTACTCTGCAAATAATTCATCATAAGATGGTTTTGAATTTTATACCTTATCATTTTTCGTCATGTTGTTCTTCTTCAGCAACCAGATAGATATTTGCTTTTTCTTCTTCATCAGCTTCATCTTCATCAGATGAGATATCTCCCCATATAGCTTAAATATATGTTTTATTCTTGTATTTATTGAAATTCTTCTTTTCTTTATCCTTGTTCTTCAGCTGGGGGCACTCTGACTTGATGTGGCCAGGCTTTTCACATTCGCAACAGATGATTGGCTTCTTTGCCTCAAAGCTGGAGCTACCGTTGTGAAACTTCTTATACCCTTGGTCCTTCTTGTAGAATTGCTTGAATCTCCAGACCATCATGCCTAGCTCTTCATCTTCGTCTTCCTCTTCTTCATCATCATCTAATTCTTTAGCTTCTTTGACAGCTTTGAGAGCCAGCCCTTTGCTCTTGCTATTTATCTCATCAAGTCCTTTTCTGAACTTGATCTTTCCTTCATACTCAGATAAGCTTCCAAAGAGAGCTGCCATAGATGCCATTGATTCTCCATAAGCTTCTTCAATAGCATTGACTTTAGCTTCCCATTCCTTGCTGAGAATGTTCAAGATTTTTTTTACTTGAACTAGTTGTTCCTATATTTTTCCCAAAGCAGTAAGTTGGTTGATCATATGAGTGAATCTAAGCTGGAACTCACCAATAGATTCTCTAGACTTCATATTAAGAAGGTCGTATTCTGTCATGAGAGTATTGACTCTATTCCTTGATTCCAGTGGTCCTTCATGTGCAATCTCAAGAGCATCCCACATTTCTTTAGCAGATAATAATGTGTAGACACGAAAGTACTCCTGTTGACTTAGAGCACTTTATAGCATGAGAATAGCTTTGCCATTAAGAGTGACTAACTTCTTGTCATCCTCGTCGTATTCCTCTTCAAGCATTGGAACTCTAACACCACCTTGCATTGATGAAGGAGCATAGTCTCCTCTTTTGAACACCCTTTATAGGCCATATTCAAAAGCTAATACAAAGACTTTGAATTTGGCTTTCCAGAAGGAGTAGTGTTCTCCAATGAAACCGGTGGCCTATTGATTGAAGCTTCATCAGGTAGAATACCATCCATAATGATCCCTCTCGAGATGTTAAGATTTTTAGAGAAGACCTTCCTCTTATACCAAATGTAAATGGAGCAAATCACCAAGAGGGAGTGAATTGGAGATTTTAAAAACTTTTTCGAATTACTCTATTTTATAGAAGTAAAACAAAGGTGAATAGAAGAGAGTTAAGAGAAGCTTGACACAGAGGAATTTATATTGGTTCGGTCCAAATCCTTGACCTACATCCAGTCCTTAGACTCTCTGGGATTTTCAATTACATACTCTGTACTTGAAAGTTATCCTCTCACTAGGATACACTTCCCCTTACAAGTTGTAATATGATATTCTCAATCTCCAACTCCCACAACTTGAGATTCTTTACAATAATTGATTTTAATAAATGAAAACTCTCTCTTAGAGTTGATAGTGATAAACACCGAAGTACAAATGTATCAAAAGATACTTAACAGTAGAAAACTGAAAGAGTAGTTAGAAACTTGAATGCTTTTCGTTTTCTTCTTCTTAGTTGTTGAGAAGACTTGAATGCAGCTCTATATATATCAAGAGAGCATTAAATGACTGTTGTAATCTTCAATATAACTGTTTTATACATTAAGGAAGGATTAGCATAAGCTTTGGTCTTCTTCTCTCTCTACTTTTTAGTTAATCTAGGTGCTCAGAGTTTTATGGTTGACTTCCATTAAGATTAATCCGTTGGAGTAGGAGAAGCTAGTTAGGGAAAGGAGGCATTAATCCCTTGCATCATGCAGAGAATGATTGTCCAAAAGATTTCAAGCTCTCTATACTTTGCAATAAATGTTCTGACATTACTTTTTGCTTTTGACTGAATCTCCATTTTAATACTCTTTAAATCATCTAAAACTAACTAACAAACTGGTTAAACATAGTTAGGAATAGTAATGAGTAATGATAAGAAATATATAGATTAAATACAAACATTAAACAGATTCGCGTAATTTGAATTTTAAACTTTGCGATATAAACTCGAGTTAGTTCATCTAAACTAGAGTTTTTATTTTACTTCAGAAACCTAAACTCGAGTTTTCAAGGTCTAACTCGAGTTTTCTTCATCCAGAAAAGAATTTTGTGATTTGATCTCTGAAACAAGTTTTGAGTAAGAGCTAAACTCGAGTCATTAAGTGACTAACTTGAGTTTTGGACATTTATAGTGAAAACGAGTTTTAAGTCCAAAAGCTCAAAACTAGAGTTTTCACTTCAAACTGAAGTTTTCAAAAAGTTTAAATAGAGAGAAGCTCTCTGTATAGCATAAACTTGAGTTTACAAAGTCTAACTCGAGTTTCCATAAAACTTAGGAAAATTGGGAAACTCTTTGTATGGATCAAACTGGAGTTTGCAATAGAAAACTGTAGTTTTCAAATCTTTAGAAATAGAGTTGTTATCTATAAGATCTAAACTCGAGTTTGTCAAAACTAAACTTGAGTTTCCTCATAAGAGAAAGCTTTGTTAAATACTTTGGCAAATGCAAACTGGAGTTTTTAGAAACTTAACTCGAGTTTTCTCAAGCTTAGAATGAAGAATATCTCTCTGTATGTTTCAAACTCGAGTTTTCAAACAAAAACTCGAGTTTGTCTTTGACAATAAGTTTTTCAACTTTATAAAGACAAACCTCAAGTTTAGTTTATAATTGTCAGTTATCATCAAAACACATAGAGTACTAACACGTTTAATTTAGTTTCCTAACTCATGGAGAGGACACAACCTAAAGATACCCTTATGCTTCCAAACTTGTACCAAACAAAGAAGTAGTATCGAAGCTAGGGCTAGATTATAAGAAAGTTGATTGTTGTGTGAATGGGTGTATGTTGTACTATAAAGATGACGTCGATACCACCCAATCTAAGTTTTGTTGTAAGGATAGATATTCCTCTAACTAGTCTCGTGGAAGAAAAAAGAAAGTTGCAAGAAAGCAGTTTTTTTTCTTACCTCATTCCAAGATATTGCAAAGATTATTTGCTTTTGAAAAACCGACAAAGGAAATGAGATGGCACTATGAGATTTGTCAAGGTTCTAATGTTGTCTCTCACCCATTGGACAGTGAAGCGTGAAAAGTTGATTTTGCGGGAACATTAATTGCTAGAATTTTCATAAAAAACTTTCATGTTTTGTTGTAATTGCTCCATACCTGTGCCTTAAATACACTAGTCTAAATCATTGCAAATTGTTATTTTGTGAGCGGATTAAAGAGTGACTATCAAGACCTTAGTGTGTTTCTGGAAATTTTCAATTTGACTAGCTTATTAGTTTCATTTGTTCTATTTAAATTTGATTTCATCTTGCCTCTCCATGAGTTCTTGCACTATCCTTGAGAAAACTTTGTGCATATGGTTGAACTTGGGTGAGTTTAGTCTATGCTTTGCATAAATTTGTAGTTGCATTATTTATGAAAATCCAAAACTTCTTATGACTCTAGTTTGTTGTTATCCCAAATTACATGTCATAGTTCCTGTCCAACTTTTTTGAGTAAGAATCTAAAGTTTAGTTGTTGGACATAAGTGAAATTTGTTGGCCTTCATTGTTTCAAGCTTATTCACTAATGATCACTTAGTGAGTTCTAGTAGTTGCTGATTTAAAAATCTAAAAATTTCTTTCAGACTGCACTTAACTAGAAATTGAAGTGTAACTTTAGACCTTGAGTAGCTATTGGAATTTTTATTGCTTGTCATCATTGAATCTGGTCACATATTGCTATCACAATTTATAAGTGAAGGAGTGTAACTATTTGTCCTCTATTCATAATTTGTAAAGAAATATGTTCTGTTTTCCTTATTTTATGTACTTTATTTGGAGGATGAATTTATGAAACGAGAGGCATCTATCAGTTATGAGGGAGGTACTATCCCGTCTAATAAGGATGAACTTAATTTGTGGTTAGTTAAAGGTTATTGGTGGTAAGAACAAGAAGGGTTGAATTTATGGGTTTGGATTTAAAAATAAACATGTTGGTTCTTCTACATCAACTCCTTCCATTAACTCTGTGGTGGATTCTAATGCTCAAGAATTGCAAACGGAGATAACTTAGATCAGAGAAGATAATGCAAACCCAAAATCGGCCCACACTCAGAATGCTAAATGACCACAACCACACTCATCAAAGTTCAAAGCTCTCACAATCAGCCCTCTTGACCATGCAACTAGGTTTACGACACACAATGTTAATGGTTTCAAGCTTTGCATAGTTTCATGAGATCAATGATTGCTAACTCAAAACTTGGGTGTTCATGAAACCTTTGACACAAGGAGTTATGTAAGCAACAATGATACCAACATGCAATTTGGAGACGTCCCTTATTATGGGAAGCTTCTTGATGTCATCAAACTAAATTACCAAGCCTATTTTACATGATGCTATTTAAGTGTTCGTGGGTAAATATGAAAACTTCCTGGGGACTCACAATTGATGACTTAGGCATCACATAAGTAAATTTCTCTTGACTAATTCACACTGGTCAATCTCAAGATGAAAAGCCATATATTCTAGTCTTAGATGCACATTAGGTTTATTATGTTGAGGATGAAAGGCATAGGGATTGAAATATGGTGGTTTACATAAAGCCTTGGGATCTTTACAATATGTGCATTGGTGATAACATCGCCTATGAGAGTGAGCCATTCTAGCGAGCCAATTTCAAAAACTTCTTCCTTGAAGGCGATAAAATTTACCAAAAGTTCGGTGTGTTTTTGTAAGTTACACTTTATTTTTTGTACAAACATATTAAACTCACAACTAACATTTTCTTCGCACATTTTTTGTAAGGATGGTGACGAAAATTGATTAAAAAAAATTATGCTTATTTATTGTAACCATTTCTAATATATATATATATATATATATATATATATATATATATATATATAATACTAACAGATATTTATAGTGGTTTTATGAGCGCTAAAAAACAAAGTAAAATCGCTACAAAAATCGTTACATCAACTACTACAAGTGTTATGCAGATATCCCAATAAATACCCCAATACACCTCATTTCACACACTCCTTCATTTCTTCCTACCCACCTTCTCTCTCGTTTTCTCTCATCCGTCGATGTTTTATGAAAAGCTTAAGTATTGAGCAAGCTGATCAAATATGGTACTTTTTTTTAACAATCAATTTTTTTCTTTTTTATAATATTAATACTAATCATTTTTTTAAGGGTTAAGGAGCAATTTGGCCAATAAACTATTACCTCAAGAGCGTCCAGCACAATAATCTTTTAAGTGGACCAAAACTAACAACAAACTTTTAAAAATGTAAAAGAAGCAAAACGCTGTTAGGGAGAAGGTAATGTACGTTTTCTGAGGTTCGACAAAAATTACAGAATAGGACCCAGATTTTATGAAACTATATTTAATCACCAAAAAATTTCACAATTTTTATTTTAGTCCCTCCACATACTTTATATGGAGGGACTAAAGTGAAAATTATAAAAATTTTATGGGCCTGAAAGATAATTTTCTAAAATTTTGGATCATTTTTCTGTAATTTTTGTATGACCTAAATCCACCCCTGGTTAAAAGGCCTTTTTTTTGGACCTTAGCCTGACCTGACCTGTGGCCTATTAAGGAGGTTTATAATCTTAAAAATTTTGTAAATAGTCTAACAAACCACAAGTCTCACCTCAAAACAAGCCTACTTCAAACAGGGCAAAAACATAATTACTTTAAACAGGAAAAAAAAAAAGACCTACTTTAAACAAGCTGTTAGATGTAGGTATGTTTTCAGTAGGTTTGTTTTCACCTTGTTTAAAGTAGGCTTGTTTTGACGTGAGACCTGTGGTTTGTTAGGCTACTTACAAAATTTTTAAAATTATAGGCCTCCTTAATAGGCCACAAGTCAAGTAAAGCTAAAAAAAGGCTTGTAACCAGTGATGGATTTTGAGGGGTAGGGATGGCCCCGCAAAAATTATAAAAAAGAATCCAAAGTTTTAGAAAATTATCTTCTCGCAACCCCAAAATTTTTTCATGATTTTCACTTTAGTCCCTCCATATAAAGTATGTGAAGGGAATAAAATAAAAATTTTGAAATGTTTTTGTGGCTTAAGTATAGTTTCATAAACATATGGGTCAACTACCCTTTTCTGCATAGGATCTGCTCAAGAGACTTGGAATGGAGAATTGCAATGGTGCAGATACTCCAATGAGTTCAACTGCCTCTCTTGATGCTGATACAGAAAAGGGAAAGGATTTTAACATCACCAAATATAGAGGAATGATCGGATCCCTATTGTACCTGACAGCCAGTAGACCAGATATTCAGTTTAGTGTGGGCATGTGTAATACCCTAAAAATCCTACTTAGGATAAGTATCATAATTTAGTAAATGATACCTATTGAAAATAGGTGAATTTGTGGTCTCAAAACTAGTAGAATAATTACCTTATTTTCTAAGGTGATTTCTCATGAAATTAGAAGGAATAAAGAGATAGAAATTTCTAAGTGAAGTTAAGGGTTATAAAACACTCTGAATATTGTGAGCAATCCCAAGAGGCAACTAAACATTCCTTAAAATAGGAGAATATGTTGTCTCTAAATTTTTAACTGATTTATCATCATATTTAGGGAAATTTTCTTTGGATTCTAATAAATCCAAAATTCAATTTCCTAAATCTTATTAAGGATCATAAAATATAACCATTTAAAATCATCGGAGGATGGTAAAACCAATTAGAGGAAATTAGCAACAATTATTGGGCAATTGAAATTGCAATAATTGAGATACTTTATTAATTTTTGAAATTAGTTAATAATTAATTTATAAAGGTCATAATTAAGGATCAAATGATATTTAGAAGCTGAGATTAAATTAGAAACTTGTCAAATTTTGGTAATTAAGCTTGGTAACCCCTAAAACACTATACTATCAATAGTAACCAAGGATTCATTAATTCTCCCTCTAACTAATGAAAGTGGCGAAGATATTGTATTAAAGAATTTATATAAACCCTTAATCTTAAATCCTTGTGAAATTACTTGAAGATTTTTCTTCCTAAAGTGTGAGAGCAAATAAAATGTAAATTGATAATTAAAAATTAGGGGGAGGGGGACGAAATTACTAGGGAAACAAGAAGGGAAATTGTTGTAATAATAATACAAACACATAAGTCAATTGCTTGTGAGAGAAGATTAGTAGAAACTTGGGGAGCAAGTAAAGAAACTTGGGAAGCAAGTAATTGTTAATCAAATGCAAATCAAGGAGAATTCATAGAAATTAAATCATATCTTGAAATATTGGAACTAAGTATTACATATAAATACATATTTGGAATCAGTGAATTAAGAGCTTCAACTTGGCTATTCCAAAAGTTATTTTCGGTTACTTTTAAGATTCATACCTAAGTGTTTGGGAAATTAAAAATCACCATAAATCTAGTCATAAAATTAGGAGTACAAAAGTGAAATTGGATTTTGAATTAAAACACCAACTTAGGCCTAACTAAATTAGCATTTGGGAGTAAATAGGAGATGAAGCAACAACTTAAGAGCTAAGGGGGAGGGTGGACGTTTTTGGTGAGTTGTAGGGGCAAGATTTTTCCCTCTTCTCCAAGTAAATACCAATGGACAAGATCAATTCAAGTTGCTTGGAGGCTACTCATGTTTTTGGCTATAAATAGAGGCTTAGGCAACAAAAATTCTCCACCAATCCACCAAGCCACAAATTTAGAGTGTGTGGGAGAGAGTGAAAGAGCTTCAAGAAGTAGGAAGCAAGGTTCTTCAAGAGGTAAGAGAGTTTTTAGTTCATAAGTTCAAGTTCTTAGTTATAAAATAGAAATGCTAAAAATGTTGTTTTGATCTTCAATCTTCCAAATATAGTTTTATTTTCATGTTTTTATGGGTTCCACTGTCTTTATTTCGAAAATTTGATGAAGAGGAAGTTATAGCAAAATCTTTGGAAGATTAGGATCAAAATAGCGAAGCTCTGGCGAAATTTCAGCAAATAGGAACTTCTGGAGTCAGTAGTAAAAATGCTAGTATTTTATGATGAAGATGATGTTCTAAAATTCTAGGAAAATTCATGATAAAAGTAGACATTTAGGGCTTTCTAAATCTATAAAGAGTGTGTGATTTGAAGCTCTTTGCAAAAAGATAAAAATCTCAGAAGTTAAGTTATGTTTTCTGGGCGAAATTCTGGGCAACAGTTTGTAATGATTAAACTGGGAATTATCCATGAGTTCTGGGTAAGTTCCAGTATTTTTCCTTGAAAGTATACATCTCAAGGATTCCGGGAAATTTTACGGATCCTTGGTTCGATTTTTCTAGAATTAGTTATGATTTTTCGAAGTTAGGCGAAATTCTGCCCAGAAGTGCTGGATCAGCGTTTTTTCCGAAAATTAGGGAATAAATTGGGAAATAAATCCACCAGGGGTAAAATGGTCTTATATAGCCAAAATATCTCTTTGAAATAATATTTGTGAGTTAATAGAGGCGATATTATCCTTATAGGATATTCCTGAATACGTTTTGACCAACTGTCGCACCGTATTCCGCCAGAAATACCGTATAGCGTCAAACGAAGGTACGTCCGCGTACTGGTAACCTTAACTCTGATGTTTACTGTATGCTTATATGTGCTATGTGTTTGGTATGTTTATATGAGATAGCTGATAGCTCGGTGATATGTTCATGTACTGTTGTTATGATTATTCTTGCTGGGTATTGGGATACACTTGCTGGGTGTGAAATGCTTGGTGTGAAACAAGTGCTAGGTGTGAAATGTATACTAAGTGTGATATATCTGCCAAGGGGCTTATATGCCAGGGATACATTTGTCTAAATGCTTATGAACTGTTTATGTTTGTGAATATTATTGATCCATATATGGTATATATAAACATGAGGCTAACCGTTACCTGGGGTCCGTATGCATGGGATCTCAGCTCTTAACATAGCGTCAGGGTCAGAAGAACCAAGGACGGAGGATAAAGGGAAGCACAAGCAGGACGCATAGTAGACCCGGCTGAAGATTTCCTTTGACATTCTGGCGGAAGCCTTCCTTTTGTTGTTGTACATCCCTTTTGAACCACGTGGTTACTACACCGCTATTGTATTCAGCCAGACTTACAGCATTTTGAAATATAAGTATCAGTTACTCTTCCGCTCAAATGCACTACTCTGATGATTTTAAATGATTTTAAATGAAAAATAAATTATTTCGCTTTTGAAAATTGGGATGTTACAGCATGTGTGCTAGATTCCAAGCTGCCCCAAAGGAATCACATGCAGAACACGTGAAGAGAATATTTTGATATCTAGCTGATACAAAAGACCTAGGACTATGGTTTCCAAAAGGAGGACAAGAATATCTGGTTGCGTATTCTGATTCAGATCATGCTGGCTACAAAACTAATAGAAAAAGTACCAGTGGGCAATGTGAGTTCCTTGGTGGCTCTCTGGTATCATGGTTCAGCAAGAAACAAACTACTGTGGCTGTCTCATCTACTGAAGCTGAGTATGTTGCAGCCTCTAGCTGTTGTGCCTAAGTCCTGTGGTTGAAGCAACAATTATCAGACTTAGGAATTCACCTGAAAGATATTCCAATCTTATGTGATAACACAAGTACCATAAGTCTGGCGAAGAATCCAGTTCAACACACAAGGACTAAGCATATTGATGTCAGACATCACTTTATCAGAGATCTGTGCAGAGAAAAGATGTCAAAGTGATGTTCATTCCGACACATTTGCAGCTTGCTGACATTTTTACAAAGCCCCTGGCCAAGGAACAATTTCTGTTTATCAGAAGAGAATTAGGAATGGTGAATCCCAATGAGTTGTAAGAATTTCATTTCATATATTTAAGTTTAATTAACTTAAACATTGACTAACTTAAGCTTCGGAGTTTATAAATACTGTTTTGCAGGTCTCTGTTTTCATCGCTATAATCAGGGGAGATTAAAACTCAAGTTCAGATCCAAAAACTCGAGTTCTTCTGAAGGCAACAGGTCAAGAACTCGAGTTCATCAGGAAGAACTCGAGTTCATGTATGTTTTGATGATATCAACTCCAGTTCTTGGGAAAGAACTTGAGTTCATAAACTCGAGTTGCTAAACAGGAACTAGAGTTCTTCGTGTGCCAGCTCCATGAAACACAAGAACTCGAGTTGCCTATCAACAACTCAAGTTCAAGAACTCGAGTTCTTATGTCTAAAGACTGAACAGTCACTGGAAGAACTCGAGTTCTTCACTACATGAACTCGAGTTCATAGCGGACATATATACGCACTTTCTCTAAAACTCTTCTCTAAAACTCTTGCCACATTGCCACATTACGTGTGCTCTTCATTTGTTCAAACCCTCTTTGAAACAAAACCCTAACTCTCATAACTCTCTGAAAACTTCACAATGAGAACGAAAAACCCAAAACTACGAGATGCAACCTCCTCTTCATCCGAAACTAACAACTCCGCTTCACCACCCAAGCCTCCACCACTGAAAAGATCTCGTCGAGAGAAGATTCCGCCTCTTCGCTACCGACCCAAAGTAGCAAAGGACACTATTCCTCTTCCTCCTGAGTCTCCTGATTCTCCACCATCTCGTCCTCGAACAAGAGGAGTAGTCATCCGTGATCCAACGGAGTCCCAACAACAATCAAAATCTACTGCTACTCCGGTTAAGGGTCGAGGAAAAGAAAAAGTGGGTGAGCCTCCTCAAAAATCCACTCTATCTTGGTCTCGGGGTCAAAGTACACCATCCAGAGCAGCTTCATCTCAGTCCCAGCCAGGCATTGGTACTTCTTCTGTTCTAGCTATAACTAGAAACCCTATCCCACCGAAGGATTTTATCTGTAACCCTGTTTCAATTCCTGAATCTGACCGCCGTACATATCTCTCTGATTATGGAATTAGAAATATATGTTCAAATGTCTATCTTGATTTCCCAAGCTTTCTGTCTGAATGTGGTTTAGACTTATCACCATATCTGACTAGCTTCAAGCCACTTCTAGGTATCCAAACCCCTTATTGTCCTTCTGTGGTTAGGGCCTTCTATTTCTTTTTGCGAATTTCTAATGTGATTGCCCCTGATGGAACTCTAGAGGAAGAGAGAATGATTTCACATGTTAGAGGCAAACACATTACTATGACCCCCAAAATCCTGAATAATATGTTAGGAATTATAGACCCCCCTTCTCCGCCTATTATATAACTCTCAGATGTGAAATTTTTGAAATTCTCCGACCAGGGGAGGAAATTGGGCCACTGATCTTCAATCCTAGAGATATGCCTTCCCTCCACAAAGTCATCTGGTATATTTACACTAGGAGTCTAGTACCTAAGGGCAAAAATTGCACACACTTTGCCACTAGAGACTATAGTCTACTAGCTGCAATTATGTCCAAAACAACCTTCAATCTTGGCTACTGGCTCTACTATGAGATTCAAAAATTCAGATTTGAGGGTCAAAAGAAGGCACACTTACCTTATGCTCACTTGATATCTGTCCTTCTTTTTCATCACAAAGTGTGGCATTTGGATCTGGATTCTAAACCTATCAAGCCTATTAAGTTCTGTCAGAACCAACTGAACTACATGAGATTGGAATTTGCTGAGGAATCTGGCCAATCCAGAGCTCCATCTAGGACCAGAACCAAAACTAGAACCAGAGCTGAGGAAGGACAGACATCCCCCACTCGGCCATCCACCTCTGCTCCACCTCAGGATCCTGAGCCAGTTTCTATGTTTGGAACTTCTATTCAGACCATGGTTGATAAAGCTATCTCAGCAGCCATATCTACCCTCAAAGACAATATCATTACTGAACTATCCAAGAAGTTTGAGGCAGAGGTGAAGAAAGGTGTCAATGAGGTCATAAAATGCTTTAAGTCCAAGTCCAAGTCCGAGGATGAATTTCAAGAGGATCTGATTGATCAGTTAGCAGGGATCAATAAGAAGCTTGAAGCTGTTGCTGGTCATTTTGAAGATCTTGGTCCTAGATTTGAAGCCACACATGTTGCTTATGACAGACTGGACAAAAAGGTTGAGAAGCTACTGAAGCAGACAAATCCTATAGGTCATTCTGGCTCATCACCTCCAACTTTCTCTCCTCCACATGCTACCATGCCTGATCCTATCTTTCACTCCACCCCACATATTTCCCCTCATGTATCTCCATCTCACTCTCCAATCACCCATCCTGTTTCTTCCTCTTCTCCCATCCTTACTCTTGCCTTACCTCCATTTGTTCCAGAAACCTCCACTCCTCTCCCTATCCATATCTCTGTTCCTCCATCCACTTCTTCTTCCACTCCTCATTCATCCTCTCGCCCTCATGTGACCCCCTCCACCTTTGCAGAAGTACTACCTTTTCTTCAGACACCTCTATCAATTACTCCTATCTCCATGCTTCCCCCAGATGATGATGACAAAAGGGGAGAAGAGTAGCTGATAATTGCTGCTAATTAGTGTTTTTATTAGTTGTTTTGTTTGTCTAATTTTTTTATCTGTACTGAACCTTGTGATCTGACTAATATGTAAAGTTTGTGATGTTAAAACTAATATAGTATGATCTGATGTTTTTGCTGATCTGATCTCATGGTCATAGCTGATTGTTGCTTCATAAGTCATCTACTGTTTCATTTTACTGATATGATCTTTCTGACATAAATTTGTAGCAGAAATTTTTAATTTCATGATTTACGAGCTAAAACGAATGTGATTTTTTTCAAAATGCTACAAGTGTTGTCATCATCAAAAAAGGGGGAGAATGTTAGTTCTCAACCAAGTTTTTGATGATAACTAAACACTTGTAAATCAGTGGTTTAAATGTTTTAATAAGAACTTGATTTCAAGCTTTAAAACTCCAGTTCTCATCACAGCAAAATGAAGAACTCAAGTTCATGGGTAAAGAACTCGAGTTCATAGGCTAAGAACTCGAGTTTATGGTTTAAGAACTCGAGTTCACGAGCTTGGTCTGTGGAAAATGCTCTGAGTCTGAAAGAACTCGAGTTCATTAGTAGCAAACTAGAGTTGATCAACTCGAGTGCACAATTAAGAACTCGAGTTCTCTTTGTTGCAAACTCGGACAAGACAGAACTCAAGTTCTTGGCAAAGAACTCGAGTTCATGAACTTGAGTTCTCAGTAAAGAACTCGAGTTCCTTTGTAAGCACTGATCAAGTTTAAGAACTCGAGTTCTTAGACTAGAACTCGAGTTCATGAACTTGAGTTCCTGTATGAGAATTCAAGTTCTTTGAGAAATGAAATTGAAGAAAAATGAAGAATTCGAGTTCTTTGTGATCAACTCGGGTTCTCATTTTGCAGATCAGAGGTGTGTGAAGAAAAGTCAAAAGAACTCGAGTTCTTGATAAGAACTCAAGTTCTAGAACTCGAGTTCTACTTTGACAACTCGAGTTCTTGGCGCTGTCTGTGATTTCTGATTCTGCGAAAGAACTGATCTTTGGTTGTCCGAATCACTTAATATAATATATGAAATGTTTTTATCACATTTGCTAGTGGTTTCAGGGATTACAACGGGTTATTATTCAAAATCAACATAAAGCTGACGCTCACGTCACAGCATTTAATGCTGAAGCAGGAAACAGAGCAGCAAATAGAAAGAAGTCAGAGTACCAGGAAGAAACATTCTTCCAAGGATTACTTAATCAATACATTCTTCTGCAAAAGCACTCTCAACGATCAACGCATTTAATGAAAGAACGGATTTCATTTAATGAGGCCTCAACAGTCCATTTGGCTGCACAAGGAACAGAGCAAGCTGTGTCTAACGGAAAATTAAATAAGTCACAACGGTAACTCTCAAGTTCCTCCCAACAACATTAATGGCGAAAGAGTATAAATACCCAAGCATACAATTCGGCCACCTACCGAAACTCTACGCATTTACTCTGAGTTATTATCTTATCAGTTTCATTACTCTTAACTTGTACTTCAGTGATCATTTATTATTCAACTCGTGAGGAGTTACTTAAACATTCAATTTTCATTCGTTTGTAAAATCTTAAGGTTGTGGAACCTTAAGTAAGGGTGTACAATTACAAGTAGTAAGGGGGAGTGAGTTTGAGGGATCATTCTGAGTTGTGTAATTGTATTTTGAAGATAGTGAAAAATCTCAAGGTGTTCTTGGGGACTGGACGTAGGTCAGGATAGACCAAACCAGGATAAATTCTCTCGTATTCCTTCTTCTTTAAACTCTTGATCAGTTAGTTCATTAATTTGTGAAAAATTTGATTAAGCAGTTAGATTTTTAAATCACCTATTCACCCCCCTTCTAGGTGATATTCCATCTTCAGTTTATTGGTAGTTTTGATCCACTTAAAAGATTATTGTGTTGGGCACTCCTGAGGTAATAGTTTATTGGCTAAATTGCTCCTTAACTCTTTTTTTAATCCAAAACTCTAAAGACATTTCCTCAATATTCCGTCTATCATCATCAACATTCATTTCATAATCACATATCATCTAGCGGACTAATAAGTTCATATTATCTACATATTCTCAGTATTATACCCATATAATATCCATAATGAAATATCATTTGCCATTATCATTTTTTTAAATATTAACTATTATAATTTAAATTGTCACTTAAATAATACAATAATGTAAAAATAGACTCAAATTAAGATGTTTTTTTTTTTCAAATCTCAATAATTTGTAGTAGTGAAGTTGTGATCAAATTTTTAGGTGAAATTTTTTAAAATTTCATACAAAGTTTGTAGCGATTCTATAACTCCTACAAATTTTAATCCAAATTTTTGGCACCATTATTGGAAGTTTTATCCAATATTATAACAGTGTACTTTTGCCGCCATTTTTTAATTTTGTGGAATAACCACTACAAAGTTGGTACCAATTTCTCATTTCCCCTTCACACCACATTTATAGCCATTCTTTACCCAATAATAATTGTTCACACAATCCATCATCTCAACCTTGTCTTGTAGCAGAGACATGAAACTGCTACACGAACAATAACGATTCTTTGAACTGGTACTAATATATTTTGTAGCGGTTATAATCACTACAAATATGCTATTTTAACTACTACAAAACATTTTTTTATTGTCAAGCATTTATGGAGTTACAGCTTCTTTGAGAGATAAGGACAAGGAGAAGGAGGGTGAGCGTCCCAAACCTATTCTATGGGACTATAAATGTCCTCATGCCATCACTAGAAGCGACCCAGCCACAACAGCTCCTTTCAAAGCAGCCACAAGAGATGACCCCATAGAGGTGACTCCACCAAAGCCATATGTTTAAGATGAGGGGGCTAAGCTCAGTATAAGTGACTATGAGGCAAATGAAGAGTTTGATTTCAACATTACCAATAGCAATTTTGAGTAGCTTTTGGATAAGGAGGAGGCTCGAGACAAGAATAACCCCTAAAGATCATCTTCATAGTCAACCAGGTTTGAGGTGCGAGTCCAATGTAAATTTAATTATTGTTTTAATAAATTTAACATTTAAATTGCATATAATTAATTTAAAGTGAATTTAAATTCAATAAAAGAATGTGGTCAATTATGCAAATAAGCAGGGGAACATCACCACCAGGAGGTTAAACGTGATCAATGTAAATAAGTTGGAAGGGCTACATGTAGTAGTTCCCTAGAATGAAGCCACAGATCAACTAATTGAGAATTGTAGTCAAATATTCAACCATTATCAGAACGAGTTGGGCTCGAATTGGATACAATTTCATATTCACTTTCGAACTTGGAAGAATGTTCCCTGAGGGCTAAAAGATTTAGCGTGGGACGAGGATGTGAAGGTAATTACTTGTAGTTAATTACATTACAAATGTAAATATTTATAACTTATGTCCTTTTTAATTAATTAATTATATTGAATTATATACAAGATAAGTTTCTCATCCACGACAATAGCAAGAGGTACACATTGATAAAAATGGGGGATGGCTAGAAGAATCGGAGGAAATGTCTCCAATGCATAATGGGTAAGGAAGGGATGATTCCTTTGGAGTGACTAATCAAGAATATGCTTGACAACGGTCCACCTAATGGGTGAGTTTTTTCCTGTATAGGAAGAGTCAAAAGGGAAAGGTAAAATCTTTAAGAATTATAAATCTTAATGTTTTTGAATTATTTTAATGTTTCATATCTTCCACATGCTCTTTCTCAAAGGAAAACCAGGAGTCAAGTGTAGCAGAGGATTCATCACATGGCAGGATCAAAGACATTTGTTGTCACTTATAGTGAGCTAGCATTTGTTAAAATTAAATTAATTTTAGCTTTATATTGAAAATTTATTAATTGTTTTATTGTCACTAAAAATAATTTTATATTCTTTTAATTCTCTCAGGAGAGGAAGGCTTAGTGGGAGAACTGCCATACGAACTATGGGGAGTTATTTACTTACACCCATAGACACCAAGACAAGACGGGGCCTCTCAGCAAGTAGAGGAGGCCGTTGTAAGTTATATATTCTTAGTTTTAATTTATGTAATCTATTTACATTAAATGAAATTATTTTATAAATGTTTTATAGAATGCGTACGAAAGAAGCGAATTTAGCAGCCATAGGTAGAGTTGCAACAAACCCATAACTTAGAGTCACAAGGGTTTGTGAATCCCATTGTGTCTTTGAAAGCTAGTCTAAGCTCAGTTAAGCACCCTAGACGTTGTAGGGGTCCGGGGTTAAGCACTAGGCCTAGCATGGTTGACGACAAGAGTGCCGCCTTGAGACCGAAACCTCTCTAATAGAGATCTCTAGCATTAGAAGGCAGAGGGAGGAGATTGTTCAGGAGATATGTACAGAGTTTGCCAAGCATATATATGTTCAGGTCGATTTCTTCTATACTCGACAGACCTAGTGGCGAGATATCACAAACACTATGATGTCTAGAGTGTAGAGTAAGATGTTTCTTGATGACGAGCTTCCAGAGGTCTTGCATATCCATAGGTTCATTGTCACCTTGCCTCCTCCTCCTCCTCTCACTGATGATGATGGTGCTATTAACTATAGTCAACCCGATGATCCTACCTCCTTGGGAGAAGACCTGATGATTAGACTCAAGATAATTAGTTAGGTTTCATTTATGATTTAGGACACTTGACTTTTATTTCAAGCAGTTGTATAAAAACTTAGGACTATTTTTTAAAAAACTTTTAGTTAGCTATTATTTATGATCTAGGACATTTGACTTTTTATTTCAAACAATTGTAAAAAAAGTTAGGACTTTTTTTTTTAATAAACTGTAAGTAAGCTTTTATTTATGATTTATGATATTTGACTTTGTATTTTGAAAGCATGTACTTGGTTTTAAATGTTAAGCAATAACCATCAATTGTGTTACGCCAAGTCCCATATACTTCATCTTGTATAGCCTTCCAAATCTGAACTATGGCAGCAAGTCTCCAATCATCATACAACAATCATTACTTTTGTAGCGGTTTTAGTATATAAAATTCTACAAATTATGTCACAAATTTGTAGCGGTTTTAATTATAATCACTTCAAAATGTGAAAATTTGAAATTTGAATGTTTAGTAATTCGCTAATGGTCATTAATTTTGTACTGGTTTTAGTAGATAAACTGCTACAAATTGTGTCATTTTAAATTTCAATCTTCCCACCAATGATCGCTAATTTGTAGTAGTTTTAATTATAACTGCTACAAAATGTGAAATTTTGAAATTTGAATGTTTAGTAACCCACCAATGGTCATTATACTACTACAAAAAAGCCTTTAAACATCCCTTTTCAAGCCTATTCTGTTAGCTCTCTATGTGTTATAATAACTAACAATTGTAAACTCAAGATGAAGTTTGTCTTTGATAAGTTGAAAAACTTACTATCAAAGGTAAACTTGAGTTTGGACTTGACAGAGAATAGCTTAATTTTTTTGAACAAAGAAAAACTCTAGTTTGCATAGGAAACTCGAGTTTGTGAGATACAGAGAGCACTCAAAGTTTTTCACATTAAGACAAACTCAAGTTTTGTTTTACAAACTTGAGTTTGCACTAAACAGAGAACTTTCAATATTTTTTGAAGTATGATAAACTCATATTTGCTTCTGCAAACTCGAGTTTGTGTCTCACAGAAAGCTTTCAAGGATTTGTGAACTCAACCAAACTCAATTTGTGCTTAGCCAAGAATCTTAACATTTTATCATTCTAAGCAAACTCTAGCGTGTTATGACAAACTCAAGTTTGCACTTAGCCAAGAGTTTTGTAAGTTTTCATAATTTTGAGAAAACTCGAGTTTATCTTTGTAAACTCGAGTTTGTGATTAATAGAAAGTTTTCATGTTTTACTCTATTTGAGGAAACTCAAGTTTGGTTTTAACAAATTCTAGTTTTTCCCTTGGCAAAGAGTTTTCAAAGATTTTCAGTTTTAAAAAAAAGTCGAGTTGAGTTTTTGCAAACTCGAGTTTCAACCAAACATAGAGCTATGTTTTATTTCTGTGATTTGAAAACTCTAGTTAAGTTTTTGGAAACTTCAGTTTTGAGCTTTGTAGACTTAAACTTATTTCTCATCAAGAGTCCAAAACTCGAGTTAGTCACTAATTGACTTGAGTTTGCTGATATGCTTAAATTGTGCTTCAATGCTCAAATTGCGACATTATTCTCTGAAAGAACTAAACTTGAGTTAGGATTTGGAAACTCAAGTTTGGCCTTCTAAAGCAAAGTTACAAACTCCAATTTGGATAAACAAACTCGAGTTTGTATCACTTAGTTTGAAAATCACATTGCACGAATTTGTGAAATCTTCATGTTTGATCTTAATACTTCTCATCATCACTCATTACTATTTTAATCAGTTTGTTAGTAAGTTTCAGATGGTTTAGAGAATATTAAATGAAGATATAGTCAAAAGCAAAAAGCAGTGTTAGAACATTTATTGCAAAGTTCAGAAAGCTTGCATCCTTTTGGACAATCATTCTGCACACGTTGCAAAGGGATTAATGTTTTCTTTCCCCTATAAAGAAGCTACTCTTCCAACGGATTTAATTCAAGAGAAGTCAACCATAAATTTTTGTACAACTGAACCAACTAAAGGTTAGAGAGAGAAGAAAACCAAAGTGTTTCTAACAGCTACTCCAATGTCTCCAACAGTTACATTGAAGAATCAAACGGTCATTAAATGCTCTCTTCATATATAAGGAGTTTCATTTAAGTCTTCTCAATAACCAATCTGTAGAAAACGAAAATCATTCAAGTTTCTAACTACTATTTTAGTTTTCTACTATAAAGTATCTTTTGATACATTTGTACTTCAGTGATTATCTATATCTACTCTTAGAGAGAGTTTTATTTATTGAAATCATTTATTGTAAGAATCCCAAGTCGTTGGACTTGGAAATTAGGAGTATCAGTGTACAACTTGTAAGGATGAGTGTATCCAAGTGAGAGGATAACTTCGAGTATAGAATGTGTAACTAATCGAAAGTGATAGTGAAAAACTCAGAGTGTCTGGGGACTAGACATAGGTCAAAGAGTTAGACCTAACTAATATAAATCTTGCTATGTCTTGCTTCTTCTTCTCTTCTCTGTTCTGTTTTTTTTAGTGTTCAAGTTTCAGAGCACTTAGAAAAGAATTTTAAAAATCCCTAATTCACCCCCTTCTTGGTGATTTGCTTTGCTTTCACGCTCTACATCCCTTTTTTGGGGGACGCCTGTGCGATATATGTAGTAATTAGGGGTGAGCAAGTGACCCGTAACCCGCCCAACCGCCCGCACCCCGTGAAAATTTCCCCGGTTTTAGCCCGCCCAAATTAGGCCTGTTACGGGTAACGGGTTGCCCCGTACTCGTTTACATTATACGGGCGGGTCACGGGTTGAGGCACGGGTTACCCGTGCCCGCCCGCTACCTGTTTATATATATATATCATTTTTTTCCCAGCGTCCCTCAGTAGTCAGGCCTCACCTCAACAGTCAGCCACTCTGAGGCTAGCCCACTCAACCCATTTATATATATATATATATATATATATATATATATATATATATATATATATATATCCCTTTTCCCCTCAGCCCTCAGCTCAGTGGCTCACTGCTCGCCTCGCCTGTACTCTGTCTGTCATCTCAGAATAAAACGGAGAGGTGCCTCAATTGCAAACAAGTCAAACACCGCTTGTGACTTTCCTTGCCCTCTCACACTCACACAGAGGTTCCCTCCCCCTCATAATTAGTGAATATGCCGAAATTCATGTGGCTCTTTTTCCTCATGTGGTTGGCTCATTTTATTCTCTTATTCCCATGATAGTTGCGTGGTTGATAGTAGAAATTGCAAAAAACAAAACAAGACTTTTTTTTTTGATAATAAGAAGAGGCTAAATGTCAAAGTACATAAATAATTACATAGAAAGAGAATTGAATCCCAAAAAAACAAAACATGGTTGATAGTTAAAAACGCACAAAAAAAAGGAAAATGCAACAAAAAACCTGTTAATGGGCCCAAAAAACTATTATGGCAAAAAAATTGCTTTGGGCCTAACAAACATTTTTTTAAAAAAAATGGTCTAGATTCATAAACGGGTTCCCTAGACCTGTTTATGAATACCCGTTTAACCCGTACCCGTTTTTATATGGGTTAAACGGGTTTGAGGACGGGTATGGGGCTCCCCGTACCCATGTAAAATAAACGGGTAGGTAGCAGGTTACCCCCCGGGGCAGCCCCGCCCGCCCATTGCTCACCCCTACTAGTAATTCAAGACTTATAGCATCCTAAATAAAATTTGGGACGCCGTATTGCTTTTTTTTTAAAAAAAACCCCCCAAACTTAAGGTTTGGGGGGTTGGCCATGGAAGAAAAATTAGGAGGCCTGCCGTGGAAGAAGAACTAGCAAGAAGAATACATCAACATTCAATATACTCACTAATCAAAATGCAATAAGGCAAATTAAACTGAAACTATCAATAAGGTAGGAATCAACCCATATATACAAAATGATATAATCAAAACAAAAATAATATCAGATCTACAGAAGTAGAGACTTTTGGATCTTAACCACAGTCGAAGTTTTTTCTTAAAAAAAAAATCGAACATAAGAGTGGTGTTGGGGGGGGGGAGACTTCCAAATCTTAACCATAGTCAAAGCCATCAAGGAGACTTCTAGATTTGTAAAAATCGGTGTTCATCGTTATGTCTATAGCTGAGAGGTTAGATCTCGATGCTACCATCGAGGAGACTTCTAGATCTTCAAAAATTGGTGTTTAACCCTCTTAGATCTAAAAAATCAACAAGAGCTTCAAGCCTATCAAAATCTGCAAAAATCAGTGAACCCAAATTGCTTGGAATAATGAACACTTACTATCATTGTTTAGGATGAAATTGATGGCGATGTCTTGTTCCCAAGTGCAGAGTCTGGTGCCTTGTTGCTCAGCCTCCTAGCCCTCGTTGTATCGTCATCACCTGATTTGATAATGCAACCCTAGTTAGATCTCATGAACGATGTAGCCATGTATCTCACTATCTGGTGAATGTCGACGTGATGGTCTTGGCAAAAGTGCCAGTGAGGAACCAGTGATAGCACCGGTGAGGAAGAGGGCGGAGTCTTTAGGCACGAGTGTAACATCCCAATTTTCAAAAGCGGAATAAATTTTTTTTTTCATTTAAAATCATTTAAAATCATTAGAGTAGAGCATTTGAGCGGAAGAGTAACTGATATATATTCAAAATGTCGTAAGTCTGGCTGGATACAATAGCGGTATAGAAACCAAGTATTTCAAAAGTGATGTACAAGAACAAAAGGAAGGCTTATGTCGGAATAACAACGGGAAGTCTTCCGCCGAGTCTCTAAGCATGCTACTTTCCCTTCTCCTTCGTCACTGGTTCTCCCGACCCTGATGCTATGTTAAGAGCTGAGGTCCCATGCATACGGACCCCAGGTAACGGTTAACCTCATATTTACATATACGGTATATAAACACAACAATTACTTCCAAACATGTCACTCCCAGTGAATGCAAATGTACCGCTCCCATCGGAAAGTACCACTCCCAGTGAATACAGATATATCACTTCCTGTGCATGCAGATGTACAGTTATCCTCTAACAACAACATATATCCAAACAACACACCACACATGCATAGAACACACATAGTACATATACGCATACTGTAAATATCAGAGTTAGTGTTACAGTACGTGAACGTACCACAGAGCTATCAATTAACTCACATAAGCATACCATACACATAGCACATATACGCATACAGTAAACATCAGAGTAAAAGTTACCAGTACGCGAACGTACCTTTCACCAGGAAATTGTCAAATGTCCGACCTTTGAATCCGGCCCTGGACTTCCCGGATATCCTAACATATCACCATATCACTTAGAATAATATCGTAAGAGATATTTCCACCTCTATTTACCCATCTACCCTTGGTGGATTTGTTATTTACAACTTTACCCCTACATTTATTTAAAAACGCTATGCTGAATTTCTGGGCAGATTTTTCAGCAACTTTGAAAAATCATAATTAATTCTAAAAAAATCATTTTGAGGTGCTGTAAAATTCCTCATGACCCTTGGCATGTCTATTTTCAAGGACAAATATTCCCAGAACCTAGAACACCATGAATCATTCCAAGTTTTAACTTTTCTCAACATTGCCCAGATTTTATTCCAGCAAAAATGGCTTAACTTCAAAAATTCATATCTCCTTGACTAGAGATCAAAATGTCACATATTTTATATATTTGGAAAGCCCTACATGTCTACTTTATTTCTGGGAAATTTCATGATTTTATAACTTCATTTGCTTCATAAAATCATAGCATCTTTTTCGCTGCCTGATAAGGACTTAAGAACCAAAAATTCTGCAACTCTTACAAATTTAATCTAAGGACTTCCAAACCATATTTCCTATCATGTTTTTACCTCTTCAGACATTTTTCAATGCAATGAGGTCTAAAAACAAGTATAGGAATTTATTCTCTAATTTTCTAGATTAAACTAACATTTATACTAAGAACTTATAAAAACTAAAGACGAGAAATTTAAATGCTAGAACTTACCTCTTGAAGACTCTCCTTCTTGCTTCAAAATTCCTCCTCACTTTCCTACTTAGAAATCACCTTCTTGAAGTGTGATTTGGTGTGGAGAAAAATGAAGAGGAAGGCTCCCTATTTATAGAAAAATGCTATGGCACTTTGGTAATTCTCAAACTCTCATCCTTAATCCTTCCCATTGGATGATCTTTTCTAATCAATGGCTCATGGGTGTTGGTCTTTTATGAAGACACAAATTCAAGTCTCAAATGTTCTTATTGGCTAATTTTAATTACATAGGATTTAGCCCAATTTTTCTTGATTTTTCCTATTGGTTGATTTAATTAGTATCAAATGATCTCTCTTCCTCACACCCACACACTCATATGCATACACACACATATTCACACATCCACTTCCTTTTCTTGGACACTTAATGTATATTTCATTAACTAAATATTCCATTGTTCAAGCTTCCCATTGGTTAGTTGAATTTGTTGACTTTTCAACAATGTTTAATTAGCTTCTCTTTTCTCCCTTGTTCAACAAGTCTTCTTTTCCTCTCTCCTTATCCTCTTCCACTCCATTTATTACCTTATCCTATCCTCTTCCAAATTGTCCCCTCAAATTATCCCATGTGCTAGGATATCTAGATTACATTATTTTTTCCCCTTCTCTCCCAAGCAAGGCAAAACGTGGCTCTCCCTCAATCATTCAACTAATGGAGGTTTTAATCAATTAAATACTCCATGAGCTTATTAATTAATTTCTTCCTCCCTCTCCAAAAACGTGGCCCCCTTTTTGGCACTTCAATTTGTCTTCTTTTTACAAATATCTTATGTTTACTAAGTCTTCTAATTAACTCTAGGTAATTAGAGTATGATTTGTAATTTAATAACACTCCTTTTCTAGAATAATTTCGAAAATAACAGCCCCCTCTCTTGATGATTTTATTTACCCCTATTTAAATTGCCATTAATCTCCTATTAATCAAGCTTAGGTGCCCTATACTATTTACTAATTATCTTAATTTAATTAAGTGTTTCCCTTGCTTATCTTGCTCTTTTAAATAGGAAATTGTTGTTATTTAATGTGATTTTTATTTCACATATTATTTCCATACTCCTCTATGGCTTATCTTTGATTATATCAAAACTAGATGTTAATATATTAATTGTAGAGTATTTTAAGATTCCTAATTGAAGATTAAAAAATTGGATTTGGATTTATTAGAATCCAAAGAAAATTTCTCTAAGAAATGATAATAAATCTATTAAAAATTTAGAGACAACATACTCTCTTATTTTAAGAGGTATTTCTTTGCCAAAATATGATACTTAGGAAAAATATAAATTTTAGGGTATTACAACGAGTTGCAAAAAGAGATCAAAGAGTTTTGAATGAGGAGGGAGAGATCGAAGAGAAGCGAACGAGCTGTTGGGAATATATGGTATGAGTTGTCTTTAAGCAAACAAGTTGGGAATATATGGTGCACTTTAGACATCCCAATTATAATTAGGACTCGTATAGTTTTGAAAAACTTGGCTGAACCCAAGAGGGAGGGTGAATTGGGTGAAGATAAAAACTTGTGACCTTTGAAAATCTTTTCGCAATTCATTAAAATCAGTTTGTATGATATTAAAGAGTTATAATACTATAAACAATCATTCAAACATGTATGCTGGAAATAAAAAGTTCAGGGAAAAGAATTGCAAACAAATATTTATACTGGTTCAGTCCAATTCTTGACCTACGTCCAGTCCTCAAGCTTCACTTGCTCTTTTCTAATGGCATCTATATAAGACATCATCAAAACTAATGATATCTAACCAGTTTGACTTTAGGCATCCAAATTTAAAATTAGGACGCCTAAAATGGATTTTAAGCTTACTTTAAGTGTTATAATTTTAAATTAGGAATGCAGAAAGACTATTTTTAGCGTTTCAATTCTAAATTGTGACACCAAATTTAAAATTGAAAGGCCTAAAGCCTCAACTGAATTACAAAAAATACCACCACCTTTATTTTTACTTTCCTTTTTTTAAAAGGGACATGTTTTAAGGAAGTAAAATCTTTAGTTTGTAGTAGTGTTAATTTTGTAGCGGTTTTAGTAGATAAACTGCTACAAATTATCATTTTGAATTTCAAGTTTGCTTTCAAAGGTCATTAATTTGTAGCGGTTTTCGTCTAACTACTATAAAGTTATGAAGTTTGTAGCGGTTATGGTTGTGGTTTTTGAACCGCTATATAATTGGTTGAATGTTTTAGAAATTGAATTTAAGCATCCCAGCGCATGTCATTCAGAAAACTCAAGATTCTCTCTTGACTCATCTTCTTTGCTAACTTTGTTTACTAGCTATGGATAAATCACGGATTGTAACATCCCAAATTCTAGGTTCAAAAATCGTGTCGGTCGACACTTAGTTTTAAGAAAAACAATAGAGTTTGAGATGCTACAGCTTAGAGTACTGCGGAAATTGATAGCTTGCGCTAAGATCCGGACAACGAGTATCTGATATAAAAATGCCCAGACATATGATGATGCCCGACATAAGCTGATATATTAAATATCCTGAAGGAATATTCATATGATACAATTTACAGAGGTTAAATACAATCCTCTGATAAAGAAAGTTTTAAACTAAACCCATGACTTGAAACCTAACATCAGTCAATTAAACAGATTGGCCAGGTAGGGGTCTATCATGGGGGCCTCATCGACTTATACGGCGACTGATTGGCTTCCCACATAGATTAACCCAGCCTTAGACACCAAACTGTTCAAAGTAACTTTGTTAAATTCGAGCCAGAAGCTAAGTCATAATAACTTCTACCGACCTTTGCCTTTGACTGCTGCCTCTTCACGGCTCTACCCACCGACGCCTTCTCCATCCCGGTTTCTTTCCTGTACTATTTATTAAGACTGAGGTCCAATGCCCATTGGACCTCAGGTAACGGTTAACCTCATGCTTATGTAAACAGTATATGACAGGTATCACAATAATATATTCACAATTATAACTTTCAAAAACATATCAGCAAGTAACATAACATAGCCACTGCAATATGTATGTTACCCAAGTCTGCACATAACCAGTGCCACAATGGCCTATCGTGTTCTCAGCGCTAGGAAAACTCAACGGTGTTATCAAGACTATAACCTGTATACAACTCAAATCCATGAGCAATTTCAAAACAGAGTATCAACATGTGAAAACAATTATCATATATAACCATACCATAAGCATAAGTGTTAATGTTACAATACGCGTCCGTACCTTTTACCGCATAGTCATCAAACATCCGACCTTTGGTTCCGGCTTTGGACTTCCCGGATATCCTAACATATCACCATATCACTTAGAATAACATTCTAAGAGATATTTCCACCTCTATTTACCATTCTACCCTTGATGGCTTTATTATTACAATTTTGCCCTTACATTTCTTCAAAAACGTGGTGCAGCATTTTCTGGGCAGATTTTTTGGTAACTTTGAAAAATCATAACTAATTATAGAAAAATCAAAATGAGGATCCGTAAAATTTCCCGGAATCCTTGAGAAGTCTATTTTCGAGGAAAAATGCTGGAACTTACCCAGAATTCATGGATAATTCCCAGTTCCCAGATTTCAAACTGCTGCCCAGATTTTCGCCCAGAAAACATAGCTTAACTTCTGAGATTTTTATCTTTTCGCACAGAGCTTCAAATGACACAATCTTTATATATTTGAAAAGCCCTAGATGTCTACTTTCACCATGAATTTTCTTATAATTTTATAACATCATCTTCACCATAAAATACTGACGTTTTTACCTCTGACTCCAGAAAATACTAATCAATAAAATTTTGCCAGAGCTTCGCTATTTTGATCATAATCTTCCAAAATTTTTGCTATAGCTTCTTCTTCATCAAATTTTTGAAATAAAGCCATTGGAAACCATAAAAACATGAAAATAAAACTATATTTTGAAAATTGAAGATCAAAATAACATTTCTAGCATTTCTACTTCATAAACTAAGAACTTGAACTATGAACTAAAAACTCCCTTACCTCTTGAAGACCACTAGCCTCCTATTTTTCTGCAGCTCTTCCACACCCTTCCTTTCTCTCTAAATTTTCGAATTGAAGCTTGATGAATTGGTGAGAATTTGTGAAGTGGGAGGCCTCTATTTATAGTTGAAGAAGGTGGCATATTTGTAAATTCTTCCCTTTGCATACAACCATAGGATTTTGCTTGGAGAAGAGGAAATGATCTCCACCCTCCACCTCCCCCTTCTCCTTCAAGTTTCTTTGCTTTGTCCCCAAGGCATCCTCCTTCTTCACTAAGTTATCTTAATTAATCCCAAATTCTAATTTAGTTAGGTGTAAGTTGGTGTTTAAATTCAAAATCCAATTTCACTTTTGCAATCCTAATTTTATGATTAGATTTATGGTGATTTTTAATTCCCAAAACACTTAGGTATGAACTCTAAAAGTTTTCGAAAATAACTTTGGGAATAGCCAAGTTGAAGCTCATAATTTACTGATCTCAAATATGTATTCATCTTCAATACTTAGTTTCAATATTTCAAGATATGATTTAATTCCTATAGGTTTTCATCTACTTTTACTTAATTAATGAAAAACTTGCTCATCAAGACACACAACTTGCTCTCCAAGTTGTTCAAGCTTCTTCCTCACATTACTTTGTTTGACTTATGTGTTATTTCTTTCCCTTCTTCCTTCTTGAAAACCGTCCCCTCCCTCTTGTTTTACTTATTCAATTACATTTTTAATGTTCTCACAATTTCAAGAGGGAAATTCTTTCATTGGTCCACTTAAATTCAAGATTTATGGTTAATATAATTTAATTCTTCCTTTTATTTACCATTAAACAAGAATTTTCATCCCATAGAGATTAATTAGGAATAATTGGTTAAATCCCATGCTAATCTCCAGTATAGTGTTTTAGGGGTTACTAGGCTTAATTACCAAAATTTAACAAGGTTTCTAATTTAATTTTGATAATTAACAACCCCTTGTGTGCCAATTTTAGCTTCTATTTACCATTTGGTCTTGGTATTATGATCTTTATAAATTAGTTACTAGCTAATTTCAAAAATTACTAGATCATCTCAATTATTGCAATTTCAATTGCCCAATAATTGTTACTAATTTTCTCTAATTGATTTTATCATCCTCCAATGTTTTTTAATCGCTTAGAAAATGGTATAATTCCTAAAAATGATAATAAATCAACTAAAAAGTTGGAGACAACATATTCTCCAATTTTAATAAATATTTTGTTGCCTCTTAGGATTTATCATAACATTCTCAGGGTATTTTATGACCCATAAATTCACTTAGGGATTTTTAGCTTTTTTATTTACTCTAATTTCATGAGAAATCACCTTAGAAGATAAGGTAATTATTTTACTAGTTTTGAAACCACATATTCACCTATTGTAATAGGTGTTATTTATCAAAATATAATATTTACATGTATTATGAAAATTGGGGTATTACATGGATCAAGTTGTCATGCAATTCTTTAGCATATTTGGTCGGTTTAAACAATTTCTTGGATTTTGCATTTTCTCACACTAGTTGTAATGGTAAGATTGTGTGTTCATATTCTACATACAAGTTTAAGTAGTGGCATATACATGAGAAGTTCTTAAGAAATATTTTCTTGTGAAGCCTTTCCCGAAAGACTATATGTTGGAATTTAGGAAGAAATGTGAATAAGAAGAAGAATGGAAAAGAAGAGGAAAAGTAAGAAGGATTGTATGTGTGGTAATAAGTCTCACATTGGTTAGTTGGAGGGAAGTTGTAGGGTATATAAGCCCCAACTTTGCTCTTACTAAATGGGCCCTTGGGCCTACCAACTTTTGTGGAGGGGTGAGGATTAGGCAACCCTTGGTCCACCACACACACGTGCCCGCGCCGCCGCCGCCGTCCGTTTGGCCAGCTTGGTGTAATACCCTAAAATTTGAATTAGGGTAAATATCATAAATTGATAGAATATACCTATTGAAAATAGGTAAATATGAGGTCTCAAACACCCTGTATTGAATTTACCTTATTATTAAGACAGTTTCTCCTAAGATTAAAAAAATGTGCGAAAAGGTCCCTAAAACATTAGATAATTTGCAAGTAGGTCCCTGAAATATTTGTGGGTCATAAAATACCCTGAGAAAATTATGATAAAATCCTAAGAGGCAACTAAATATTTATTAAAAATTAGAAAGTATGTTGTCTCTAATTTAGGTAATTTATGAGATTATTTTCCTTGGGAAATAACAAGGCAAAATTAAATATCATGTTGGGGAACATAAATTGCTCCATGATTTTTAATATTATGCATGATGCATAAATTATCAGTGTTAGTAAAATAGTTGTGAGAAAATAATTAATCCTAATTAAGAAAATTGTCAACAATTAGTAAGTGATTAAATAAGCAATTAATTGTTGATTGTTTAAACATGAATAAAAGGAGATATCCAAAGTTAATTATATGAAACCCCTAATTTGATATTAATGACCAATGGAGGGTCAAGGTTGGTATAAAGAGTGTTGCTAATTAATTTAGCATAATTAAGAGGTATATTAAGTGAATTACAATTATTCTTAACAAAATAAGTTTGCACTAATTGAGATTAGTTGCATAATTCTTCAAGATGATTAAAGACAAATTAAAAGTATCAAATGAGGGCTAATTATATTTGAAAATAATTAAGCCAAAGAGAATGAAATAATATCTCAAGTAATTAAGTTTAAATCTTCATGTAATTGAGTTAGCTAATGGCAAAATATAATTAAGGAGCATGTAAACACTTGATTAACATGATAATTAAGAATTGCTAATTAGTATTGAAAAGTCAACAATGACACCTAAGCCTTGATTATGTCATCAAGATAACATCACAAGAGCACATGTGTGTGTTGTGAGTGTGTGTGTGTGTAGTGGATGAAAGAGAAAAGATGAATCTAAGAAAAGGGGGGGAGGTGGCATTTTTGTAAGAGGTGTAAGGGCAAGATTAAGACTTCTTTACTAAGTTTAAATCCAATGGTTAGAATGGAATTAAAGTTGCTAGGAAGTTAACCAAGGATTGGCTATAAATAGAGAGCTCTCCTCTCTTCATTCTTCACACCAAACTCATACCAAAGATTGGAGAATTTAAGAGGAGAGTGAAGCAAGAAGGAGGAAGGAGTTCAAGAGTCTTCAAGAGGTAAGCTCTAGTTCTTAAGTTCTAGTCTTTAGTTTTTATAAGTTCTTAGTATAAATGCTAGTTTAATCTAGAAAATTAGAGAATAAATTCCTATACTTGTTTTTAGGCCTTATTGCATTGAAAAATTCCTGAAGAGGTAAAAACATAGTAGGGAATAATTTTTGGGAAGCAATGGATTAATGTTGTGAAAGTTGTAGAATTTTCAGTTCTTAAATCTTAGACAGGCAGCGAAAAAGATGCTATGATTTTATGTAACAAATAAAGTTATAAAATCATGAAATTTTCCAGAAAGAAAGTAGACATGTAGCGTTTTCCAAATATATAAAATATGCAACATTTTGATCTCTGGTCAAGGAGATATGGATTTTTGAAGTTAAGCCATTTTTGCTAGAATAAAATCTGGGCAATGTTGAGAAAAGTTAAAACTGGTAATGACTCACTAATTCTGGGTGAAAATGAATATTTTTCCTCAAAAATAGACATCCTAAGGGTTCCGGGGAATTTTACGAATCCTCATTTTGATTTTTTTTGAATTAGTTATAATTTTTCAAAGTTACCGAAAAATCTGCCCAGAAAAACTCTGCACTACGTTTTTAAATAAATGTAAGGGCAAAGTTGTAAATAACAAATCCACCAAGGGTAGATGGGTAAATAGAGGTGGAAGTATATCTTTGGTTATTATTCTAAGTGATATGGTGATATATTAGGATATCTGGGAGGTCCAGGGCCGGATCCAAAGGTCGGACGTTTGACAGTTACCCGGTGAAAGGTACGGACGCGTACTGTAACTCTAACTCTTATGCTGCTTGTATGCTCTATATGTGATGTGATGATTCATATAGTCATGGACAAGACTAGGTCTTGGGTCATGCATCGTGATTAAGACTCTGTCTTAAGTCACTGTTTATACATTCAGCTATTATGTGAAAACGGGTTACAGTCTTGGTAATGCCGTATGGATGTTTTCCTAGCGCTGAGGACACACTCCAGGGCGTGGCACTGGTTTATGTGCAAACTATGTGGACCTTACATGGGCTGTGTGCTATGTAGAGGTATTGTTGTGATATGAACTATGACATGTGTTGTGTGCTATGTATAGTTATATGCTGAATTGTAAATGAATATCTATTATGCATACTGTTATACTTGAGCATAAGGTTAATTGTTACCTGAGGTCCAATGGGCATTAGACCTCAGTCTTAATGAATAGTTCAGGAAAGGCACCAAGATAGAGAAGGTACCGGTAGATGGAGCCGTGAAAAGGCACGGGTGGACGGAGCTGGAAGAGTCACCGGTCAAAGCCAATGCCAGAAGAGCGTCCTCAGAGTATTCATTCTGGCATGATTTAACAAAGTTATCTCAAACGGTTTGGTGCCGAAGGCAGGGCTAGTCTATGTGGGTCAGTCAATAAGTCGCTGTGAACTCGGTGAGACTCCCATGATAGACACCTACCTGGCCAAACTGTTTGATTAACTGAGTTAGGTTCATTGCCCCAAGTCTAGCTGCGGCTTCGTTGAAGGTTGTATAGTTACCATGTAAGAATTGTAATTATACAAAGCTCTATGATTGTATCACATAAATATTCCTTTGGGAAATTTTTAATATATCAGCTTATGTCGGGCATCAGCATATGTCTGGGCATTTTATATCAGATACTCATTGTCCAAATATTAGCGCACGCTATCCATTTCCGCATTACTTGAAACTGTAGCACCTCAAACTCCGTTGATTTTCCTAAAACTAAGTATCAACCAACATGGTTTTCAAGTATGGAATTTGGGGTGTTACACTTGGCTTGGTTCGATCGGTTGCGCTCCCTGCCCACCCGCCCGCTGTAACATCTCATTTTTCAAAAGCGGAATGAGGTACTTTCATTAGAGTAGAGCATTAGAGCAATTTAAAAGAGAGAGTATCTGATAAACATCCTGTTGAGGTACCTAGTTGCTTATACAATAGTACAAAGGTCTGAATATTTACTGATATGGGAATACAAGTCCAAAAAGAAATTCTTCGGCTGGGACTCTAAGAATGCTGCTTGCCCTTATCTTTGGTGCTTAGTCCTCCTGATCCTGAAGCTATATTAAGAGCTGAGGTCCATGCATCGAACCTCAGGTAACGGTTAACCTCATACTTATGTAAACAATATATGTATGACATCACAGCATTAATCAACACATAAGTATATAGCAGATGCAAGATTAATATATCCACCGTACACATCACATGTAAGGTTATCTATGCTAACAATACACATCGCATGTATAGTTATCTATACAATTCACATGTATAGTTATCCATGTTAGCAATACACATCACATGTAAAGTTATCTATACAATTCACTTGTATAGTTGTCTATCACATATAAGCATACAATAAGTATTAGAGTTAGTGTTACAGTACTCGAACGTACCTTCGTTGACGAGCGTTTAATACGTTGATGGTAAACCGTACTTTTGACGGAAAACAGCGGAACGACAGCGAAATGACAGCGGAACAAGATTACTGATATCCTATAATGATAATATCACATTTATCAATATTTGATATCATAACAGGCATTTTAGGTACAAATTACCATTTTGCCCCTGATCCCCTAATCGACGGAATTTCGCCAGAACTTCGTTACTTTGATTCTAATCTTCCAGAATTTTAACATATCTCTTACTCCAACATATTTTCCAAAATAAATATCATATCTATCCTAAAACATGATATCTAAAATATACTGGGAGATTAAAGATCAAAACAACATTTATCCTAAAATTCTAAGAACTACCGAACTAACGACTAAGGACTAAAGAACTTACTCAGAGCTTCGCTATGAACTCTTTACTCCTCCTCCAGAGCTCCTCTCTCTAACTTCTCTCTAGATTTTGTGTGAATTGGTGAGGAATGAAGAGAAAATGAAGGGCTATTTATAGAAAAATCCAAGTTACTATTCATGCTTTGTCAGATGAATTCTGGACTGTTGGATCGCACTTCTTGGAGGTGCCAAGATCTTGGCCTTACACCTCTCAAGGATGATGTCATCCCTGCTGCATCATCAAGCCTTATGTCATCTTGCTTTCTTAGGTAAAATTCCTGATTCGGTATCCTGATCGCGAAATTTCGTAAAATCTTAAAATTTCGGAAGCAGTACCCTGAAGGTCTTTGCTTCCTCTTCAAGAATACTGGGTTTTCCTAACCTTATTCTCTCATTAAGAACATTCCGTTATCTTCCGAAAATCCTCGGTATTCGTGTCCGATTACAGAAATAACGTTGTCCGGTACTAACTCCGAGACAAAAATCCACTGATTAACATTATACTCTGGTTTTTCCCCACTTATCCCCAGATTCCCACAACAGAATTATTTTCTATCGGTTCTCATTTCTACTATCTGCTTTAATCCCACAAAATATCTTCCTGGCCGGATCTCCAAATCACTCCGTTGGTTACAGAAATGACTTCGGAGACAGTCCACTCCGAGATAGAAATTCACTTGTTCCTAATATACTCTGACTCAAGAAACCTAGTTCACGGTTTTCTAGGTAGGATTTTATTTCTATCCGTGGTCATTTATCCTGTTCACATTTTTACTATTATAATATTATTTAATTACCACATGTCTTAACTTATAATGTTATTTTAATGCAAATATCTAGATATTAATTTCTTAATTTTCATTTCATTTTTCTTTATTTTTCTTCTAATTTTCGTTTTTATTTATATATATATATATTTATTTTAAGTAATTTTCACCTTTTTCTCTTTATTTTATGTCTAAACAATTAGCCATTAATTATCTAATTAATCACTTACTAATTGTTGACAATTTTCTTAATTAGTAATAATTATTATCTCACAACTATTTTACTGAAATTGATAATTTATATATTATGCAAAATATTAAAAACCATGGGGCAATTTATGTTCCCCAAAATGATATTTAATTTTGCCTCTTATTTTCCAAGGAAAATAATCTCATAAATTACCTAAATTAGAGACAACATACTCCCTAATTTTTAATAAATATTTAGTTTCCTTTTAGGATTTATCATAATATTCTCAGGGTATTTTATAACCCATAAATATTTCAGGGACCTATTTGCAAAGTATCTAATGTCTTAGGGACCTTTTCGCACATTATTTAATCTCAGGAGAAATTGTCCTAATAATAAGATAAATTCAATACAAGGTGTTTGAGACATCATATTCACCTATTTTCAATAGGTATATTCTACAAATTTATGATATTTACCCTACGTCAAATTTTAAGGTATTACACCCGCCCAGTTCGATCCACGCGTGTGAAATAAAAAAAATTATTAAATTATTTTTTGAATAAAATAATCCTTTTATTTTTATTTCAGTTGTGCCTCTCCGATGTTTTCCACCAGTGGCTACGTACGACCCGTTCAGCTCCGTCTAGTGCGTTTGTTCGTGAGACGCACCAGTTCGCTGACAACAGACGCGAGTCGCCTCTGTTCGTTCCGTTCTGGTGTGTCTTTTCGCACAACGTACCAATTCGCAGCAACAAACGAGTCCATCTGAACGTGTTTTTTCATAGTCTATAAATAGGGGCCCCTAGTCACAGATTATACTTACGTTCTTTCTTTCTGCATGTACATTCTGTGCGTTCCAAAAGCAGACTTGTTGAATTCGCTTGGGCTTTAGACAGAAAGAGCCATCTTTCTGGAGATGAATAATCTACTCTATCCTAGGAAGCAATTGCTCAGAAACCTTCGGCATCCAAAGAGGGAGCAAAATTGTCTTAAGGACACAACGAAAGTTGGGCCCGGATTTCTGCATAGTTCATAACCATATTCGGCAGTCTTGTGAGTTTGTTTATAACTTTTTTATATGATACAGACTTGTTGTATGCTCTCTGTATAATATATTTAGTTAATACAGATTCTTGCTATACTGTTTTAATTACTGTATATTCAATTTCTACCTACTCAATACATTAGAAACAACACTATACACTCTAGGGAGTTCATGGTGAGAAACCCTGTATGAGATATGATGATTATCTTTCTCAAAGTTCACAAGAAGGAGTTGAAGTAATCAAGATGATGGTGTTAATGATGTTTTTCGTAATGTGTTTTGGTTTTCAAGACGACGGCTTCACCGAAGAAGTTCAAGGTGCATACCCTATTTTCTTTAGGAATGAAGTAGCTCAAGATTTGTTTAGCCTTGTGGATGAAGTAGATCATCCTTTGAATCAAGGTAGTTGAAAAATACTCCAAATGAACCTTTTTTTTTTTACCAAATTATATCATAGCAAGTGCTTGTGTTGGATCATTGATAAAGAAATATTGATGTTGTTGGAATTATTACAAGATGAATTCCTTGACGCGGACATTCCCACAACGTTGTCTAAGGCTAAAAAGATTATTAACATATATTAGGCTTAAACTACAAAAAAATGATGCATGCCTCACCAATTGTATGCTATAGTAGGGAGATGATACTCACATAGAGACTTGTAAACAATGTTACACTTTGAGGTATAGGGTAAATCGATAAGGAAAAAAGCATAAAAAGAAACTAACAAAAACTCTCACATACTTCCCTTCAAAGCCCCCTATGTGTCACTATTGATTGTTTTTATTGCGGGGGATTGGTTACTGTGTCCCTATCATCCACGGGGGACAGTAATATGCATTCTATTCAAAAGTTAACATTATCCCAGCGGTCCATTTAATAGCCATCCATGTGTCACTGTTGATTGTTTTTATTGCCGGGAATGTGGATGGGTCACTGTGTCCCTATCATCCACCGTTGACAGTGATATGCATTCTCTTCAAAAGTTAACATGATAGAGCGGTCCATTTAATAGCCCCATTTCTTAGGTGTGTACTCTAATTCCGAGATCTGTGGTTCATGTTTAATTTTGTGTCACTGTTGATTGTTTTTATTGCCGGGAATGTGGATAGGTCACTGTGTCCCTATCATCCACCGTTGACAGTGATATGCATTCTCTTCAAAAGTTAACATGATAGCAGCGGTCTATTTAATAGCCCCATTTCTTAGGTGTGTACTCTAATTTTGTGATGTATGCTATTATTTTCTCCAATATTATATATTCCGATATATGCTGGCAAAAAATAAAAAATACTCCCATATAAGATTAATCTTTAGAATACAATGACTTGTTCGTTTTTTGGATAAAAGAATGACTTGTTTTTTGACCTGAAAAATAACCACCTGTTCTTACTTATAAGAGATGCTAATATAGCATTTCTGAAATAATTTTTAATACATTTTTCAAGGTCAAAACTTTGTTACCGCTTTAGATAGTCCTAATGTATGAGTTGACATGGAACTTACTTTGATTTTAAATATAATAGCTCATTCCTTATTATTCACTCATATTTATTTATACCTTTTCCCCAAACTATCTTAAGTCATTGTATATATTAAGGAATTTTTATCAAAAGATAGCTCTAATGCAAATGATCAATTAAAGAGGTTATTTTAAGAAAATAAACACAATTTTTTAATAAATTACTGACTTAAATAATAATAAATTATTAACTACTAAATTAGGGATGGATGGAGTATCATTTGCTATTTTTATCTCAACTAATTATTTCAAAACATCATGTTGCCAACCCCATATTGTGGGATAAGGCCATAAGGCTTTGTTGTTATTATTGTAATTATTTATAAATAAAATTAATTTTTATATATTTATTATTTTTAATCAATTTTGAACTAATTTTTTTAAGAATATAATTTAGGAAAAATTACACTTAGGTCCCAATTAAGCAAAATAATATATGAAAAGTCTCATAACTTGTCAATGACAAGTGAAAATGACATCTTTATCAAGTGAAAGTGGTACTATTGATAATATTTAAGAGACTTTAATTGTATATACAGTATTACTACCTTCGGTCCTTTTTATAAGGAACATTCTCTTTCATATGAGTGATCCTTCATATAGTACTTGGCTTCTCTCCTTTTCTTTTCCATATCCTCCCATCTTTAATAATATTTTTATAAAATATTAAATGTGGACCATTATATCTTGATTCAATAGTTATGAAGGGGATAAAAGATGGGAGCAGACGACAAAAGAAAAAGAGAGAAGTCAGGTCCCTAAATATAAGGAACACAACCTATTTATTTAAATTTTTAAACTTGTCTTTATATTTGTACCTTCATTAAATATATGTTAATTATTGTCTCTATACAACAAATTTTCATCAACTATCTCTCATGTACACTCTTTCTAACTTGGACCTAGCTTCTTTCCTATTCTTTTCTCATCCACTCTTATTCTTTATTCCCTTCATGACTATTGAATTAATATCTAATAGTCCACATTTAATATTTTATAAAATATTTTTTAAAATTTGTAATTTTAAAAATTGATCTTTAATTCAAATGGAGTATTTTTCTTTGTGGGGTGGACAAGTGGCTATCCTCCACATAGAAATTAAATAATTGAGCATTATCACGGCATTATGCTATATTTCCCTGTTGATCACGTGGCTCACGGTTTTTCTATTTTAAAACCCCTAAAAGTGTGTTAAAATTTATAAAAAAAAAAAAAAAAAACCTAAAGGTGATAGGTATCAAATTGAGATTTCAAAATGTTGATGAATTTAATATTACACCCTCAATTGTTAAAGTAAAAATAAAAGGAAAAATGAGTAAAGCATCACCTGTGATCGCTAACAGACTGAACAGAGAAAGAGGGGGGTTTCCATTGTCGTCACCGCTGCATTTGGAGAGAGAGAGGGGGGGATAGTATCTCAGGTTTATGGGGTGGATTTGATGGGCAAGATGTGATTCTTGGAATCGGAGTTGGGTTTAGAGGTGGACGATGTCAGAGAATCAAGTAAGCATTTTGACAACCTGATTGAAGGAGGAAGTGTCAGCTTAAGCAAAAATGGTAGGGTAAGGAGCGGCGGATTCAGATCTAGTGATGGGTTTAGGATGTGGTGGTTGTTGAGGCTGGACTTCATTGTTGGAAGGGGAAGGAAGCACATGTGAAGAAGTTGAACGGTAACCCTGACATTTCACAAAAGTTGTAATGAGAATAACAAGTTCATCAGTGATTTTCACAAGACTTGTAATGTGTTTAACAAAGGAGTTTATCAGGTGAAAACATGTTAGTCTAGGTTCACTCACATTTATGAATCCATTACAACTCTTGTAAAAATCATTACTGAACTTGTGACTCCCATTATGAATGTTGTTCAAAGTACACAAATGTAGGTGAAAATCGCTAAAAAACACTTTTGTTAAACCCATTACAAGTCTTGTGGAAACCATTCATGAACTTGTTAATCCTACTATGACTTTTGTTTATAATGCCTAAATTTTGGTGAACCTAGACTAACTATTTTCACCTAACGAATGCCTTTGTTAAACCTATTACAAGTCTTGTGAAAACCATTAATGAATTTGTTAATGCAATTATGATTTTGTGAACAGTGCTTGCTAATGAAAACATGGAACTCAAGATTATTGTTGTTGTGAAAGCCATTAAATATCTTGTTATACCTATTACTAAACTTGTGAATTTCACTACGAATTTTTTGAAATACCACATTTATTGTTCACCTTCTTCTTCCCTAAAGGTTCAACGGTGGCGTGAGGTGAGTTCAACAATGGCGCAATAGATTAAGAACAAGGTTGTATGCAACAGATCTGGAAGGAGTACGAACACAAATGACGTTGATGGAAGAAGGTTGTTTGCAGATCTGGTTTTTTATCTAGTTCTTTAAAGATAGAGGTTAAAGACAATGGGACGATGATTGAGGTTGAAGACAAAAGTCTTGCGATCATTGTAGTGGGAAAAGTGTAATACCCTAATTTTCATAATACATGTAAATATTGTATTTTGGTAAATAAATTAGCAAAATACAAATGTGAATATATGTCTCAAAGAATTATAATCTATTGATTATATTCTTATTGAAATTTCACTTTGGAATTAATTAACCAAATGTTAATTATGAGACATTATATAAGGGCTATAATTTAGCCTAAGGACAAGGAATTAATTGATGAAGATTAAATTGCTAATAATGCTTTAATAACTTGGATTAATTAGCAAATCAATTAACCTAAGACATTAGCAATGAAGGAGATTAATCACATGATTAAGACTAATTAATTGTGCCTCAAAAGTCAATAATTTCGGCTAGCCAATGGGAGCCAAGTATTTTTTAGATATTTTGATATAATTAAGTTTAATAAAGGTAAATCTAATGGTTCTAATTAACTACACAATTAATCTAAATCCATGTGAATTAGGATGAGCCAATGAGAAATCAAAGAATTGAGCTTAATCCTCATGAAATTAAATGGACTAATGGGAGAATTAAGCCATGGATTAATGATAAGGATTAAATCTGTAATACTCTAATTTTCATAATACATGTAAATATCATATTTTGATAAATAACACCTATTATAATAGGTGAATTTGTGGTCTCAAAATTAGTGAAATAATTATCTTATTTTCTAAAGGTAATTTCTAATGAAATTAGAGTAAATAAAGAGCTAAAAATCCCTAAGTGAATTTATGGGTCATAAAATACCCTGAGAATGTTATGATAAATCCTAAGAGGCAACAAAATATTTATTAAAATTGGAGAATATGTTGTCTCCAACTTTTTAGTTGATTTATTATCATTTTTAGGAATTATACCATTTTCTAAGCAATTAAAAACATCGGAGGATGATAAAATCAATTAGAGAAAATTAGTAACAATTATTGGGCAATTGAAATTGCAATAATTGAGATGCTCTAGTAATTTTTGAGATTAGCTAGTAATTAATTTACAAAGGTCATAATTAAGGAAAAATCAATTAAATTAAGGATCGAATGATATTTAGAAGCTAAAATTAGCATACAAGAAGTTATCAATCATTAAAATTAAATTAGAAACTTTGTCAATTTTGGTGGTTAAGCCTAGTAACCCCTAAAACATGATGTTGGAAATTAAAGTTAGGATTTAAAATAATTATTCCTAATTTATTTCTATGAGACAAAAATTCCTATTTAATGGTAAATAAATGGAAGAATTAAATTATATTAACCATAAATCCTAAATCTAAGTGGACTAATGAGAGAATTTTCTCCTTAAAAATGTAAGAGCATTAAAAATATAATTGAATAAATAATAACAAGAAGGAGGGGACGGTTTTTACTTGGAGTAGGGAGGAAGTAATCTCATTTTATCTAAATTCAATTAAACAAAGCACATGGGATAATCATAAATGGTCAATAGTGTATGGAAGAAGCCAAGGCAAGTGTGTTTGATATATGTGTGTGGCAAAATGTGTGTGTATGGTGAAGGAGTGTATATGGTTAGAAGTTGTGTGAGTATGTGAGTGTAGTAGACCAAGTAGTGTGTGGAAGAAGATTGAGATAACTTATGGAGCAAGTAGATGTCTTGGGGAGCAAGAAATTGTTTATTTAAAAGAAATTTAAATGAGAGCCTATAGAAATTAAATCATATCTTGAAATAGTAAAACTAAGTGTTTAAGATAAATACATATTTGAGATCAGTGAATTATGAGCTTCTACTTGGTTGTGCCCAGAGTTATTTTCGGTTACATATAAAAGTCATACCTAAGTGTTTTGGGAATTAAAAATCACCATAAATCTAATCACAAAATTAGGATTTCAAAAGTGAAATTGGATTTTGAAGAAGAACATTGGTTGATACTTAACTAATTTAGCATTTGGGATCAAATAAGAGATGAAGCAAAACTTGTGAGCTAAGGGGAATGGGGGACGGTTTTGGTGAGGTGGAGGGCTAGGATTTATGCCTCCTCTCCAAGCAAACCTCAAGGGCCAAGATCAAATTGAATTACTTGGTGCCTACTCATTTGATTTCCTATAAATAGAGCTCTTCTCTTCACAAATTCTCACCAATTCATCAAGCTTCAATTTGAAAATTTAGATAGAAAGGGAGGGTGCGGAAGAGCTGCAGAAAAATAGGAGGCTAGTGGTCTTCAAGAGGTAAGGGAGTTTTTAGTTCATAGTTCAAGTTCTTAGTTTATGAAGTAGAAATGCTAGAAATGTTATTTTGATCTTCAATCTTCCAAATATAGTTTTATTTTCATGTTTTTATGGTTTCCAATGGCTTTATTTCGAAAATTTGATGAAGAAGAAGCTATAGCAAAAATTTTGGAAGATTATGATCAAAATAGCGAAGCTCTGGCAAAATTTCATTGATTAGTGTTTTCTGGAGTCAGGGGTAAAAACGTCAGTATTTTATGATGAAGATGATGTTCTAAAATTCTGAGAAAATTCATGGTGAAATTAGACGTCTAGGGCTTTCCAAATATATAGCGTTTGTGTCATTTGAAGCTCTCTGCGAAAAGTTAAAAATCTTAGAAGTTAAGCAATGTTTTCTGGACGAAAATCTGGGCAGCAGTTTGAAATCTGGAAACTGGGAATTATCCATGAATTCTGGGTAAGTTCCAGTATTTTTCCTCAAAAATATACTTCTCAAGGATTCCGGAACATTTTACGGATCCTCATTTTGATTTTTCTAGAATTAGTTATGATTTTTCAAAGTTACCGAAAAATCTGCCCAGAAAATGCTGAACCACGTTTTTAAAGAAATGTAAGGGCAAAATTGTAATAATAAGGCCATCAAGGGTAAAATGGTAAATAGAGGTGGAAATATCTCTTAGGATGTTATTCTAAGTGATATGGTGATATGTTAGGATATCCGGGAAGTCCAAAGCCGGAATCAAAGGTCGGATGTTTGACGACTATGCGGTAAAAGGTACGGACGCGTATTGTAACATTAACGCTTATGCTTATGGTTTGGTTATATATGATAGTTGTTTTCACATGATGATACTTTGTTTTGAAAATTTGCTCATGAATGTTGAATTGTATACGGATTATAGTCTTGATAACACCGTTGAGTTTTCCTAGCGCTGAGGACACGATGGGCCGTCGTGGCACTGATTATGTGCAGACTTGGGTAACATACATATTGCAGTGGCTGTGTTATGTTACTTGCTGATATGGTTTTGAAAGTTATAATTGTGAATATATTATTGTGATACCTGTCATATACTGTTTACATAAGCATGAGGTTAACCATTACCTGAGGTCCAATGGACATTGGACCTCAATCTTAATAAATAGTACAGGAAAGAAACCGGGATGGAGAAGGCGTCGGTAGAAAGAGTCGTGAAGAGGCAGCGGTTAAAGGCAAAGGTCGGTAGAAGTTATTAGGACTTAGCTTCTGGCACGAATTTAACAAAGTTACTTTGAACAGTTTGGTGTCTAAGGCTGGGTTAATGTCGCTGTATAAGTCGGTGAGGCCCCATAATAGACCCCTACCTGGCCAATCTGTTTAATTAACTGATGTTAGGTTCCAAGTCATGTGTTTAGTTTAAAACTTTCTTTATCAGAGGATTGTATTTAACCTTTGTAAATTTTATCACATGAATATTCCTTCGACATATTTAATATATCAGCTTATGTCGGGCATCATCATATGTTTGGCCATTTTTATATCAGATACTCGTTGTCTGGATCTTAGCGCACGCTATCAATTTCCGCAGTACTCTAAGCTGTAGCATCTTAAACTCTGTTGTTTTTCTTAAAACTAGGTGTCGACCGACACGATTTTCGAACCTGGAATTTGGGATGTTACAAAATCTAAACAAACACAATTGGATCCAATAGATGACAGGATTTTGAAAAAGGGAGTTTATTTTATTTAATTCAAGATATTATAATTAATGAAAGCACATGGCGATTAAATGAGATAGGATAAGATAAATAATGCAAAATGGAATAAGATGAAGGAAAGAAAGGAGAGGGCACAGTTTTGGTGTCTTACAGAAGAAGAAAGAGTTTATATTATTTTAACGTAGATATTATGTAAGTAGGCACATGAGATAATTGAAATGGAAGAGGGTAATGTACTATAGGATAAGGGTTTTAAAGAAGTAGAAGAGGATAAGGAGAGATGGATGGAATAGAAGTGTTTGGTAAGTGAATAAGTAGTGTTTGGTTGGTGGAAGAAGAATGTTTGGAACCAAACATAAGCCTTGGAATTTTCCTATAAATAGGGACCTTGAGCTTCCTCCATCTTCACACCAAAAACCATTCTACAAAGAGTAGAGAGAAGCTAGTGAGAAGTGAGAAGGAAGAAGGAGTGGCAAGGTTCTTCAAGGGTAAGTTTTCTAATTTTTAGCTTTTGTAGTTCTTGAAGTTCTAGTTTAAATTCATAGTAATTTATGCTTTGATCTTAAATATTCAAGAGCAATTTTGTTTTCATGTTGTTATGGTTAAAAATGAGTTCATTTCGAAAATTAGATGAAAATTATGATGTAATACCCTAAAAATCCTATTTAGCATGGCCACTATATTTTAATAAATAATACCTATTTTATTCCTAGGCAATTTTGGTGTGGTCTCAAATTAGATGTGGTCTCAAATTTTGGTGTTGTATTTATTTTTATTCCTAGGCAATTTTCCCTAAAATTAGAAAGCCTAAAGACTAATTTTTCTAAATCATATTAAGGATCATAAAATATCCTAAGATTATCATAATTTAGTATAATCTTAATTATACCATTTTAACAATTTAAAATCATCGGAGGATGATAAAATCAATTAGAGGAAATTAGTAACAATTATTGGGCAATTGGAATTGCAATAATTGAGATACTTTAATAATTTTTAGAATTTGTTAATAATTAATTTATAAAGGTCATAATTAAGGAGTATCAATTAAATTAAGGACCAAATGATATTTAGAAGCTAAGATTAGTGTACAAGGAGTTGTTAATCATCAAAATTAAATTAGAACCCTTGTCAAATTTTGGTAATTAAGCCTAGTAACCCCTAAAGCACTATATTAGCAATAGTAACCAAGGATTAATTAACTCTTCCTTTTAAATAAAAAAATGGCAAAAATTTCTAATTAAAGAGTGAAGAAATTATAGTAACCCTTAATCCTAAATTCTTGTGAAATTAATTGGACCAATGAGAGATTTTTCTTCTTGAGTTTGTGAGAACATTAAAAAAAAAAAGATAAGCAAAAAGAGAAGAGGGGAGGACGTTTTTTAGCTTGGGCAACAAGAAGAGGAAATTATTTTAAATAGACATGCAAACACATGGGAGAATTAGATGATAAATGACCATTAGAGTATAGAAGAAGATAAAAGTACCTATGAAGACTTTAAGGGCATGAATTAAATGTTTTGGAAGAGGATAAAGGAAAAAGAAAAGTGTGTGTGTGTAGTGTGTAGGCGTGTGATGTGTGTGTCTAAGGGTTGTATGTGTGTGAGTGTAGTAAGAAAGTCAAATTAAACCAAGGTGAATAATTATTTGAAATCCAAAGTAAAAACTTGAGTAGTAAGTTAGTATTTAATCAGATACAGGTAAATGAGAACCTATAGAAATTAAATCATATCTTGAAATATTTGAACTAAATATTAAATATAAGTAGATATTTGAAACCAGTAAAGTATGGGCTTGAACTTGACTATCCCCAAAGTCATTTTCATATACTTTTAAGATTCATACCTAAGTGTTTTAGGAAGTTTAAAATCACCATAAAACTAGTCATAAAATTATGATTTCAAAAGTGAAATTAGATCTTGAATAAAAACACCAACTTGCACCTAACCAAATTAGCATTTGGAGTAACTAAGAGATGAAGCAAAAGAATCTAAGAAGAAGGGGAGAAGGGCGGTTTTGAGGAGGTGTAGGGGTGAGATTAAAACCTCTTTACCAAGTTAAATCCAATGGTTAAGATCAAGGTAAAGATGTTAGGAAGTTAACTCAAGTTTGGCTATAAGTAGAGGCCTTGTGCATCACAAATTCTCACCAATTCACCAAGCTAGAAACCGAAAATTTAGTGTGTGAGGAAGTGAGTGGAAGAGCTCCAAGAACAAGAACCAAGGTTCTACAAGAGGTAAGGAAGCTTTTAGTTTTAGTTCAAGTTCTTAGCTTATGTAGTAGAAATGTTAGGAAATGTTATTTTGATCTTTAATCTTCTAAATATAGTTGTATTCTCATGTTTTTATGATTTCCATTGCCTTTATTTCGAAAAATGATGAAGAAGTATGGCAAAAAATTTTGGAAGATTATGATCAAAATAGCGAAGCTTTGGCGAAATTTCATTGGTTAGCGATTTCAAGAGATAGTAGCAACAACGTTAGTATTTTATGAAGGAAATGATGTTCTAAAATTCTGAGTAAATTCATGGTGAAAGTAGACATATAGGGCTTTCCAAATATGTATAGAGTGTGTCATTTGAAGTTCTGTGCAAAGAGATAAAAATTCCAGAAGTTAAGCTACGTTTTCTGGGGAAAATTATGGGCAGAGGTTTGAAACGTTGAAACTGGGAATTATTCTTGAATTCTGGGTGAATTCCAGTATTTTTCCTCAAAAATAGAGATCTCAAGGATTCCAGGAAATTTTATGGATCCTCGTTTCGATTTTTCTAGAATTAGTTATGATTTTTCAAAGTTAGACAAAATTCTGCCCAGAAATGCTGAACCAGCGTTTTTTTCTGAAATTTTGTGGAAATAATTGAAAATAAATCCTCCAAGGGTAAAATTGACATTTGTGGCCAAGATATCTCTTGGAATAATGTTTGGGAGTTAATAGAAGCGATATTACCCTTATAGGATATCAGAGATCGTTTTTCTGACCAACAAAACGTACCAAAACTCAGGTACGGACGCGTATTGTAACCTTAATTCTTATGCTTATGGTGTGCTTATATATGATAGTTGTACTCACATGTTTTGAAGTTGCTCTTTGAATATTGAATTGAATACGGGTTATAGTCTTGATAACACCGTTAAGTTTTCCTAGCGCTGAGGACACGATAGGCCATCGTAGCACTGGTGAATAGTGCAGACTAGGGTAACATAGATATTGCAGTGGCTATGTTATGTTATTGTCTTACATGTTGTTATGATTTTGAATTTATGATTATGTTCTTCTTATGTGATATCTGTCATATATTGTCTACATAAGCATGAGGTTAACCGTTACCTGAGGTCCGATGGGTATTGGACCCCAGCTCTTACCATAGCTTTAGGTCCGGGGAGACGAGGACTAAGGATAGGTGTAAGCAGAGTACGCGGGCAGCGTAAGGATCCAACTAAAGATCCTATTTTTAGATGTATACCGTTATAACATCATTTTAATAAATGTACTGTACATTATAAACAGACAGATACGCCACTTTTAATGATATATCAGTTACTTACTCTTTTACTTGCTCCGATGCTCTACTCTGATAAAAAAAAAAGTTTATTCCGTTTTTGAAAATTGGGATGTTACATATGATATAGCAAAATTCTTGAAGATTGAAGATTAAAGTAGCGAAATTCTGGCAAAATTTACTGTTGAAATTTTGCTAGAGTTAGCAATAAAACAGCTATGATTTTATGTAGAAAATAAGGTTATTAAGTTCTAAAAATTTACATGGTTAAAGTACATACATAGGGCTTTCCAACTATACCTAGAGTGTAGCATTTTGAATTTTGTGCAAGGAGATAAAAATTCCTAAAGTTGGGCTACGTTTTTTTGGAAAAATTCTGGGCAGAGATTGGAAACATGAAAACTGGGAACTATTCACAAATTCTGGGTAAACACAAGTATTTTTCCTCAAAAATAGACATCCTAAGGATTCTGGGGAATTTTACAAATCCTCATTTTGATTTTTCTAGAATTATTTATGATTTTTCAAAGTTAGAAAAAATCTGCCCAGAAAATCATCATTAGCGTTTTTCAAGAAATGTAAGGGCAAACTTGTAATAATAAATCCACCAAGGGTAGAAATGTCAAAATAGGTGAAAATATCCTTTTTGATATTATTCTAGGAAATATGATATTAATTATAATATGATGGAATGGGAATAATCTGACAATAATGTGTAGAATATCTATCCGGGAAGTCCAGAGTCGAGTTCAAAGGATGGGCATATTGGTAACTACGCGGTAAAAGGTACGTTCACATACTAGTAACAACTCTGATTCATCTTGTATGATTATATATGATTGGTTAATTCATGTTGAGTGCAGGATAAGACGAGGTCTTGGGTCATGCACCGTGATTAAGACTCTGTCTTAAGTCACTGTTTATACATTCAGCTATATACGGGTTATAGTCTTGATAATACCGTGAAATTGTTTTCCTAGCGCTGAAGATACGAGGAGCTATCATGGCACTGGTTAGTGCAAACGTGAATAGACTTGATAACTCTCCATATTTTATATATTTAAGGTACATTTTGGAGATATTTGGAGAGTTATCTAAACAATTTTAAGAGATTTCTATGAGATTTTATGAGAAATCAAGTTGGTGCATCATTTGTGGAATTTCAATTTAAAATAAAAAATTTTAAGTTTAGGAAATAAATAATAGTAATTTGAAGTTTTTTAAAAAAATATTTATTTTTATTATTACTACTACTACTATTTATTATATAATTACGTTATTTTCACATTCAGGAGGGAGCTAGTACATGGGCTTTATATCAATTAATTGGACATTGGGCAAATGGACTTTGGACATTGAATGAATGGCATTGGCCTACACGAATGGAATCAAGGAAGGAATTGAAGGAAAGAGGCTAGACTTTTGAATGGCAATTGGAGATGAAGATGGGCCCACCAATTGAATCAAATGATCCAATTAAAAGACCTAAAAAGCAAACAGAAAAGGAGAAGAGAAGGCGGCAATTTCAGAGGAAGCAGAGAGGCGCTGAATGATTAAATAAAAGAGGAGAGTGAGACGCAGCTAGAGACGGAAATGAAAGAAAGAAAAAGAAAAGAAGGAGACACAGAACGCAACAAAGAGGCTGGACGAATTAGCAGAGGGCAACACGCTGGAAAATAATAAAGTGCTGGTTACTTTTGTTCTTAATCTTTGTTGGTCTAGTCCAATTTCTTTTCATTCTCCATGCCTCTAAATCTGAATTTCTGGAGTTTGTTGTTGTGCTTTGGATAATGAGTAACTAAACATTTTATTCTAGGATTCTTTTAAACTTTTTGTATGGATTAATATTTAGATAATCCTCTCTTATAGTAGATAAATATTTATATGTGTTCATTTTAATTTAAGCTTAATGCTTCTAATTGATTGGCCACCATTTAGATGATTTATTCACTTAGGTTTGACTTGAGAAAGCTAATCTAGGTGTAGAATTTGATTGAAATCATGCTTGTCTTGAAATTTATTTGATAAATGGATAGTTTGTTGGTAAAATAGAGATATATTTACCAATCTTGCATTGTCACATTAAGGTTGTTATTTAAATGTTGATTCTCATTAATTGTAGCAAGAGATTGTGCATTTTAATGAGAAGAGAAACTTGATATTGACTTGAGAGAGCTTGTCAAGTATTTGTGAACCTTAGACTAACACATATATGTATGGAAATACTAAAGGAGAGGAAATTAATTCAATATTATGAAATGCAAAAGGGGAAAAAGAATCCTAGGCTTTTATTAAATCCTTGAAAATCCAAAAATAATTTGTTTTTATTAATTTTTATTTTTAGGACTAGTCTTTAAAAACTCTCATTTTTCATCAAAGCTTTCTTTTAGCTCAACTTAAATGAAAGTGTAAAATCAATGTCTGATCGAAGTTTTGGTACTAAGTCCTCGTGGGAACAATACTCTACTTATCACTTTATTACTTACATGACTCGTACACTTGCGAGGCAGACAAGACTTTACATGAGTTGTGTGCTATGAACTGTTGTGATGTTGTAACTTTACATCTGATGTGTGCTATGTATTGTTAAATGCTGTAATGTATTGAATATCTGTCATATATATTGTTATTACTTGAGCATGAGGTTAACTGTTACTTGAGATTCAATGGGTATTGAATCTCAGCCTCGACTAAAGGTTCAGGGTAGAAAATCAGGACTTGGGAAGGCGAAGTGGACAGAGTCGTGAAGTGGCATCGGTTGAAGATGAAGGTTGGAAAAAGTTATTAGGGCCTAGTTTCTGGCATGAATCTAATAAAGTTATTTCAAACCAATTGATGCTTAAATTAAGAAAGGGTTTGTCAGTGGGTTGTCATAAGTCGCCGTGAAAGACGGGGAGACTCCCATTAGACTTAACACCGATCTGAACAATATGTTTGACTAACTACATTGGGTTCCAAGCCATAGATCTAGTTTAAAAGATTTGGTTTATCAGAGTGTTGTATTTAAGTCTCTCATATTTGTATCACATGAATATTCCTTCGGGATATTTAATTTACTTGCTTGTGTCTAGGCATTTTATATCAGTTACTCATCGTCCAAATGTTAATGCATGCTCTCCGTTTCGCTTTATTATGATATGTACATCATCAACACTATTGATATTCATGATACTACGTGTCACCAGACACAATAGGTAGTATGGAATTTGAGGTGTTACAAAAAGAAGAAGAAGCCAATGGTCTCTACCACACTGGTGAGGAAGAAGAGTAGTTTGGTCTTTTGCCCAACTCTTCAAAACCTAGATTCATAGCTGCTTACCTCTTTGTCCTTTTCCATTTTCAATAGACATTTATGGGTTTTGGAATTTCTTTTGATATTTATTCGTCATTTGCCCCCTCCTCTCTCTCTCTCTCTATATGTGTGTGTGTGTGTATAATTTCTTTTATTTTCGTTGCCTCACTTTATGCTCGTTTCCTAAAATAATTGCTGCAAGTACAATACAAACGTTTACATCATTTCTTTGTTTTGAAGCCTTTTTTTCCCCAAAACATTTCTTTATTTTGAAACTTCATATTATTCCCTTGGTTTATAATTTAATTTTACTGCATCTTTTTTTTGTTAACATTTTTTTAATATCAAAATTATGATTTAAAACCTTACATAATCACATAAAGAACTATAAATTATTCTATTAGGAAAAAAATGCAAATTTTGGTAAGTCATTCTTATGTCATAGTGACTTCTTATATTCTTTATAAGATGTCTTTAACATGTCTCTCTCTCTCTCTCTCTCTCTCTCTCTCACTCATTATGACGTCTGGCCTTTGGGGCCTTTATTTCATTAGAGTTAACACGTACAGGGATCGAGGTGATTTGGACGACTTGATTTCATAAAAGAAGTTCTTGAAATTAACTTGGTTTGAAAATTATGGTCTAATTTTCCGTGATTTGAATTCATCCAGTGGTTGGATGTTATTACATTAATCCCAAAGACAAACAGATGATAAACATTAAATACAAACTAATTAATCTTAATTGTCCAAGGCGTTCCATCTGCTGTAACCCTTACTGCTGCTCTCTGCCCTTCGATCTTGAACTAGTGCCTGTAACATCCCACTTTTATAAATGTTTCCATAGTGTTACTGATCAGAGTTGAGCGTTGAAAATTTTTTTTCAAAATAAAGAGTAACTGGATAACATTGTATGTAGTGTATTAAGTTGAACATTCAAAGGTACATTCATCCGAGTTCTTAATACACCTAAGTACAAAAAAAAAAATAATAATAATAACGCCTCCACAGGTTTCTCATGCCAGCTCCTTACCCTTGTCCTTGGTTCTGTTTCCCTGGAACCCTGAAGCTAAGGTAAGAGCTGAGGTTCAATACCCATTGAACCTCAAGTAACAGTTAACCTCATGCTTATGTAAACAGTATATGACAGATATCACATAATAAGTACACAATTATATCTTTCAAAATCATAACAACATGTAAGGCAATAACATAACACAGCTACTGCAATATGTATGTTACCCCAGTCTGCACTATTCACCAGTGCCACGATGGCTTATCGTGTCCTCAGCGCTAGGAAAACTTTATGATGTTATCAAGACTATAACCCGTATTCAATTCAATAAATAAAGAGTAATTTCAAAACATGTGAGTACAACTATCATATATAGGAAAACCATAAGCATAAGAGTTAACGTTACAATACACGTCCGTATCTGTGTTTTGGTACGTTCCGTTGATCAGAAAAACGATCTCTGATATCCTATAAGGGTAATATCATCCCAATTAATTCCCAAACATTATTCCAAGAGATACCTTGGCCACAAATGACAATTTTACCCTTGGAGGATTTATTTTCAATTATTCCCTTAAAATTTCGGAAAAACGCTGGTGCAGAATTTATGGGCAGAATTTTGTCTAACTTTGAAAAATCATAACTAATTCCAGAAAAATCAAAACGAGGATCCGTAAAATTTCCCAGAATCCTTGAGATCTCTACTTTCAAGGAAAAATACTGGAACTTACCCAGAATTCATGGATAATTCCCAGTTTCAACGTTTCAAACCTCTGCCCAGAATTTTCCCCAGAAATCGTAGCTTAACTTCTGGAATTTTTATCTCTTTGCACAGAACTTTAAATGACACACTCTTTATATATTTGGAAAGCCCTATATGTCTACTTTCACCATGAATTTTTTCATAATTTTAGAACATTATCTCCTTCATAAAATATTAACGTTTTTGCTACTGGCTCCTGAAATCGCTAACCGAAGAAATTTCGCCAGAGCTTCGTTATTTTGATCATAATCTTCCAGAAATTTTTGCCATACCTTCTCTTCATTATTTTTTCGAAATAAAGGCAATGGAAACCATAAAAACATGAAAAATAACTATATTTGGAAGATTAAATATCGAAATAACATTTCCTAACATTCCTACTACAAAAACTAAGAACTAGAACTAAAAGACTAAAAACTTCCTTACCTCTTGAAGAACCTTGGTTCTTGTTTCTTGAAGCTCCTCTACACTCCTCCTCACTCTCTAAATTTCGGTTCCTAGCTTGAGGAATTGGTGAGAAATTTGTGAAGGGAAGGTCTCTATTTATAGCAAATTATGATGGCATTTTTGTAGTTCTTTCACCTTGCATTTTAGCCATTGGATTAACCTTAGCAAAGAAGTTTTAATCCTCCCCTTACACCTCCTAAAAACCGCCCCTCTCTCCCCCTTCTTCTCCAAGTTATTTTGCTTCATCCCCAAGTTATCTTGCTTCATCCCCAAGTTACTTTGCTTCATCCCCAAGTTATTCCAAATGCTAATTTAGTTAGGTGTAAGTTGGTGTTTTTATTCAAGATCTAATTTCACTTTTGAAATCATAATTTTATGACTAGATTTATGGTGATTTTTAATTTCCTGAACACTTAGGTATAAATCCTAAAAGTATACAAAAATGACTTTGGGAATAGCCAAGTTAAAGCTCATAATTCACTGGTTTCAAATATGTATTTATATCCAATACTTAGTTTCAATATTTCAAGATATGATTTATTTTTTATAGATTCTCATCTAATTTTATCTAATTAAATAACAACTTGCTTCTTAAGTCTTCTAATCTTCTCTCATACTCTAAGCTAATTATCCCATGTGTTTATAGGTCTACTTCCTTCTTCTTGTTGCCTAAGCAAAACTGTCCCCCTCCTATATTTTTTAATTATCAATTTATGTTTTAATTGTTCTCACAATCTCTAGAAGAAAAATCTCTCATTGGTCCAATTTAGGATTTAGGATCAAGGTAAATATAATCTCTTCATCCTTTGGTAATTTTTGCCACTTTTATTAGTTAAAGGGAGAATTAATTAATCCTTGGTCACTATTGCTAATATAGTGTTTTAGAGGTTACTAGACTTAATTACCAAAATTTGACAAGCTTCTAATTTAATTTTGATGATTAACAACTCCTTGTATGCTAATCTTAGCTTTTATATATCATTTGGTCCTTAATTTAATTGATATTTCCTTAATTATGACCTTTATAAATTAATTATTAACTAATTTCAAAAATTATTAAAGTATCTTAATTATTGCAATTCCAATTGCCCAATAATTGTTGCTAATTTCCTTTAATTGATTCTATCATCCGTTGATGATTTTAATTGTTGAAATGGTAGAATTATGATTATACTAAATGATGACAATCTTAGGATATTTTATGACCCTTAATATGGTTTGGAAAAATTAGCCTTTTGGCTTTCTAATTCTAGGGAAAAATTGCCTATGAATAAAATAAATATAACACCAAAATTTGAGACCATATATTCACCTGTTTTTAACCGGTATTTTCTATCAAAATATAGTGGCTAAGCCAAATAGAATTTTTAGGGTATTACAGTGCCTGTATCTTTGAGGTAGGCTGGAGTCCAAATGAATGGACCCCAGAGTAACGGTTAATCTTATACACATGTACGAAAATAAAGATGACATAATAGCACATGTTAAAGTATGGAAGAAATTACACATAACCGTAACCGCAGTTAACGGCCAAGGACCGCAGCCCTTGTCTAGGACATGCAGCCCCATGAAACCGCAGCCTCAAATCTATGGCCAGGAAAACATAAACAAATAATTCAACCAGCATACATTATCAGCTAATTATTGCATAACATTTACATACATGATTCTAAGATTAGAGTTACCCACCTCAACCTTGAATCCTTATCTGTATACTAAAGTGGTTGGGATCGGATAAATTGTCACTGTCTACCTAAAAATGTTTATCATCGTTGTTAGTCACTTATTCAAATCGCAAATAAACTAATTACGTGAATTAGTTTAGAGGATTAATATTAATTATTAATCCCTTAAATTCCCCTAACAATAATAATTTTATTATTATTATTATTATCATTATCCCCAATAATAATAATAATAATTCCTCATTTGTTATTTATTATTATCACTCCTTCCCAATAATAATAACATTATCTGTTATTATGATTAGTATCCTAAATTTCATAATAATAACACTAATATCCATTTTAATGTTTCTCATGGTTTTCTTTTAAAACCTTGATAAATACTAACACAACTTAACTTATGCTTCACAATACGTTTGAGTTAAGCATATAAAAATGCATTATAAAATTAATTTTCTCACAACAAAATCTCAAGGTCTCAAAGGGTTAAACATTATTTACTAAATATACATTTAGCAAAACTTCGGTTCATAATTGTTATTATTTCCATCGAAAAATGCTTTGTTTCAATAAAACATACTTTATCTTATCAAGATGTGACTTTATCATGTATATACACTAGTTAAACAGTGACTAATCTTCAAAAATTCACAATTAAATCTAGAAACTTTCTTTTGAGTTAATTCCAAAGCCTAAATGACCCTTAATATGTTTATTTTCAACCAAAAATACTATCTTGGACCAACTTTAAACGAAAATCAATTTATAGCTTAAAATGCCTCTGCTGTCCGAAATTAAGCCCAGAATCAGAGGTTCATTTTCAAAAACTAATTTCTCTTAGTACACAATTCAGAAAATTGCATGTTACCTATCAAATTAAAGATTATGTTGTCTACTTTAATCTTGTGAAATTTCATTCCAATTGAGCTTCATTCACTGCTCCAAACATTCATTGCAAAATAACTGCTTAGACTGAAAATTTCTAAACAGTTTCAAATTAAGGTATAATTCAATCCCGGAGCTTCCAAAATTTCTACCGAACCTCTATCCTACATAATTTTTCGTTCTGAACACAATGGAACCGTTAAAATGACCAAATTCCTACTCCTTGACCATGCTCTGTTCAAACCGAAAATAAAGCTCAAATGGGGCAATTTACCAATTCACAATTTATTTGCCAAAACTAGGTTCATATGCTCTCAAATTATCATATAATCATATATTCATGAATAAATCACCATGAAACCCCCAAAATTCCTAGTTGGCTGAAAATAGAAGATTCTTTAACATACTCAAAACTCAACCAAACTTCAAATCAATCGGTTCAAAATGAAGCTTATGCTTACCCTACAATCGGTTTGGAATTTTGGCAGTAACTTAGCTAACCCAATGACTTGAAACTCCTCCTATGAGAAAATGAAAACCGTAGAATTGAAGCTCTCGAGGTGTAGAACAATATTAGTGATATTAGTGAAGGGAGTTTTTGGATTGTAGGTGGTTTGGTAGGAGATTTTGCTTAGGGTTCTTTTCTCTCTCCTCTTAGAATTTCTCACGCCATTTTTGCTTTTTTTTTTTTTAAAGCTATTCCTTCTCTCTCTTTCTGCTGGTTCTCCGAGAATGTATAGGATGAAAGTGAATTAATAGACATTGCCAAGTCAAAGTCGGTGGATGCTTAGACTAATAATAGAACATTATACTTTCCTTTAATTACCATTATGCCATGACTTTAATTCCAACTCTTATTGATTTATCCACCAAAAATGCATGAGTCTAATATGCTTTGATGCAAAATTCATGGAAGGAGGGGCTGATGCTAGGTGATTGTTGGACCCATGGATATGCCTTGATTAATTTAATAAATTGGTGAATTAACGTGTTGTGGAGTTCTTTCCAATATGATCTTATTTGGTCTTCTACAAAACTTTTATTTGCAACTTGGTCTTTACTCATATAGTTGCAAATAATGAGTAGGCATTAAAAAAAAAATTATTCCTTACAATTCCTCCTTAAATTTTCAAGGAAAATTGGCCCTAAATTCCAAATATATATATATATATATATATTATTTTTTATTTTATATATATATAATTATTTCGGCCAAATTTCACCTTTATAAATTCCATTTTTTTAACATAATTTTCCAAAGAAATTAATTGGATGTTAGACTGAAGTATCCCACTTGTGCCAACATGCAACTCAAAATTTTCGATTTTAGCAAAATTAGGCAGAATTGACCTTTCGTAAAAATTTCACTACTTTTTTTTCTCCAAATGCAAATACATCATACATGGAATTTGCTAGAGAAAATTTAGGATATTACAATCCATCACTTATCTAGCTTAGCTTGGCAATTGTTTAGATGTTCCTTCTTCTTAACTGCCTGTAGCTTTCGGCCTCCTTAGAAAATACCATAAGCATTAGCTTTTCAATATGTGAAGCTCATAGAGATTGAAAAAGAGAACCTAACACCTAAATCACCATACTTACCTTAACTCTTTGTTGATCCTTTTCCCTCTATGTTTCGGCCCTTCACTTCTCTTGGTGTTCTCTTTTGGTGTTTGGCAAGAGGGGGAAAATGTGTTTTATAATTGATAGAAAATTGCCTAAAGACCCTCTTTGATAATTGTCCAATATACCCTTACTTATGTAGCTTAGTATGATTGGACTTTTAATCTCTCCTTCCTCCTTCGTACTTGGGCGAAACTGGGCCCTCTTGGGCTCTTCAATTTCAATTTTAATCATATGGTAAATCTTTAGTCTACTAGTCCCCCTTCATATGGTCCGAAATTTTCATGGTTTAAGGGAAGGTGAAGTTGTCACTTCCATCTCTTTTGTCTTTGCTTTGATGCCTCTTTCAAGTCCACAAATTTTACCTATCATGATATGTGGCAATATGGTATTAATTGTGTGTCAAACTTTATTTTAATTTCCCTTATCCTTTTGTATTTCCTTTTGTGGTATTGATGCTTCCACCCATACTTGCATTGTTGGCCAAAAATATGTCCTTAAAAGAAGTTTCTTGGCCTTTACACCTCTTCGATTATCCTTTGTCCAATGACCTTTGGATATTTCATGAGATGTTTTTACTTCTTCCTTGGTCCTTCTCTTACGTGAAATAGAAGAGTGATTGGGGCCTCTTTAATGTGTCTTACCATATGCCACTATTATCTTGACTTCCTTTTTGGAACACTTGGCACAACCCTAAACGCACACAAGAAACTTGCCCCTTACTTCTTTTGACTTTCCACATTTTACTTTACAATTTAACATTTCATATCCCTCACACTTCTTGTCCAACGAAATGCCCCTAGGAAATTGGGTTCCAATATTGTGTCATATTGCCTTTGGTCACATGCTCATTAAAATTTCACTTGTTACCAAAATCAACAAGTGATTTCCAACTTAGGCAAATAAAACCCATTATTATCATTTTAATTTCTCAAGCATAATTATTAAGGAAAAATTCACATAACCTTCTTTTTACCAAAATTATGACCTCAATTGATCATTGAAATATTAATCCCATGACAAATATTTGTATATTACATTATATCCTAAAATTTAAGATTTTGAAGAAACCAAATGTTCGACTAAATTCCACTAAAATAACAAGAAAGTTACCTTCATCGTATTGTCATACTTCCTGAACTGGGTTTAGTAATTGTCTGTCTGATACAACTAGATTTGGTCCTTTGATCTGTAACATCCCGTTTTTCATAAACGTTTCTGGAGCTGAGAGTTGAAAATATTTACATAAACAAAGAGTAACTGAATAACATTGTATGTAGTGTATCTAACTGAATGTTAACTAATACAGTCATCCAAGTCTAATACTTCTAACATAAGTATCCCAAAAAGACGATGCCTCCGTAGGGTCCTCATACCGGCTTCTTACCCTTGTCCTCGATCACTTCCCGGGATCCTGAGGTTATGGCAGAGGCTGAGGTTCAATTTCCATTGAACCTCAGGTAACGGTTAACCTCATGCTTATGTAAACAGTATATGACAGTTATCACAGATATATAATCACAGTTTCAAACAAATATCCACATGTAAGGCAATAACATAACACAGCCACTGCAATATGTATGTAATCCCAGTTTGCACATAACCAGTGCCACGACGGCCCATCGTGTCCTCAGCGCTAGGAAAACTCAACGGTGTTATCAAGACTATAACCCGTATACAATTCAACAATCATGAGCAAATTTTCAAAATAGAGTATCATCATGTGAAACAACTACCATATATAACCATACCATAAGCATAAGAGTTAAGGTTACAATACGCGTCCGTACCTGAGTATAACGGGTCGTTGGGCACGTTTCGTTGACGGTACGCAAGCACAGTCTATCCTAAAAGGGTAATATTGTCTCAATTAATTCTCAAACAACATTTCAAGAGACATCTTGGCCACACTTGACATTTTTACCCTTGAAGGATTTATTTCTAATTATTTCCACTTAATTTTCGGAAAAAAACGTTAATTCAGCATTTCTGGGCAGAATTTCGCCTAACTTCGAAAAATCATAACTAATTCCACAAAAATCGAAATGAGGATTTGTAAAATTTCCCGGAATCCTTGAGATTTCTACTTTCAAGGAAAAATACTATAACTTACCTAGAAATCCTGGATAATTCCCAGTTTCCAGAATTCAAACCATTGCCCAGATTTTCGCCCAGAAAATGTAACTTAACTTCTAAGATTTTTATCTTTTTGCACAGAGCTTCAAATGACACAATCTTTATAGATTTAGAAAGCCCTATATGTCTACTTTCATCATGCATTTTCCCAGAATTTTAGAACATCATCTTCATCATAAAATACTAGCATCTTTATTACTTACTCAGATTTTACTGATTTCGCCAGAGCTTCGCTATTTTGATCCTAATCTTCCAAAAATTTTGATATAACTCCTTCTTCATCAATTTTTCGAAATAGAGACAATGGAAACCTCCAAAACATGAAATTAAAACTGTATATGGAAGATTGAAGATTAAAACAACTTTTTCTAGCATTTCTACTTATAAACTAAGAACTTAAACTTAGAAGCTAAGAACTCTTATACCTCTTGAAGACTTCTTGTATCTCTTTCTCCAGCAGCTCCTCCCTCTCTTACTCTCCCTAAATTGCAGCCAAGGCTAGAAGGATTGGTGTGAGGAATGTGTTTAGCCAAGGCTCTCTATTTATAGGCAAGGAGGGGTTAAACATCTTGCAACTCTTGCTTGATCTTGGCTCTTGGATCATTACTTGGAGAGAAAGACATAATCTTGGCCTTCCTCTCCCTCTTGGACGAAATTTCCCCCTCCCCCTTCTAGAAATTTGTTTTCTTGGTCCTTAAGAAAAGCCTCTTCTTCATTAAGTTAATCCTAATTAATCCCAAATCCTAATTTAGTTAGGTGTAAGTTGGTATTTAAATTCAAAATCCAATCTCACTTTTGAAATCCTAATTTTATGATTAGATTTATGGTGATTTTTAATTCCTAAAATATTTAAGTATGAATCTTAAACGTAACCGAAAATATCTTTGGGAATAGCCAAGTTGAAGCTCATAATTCCCTGATTCTAAATATGTATTTATCTTGGATATTTAACTTCAAAATCTCAAGTTATGATTTAATTTCTATAGGTTTTCTCCTAATTTTTCTCTAATTAAGCAATTACTTGCTCCCTAAGAAAATTAACTTGCTCACCAAGTTATCTTCTCCTACTCCTTTAATTGATTTATTTTTTTTCTTCCATTTTCCTTAAAAATTTCGTCCCCCCTCCCTTTATTTTTAATTATGAAGTTTTGTCTTAATTGTTCTCTCATGCTCAAGAAGACAATTCCCTTATTGGTCCATTTAGACTTTAGGATTTGGGGTTAATATCATTGTATAATTTATTTATTCTTACTTAGAGAGATTTTGTCTCATGAAGTTAAATTAGGAATAAATGAGTTAAGTCCTAATTTAATCCCTAAAATATTGGTTTTTATATCAACAAGCTAAATAAATTTTTATACTCCTAAATTCTAAAAAAAATTTCCTATAAACAAAAATAAATACAATACAACAATTTGAGACCCCATATTCACCTATTTAAAATAGGTATTAAGATAATTATTTTTCTTTTTATTATAATAATTTTTTTTTTCAGGTATTACATGATCCCCCCCAATCCCCCCATCTATTGCCATCCGCTACATCTAAACTGCACCATTGCGACTTCAAAAAACTGAAGCTAAACCTTTTTTTCTCTTGAAAAAATATTTAAGGATACTAACTAGTACAAAAAAGATATTTCAAGATACTTAACGGTACTGAAAAAAATACTTCAGGATCTTGAAAAAATATTTTATACTATTGACCGGTACTAAAAAAATTACTTGAGGATACTAACTGGTATTGAAAATAATACTTCATTATTTTTAAAAAAATTATTTTAGGAAATTAAAAAAATACTTAATGATACTAACTGGTACTAAAAATAATACTTCATGATCTTAAAAATTTATTTTAGAATATTGAAAAAATATTTGAGGATACTAACTGGTATTTGACAACATTAAAACAATATCCTCTATGTTTGGTTTTCTCATGTACTGTAATACCCCAATTTTCATAATACATGTAAATATCATATTTTGATAAATAACACCTACTACAATAGGTGAATATGTGGTCTCAAAACTAGTGAAATAATTATCCTATTTCCTAAGGGTAATTTCTTATGAAATTAGAGTAAATAAAGAGCCAAAAAATTCCTGAGTGAAGATATAGGTTCCCTAAGAATATTATGATAAATCCTAAGAGACAACTAAATATTTAAATAGGAGAATGTGTTGTCTCTAAAATTTTAACTAATTTATTATCATTTTTAGGGGAATTTTCTTTGGATTCTAAATAAATCCAAATCCAATTTTCTAAATTTTATTAAGGATCATAAAATATCCTAAGGTTATCATAAGTTAGTATAAACATAATTATACCATTTCAGCAATTAGAATCATCGGAGGATGACAAAATCAATTAGAAAGAATTGGCAACAATTATTGGGCAATTGAAATTGCAATAATTGGGGTACTTTATTAATTTTTGAGATTAGTTAATGATTAAGTTTTTAAAGTCATAATTAAAGACCAAATGATATTAATTAGCACACAAGAAGTTATTAACTATCAAAATTGAATTAGAAACTTTGTCAATTTTGGTAGTTAAGCCTAGTAACCCCTAAAACATGATGTTAGAAATTAAAATTAGGATTTAAAATAGTTATTTCTAATTTATTTCTGTGGGACGAAAATTCCTATTTGATGGTAAATAAATGATACAATAAAGAACCAAATTATATTAAACCTTAATCCTAAAATCTAAGTGGACCAATGAGAGAATTTTCTTCTTAAGCATGTGAGAGCAATTAAAACATAATTGATTAAAGGGAAATTAGGAGAAAGGGGGCGGTTTCTTGGGCACTAATTAAGGAGAATGATTATTTCAAAAATACAAAACTTATGGGAAAAGTAGCTTAGTGTGTGGAGGAAGCTAAGGTAAGTGTGTATGTGATGTGTGTGTGCCGAAATTGTGTGTGTGTGATGAGGAAGTGTGTGTGGTCAAAAGTTGTGTGAGTGTGTGAGTGTAGTAAACCAAGTAGTGTATGGAAGAAGATTGAGATAACTTAGGGAGCAAATAATTGTCTTGGGGAGCAAGTAATTACTTAATTAGAAGAGATTAGATGAGAACCTATAGAAATTAAATCATAACTTGAAATATTGAAACTAAGTATTCAAGATAAGTATATATTTGAGATTAGTGAAATATGAGCTTCAATTTGGCTATTCCCAAAGTTACTTTCGGTTACTTTTAAGATTCATACCTGAGTATTTTGGGAATTAAAAATCACCATAAATCTAGTCATAAAATTAGGATTTCAAAGGTGCAATTGGATTTTGAAGAAGAACACTAACTTATACTTAACTAAATTAGCATTGGGGATAATTAAGAGGTTAAGCAAAAACTTGAGGAAAGAGATGAGAGAGGGGCGAATTGGAGTGAGGTGGAGGGCCAAGATGTTTGCCTCTTCTCCAAGTAAAATCAAGGGCTAAGATCCATGGAAGTTGCTTGGGGACTACTTCTTGGATTGCCTATAAATAGAAGCCCTTGGCTTCACAAATTCCCCACCAATTCCTCAAGCATCACCGAAATATAGAGAGCAAGGGAGAGGGTGAGGAGCTTCAAGAAGTAGGAAGCTTGTGTTCTTCAAGAGATAAGAGAGTTTTTAGTTCTTAAGTTCTTAGTTATGAAGTAGAAATGCTAGAAATGTTGTTTTGATCATCAATCTTCCAATTATAGTTTTATTTTCATGTTTTTATGGTTTCTAATGGCTTTATTTCGAAAAAATGATGAAGAAAGAGTATGACAAAAATTTCCGGAAGATTATGATCAAAATAGCGAAGCTCTGGCGAAATTTCATCGATTAGTATTTCCTGGAGTCAGTAGCAAAAACGTTAGTATTTTATGAAGAAGATGATGTTCTAAAATTCTGAGAAAATTCATGGTGAAAGTAGACATCTAGGGCTTTCTAAATATATAAAGAGTGTGTTAATTGAAGTTCTTTGCAAAAAGATATAAATCCCAGAAGTTAGGCTACATTTTCTGGACGAAATTCTGGGCAGCGGTTTGAAAAGTGGAAACTGCGAATTATCCATGAGTTCTAGGTAAGTTCCAGTATTTTTCCTTGAAAATAGAGATCTCAAGGATTCCGGGAAATTTTACGGATCCTCATTTCGATTTTTCTGGAATTAGTTATGATTTTTCGAAGTTAGGCAAAATTATGCCCAGAAATTCTGCACCAGCGATTTTTCCGAAAATTATGGGGAAATAATTGAAAATAAATCCTCCAAGGGTAAAACTGTCAATTGTGGCCAAGGTGTCTCTTGAAATATTGTTTGAGAATTAATTGAGATGATATTACCCTTTTAGGATAGACTGTGCACGCGTACTGACGAACAACGTACCCAAAAACCCGTCAAACGAAGGTACGGACGCGTATTGTAACATTAACGCTTATGCTTATGGTATGGTTATATATGATAGTTGTTTTCACATGTTGAAACTCTGTTTTGAAAGTTGCTCATGATATGTTGAATTGTACAGGGTTATAGTCTTGATAACACTGTTGAGTTTTCCTAGCGCTGAGGACACGATAGGCCATCGTGGCATTGGATATGTGCAGACTGGGGTAACATACATATTGCAGTGGCTGTGTTATGTTACTTGCTGATATGATTTTGAAAGTTATAATTGTGAATTTACTATTGTGATACCTGTCATATACTGTTTACATAAGCATGAGGTTAACCGTTACCTGAGGTCTAATGGGCATTGGACCTCAGTCTTAATGAATAGTACAGGGGAGAAACCTGGATAGAGAAGGTGCCAGTGGATAGAGCCGTGAAGAAGCAGCGGTCGAAGACGAAGGTTGGTAGAAGTTATTAGGACTTAGTTTCTAGCATGAATCTGATAAAGTTATTTCAAACCATTTGGTGCTTAAACTAAGGAAGGGTTCATCGGTGGGTTGTCACAAGTCACCATAGAGTTGGTGAGACTCCCATTAGATTGAACACCGACCTGGCCAAATGGACTGAATAACTAATATTAGGTTCCAAGCCATAGGTCTAGTTTAAGACTTTCTTTATCAGAGAATTGTATTTAATCTCTGTAAATTGTATCACATGAATATTCCTTCGGGAAATTTAATATATCAGCTTATGTCGGGGCATCATCATATGTCTGGGCATTCTATATCAGATACTCATTGTCCGAATCTTAGCGCACGCTATCCATTTCCGCAGTACTCTAAGTTGTAGTATCTCAAACTCTGTTGATTTTCTTAAAACTAAGTGTCGACCGACACGATTTTTGAACGTGGAATTTGGGATGTTACATGTACAATCTCATTCCACCATCAAGTCTCATTATTTCTTGGACCACGACCTTTAAATTCTCCCAAAATTATTTTAACAACCATACGAACCTGTGTAACCATTTCCTTCAACATGACATCGGCATTTCCATGTAACTCCTAAATCCATTGCTCTAGAGAGTCCTTCTGCAAAATACGCACTTCTAACCCTTTAATTGCCACCACTTGACCCTTGAACTTTCAACTTGCCAACGCTTTTACTCGACCCTTGAACTTACAACGCTTTTGTTTGACCTAATGCGCACAACAAGGACTAGGGCCATACGTTGGGTTGTAACATCTTTACCAAGAATAATTTTGCAATTTGTACAAAGCCTTCTACCAAGGCTCCTTACCACCAAAAAAAAAAAAAAAGTCAATTTGTATTCTTGAGGTTCCACTCTTGTGTTGGATTAAATCCTCTTCCTACTTCTTAATACAAATGTTGACGTTCTTGAGATTGTATGTAAGGGAGAAGTTAAGAACAGATTGTCCCCCCATTATTAAGCTCCCCTAAAACCAAAGCTACCATGAGCCGCTACTTACTGTCTCACCTCCTTACCAAAATGTGCATTGAGGTCCCCACCAACAAAAAGTTTTCTTCAAGTGTATGCTTTGAACCAACCCTTCCATATTTTCCCGTAACTTATCCTTAAGCTGTGCTTTCTATTTCTACCCCTACTTGAGGTGCATGAGCACTAATGTTGTTGATAGTATCCCTTTCAAATTATTCTTAAAGATATGATTTTGTCCTCAATCGTTTTAACTTCTACCACATTCTTATTCCAATCTCCATCAACGATGATACCAACAGCGTTCATTGCACCTACTTTCCTTGTGCACAAAAGTTTGAAATATGCGATTTCGTTGGAATTTCATCCAATCCATTTAGTTTCTTAGAGGTAAAAGATGTTTATCTTTCTCTCCCACATAATTCCCCCAACCTCCATATATTTCATTGGAAATAAGCAATGGATTTTCGCCTTCTAATTATTAGAGTTTTTTGTGAGTCTATCCAAAGTATCTTAAACTATTTTGGTACAAGTGATGCGTTGTAGGTGTAATTATTGTTGAAAAAACTAAAATAGTAAGAACCAAGCTATTCGGGACTTCAAAAAAAATATAGCAAGACAAAACGAAGTAAAAGGAAGAGGCTCCCAAGACTTGGGGGAAAAAGTACAAGCAGGTGCAAGGAGAAAAATGGAGATTAAATGTACGATGAACTCCCATATCAATTAAGTAAAAGATTAATCACAACCATATAAGAGGGCGATTAGTCCAAACAAAGGAAACTCAAGTTGTTTGAGTATAGGTGATAAGCCTTGACTATGATTAATATTAAAAGGGGAGGAGAAGTGATACAACTCTTGCTATGCATATCATGTTAATCATTGCATTATCACTTTCTGAACACTATCTATTGTGAAGTCTATCTAATAATCCTCCACATTGTAATGTAGCTAAAATGTGGTGTTATTGCCGCTTAGTTTACATGCCTATGTCTTATTTGTATGGCAGAAGATTTGTGGGTCCCATCGCAGCACTCATTCTTCAACTCAAACATGAACTCTACCTTGAACCTTACCATCAATTGAAATGGAAAAAGTTCGTCACCTTTGTGCAAAGGTGAGTTTTTTTCCTCTCTGATTCATCTCTGCACACACACACGACCATTTGTTGATTTCTTCCACATAATAGCAATTATCTTACATTAATGTCGAATATATATCATTTACAGGAAGATCTTTATTGTCCACATTACTTGGTACAAGATTTGACATGGGATAGTTTATATATATTCACACTGAGCCACTTCTTATGCAATGGCCGTTCAATAAGCTGGTGAGAGAGAAAGCTCTTCAAGTAACAATGAAGCATATTCACTATGAAGATGAAGCTAATCGATACATTACTATTGGATGCGTGGAAAAGGTAATATTTATTTCTATTGAGGTTTCTCGCTAGTTATTAAAATGACTCAATGCCAAGCTACTTTGATAGTTATTGATTTGGGTTTGAGCATGGTTCTAAAACCCAAATACAATATTTAATTTCCCTTTTACTTATCATTTGCCACAGGTTTTGTGTATGGTAGCTTGTTGGGTTGAAGATCCAAATGGAGATGCTTTTAAGAAGCATCTTGTTACGGTTCCTGATTATGTATCGGTTTCAGAAAATGGAATCACCATGCAGGTAAACAAATTAAGAACATAGCAATTGATGAGAAACTAAATCATTAACTTTTTCCAACAAGTGAGCTAATTGAATCCTATCAATTATTTGCAGAATTTTGGAAGCCAAGTATGGGATGATGGCTTTACTGTTCAAGCTTTACTTGCCGCAAATCTAGTTGACGAAATTAGTCCTACTCTTGCAAAAGGGCACGACTTCATCAAGAAATCTCAGGTCAACTTTTTACTAACTACATGAAAGATATGCTTTCTCCTGTTCCAGTTTGCAAAACTTAAGAAGATTAGTTATTTAAGCTAGCTATTTGTAAAATATACGTATTGATTTTCCTAAAATACACTTTTCAGTCATTTTCATCGTAAACTACCCCTTAACAAAAATCCACTTAATAAATAGGGATAATGTGGAGAAAATGTTATAAATTTTGGAGAACAAAGTGGATTGAGATTTTATATTTAGAATCAAAGCAAACCCATCAATTAAAAATTAAATTAAAAAATTTTGATATGTGTCTAGGGCTTAATGAAAAATCTGACCTAAATGAAAATTTTAAAACGTCATGGAGGGACTGAATTAAATTAAAAAATTTTGATATGTGTCTAGGGCTTAATTGTAATTCATAACAACTTAGAACCCATCAACATCTACATCATTTTCAGTACAGAAAAAGTCATCTCCACTTTTATAACCACATAGTCACTTTTGCACCTAAAAAACACTTAGTATTGGACGCACTTTTGGTAAAAATACATGTGTATTTTTGCATCTTAACCCTTATATTTTTACTCTCATTAAATATATGTTATTTATTCTCTTTCTACAATAAATTTTCATCAACTATATCTTATATACACTCTTTCTAACTTGGACCTGTCTTCTTTCCTTTTCTTGTCTTTGTAACATCCCAAATTTTCAAAAGCGGAATATTATTTTTTCATCAAAAATCATTTAAAATCATCAGAGTAGATCATTTGAGCGGAAGAGTAACTGATACTTATATTTCAAAATGCCGTAAGTCTGGCTGGATACAATAGCAGTACATCATACCAAGTATTTCAAAAGTAATGTTCAACAATAAAAGGAAGGCTTCCGCCGGAACATCAAAAGGAAGTCTTCAGCCGGGTCTTCTATGCGTCCTGTTTGCGCTTCCCCTTGTCCTCCGTTCTTGGTTCTCCTGACCCTAACGCTATGTTAAGAGCTGAGGTCCCATGCATACGGACCCCAGGTAACGATTAACCTCATATTTACATATACCGTACAAAATCACAGCAAATGAAATACTTCCAAACATGTCACTCCCACTGAATGCAAATGTACCGCTCCCAGCGAAAAGTACCACTCCCAGTGAAAACAGATATATCACTCCCAGTGTATGCAAGTGTACAGTTATTTCTTACCAAACAAGTATTCAAACAACACACCACGACATGCACACATACCACATATACACATACTGTAAATATCAGAGTTAGTGTTACAGTACGCGAATGTACCTTCGTTGACGCTATACAGTATTTCTGGCAGGATACGGTGCGACAATTGGTTAGAACGTATTCAGGGATATCCTATAAGGATAATATCGCATATAATCAATTACTAACATCATAACAGTCATTTTAGTCACAAATGACTATTTTACCCCTGACTTCTCTAATCGGCGAAATTTCGCCAGAACTTCGTCACTTTGACTCTAATCTTCCAGAATTTTAGCATATCTCTTACTCCAACATATTTCCCAAAATAAATATCATATCTATCCTAAAACATGATATCTAAAATATATTGGAAGATTAAGGATCAAAACAACATCTATCCTAAAACTCTAAGAACTACCGAACTAAAGACTAAGGACTGAAGAACTTACTCAGAACTTCGCTATAAATTTCTCCGGACTCCTCCTTCTTCCTTCCTCTCCCAAGTTTCAAAATTCTCAAGAGAATTTGGTGTGAGAATTCCAAATGAAATGGTGGCTATTTATAGAAAAAACCAATGGCATTTTCGTAATTTCATTGAACTTTGTCTGGTTGAATTCTGACCGCCGAATCGCACTTCTTGGAGGTGGCAAGATCTTAGCCATACACCTCTCAAGGATGATGTCATCGTTAGTCACCAAGGTGATGTCACCAACTTTCTCAAGAAGTTTTCTACCGATAAAGTCTCTGTTCGGTGTTCCGATCGCGAAATTTTGTAAAATCTTAAAATTTCGGAAATAATGTAATACCCTAAAAATCCTATTTAGCATAACCACTACATTTTGATAGGAGATACCTATTTTAAATAGGTGAATATGAGGTCTCAGATTTTAGTATTGTCTTTATTTGTATTCCTAGGCAATTTTCCCTAGAATTAGGAAACCTAAAGATGAAATTTTCTGGAATTATATTGAGCATAAAACATCCCAGGGTTATCATAGTTTAATATAATCGGAATTATACCATTTTAACAATTAAAAATAATCAGAGGATGATAAAATCAATTAGAGGAAATTAGTAACAATTATTGAGCCATTGGAATTGCAATAATGGAGATGCTTTAATAATTTTTGAAATTAGTCAATAGTTAAATTATAAAGGTTATAATTAAGGAAATATCAATTAAATGAAAGACCAAATGAGATTTGGAAGCTAAGATTAGCATACAAGGAGTTGATAATCATTGAAATTAAATTAGAGCCTTTGTTAAATTTTGGTAATTAAGCCTAGTAACCCCTAAAACACTATATTGGTAACCAAGGATTAAGTAATTTTTCCCTTTAACTAATAAAAGTAGCAAAAATTACCAATTTAAGAGTAAAGAAATTATATTAATCCTTAATCCTAAACCCTTGTGAAATTAATTAGACCAATGAGAGATTTTTCTTCTTAGAGTTTGTAAGAACATTAAAACATAAAGTTGGTAATTGAAGGGATTAAGGGGGACGGTTTTTAAGCTTGGGCAACAAGAAAAACACATGAAATAATTAAGTTAAAATATGGAAGAAGTTAAGAAGACTTGAGAAGCAAGAAATGAATGAATTAGAGGAGGATGAGGAAAGAGGAAAAAGTATGTGTGGTGTGGTGTGTGTATGGCGTGAAAGTGTGTGGGTTGTGTGGGTGTATGTGTGTGTGTGTGTCCAAAGTAGTAAAGAAAGTCAAAAAAAAAATTAACTAAAGTAACTAATGGGTTGAAATCCAAAAGAAACTTGGGGAGCAAGTAGAGAAACTTGGGGAGCAAGTAATTTTTAATCAAATGCAATCAAGGAGAATTCATAGAAAATAAATCATATCTTGAAATATTGGAACTAAGTATTAAATATAAATACATATTTGGAACCAGTGAATTATAAGCTTCAACTTGGCTATTCCCAAAGTTATTTTTGGTTACTTTTAAGATTCATACCTAAGTGTTTTGGGAATTAAAAATCACCATAAATCTAATCATAAAATTAGGATTCTAAAAGTGAAATTGGATTTTGAATTTAAACACCAACTTACACCTAACTAAATTAGCATTTGGGAGTAATTAGGGATTAAATAGGTTTTCTTGGGGACAAAGCAAAGATTTTCTAGAAGGAAGAAGGGGGGGGGACGGCTAGGGGAGAGGTGGAAGGCCAAGATCATCTCCTCTTCTCCAAGCAAAATCCTATGGTTGTATGCAAAGGGAAGAATTTACAAATATGTCACCCTCTTCAACTATAAATAGAGGCATTAGGCAACACATTCTCTTCACAAAATCCTCAAGCCAAGACCGAAATATAGAGAGAAAGAGAGAGAGTGAGGAGCTGCAGAACATAGGAAGCAAGTGTTCTTCAAGAGGTAAGGAAGTTTTTAGCTTCTAAGTTTAAATTATTAGATTATGAAGTAGAAATGCTAGGAAATGTTATTTTGATCTATAATCTTCCATATATAGTTTTAATTTCATGTTTTTATGGTTTCCAATAGCTTTATTTCAAAATTTGATGAAAAAGAAGTTATAGCAAAATTTTTGGAAGAGTATGATCAAAATGGTGAAGTTCTGGCAAAATTTCGGTAATCATGAATTTCTGGAGTCAGTAATAAAAGTGTTGGTATTTTATGATGAAGATGATATTCAAAAATTCTGGGAAAATTCATGATGAAAGTAGACATATAGGGCTTTCTAAATCTATAAAGAGTGTGTCATTTGAAGCTCTGTGCAAAAAGATAACAATCTCAGAAGTTAAGCTATGTTTTCTGTGCGAAATTCTGGGCAGCAGTTTGAAATTTTGAAACTGGGAATTATCCAGGAGTTCTGGGTAAGTTACAGTATTTTTCCTTGAAAGTAAACATCTCAAGGATTCCGGGAAATTTTACGGATCCTCATTTTGATTTTTTTGGAATTAGTTATGATTTTTCGAAGTTAGGCGAAATTCTGCCCAGAAATTCTGCACCAGCGTTTTTCCGAAAATTGTAAGGAAATAATTGAAAATAAGTCCACTAAGGGTAAAACTATCATTTGTGGCCAAGGTGTCTCATGAAATATTGTTTACGAATTAATTGAGACAATATTACCTTATAGGATATCAGAGATCGTTTTTCTGATCAACAGAACATACCGAAACTCAGGTACGGACACGTATTGTAACATTAACGCTTATGCTTATGATATGGTTATATGTGAAAGTTGTTTTCACTTGTTGATACTCTATTTTGAAAGTTGCTTATGATATATTGAATTAAATACGGGTTATAGTCTTGATAACTCCGTTAAGTTTTTCTAGCGCTAAGGACACGATAGGCCATCGTGGCACTGGTTATGTGCAAACTATGGGTAACATACATATTGCAGTGGCTGTGTTATGTTACTTGTTGATATGATTTTTGAAAGTGATAGTAGATAATTTATTATTATAATATCTGTCATATACTGTTTACATAAGCATGAGGTTAACCGTTACCTGAGGTTCAATGGGAATTGAACCTCAGCCCCTGTTATAGCTTCAGGATCCCAAGGAGTCAAGATCAAGGATAGGGGTAAGAAACAGGCGTGAGGACCCTGCGGAGACGTTGTCTTTTTGAAATATAAATTGTGGTATATTGAACCCATGGATGATTGTATAGTTAAATGTTCAGTTAGATACATTACATACAATGTTATTCAGTTACTCTTTGTTTTAAATATTTTCAACTCTCAGCTCTGTATGGAAACGTTTATGAAAATAGGATGTTACAAATAACACTCTGAAGGTCTTTTCTTCCTCTTCGAGAATACCGGGTTTTCCTAACCTTATACTCTTATTAAGGATATTCTGTTACCTGCCGAAAATCCTCGGTAATCGCTATCGGTTACGGAAATATCGTCTGTCTGCGCCAACCTCTGGATAAAAATCCACTAATCAATAATATACTTTGGTTTTTCTCAATTTATCCCCGGATTTCAATCTATGAAGTATTCTCCATCGGTTCTCATTTCTACTTTCTGCTTTAATCCCACAAAATATCTTCCTGGCCGGATCTCCAAATCACTCCATTGGTTACAGAAATGACTTCGGAGATAGTCCACTCCGAGATAGAAATTCACTTGTTCCTAATATACTCTGACTCAAGAAACCTAGTTCACGGTTTTCTAGGTAGCATTTTATTTCTATCCGTGGTCATTTATCCTGTTCACATTTTTACTATTATAATATTACTTAATTACCACATGTCTTAACTTATAATGTTATTTTAATGCAAATATCTAGATATTAATTTCTTAATTCTCATTTCATTTTTCTTTATTTTAAGTAATTTCCACCTTTTTCTCTTTATCTTATGTCTAAACAATTAGCCATTAATTATCTAATTAATCACTTACTAACTGTTGACAATTTTCTTAATTAGTAATAATTATTATCTCACAACTATTTTATTGACATTAATAATTTATGCTCCATGCATAATATTAAAAATCATAGGGTCCAATATGGTCCCCAGAATACTTTTTAATTTTCTATTCTTCTATTTTCAAAAGAGATAATTTAATAAATTGTCTAAATTAGGGACAATATTCCTTCTAATTTTTAATAATTATTTCACAGCCCTTTAGGATTTATTATCACATTTTTAGGATGTTTTATGGCCCTAAAATGCATTTTTCACATTTTTGGCAATAAATTTCATTTAATTTTCTTAGTATTTCCCTTTGAAAATAGACCAATTATACAACATTTTAAGACTATATCTATCATAAATGGACATAATATTCCGGATAATAATTATCCGGGTATTACAGTCTTGTCCACTCTCGTTATTAACCTCCTTCATGACTATTGAATCAAAATCTAATTGTCCATATTTAATATTTTATAAAAAATTATTAATTAACATTTTTGAAGTCTGTAATTTTAAAAATTGATCTTTTAATCGGAGGGAGTATTTTGCTTTGTGGAGTGGACAAGTGGCCATCCTCTACATAAAAACTAAGGCATTGAGCGGCATCACGGCATTATGCTATATTTCCCTATTGGTCACGGTTTGTACATATTATTTGCACTGCCTCTAGAGATGGAAATAGACTAGACTAGGCTTTAACTAAGTAGGCATGGGCCTACAACAGAGATTCAAGGCTTGGGTCTGAGCTTGTGTGACATCCCAATTTCTGGGATTTGAATATTGGACTATGTTATGGAAATTAAGGCCTATTTTTCCTTAATTTATTTCAGGAAAAGAATAAATTCAAAGAATATTTATAAGTAACAAGTTTTAGGCCTAAATATTATGGAATAAATATTTTATGGCCTAGGGAAGATTAATTGAGGAAGAAAAATCCTTATATGAAATTAAGTATTTATTTCTAACATTTATCAAATATTTGCAATTAAATCTAAATTGCAAATAAAGTAATGTTTTTTCTTAAAAAAAAAAGAACAAAGAAAATCATATGGGCCCTAAAGCATGCAGCAATGATAATTATAAGAGCCCATTATACCAAAACTATTTCTTAGGCCCAAACAAAATACCTCCAGTCAAAACCGAAAAGAAAATCAGAAGCTGATCAAACCATAATCTGGTTTCAGCGTGCTTTTCGGGAAAACAGAAGCAGGTTATGAATACCAGAGAAAATAAAACGAAAGAATGAAACTGAACCCACTGTCAAACCGAAAGAAGCAAACACGTTGGCAGCAGAAAATCACAACCAAACCCTTTATAACATCCCAAATTCCAGGTTTGAAAATCGTATTGGTCGACACTTAGTTTTAAGAAAATCACAGAGTTTTGAGATGCTACAGCTCAGAGTACTGCGGAAATGGATAGCGTGCGCTAAGATTCGGACAATGAGTATTTGATATAGAATGCCCAGACATATGGTGATGCCCCGACATAAGCTGATATATTAAATATCCCGAAGGAATATTCATGTGATACAAGTTATAGAGATTAAATACAATTTTCTGATAAAGCAAGTCTTAAACTAGACCTATGGCTTTGAACCTAACATCAGTTAATCAGACAATTTGGCCAGGTCGGTGTTCAATCTAATGGGAGTCTCACCAACTCTATGGCGACTCGTGACAACCCACCGATGAACCCTTCCTTAGTTTAAGCACCAAATAGTCCGAAATAACTTTGTTAAATCCATGCCAGAATACTCTGATAGAAACTAAGTCCTAATAACTTCTACCGACCTTCGTCTTCGACCGCTGCCTCTTCACGGCTCTTTCCACCGACACCTTCTCTATCCCGGTTTCTTCCTTGTACTATTCATTAAGACTGAGGTCTAATGCCCATTGGACCTCAGGTAACGGTTAACCTTATGCTCAAGTATAACAGTATATGTATGACAGATATTCATTTACAATTCAGCATATAACTATACATAGCACACAACACATGTCATATTTCATATCACAACAATACCTCTCCATAGCACACAGCCCATGTAAGGTCCACATAGTTTGCACATAAACCAGTGCCATGCCCTGGAGCCTGTCCTCAGTGCTAGGAAAACATCCATACGGCATTACCAAAACTGTAACCCGTTTTCACATAATAGTTAAATGTATAAACAGTGACTTAAGACAGAGTCTTAATCACGGTGCATGACCCAAGACCCAGTCTTGTCCACGACTATATGAATCATCACATCACATATAGAGCATACAAGCAGCATAAGAGTTAGAGTTACCGTACGCGTCTGTACCTTCATTGACGATATCGGGTACTTTCGTCGAAATATGGTACGTTTGACAGCGGTACGACAGCGGAAACAGCGGTTCGTGTTTTCAGATATCCTATAAGGATTATATCACAGATATGAATATTTAATATCATAACAGGCATTTTAGGTACAAATTACCATTTTTCCCCTAGTTTGATTAGTCGGTGGAATTTTGCCAGAGCTTCGCTACTTTGACTCTAATCTTCCAAAATTTTGCCGTATCTCTTTCTCCATCATATTTTCGAAATAAATACCATATTTAAACTTAAGCATGATATCAACAACATATTGGAAGACTAAAAGATCAAACTAACATTTCTACCATAACTACCGAACGAAACTAGAATCTTAAGACTAGGAACCGAAGAACTTACCCAGAACCTTGCTACTCCTTCCTCCGAGCTCCTCCCTCTCTCTAACATCTCTCTAGATTTCGAACTAGGCAAGTGAATTGGTGAGAAAATGAAGGAGAATGGAAGGGCTATTTATAGAAAAAGGCAATGACATTTTGGTAATTCCTTTGAACTTTGTCTGATCAGTTTCTGACCGTCGAATCGCACTTCTTTAAGGTGGCAAGATCTTGGCCATACACCTTACTATGCTGACCTCATCCTATGTCACCAAGGTGATGTCACCAACTTGCTCAAGAAGCTTTCTACCGATAAAGTCCTTGTTCGGTGTTCTAATCACGTAATCTTGAGAAATCTCAAAATTCCGGGAACATAGCCCCGAAGATCTTTTCTTTCTCTTTTAAGATACCTGGGTTATCTAAATTTTTGATCTCATTAAGGACATTCCATTGCCTGCCGAACATTTTCGGACAACCGCTGTCGATTACGGAAAATGACTTCGGAGATAGCTTACTTTGAGATAAAAATTCACTTGTATATAATAAGTCCTTATGTTAGATACTTAGTTCATATATTTTGAGATAGGATTTATTTTCTATCAGTTTTCCTCTATCCTATTTGCTTTTTCTCAAAATATCTCACTTTATATTATTTTTATAATCATAAATATGTAGATATTATTATTTTGCTACTACACACACACACGCACAACACCTAGACACATACACACTCACAACTCTCCACATCTCATAACACTCACACACCACACATCTCACACACACACAAATTTTGGTTTTTCTTCTTTATTCATGTCTAAACAATTAGTCATTAATTATTTAACTAATCACTTATTAATTGTTGACAATTTTCTTAATTAGTAATAATTATTATCTTACAACTATTTTACTTACATTGGTATTTTATGTCCCATGTAATATATCAAAAATCACAGAGTCAATTTTGGTTTCAGAATAATTTTTAATTTTTCTTCTTTTTATTTTCAAAGGAAATAATTTATTAAATTGTCTAAATTAAGGACAATATTCTTTCTAATTTTTAATAATTATTTTACTGCCCTTTAGAATTTATCACAATTCTTTTTAGGATATTTTATGACCCTAAAATGCATTTTTAAGCCTTTTTGACACTTAATTTTCTTTATCCCTCCTAATTTCATGAGAAATCACCTTAGGAAATAAGGTAATTATTATACTAATTTTGAGACCACAAATACACCTATTTCCAATAGGTATTATTTGTCAATATAATTATCCAGGTATTACACCCTTAAGCAAATCACGCAAGGTGCAGCTGACAGGTAAGGACCATATCCCTCGAGCCCTGTGATCTGTTAACTGATGAGTAATGCACCTGGACCGATGATTAGATGGGAGTTTTCTATTTAAATGGTTCTCCTGTCAGTTTCACGTCTTCCTCTCAGCATTCAGAAAGAAAGAGAACGCAGAAAAAAAAAAAGTGAGAAGGATCAGTGAGAGACCATGCCTCTCGAGCCATGAGCCCAGCGTCTATTACCCATCGGTTTTCTCCATTTGAACTGGATCGGAGTTCTGTTATTTAAGCCTTAGTCTTGCTGCTGTGTTCATTTGTCAACGTGAGAGCTTAAGAGAAAAACACAGAGTGAGACGAGGAAGAGAAAACTGAGAGTCTGAAAGAGAGGGAGAGACCGAGAGAGAGAGAACTGAAGCTATCATTATCTCTGTTCTATGTTGCCGAAAACAGACGAAACCAACCAGCGACTTGCTTCAACGTTTTGACAGAAGCTTCGAAGGTAAGTGATATACTCTCTTCTTCCTTCGTTTTCTGTCATAAACTCACGTAGCATGAAGCCAAAAAGGCGTTAAACCAAATCTTACTGAAACCGAAACCAAAAGAGAAAAGAAAACAGGGAGCTAAAAAACTGAAAACTAAACATTGAAGCTTTGGTCATTCACGGTCATCGGTTTTTCCTGGAAAAAACTGAACTAAAACTGAACTTTAAAGACTGAAAACAAAACTAAAACACTGCTAAATAGGAGCTGGTTGTTATCGGGTTCTCTTTGGGAAGCTTGATGATTTATTCTTGTTTCCTGTTTTGTTTCTGTGAGGCATAGCATATGTGTGTGTGTTGCTTTTCCTTCTTTTGTTTTTACTGCATGAGATGCTCTGTTGTGAGTCTACCGAAGGAAAAAGAAAAGGAAAAGAAGAAAAACGCTGAAATCTTGAATGTTAAAAGAAGCAAGTCAAGTTAATAAATATATGTGTGTGTATATTCTGTCAAATGCTTACTGCTATCGGGTATTTCAATGAAAGAAGAAATAAGTTGCTGCTTCATTTTTTTATTCTATTGTGTTGCGCCTCTATATAGTTTCTGCATATGTCAAAATGCTGCTGCGTGGTCTTGTAAGCGTCTAGCAATAGTTAAAATAATAAGGTGATACTTTGAGAAAGTATTTAAGCTAAGAAATAGAAGAGTTAATATTCAGGGTTACTATTTAAAGAAAAACACACTGAAGTTTCTTTTGTTGACGTCGGTTCTTTGTGAAGTAAAGATTATATTATTCAACTTTATAAATATATTACTGTGTGTCTACGTATAGAAGAGGGGAGACATGTTATTATAATAGATATGAGTTGCTGTCATAAGCTTTTCATTATTGCGCCATTTTGTTTTTTGTTCAAAACATTGTGAATGTTTGGGCAAAAAAAAAAAAAAAAAAAAAAAGCATTGTGAATGCGTAAAAGAAATTTTGAAGAGTATATGTATATTTGCAAACCAAAGTGACCCACGTGATTTTGCTGGTGTATGAGTGTCTAAATGCGTGTGTTGCTGAATTAGGAAAGCAGGAAGGGAATAAAATAAATATAATAGGGTTAATAATAATAATAATAATAGTAATAATAATAATAACAAATAATGTTATTATTATTGGGAAGTGGTGAAAATAATAAATTATGAATACGGAATTATTATTATTATTGGGGATAATAATAATAATAACAACAACAACAACAACAACAACAACAACAAGAACAATAACAATAATAATATCATTATTGTTAAGGGAAATATGAATTAACTAAAAGTGTCAGTATTAGTTAAGAAGGGTATTAACGGAATAAAATTTACTAGGAGTATAGGAATCATAAGTGACAAGGAAATCCCCTAGGATATTAATTATAAAGGAAATAACGCGGTGATGATATTATAGGATACCCAGAAAGGTTTGAAACCAGTACCGAAAGGTGAACGTACCACTAGCGCCAAGGTCTAAGGTATGTACGCGTACTGTAACTCTAATTCTTATGTTGCTTGTATACTTTATTTGTGATGCGATGATTCATATAGTCATAGACAAAACTGAGTCTGGGGTCATGGACTGTGGCTAAGACTGGGTCTTAGGTCACCATGTTAAATACATTTAGCTTTTATTTGATAACAGGTTACAGTCTTGGTAATGCCATATGAATGTTTTCCTAGTGCTGAGAACACACCGGGGGGCGTGGCACTGGTTTATGTGCAAACTATGTGGACCTTACATGGGTTGTGTGCTATGTAGAGGTAAACCTTACATAGGCTGTGTGCTATGTAGAGGTTAACATTACAATTGCTATGTGCTTTGTAATTGTTGAGATAATAACTATTACATGTGTTGTGTGCTATGTATGGTTATATGTTGAATTGTAAATGAATATCTGTCATGCATATATTGTTATATTTGAACATAAAGTTAACTGTTACCTGAGATTCAATGGGCATTGAATCTCAGAATTTACCCTAGCTTCAAGATCAGGAGGATCGGGAGCAGGAAAAAGGGGTAAGCAACGCGCGTGAAGATTCAGGAGGAGTTATATTTTGGATTTAGACTGTGTATAACTTTTGTGGTTAAACCTTTCGGATCACTATAACGTAATGCGTAAACTATGAACAACGCGATGAAATTATTTGTATCACATTTTTGTTCCTTCAGGAATTTTAATTAACCAGTCCTCCAAACACCTAAGTACGCTCACTATTGTGTTTTACTCTGATCGGTTAATGCCTTTACTCTGATAAATAGACACGAATTAGTTTAATAAGAACCCTAGGGTCATAATTGGACTCCATAACAGACTTAGGAAATATGAGCATTACAGCTTGTATGTATGCTTCTTTTTATGCCTAAGCCCCTTGAGCTTATTTAAAGACCTACTTAAAATGTAGGCCTTTAAATAGACTTAAAGCCTATATATCTAAGTTTTTATATAATTCATCAAGTCTATTTAAAAGCCTATGTTCATTACAAAAAAAAACATTGGATTATCGATGGAATTCCGTCGATAATTCGATTTCCAATGGAAAATGTCCATCATAGAAAAAAAATGTGGCAGAAGACATTACCGATAGAATGCTACTTGTAGTTCCAATTATTGATGAAATTACGTCGGTAATTATTACCAATGAAATTCCATCAATAATTTCTGATGGAATTTTTTCTGTCGGTGATTAATTCAGTCCTTGATCTAAAGTTTTTTTTTTTTTGTAGTGGTTATATCTTAAAAGTTTAGGTATTCATTCTTTGACGAAATAGAGGAGTTAGTAAGAGAAATAAAGAACAACTATTAGCAACAATTGTCTGAGCAAGTAAGAATTAAATAAGAAAAATCAATCATCTATTGACTAAACAGATATATTTAGGCATCACTAGAATAAACTAATTGGACAAACTCTTTTTATTGGAATCATTTTCATTTGGGCATGACTAAAATAAACTTAGTGCAATTATTATGTTTCATCAAATGATATAAATCAAAGGAGAGGTAGTGAACTAACAGTACCATCTCAAGCGATTAAAAAAAACAAAAAGTAGATATGATCAATTGATGAATGAAAATGTTAAGCTCATGGGTAAATGACAAAATGTAAAACTTATGTTTAAGACTAAGTTATTAATTTTACAGATAATTTACAAAATTAATTTATATTAAATTATATGATTGTGCATAAGAATACATTTCGCAAAACAAAAATCTAAATAGGTCTAATAAATTTACCTAAATAGGCCTGATACTAAGACTTAATAGGCTAGGCTACCCTTAAAGTAGGGTAGACCATAAGCTCCTGATAGAGGCTTAACCTACTTCCACCTCTAACTATCTCGCTTTATGCTCGTTTCCTAAAATAATTGCTGCAAATACAGTACAAGCGTTTACTTCATTCCTTTATTTTGAAGCTTCTTTTTAGAACATTTCTTTATTTTGAAACTTCAGATTATTTCCCTTAATTTATAATTTAATTTTACTACATCTTTTTTGCGCTAACAATTTTAGAGTATCAAAATTATGATTAAAACCCTTATATAATCACATAAAAAACTATAAATTATTCTATTAGGAGAAAAACTTTAAATTTTGTTGAGTCATCAATCTTATGTCATAGTTATTCTTCTAATCTTTTTTATAAGTTATTTTTAACATGTTTTATACATACCAAAGAAAATCTAAAACCTCATTTATTCTACCTTAAAATTTAACATTTATCCAACTTTATACATACATAATATGCAAATACCTTATCGCCTATAAAAATATTCACAATATCCCAAAAGAATAAATCCTACACAATTATAAATGAAGAGTAAAAATTATACACTCACATAAAAAATTTAATAAAATGACATAAATAAGTTCATAATGTATCTTCAATGACGTTTAATTTGATTTGACATATTCAGTTAATGAATAAGTTGGTGAACGTTTCTAGTTCGGGTATAAAAAAATTTATTTATTACATTATTTAAAATTATAAACATATACTCTTTTAATCATTTACAATATTTTTTTTCTATGTTTTAAAGAAACTGAAAAAAGTTCTTAAATCTCGTCAATCATATGGTAAAACTTATTAATTTTTCAATGTTATCGTTATTTGATGTGAGGCAATAATAAGAAACGAAGCAGCTCAAGGAGAGAGAGAGAGAGATCAAAATGTTAACAAGCGTGACTTCCCTCTCCTATATAATATACGTGCATGGTGTTTATAAATTAAATTTGACAGATACTAGAGATCGGAGAGATAGAGATCAAAATGTGGAGGCTGAAGGTAGGAGAGGGAGAGAAGGACCCATACTTGTTCAGTACAAACAACTTTGTAGGAAGGCAAGTATGGGAGTTTCATGAAGATGATGAAGGCGCTCCTGAGGAACTTGCTGAGCTTGAAGCTGGCGTCAAGACTTTTACAATAATCGATTCAAGCTCAAGCCCTGTGGAGATCGTCTATGGCGTTTTCAGGTTTTCTTGTTTCTTACATTCACTACAAGAAAATTTCGGATCAGTGATGGAATTACTAACAAAAAAATTCTGTTGGAAATTATCGACGGAATTCTATCAGTAATGTCTTCTGCTACGATTTTTTTTTTTTGTAATGGACGTTTTTCGTTAGAAATCCAATTATGATGGAATTCCGTTGGTAATTTCCATTGTTAACTTGGCATTTTTTTGTAATGATTTCTTTTCTTTTCTTACCTCCTTATATTCTATATCTCAAGCATGTTCAATCCATACCCTTATTATATGTGTATGTATGTATATGAATATATATGTCATCCATTGATTATAATATACAAGTTAATTCGTGCATTTTTTTTTTCTATGGGTTCTCTCTTTCCTTTTCTTTTGTTTCCTACTCTTTAACTTCTCTCTCTTGGGTTGTTTGGTGCCAAGGGTGGGGATGAGAGGGAAACTGAGGAACAATGAGATGAGAGAAATTTTTTTGATTGGATTTTAAAAAATAATAGTAGAGGTGGGATTAAAAATTTTTAATTAATTTTCTTACTTTTTTTATCTAAGTTATTATTTTATACATTTATTTCTCCAATTTTTTTAAATTTAACTAATAAAAATTTCCACTCCCGTTCAAATCTCTTGTATCAAACATCCCAAATAACAGAATATTCTAGTACTTATTTGTTTTAGCTTTTTAAAAATATTTTTACAGCATTCGAGGAAAATATGTGAAAATTTTTTTGTCTCGATTTAAGGAAAAAAAAACTTAAAAAAGCTTTTCATTTTTTTATGTCGCCAAACGATTATCAAAACTCTTTAAAGTAGCCACTATATATATATATATATATATATATATATATATATAAACCCCTGTGTGTAGGTTGGTAGCAGCTAGCAAGCTTGTGTGGTGTTTCAAGGTCTCTTTCCTTCATTTAATTTATTATTATTTATTTCCCATTTGTTTTACCTGTTTTTTTTTTTAAAAAAAAGAAAAATCTAAGAAAATATCACTTGAAATTTAAAATGCCAAATAGATTATTTCAAAACAAAATGAATTTTCAATTACTTTACTATTATTGTTAATCTCATTACTATTGTTGTCAACAAGATTTTAAATTTTAAGTGATATTTTTCTGTCATTTCCCTTTTCTTTTTCTTCAAAACTTAATTGCTCACAAATTGTTGTTGTATAACAAGGATGTTGATAAATACTCCTTCTAGCCTTTAATATAACACACTAATTAACAATTCTCATATATCAATAAAAATAGTTAAAGTTATTAAATTTATCCTAAAATTTAAGTAATTACCAATATTACCCCTACTCTCACCCATTACCCTTATCAATTATAGACATACAAATATATATATATATATATATATATATATATATATATAATATTCTACAAGTACCTTATAAAAAAGATTAAATACACTTGTTGGTTGGCGCTTTGTAATAAGGACCAGAGGAAGTAGCTAAGAGTTGTACAACTATTGTCATACATCATACGTTTTGTCTATGGCATTTATTTATACTTTTCTTTCTTCGTCTTCTACCTAATTACTGTCAAATTGCTCTATCTCTTGATGTGTATTCTCTGTTCATTGGATGTCGGAGAAGAGAAGTGACATTTATAAGTTTAAGAAACTACTTCATTCAACATGGATATAGGCTATCTGTCTGGACATTCCCATTCTTTACTATATTCAAGTTAACTACACTAGGGAGTTCTGTCTTGCAGTTAGTCTTTTATATATATATATATATATATATATATATATATATATATATATATATAAAAGACTAACTGCAAGACAGAATTATATATATATATATATATATAAATATATCTGATGTCATAAAATTCAACAGAATTGGCTATTGAAAACCTAGTTTCCTCTTTTATCCAGGGTTGGGATTGGTGATAAATCATAGGCGGAGTTTGTTATTGTTTACACACACACTCTCTCTCTCTCTAATATGTCAAATGGTGATTGATTTGATGCAGTTTATGAGGGAAAAGAATTTCAAACAAACAATACCAAGTGTGAAGATAGAGAATGGAGAGGAAATAAGTGATGAGAAAGTTGGCAACACAGTAAGGAGGGCAGCACATTATTTATCAGCAATACAGTCTAAAGTTGGTCATTGGCCTGCTCAAATTGCTGGACCTCTCTTTTTTATGCAACCTCTGGTACATGGCAACTAGCTATGCCCTACCTTTTAATTAATTAATTAATTAATTTCCAACAACAATCTGTTCAAATTAAAACTAAAAGTGACACTTTAATTTGTCTATTTCTCCCAATCATAGAAGTAAACCACATGATAGACGAGGCCCATCAATCATAAATGCCTCTCTTTCTTTCCTTATATAAATACTGGGAATGATAGAAATTTTAGAAGAATATAATAAGAAAGCTATAAATCCTACTCTATTTTCATGTTTATTTAATACTCCCAGCAATCTTAAATATAAGATATAGTTAAATTTTTTTAAGAAAGATTAAAGAAGCTAAATAAGTTATTAATCAAGCCATATATATGTTATGTATGCTTAACTTATATATCAGTTTATAAATTATACAAATTAATTTAGACAAAGTTATAAATATAAATACTTTAAAGTAATTTAATTAGTTTCTTTAATCTCACAAAAGCCAATTAGATCTTATATATAGGACTAGAGCAATGGCGGACACAGGGGGGTCAGCGCAAAAAAAAAAAAAACTAAATTAGATATATATTAGAGTCTGAAGAATATAGACTTTTTGGGTGACCAAGCTTCAATGAAGTGTGAGTTTACATAGAGTCCGCACTGTCAATCAAAATCAGCTTTTTCTAAATATTGCATCATCTAAAAACATTTTCTATTTACTTTACAATAGTTTGTTGAATAATTAAATAACAAACCTTGACCAAAAAATAATAATAATTAAATAACAAAGATGTAAAACGATATTATAACTGTATTCAATTGTTGGCAAAAGAAAACAAGTGTATTTAATATTGACACTCCATCTATCTATATTTCTGTTTTCTAATATACTTTTATTTACACACACAAGTATATATATTGAATATGGAGTTACAATATTTTGAACATGACATTCTTAAACCTTTAGATTTGATTAATTAATCAACAATATCATAATTATGTCATGGGCTAACAAGAATTGAAAAGTCCATCATTTACTCGCTTATTTGATAGAGTGATTAGACTTGTACACACTCTTTCAATTTTTATAGCAACTACTGAAAGATCTTTCTCTGCTACGAAGATAATCAAGAACAAGCTTTGAAATAGAATAGAAGACCAATTTTTTATGATTATTTTATTACATACATTGAAAAAGAAATTGTTGAGTTTTAGCACGGGTTCAATTACATGAGTTTAACAATATATGAAAACACGTAAAATAAGACTCAAGTGAAGTTACCCTAATTTCTATAATAAATTTTTTTCATTTTTTTTTTGTACATTAGGTTTATAGTTCAAGTACTTTTATTTACGATAAAATATTTTTTTATTTTCGCCTTCGTCATTAAAATTCCTGGATCCGTCACTGGATTGGAAGTAGTACTAACTATTAAATAAATTTAAATGGTGCAGGTATTTTGCATGTATATTACGGGCCATCTTGATACTGTATTCCCAGGAGAGTACCGAAAAGAAATCCTCCGATACTTATACTGTCACCAGGTATATACAATTAAGTTAAAGACTGATATATTATATTATTGAAATGTCATAGTTTCAAAGTTTAAATGAACTAATGTTTTTCTAATACTCGTATATGTGTGTGTGTTAATTAATTAAGAATGAAGATGGAGGGTGGGGACTACACATAGAGGGACACAGCACCATGTTCGGTACAGCGCTGAGTTATATATGCATGAGAGTGCTTGGAGAAGGACCTGATGGAGGCCAAGACAATGCTTGTTCAAGAGCACGGAAATGGATTCATGATCATGGTGGTGTTTCCTACATACCCTCTTGGGGGAAAACTTGGCTTTCAGTACGTATACTTTCATTCATTCCCTGGCTATCTATTTGTATAATTGTGTCTGTAGGGCATACAATATATAAAATACTCCTCTGGTCCTTTTTTTGTCTTATTTATTACAAGTCACATGGTGATTAAAATATTAAGAAGAATATTAATATAACAAATAAAAAAGAATTTTAAAATAAAATTTTCATAATAATTTTTTTGTTATAGAGTATTCATAATTATAGAATAATATTTAGTAATTTTATATTTTATATTTATATAAGAATATCATTAGAATTTATTGAATAAATAATAAAAACAGTACAGGGAGCTAATTAAAAATTGATTGAAACTATAAGGATATGCAGATTAATTATTTCTATACATGTATGTATTTATAGGTCTTACTTGGAACTTTTCCTCACTCTTATTGCTTATACTATACTTGTAAATATTGTTGCTATATTGTTGCGTAGATACTTGGATTGTTTGAGTGGTGTGGATCAAATCCAATGCCACCAGAGTTCTGGCTACTTCCATCATTTCTTCCAATGCATCCAGGTAATTAATTCAATGCATTAATGGTGAAGGACAAAAGAAGATACATTTCTAATATCAATCTCGATCTCTCCCTATGGTAAATAAATATCTTATATTGTTGGATCTCCGTAGCATAAAAATCTAAATTGTTTCTTAGGAGTGTAAGTCTCCGACCTCAACCTATATATGTTCAATCACTTTTTTTTTCATAATTTACGCGTATGGCTCAAAAGTTTGAATATCTCCTTTATTCTTGTAAATAGTGTAATACTCGGATAATTATTTAGCTCAAATATTATATTGACAAATAATATCTATTGGAAATAGGTGAATTTGTGGTCTCAAAAGTAGTGAAATAATTACATTATTTCCTAAGGTGATTTCTCATGAAATTAGGATGAATGAAGAGCTAAAAATACCCTAAGAATATTATGATAAATCTTAAGAGGCAACTAAATATTTATTAAAAATTAAAAAGTATATTGTCTCTAATTTAGGTAATTTATGGGATTATTTTTCTTGGAAAAATAATGGGGCAAAATTAAAATATTATTGGGGAACACAAGTTGCCCCGTGATTTTTAAAATAATACATGGATCATAAATTACCAATGTCAGTGCAATAGTTGTGAGATAATAATTAATCTCAATTAAGGAAATTGTCAACAATTAGTAAGTGATTAATTAGTTAATTAATGGCTAATTATTTAAGCTTGAACAAGAGAATATTCAAGGTAAAGCATATAAAAACCCTTTAATTAAATGTTTGTGGCTAGAATTAGCAAAAATATACTTGCTAATTCATTAGTAAAGATTAAGAAATATTGGTGAGATTAAGTACATAAAAACCCTAAATCCTAAAAGATTACAAATCATGGGATTAAGGCCTGAATTAAGCTTCCTAATTGAATTAGACAAATTAAACAATGATAAATGGTTAGGATATAATGTAATAAAGTAAGATCAAGGGCTACAAAAATTTCTAACAATTTTTAAATGCCTAAATCCTTGTAATTAAGTAAGGACCAATGAGATATTTCTTTTGGAATTTTAGAAGATTATTAAAATATAATATGAAATAAAAAAAGGGGGTGAAAACCGAAAAAAAGGGGCGTGTGATGATTGAAGATTATGATATTTGTATTATAATAATAATATAAGTTGAGATATTTTGTAATAAGATTGATAGGATAAATGAGAACCGATAGAAAATAAATCTTATCTCAGAATATGTGAACTAAGTATCTAACATAAGGACTTATTATGAACAAGTATATTTTTATCCCGTGGTCAGCCATCTTGGAAGTTATTTCTGTAACCGGCGGAATAATCATGGGATAAGATGAAAAGATATTTTTAGAAAAAGGGATAGATAATATAAATGAGAACCAATGGAAATTAAATCATAACTCAAAAACCATGAACTAAGTTTCTAAGGCCAGGACATATTACAGACAAATGAATTTTTATCCAGTAGTTAGAGTTACCAGAAGTCATTTCTGTATCCGACGACGTTTGTCCGGAAATGTTCAGCAGGCAACGGAATGTCCTGAATGAGATCAAAAATTTAGTTAACCCAAGTATCTTGAAAGAGGAAGAAGAGATCTTTGAGGCTATGTTCCCGAAATTTTGAGATTTCTCAAGATTACGCGATTAGAACACCGAACAGGGAAGCTTTATCGGTATAAGACCAAAAAGCAAGAATGATGACATAAGGATGACATCATCTTTTGAGAGGTGTATGGCCAAGATTGAATCTTCCAAAATATCCTAGATCCAACGGTCAAAATCTGAGCAGGGAAAGTTCAAAGGAATTACCAAAATGTCATAGCTTTTTCCTATAAATAGCCTTCCATTCTCTTTCATTTTCCTCACCAATTCCTCTTGCAATTTCGAAATTCTAGAGTAAAGAAGGGAGGAAGAGCTCTGGAGAAAGTTATAGCGAAGCTCTAAGTAAGTTCTTCGGTCCCTAGTCTTAAGTTCTAATGTTTCTTTTGATAATTGTGGTAGAAATGCTAGGTTGATCTTTAATCTTCCAAGTATGATTAGGAATCATGTTCTAGGGGTAATTAAGGTATGAATTTCGAAAATCATTATGAAGTTAGAGATATGTCAAAATTCTGGAAGATTAGAGTCAAAGTAGCGAAGCTCTGGCAAAATTCTGCTGATTAATCAAACTAGGGGCAAAATGGTAATTCATATCTAAAATGCCTGTTATACCATAAGACATTGATAAATGCGATATTATCCTTATAGGATATATGTGACCGCATTCCGACCATCAAAATGTACCGAAATTCGACAACGAAGGTACATTCGCGTACTAGTAACACTAACTCTATGGTTATTATATGCGTATATGTGCTATGTGTATGGTATGCTTGTATGAGGTAGCTGATAGCTCTATGATATGTTCATATACTGTTGTTATGATTATTCTTGCTGGGTATTGGGATACGCTTGCTGGGTGTGAAACGCTTGGTGTGAAACGCTTGCTAAGTGTGAAATGTATGCTAGGTGTGACATATCTGCCAAGGGGCTTATGTGCCAGGGATACATTTGTCTGAGTGCTCATGTACTATTTATGTTGTGAATATCCGTAATCCATATATGACATATATAAACATGAGGTTAACCGTTACCTGAGGTCTGGTACGCGTTGGACCTCAGCTCTTAACATAGCTTCAGGGTCGGAAGGACCAAGGGCCGAAGAGAAGGGCAAGTAGCACGCATTAAGACTCGGCTAAAGACTATTTTTTGTTGCCACAGCATGGGAATCGCCAGGGAGACACTTCTTCTATTTATGTAGTTGTGTGTAGACGTTCGGAATAATGTACCGTTACTGTAACTAGCCAGACTTATGAATATATCAGTTACTCTCTTACTCCGATGCTCTACTCTGATGAAAATTTTTTTTTACTGCTTTTGAAAAGTTGGGATGTTACAAATAGAAACTAGTTAAGTGCTTTTTCTCCATTCATGAGGTATTTTCTTAGAGTGTAAAATCTCATTAAATTGATTAGTTAGCCAAAACATACTCCCCTCTATTAAACATTTCCATATATACTTCAATATAATAGGGATACCGGCAGGTTCAATAACTTTACTATTGCCTATTTTCTTAAGAGCTGTCATAACCTCTCCTATGCAAATTCCATATGGTAAAATGTATTTTGCTCATCATTGTTAGTTGACAAGTCCTTCAACTCCCAAGTCGAACCCCCATTTCTATTATTGAATACCTTGTGAAAGTAAGCCTCCTATCTATCCTTGATTTCTTCATCAGTAACTAAAACTTAGCCATCTTCATCCTTTATACATCTTACTTTGTCAAATTCTCTTAATTTTATCTTCCTATACTTTGGAATCTTGTAAATATTGTTTTCTCTAGCCTTTGTTCCTAATTCCTTGTAAAAAACTCCTCACATGTTTGATATGTGCTTCACTCACTATCCTTTTAATCTCCTTTTTAGCCAAGAATACCCAAATTTCAATATTAATGCACTAATGGATGACTTTAAAACAATCTCTTCTACGTTTGATTTTCTCTTGTACATTCTCATTCCACCATCAAGTCTACTTATTCTGGACCACGACCTTTAGATTCTCCCAAAATCACTTTAACAACCACACAAACCCCTGTAGCCTTTTCCTTCTACATGACATCGGTATTTCCATGTAACTCCCAAATCTGTTGCTCTATAGAGTCCTTCCGAAAACAAACACATCTCACCCTTTAATTGCCACCACTTGATCTTTGAGCTTACAACTTGCCGACGCTTTTGTTTGGCTTCATGCGCACATTAAGGACTAGGACCATATGTTGGGGGTAACACCATTACCAAGAATAACTTTGCAATTTGTATAAAGCCTTCTACCAAGGCTCCTTACAAAAAACAAAACAAAAAAGAAAAAAGAAAAAAAAAAGAAAAAAGAAAAAAAAAAAGAAAGAAAGGAAAAAAGTCAACCTGTAATCTTGAGGCTCCATTCTTGTGCGTGATTAACTCCTCCTCCTCCTTCTTAAAGAAAATGTCTATTATCTTGAGATTGTATGTAAGGGAGAAGTTAAGAATAGATTGTCCCCGCATTATTAAGCTCCCCTAAAATCAAAACTACCATGAGCCGCTACATATTGTCTCACCTCCTTATCAAAATGTCCATCGAGGTCACCACCAACAAAAATCTTTTCTTCAAGTGGTATGCTTTGAACCAACCCTTCCATATTTTCCCATAATTTATCCTTAAGATGTGCTTTCTACCCCTACTTGGGGTGTATGAGCACTAACGGTGTTGATAGTATCCCTTTCAAATCATTTTTAAAGATATGGATTTGTCCTCAATCGTTTTAACTTCTACCACATTCTTATTCCAATCTCCATCAAAGATAATGCCAACAACGTTCGTTTCACTTTCCTTCTGTACAAAAGTTTGAAATAGGCGATTTCATTGGAATCTCATCCAATCCATTTAGTTACTTAGAGGTACAAGATGTATATCGTTCTCTCCCACATAATTCCCTCCACCTCCATAGATTCTTAGACAAGGTTCCAATATTCCAAGTGCCAAATCAGATCTTACTCTTATGAACTAACTTTTTTAGTTGCCTTGGTCTAGAAGAGTATGGTATCCTTACTCATTTACCACTACACCTGGTGATCACTTCTTACTATACTCAATTCATACAACGCGTTACTCATAGGCAATGGCCTAGCATTAGCACAATTGACTCATTGACCCATATTCATGTAAATTTAGCAAAATTTTATGTTGTCTACCTAGGGCCTTACACCACCTTCTTCCTTTATCCAGACTTGGGACTAGCTACACAACATAGGAATAGCTATATTTAGTCCCTTATTTTTTTTAAAAAAAAAATCTCCATTTTATATAATTATAATTAAGTTTGTTAACTTCATCTCATGATATGGAATTTCACCCTCTAATTATTGGAGTTAGAGTTTTTTGTGAGTTATCCAAAGTAGCCTAAACTATTTTGGTACAAGTGATGAGTTGTAAGTGTGATTAATGTTAAAAAAAACCTATTATAGTAAGAATCAAGCTATTCGGGACTTCAAAATAAAATATTGCAAGACAAAACGGAGAAAAATGAAGTACAAGCAGGCGAAAGGAGAAAAATTGAGATTAAATGGATGATGAACTCTCACATCAGTTAAGTAAAAGATTAATTACAACCATACAAGAAGGCGATGAGTCCAAACAAAGAAAACTCAAGTAGTTTGAGTATAAGTGATAAGCCTTGAGTATGATTACAATTAAAAGGGGAGAGAGTGATAAAACTCTTGCTATGCATATATATTATATTAATTATTGCATTATCACTTTCTGAACACTATCTATTGTGAAATCTATCTAATAATCCTCCACGCTGTAATGCAGCTAAAATGTGGTGTTATTGCCGACTAGTTTACATGCCTATGTCTTATTTGTATGGCAAAAGATTTGTGGGTCCCATCACACCACTCATTCTTCAACTCAGACAAGAACTCTACCTTGAACCTTACCATCAAATCAAATGGAATCAAGTTCGTCACCTTTGTGCGAAGGTGAGTTTTTTCTATCTAAATTCATCGCTATATGTGTGTGTATGTGTGAGACACATGTACAATTATTGATTTCTTCCAAATAATAACAATTATCTTAGATTAATGTCGAATATATCATTTACAGAAAGATCTTTATTATCCACATCACTTGGTACAAGATTTGATATGGGATAGTTTATATACATTCACTGAGCCACTTCTTACGCGATGGCCCTTCAATAAGCTCGTGAGAGACAAAGCTCTTCAAGTAACAATGAAGCATATTCACTATGAAGATGAAAACAGTCGATACATTACTATTGGAAGCGTCGAAAAGGTAATATTTATTTCTATTGAGGTTTCTCGCTAGTTATTAAAATGACTCGATGCCAAACTACTTAGATAGTTATTGATTTTGGTTTGAGCATGGTTCTAAAACCCAAATACAATATTTAATTTCCCTTTTATTTATCATTTGCCTCAGGTTTTGTGTATGCTAGCTTGTTGGGTTGAAGATCCAAATGGAGATGCTTTTAAGAAGCACCTTGATAGGATTCATGATTACGTATGGGTTTCGGAAGATGGAATCACCATGCAGGTAAGAAAATTAAGAACATAGTAATTAAGAGAAATTAAAATCATAAACTTTTTCCAACAAGTGAGCAAATTGACTGACACTAATTGTTTCAATATATGTACATATATATGCAATCAATTATTTGCAGAGTTTTGGATGCCAAGAATGGGATGCTGGCTTTACTGTTCAAGCTTTACTTGCCGCAAATATAATTGACGAAATTGGTCCTACTCTTGCAAAAGGGCATGACTTCATCAAGAAATATCAGGTCAACTTTTTACCAACTACATATCAGAGATGCTTCATCCTGTCCTAGTTTGCAAAATTTAAGAAAATTAGTTAATTGAGCTGGTTATTTATAGAATATGTACATTGATTTTACTAAAATACTTTTTCAGTCATTTTCATCGTAAACTACCCCTTAATGAAAACCTTTTTAACAAGTGTAATAAATAGGGATAATGTAGAGAAAATTTTATGAATTTTGGGGAACAAAGTGGATTGAGGATATTTAAGATCAAAGAAACCCCATCAATTAGCTCCTATGTTTAGGACCGAAGGAAGCAATATATTTGTATGTATTAATGAATAAATCCTCTTGTAATACGAACAAACTACAACTGATGATCTTAATTATCAGGTTAAGGACAATCCTTATGGTGACTTTGAAAGAATGTATCGTCACATTTCCAAAGGGTCATGGACCTTTTCGGATCAAGACCATGGATGGCAAGTTTCAGACTACACTGCAGAAGGCTTGAAAGTGAATAACTTTTACTAATTAAACAACTTAACTTTTATTGTTCATTTTCTTTACTTTATTATTATGTTGATGCCGTTTAATATATATTTTGGTCTATTTTTTCAGTGCTGCCTTCTTTTATCAATGTTACCGCCAGAGATAGTGGGCGAAAAGATGGAACCTGAAAGGCTCTATGATTCTGTCAATATCTTGTTGTCACTTCAAGTGAGTAATTATCTTGCATTCCAAAGATCATTCGTATAATAAAACAACTATTCTTTCCTAAAAATATCTTAATGTCTTCAAAATTCACATACTCGCAGAGTAAAAGGGGTGGTTTAGCTGCCTGGGAGCCAGTCAAAGCTCAAGAATGGTTGGAAGTAAGAATGATATCATATAGGGTTAAACAGCATTTGGCATCCTAAACAATTTTTTTCTAGCAGCACTCAATATCAGAAACTAATTTTTAGTGTATTTAACACCCAAAAATGTTTTTTTAGTGGCACCTAGTTTATTAAAGTAATTTTTTGTGTAACCAGAGCCCTAAAGTATTTTTTTGAGCAGCACTGAGTATCTTAAAATTAGAATGCTTGTTACTAATGCGAAAAATACTTTAAGGCAAAATTGTACAAAAAAATTACTTTAGAAACTAGAGGCACCAAAAACTAGTTTATGATACCAAATGCCATTGAAAAAAACTTCAGAATGTTGGATGCAACTTAACCCTGTCATACATATATACACACACACAAACACGCATACCAATATAATTTGAATCATAGTGAACAAATAAAATTGAAGAGATTGTTTGGATTATGATCATGTCAGGTGCTGAATCCAACAGAATTTTTCGAAGGCATCGTAGTGGAATACGAATATGTAGAATGTACGGGATCAGCAATTCAAGCTTTAACTTTGTTCTGTAAGCTATATCCAGGACATAGAAAGAAAGAGATTGAAAGCTTTATTGAGAAATCTGTGAGTTACCTTGAAGACACACAATCAGAAGATGGTGGATGGTATGGGAATTGGGGGGTTTGCTTCATTTATGGCACTTGGTTTGCATTACGAGGTCTTGATGCTGCTGGTAAGACTTATGATGACTGTCTTGCCATTCGGAAAGCTGTGAATTTTCTCCTCACAGCACAACGAGAGGATGGTGGTTGGGGAGAGAGCTATCTTTCAAGCCCACAAAAGGTAAATCACGATATATATATTATATTAAAGTGCAGTTTTTGTTGGTCTTTATGTATATTAATAATTGATGGGCTGATTCCTTTTCAGATTTTAAGTTTCGTGATATTTTTATGGGGAAAGGCCATATAATTGAGGACTACCGAAATATGGGAATCCCAAATGGTCACTCGAAATAGTTTTTTTTTTTTTTTTTTTGGCAGCCTTTAGGGACTACTATTCTGAAATTAAGTTTTTATGTGAAATAATCTAATTGCTCTCAGTGAAATTAGTTGTCACTGTTTTAGTTGTTGTTGTTGTTTGATAAGTCGTTGTTACTTGTTAAAACTATTAGTAATGATATCCAGTAAGAAATTTCACTGAAAATAGTGCCCCTGTCCTTGTTATTATTTGATAAATTAAAATTGTGACAGCTATTTCTGTTATTTTTTTTCAAATTAAAGATATTTTAATAATTTTAGTAAAAACTTTAATCTCGAACTAAGTTCCTAGAGACTTTATAGTGATTAAAATATTTTGGTATGTCTTAAATAGAGGTTTTCATATATGGGATTTTTTTGTGTCTCTCTCTCTCTATTTTTGTTGGTTCCCACTTAATTTCGTCATATTATGATTTGTTAATAAATATGCAGAAATATATCCCACTTGAAGGTAATAAGTCCAACGTGGTACACACAGCTGGGCTATGATGGGTTTAATGCATGCTGGACAGGTGATTTACTTTTGAATATTTAATTTCAATTTTAACCTGTGCTTAACTATTATTTATAAGTATACTTAAAAAAAAAAACCCTAAAATAAATTTTGTTGGAAGGCTGAGAGAGATCCAACACCTCTTCATGCTGGCGCAAGGCTATTAATCAATGCTCAGTTGGAGATTGGCCACAACAAGTGAGTACTCACTCTGGTCCTAATTATAGGACAACTTTTGAGAGTTGGCTTTGATCCTAATTATAGGACAAAATTTTAGTTTTTGTCAGTTTCTTCCTAAAATACCCCTATTTTATTCTCTCAAGTGTGTTTAGTTTTTCGTAAATATATACATGTGGGTACAAACACTCTTTCAGTCAATAAAACTTTTAAATTATTAGATTTTAATTTATTGATCGATCAACTGATATTAATTTGCCTATATATATAAATACATACATACATACTGTGTGTGTGTTTATGTGTTGGTGTCCATATGTGTGTGTACATGTACACACACACACACATATATGTGTGTGTGTATACTTATATAAATATGTGTGTGTGACTATATATATATATATTGTGTGTGTGGGCACGCGCGCGCACACAACATACACATATATATCTATGCCTATGTGTATACTTGTATAAATACGTGTGTGCGTGTGTCTAAATATATATTTTGTATATGTGTTTGTGTTGGTGTCTATATATGTGTGTACACACAAAACATACATATATATATATATCTATGCATGTGTGTGTATGTGTGTACACACACTTATACATACATACATAAATATATACACATATATATCTATCTATCTGTGTGTGTATTTATGTATATGTGTGTATCTGCAGGGGTGCATGCATATAAATATATGTATATATAAATACATACATACATGTGTGTGTACATATACACACATATATATTTATATATAACAAGGCCATCATTTCAATTAAAACACATAGAAAGGAAAATTCTAAGTCGGAGAGGCATGTTGCAATTGTTGTTGATGTACTTTTATTGAAGTCATTTAAAATGTATATAAGGGCATTTTAGGAAAAAGAGTAAAATTAACTAATTTAACTTCCCTCCTTAATCTCTCTAAAATCGGTTAAATATGTCCTATAATTAGGACCGGAGAGAGTATCTTTTGTTTACTTATTCTTTTTTAATACTTTTTTTAAAAAAATTATTTAACTTATTAAATTAGCCAATTAATGAATGGTGGAATATGCGCGCGCGCGCACGTAATTGAATATATGCTTGTGACTTCACTGTTTTCAGGAAATCACTGGCGTATACATGAAGAATTGCATGCTACACTATCCAATGTATAGAAATATCTTTCCACTTTGGGCTCTTTCCGAATATCGCAGGCGCCTTACACTGCTTTCAAAAGTTCAATAGATTAAATCATTTGTAATAATGCGCTCCTAAGGTTTGGATTATAAACTTTGCTAGTTTATCTTGAGAGCATGATAATTTAATGTCTTTATGAAAATTTATGTGCAGTGTAGTACATTATAATCTATTTATATGATCAAATATGGAGTATCTGAATTAATGATAGTGGTACCACAAAATGGCATTCTTGATTATTATTTGTAGAAGATTTTGTTGAGGCTCTGCTTACTTAATAACAACTCCGAAAGCTATTTTATAATGCTTTATCATCTAGTGGTGTGTGTATGGGTCTTTTAGTCTTTAGCCTTGGGGTCCACAATCAAAGATAAAAAAGGATTACGTATAAGCAAACCTGGATCGTTCTTTCTTCTCAAGGAGCCTTTTATTGAATCATACACTACTAGAAATATTCATATTTTCAACGGACTTTTTCCATTGCTAATGATAAAAATTCCGTTGAAAATGTATTTTTCGACAGAATTTTCAACGGAATTATTCCGTCTAAATATGCTCCGTTGGTAGATGACGGAAATTTTCTTTTTTCCGTTGCAATTTTCAACAGAAAATTTTTCCGTTATAAGCCACATTTTTCCGGTAACAAATAAAGAGATAATAAAATATTTATTTAATGAATTTCGACGGAAAATATGTCTGTTGAAAATTTCCGTGACAGTTTGCAACGGAATATAACTAGAATTCCGTCAAAAATTGCAACAGCAACGGAATTTAACTAGAATTTCGTCGAAAATTGCAACGGAAAATAATTCAATTGAAAAGTTCTTCATAATTTGCAACGGAATTTAACTAGAATTCCATAGAAAATTACAATAGAAAATAATTCTGTTGAAAAGTTCTTCACAATTTGCAACGGAATTTATCTATAATTCTGTTGAAAATTTCAACAAAAAATAATTTTATAAAAAATTCAATAAAGTTTGCAACGGAATATACATATAATTCCGTCAAAAATTTCAACATAAATATTTTCCGTTGGAAAATTGCATATCAGTTTGCAACGGAATGCATGTAGAATTCCGTTGCAAATAATATTATTAATTTTTAAAAAACAATTGTTTCATATGGATAAACATGAGTGTACGTGATAAACATGATAGGTAGATATAAATAATATACATTCAAACTTCTCATCAATGACCAGAAAAACTATGATAATGAAAAGTATACATATGTGATAATTTCATACAGATAATATACATCGAAACTAGCATCAATTACCCAAAACACCATACATAATGAAAAGTACTAAATGTATACAAGTATCAAACATACAAATGAAGAACATATGATAGGGAATGTTCATCAGGGTCTTGGGTTGGTGGTAAGAGACTAAGGTTAGTTCTATTATCGAATAATAATGACAAATATGCGGCACATTCAACGAATGGACCATAATAATGCTCCAACATATCCTATTAATACAAAGAAACCAAGTTCTAGCAAGATAAGCACCATCAAATTAAACGCTCTACAAGAGGCCAGCGCCACCCAACTAAAGACTAAAAACTACAAATAGAACTTCACTATCTACTATGCTACTCCCTCCGGTCCTAATTATAAGACATATTTAACCGATTTTGGGGAGATTAAGAAGAGGGGTTAAATTAGTTAATTTTACTCATTTGCCTAAAATGCCCTTATGTAAATTTTAAATGACATCAATAAAAGTAAATTTACAACACTTAGGACATATATGTGTGTGTGTCTATATACATATATGTGTGTATGTATAGACACACATATGTAAGTATTTATTTATATATGCATATAAATATACACACAGACCCCCTAGGACATATACACAAATGCACACGCATATTTTTTTATATATGTGTGTGTATATCTATGTGTGTGTGAGTGTTTCTATATAGACATATAGATATGTGTGTGTTTATATATATATATATATATATATATATATATATATATATATATATAAAACAGACCCCCCCCACGCACATATACACAAATGCACACACATATTTTTTTATATGTATGTATGTATTTGTGTGTGGGTGTGTCTATATACACATATAGATATATGTGTGTGTGTTTGTTTTTATATATATATATATATATACATATAGATATATGTGTGTGTGTTTGTTTTTATATATATATATATATATATATATATATATATATATATATATAGTGTGTGTGTACACATATATATACATATCTTTGGGTGTGTTTGTGTATATGTATATATGTGTGTGTACAAATTAAAGTTAACTAATTGATAAACAAATTAAAATCCAATAATTAAAAGTTTCACTAACTATAAGAGTCTTCGAACCCACATGCATATACTCACCAAAAACTAAACACACTTGAGTGAATAAAATAGGGGTATTTTAGGAAGAAATTGACAAAAATTAAAATTTTGTCCTATAATTAGGACCAAATCTAACTCCTAAATGTTGTCTTATAATTAGGACCGGAGGGAGTATTAACTTTTGGAAAGGGTAACAATTAAGAGAGCATGAACATTTTTTGGAAGCAAAAGATAGGCTTATCATCTAAAAACCAGTGATCAGAACAGCTAAATTTTTGCTACATTCCATTTGCTACTCGTCATCTTCCTCCTAAAAAGTAAGACTAAAGCCCGTGAGAAATTAATTTTAGGGAAAATCCACCTAGGGGCCCAATATATAAAAATAATTGCAAAAAAGACCCAACCAACTTTCCCATGGGCCCTAGGCCTTTTCTGATATTAACTTTCAAGAGCAGATGACCTAAAAACCATTCTTACACAGCAAACTTTTTGAACCATCGAGACCCACACCCACCACAATCTGAACCACTCTTCTCCAAACCACCCACTTCCTTCGGTTTTGCTCAGAACCACCCACCTCCTTTGGTTTGCTCACCATTGTTGCCACTCTCATCGTCTCTCATGTTAAGCCATCTCACATGAAGCCCTTATTTGGGTTAAATTTTTTTTTTTCCATACAAGGAAATGGTGATACCTAGTAGCTTGGCTGCGATTCCGGAAGGGAAGGAAGCAATTGTTGAAGAAGGAGGAATAGCTGCTCTTGTTGAGGTGATTGGAGATGGCTGACACTTTTACAGCTATAGCATGATAGTGTGAGGAATAGAGGTTTGCTTGTAAGGGAAGGTGGAATATGTAAATCCCAAAATTTGGAAATTTAAAACTTGAATATTATAAGAAAATTTAATACTAATTCCCTTAAACTTAAACTATTTGAAATAAAAACTATCCCCCTTAAATTATTTTGGAGGGATAATAATTTAAGGAAATTTAGGTTCATTCTTCCTTTAATATTTAAAAGTAAGGAAAAATGTTAAGAGTTATATTTTTGGCTAAAATCTTAATTAGCCAAATTTAGTTAAAAAATAAACAAATGAGAAATATAAAATTCTAATTCCTTTTGTATTAATTGATTAATCAAAATTAATTAAACTAATTAAATAAAACAAGGGTCCAATTAAACCAAACCCAACTTGTAGCAACTAATATAAACCCATAGTCTCAACCGAATTCACTTTATCCCGAAAAAGGTTTATGCAGAAGGGGATCAGCAAAACGTGAGCTATGCAATCCTTGAACATTCATATTCTTTTTCTCTGCCTGTCCAATTATCACGCAGAAGCCACAATATATAAACAGTACCAAACCAGCATTATTCCTTATTATTCCATTCTCTTCGGCCCAAGCCCATCCACCAAACCCAAAACGCAAATGTTATCTAATATCCATTGCAACCTTCCTGAAGCACGAAGAAACAGGGAGAGAAACGACCGAAACCTCCCTCTGCCATATCACGTGAAGACAGGATAGAAAATCCAGAGCATCCTACCTTCCATGCTTCTCGAAGCCTTGCATTAATTACCTCTGCCATTTCATCAGTCTCGAGCTTTGCACCATGTAACCTTTGGTTTTTATCCGTTGAGCAACTCTCTTCTGCCTCCAATATATATATCTGTTTCCTTCCTTCTCCACGTCTTTATTCAGCAAGAAACCAAAGACCGAAGAGAAAGAAGAGAAAACAGAGAGTGAGCTGAGAGAGAGAGAGAGAGCAGCGAGAGAGTAGAAAGAGAGAGAGAACACCGAAACCAAACTCCCCTGTTTAGCACCGTCAAGAGCAGAGGAGGTTTCAGCATCCTTCCAGCCTCTTAAAGTCATCTAACCGAGGTAATATTCTGAGTCCCGTTTCGTTCAGTCTTCTTAGTTTTCCCGATAAAAGACTTTAAACTTGAGCCTTAGGATAGGATCGATGGATTGTGCCAAGGTAGCGCTGAAGCCGTAAAACAGAGGTCTTTGTGTGCTACATCTGATTTTTCCTCTTGCTGTCAACGTTTTTGCTGTCTGTGTTATTATATATAAGAAAAACATGCCGTGATAGATAAGAAGAGGAAGAAAGAAAGTGTGTGTGTGTGTGTGTGTGTGTCGGACTCTGGGTAGTTGTATCCATCTATGTTTTGTTTTCTTGCTGTCATCGGTTCCTTCGTTTCCTTGCTGTCATGGATACATCTGTCATCGTTTTCTTTCCCTTCTGTTTCTGTCTTGGTACGAGAGAGAGAGATGTTGGTGGTGTTGTACATGTGTGTGCCGATGGGGATTATGAAGGGATTTTCAATGGTTAATATAGATATATATGCATATGAGTGTGATGCTGTGTTAAATGATAAGAAGCAGAAGATAAACACGCTGAGGAAGGAGGGAGGCGGTGTATGCGTGTGTGTATAATATATTATATGTTGTGTGTGTCCGCGTTTAAATTGGTTCCATGAAGCCAAAACATAAAATAAATTATTAAATAATAATGATAAGAAAGTTAATTAAATAAAGATAAATGATGTTAATATTATTAAAAATAAGATAATCACGTAATCAAGAAAATCAAAAGAGATAGAGATTTGATTTAATTTAATTTGTTCCAAAATAATAGGAAGCTAATTATAATGAAATAAATAAATATATTAGGAGTTAATTTCAAAAAAGATAAGATTTGATCTCTATTGATCCTAGATAATAGGATCTTAGTTAACTAACTGATTTTGATATTATTGCATTTATCATATCATGGACAAAATAAGGAAAATAAATAAAGATAGTGATTATAATTAAGGAAAGAGATTTAATAATAAAGGAAATTATTAAATAATACATTAACGATGAATTATTTAAATGCTAATCACTTCTTGAAAAGAATATTTGGGTGTTTATATATTTATTTAGCCCAAGGTTTTAAATCTTATATATGCTTAATAATATAGTTTGGAAAAGCCATGATAAATGCTATAGTTCATAATAAATGATAATTATTAAATAACAGTTCATGTGATGTTGGTATTTTGGGAATAATAATAATAATAATAATGTGTCATTATTATTAAAAATAAGGAAATAAATAAACAAGGGAAATAACTAATAAAGGGATTATTATTAAAATTAGTATCTTTTTTTTATCAGTTATAATTTTAAATATGTGGAAATTTTTAAGAGTTATTAATTGTTAGTAACTTTGCTGTGATAGATTCATCTGTAAAGTGTGTTAAGCCCTAGTTTGAGAGCAGTGTGAAAGTAGTTAGCTCTGGCAAGAGGTAACCACTTTCCACTTGTTATGATTATTAATATGCTGCTATTGAGTATTTGTTAAATTGATTATGATTATTTTAAATAAAATTGCCTTGTGGAATTTTATGAGTTAAGATGTATGCATTTATTTAATCATGATAATTATGGAATGGGAAGAATTGGGAGAAGATGGAAAGTTATTTACACCACGTGGTGAATGCCTCCATTGGTGCATGATGGTTGGCCTTTTTTATTGTCCCAACAGTTCAAGACTAGCCCAACAGTTCAAGAGGGCTTACGACACCCTAACAGTTCAAGAGGGGAAAAGACCCATGGTTTGGGACAGGTACTCTAAGGATTTTGGTCAATCCTCATCACTTGACTAGTGAGCTTTTGGAGTAACCAGTAACATGAGTGTAACTTAGCTCATGGGTCTAGTCGAAAGAAATAAGGCGGTTCGGTTGGATTGATGAGAGGTATTTGGGTATTGAATACAAATAAAATTGTGACACCCATTAAGATACTTATTGTTATTGTGATATTATATAAATAGAATATTGATGAATTGTTGATTTGAATTGGTTTGTCTCATTCCACTTAGCACCTCACTAGCACGTGTTAATATTCATAATGAGCTGAACTGATGGTTACAAATTTTTCCCAAGTCACCAGTCAGGTCTAGGTACTTCAGGGAAGCAGACAGAAGTGTAGTATATTTATTCCAAGTAGGACTGTTTGTCTTTTGTTGTATGGATAACTGTATATTGCCACACATTAGGGCTTATCATACATATGATAACTCTTCATATTTTATATATTTAAGGTATATTTTGGAGATATTTGGAGAGTTATCTAAACAATTTTGAGAGATTTTTACTCAAATCAAAGTTCGCATATAATTTGTGGGATTTCAATTTAAAATAAAAGTTTTTAAGTTTAGAAAATAGATAAAAAAAAAATTTTAAAAAAAATTTGTTTTATTATTATTAGGACTATCTCTATTATTTAATTCCTCTTTTATGTTATTTCTACAATCAGATAGCAAGAGGAAGCACATTGAATACGTTGGACCAAATTAAGTAATGGAATGGCGTGGGCCCAATGATGCATGAAGTAAATGAATATTAAAGTGGGTCACGGATCAAATTGGACGGATTGAAGGGAATAAAAAGAGATTGAAGATTGAAAACCAAAACACACGCGTGGGGCTCACAACATTCAAGAAAAAGAAACCCTAATCTATTAAAAGAGTGGGGGACAGCAGAAAAGAAAAAAAAAAAGAAGAGAGTCTGGAGAACCAGGAACACACACGCTAGCGACAATCAAGAAATCACGCGGAGAATAATTGAAGAAACAGAAAAGACGCTGACGGTGAGAAGCAGAGACACGCGGCTGGGAAAGAAAAGCAAGGAAATGGCAATTAAGAAGGGAACAGAAGGAAGGCGCAAAGATCAGTAGGAAGAATTCAGAAGCGGTTGCTGATTCTTGGTCTTATTCTTGGTTCTTGTTATCTCCCCTAATTCTAGTTGATTTCAATTCCATATGTCTCTGAATCTGAACTTGAGTTTTGATTTTGCTGTCATTTGGATTGAAGCCATGTCTGGCTAATTTATTTTTCAATCTAGAGGACCTATGAATTTGTTTGGATTTTAGAGATTTTTCCCACTATTTAGTTTTACTTAATATTAATTCAGTTTATTTAATCTTGTTTTGATTGTTATTGCTTAGTGATTGGCCACCGTTGAGCATGTTTTGGGGATTTACGATTGAACTTGACGAAGGGAATCCTAAATTGACCTTGAGATTAAATAATGTGGAATTAGATTTTTAATTTAATTTGCGTCTAGGATAGGCATATACCTAGAAGCTCCGCATAATCAAATTAGAGTGAGCCCGAGTGAATTGCATCTTAATTAGTCGTATGAGGTATTGCATAATTAATTGAGATAGGTATATAAATGGACCGGAAGACATTTATAAACATTAATACTCTAGATTAGCTGATAAAATTAAGTTAAAATTAATTTAGTGGAAATACAATCTAATAAACAAACAAGGGATTAGTGACTCTAGGTTGTCCGTTTGATATTGAAATTTGCTTTCCTGAAAAGTCTTTGTCGATATTTATTTCGTATCCTATTTGCATTTCTTCTACGTATTGAAAACAAATCTATTCAACTTAAACGAAAAAAGGAAATTTGACATCTAATCACTAGCTGAGTGAGTCTCTGTGGGACGACCTTGATTTACCACTTGCTATTTTCATGACCCGTACACTTGTGGTACTTAATTAAATTTTGGTAGCATCAACATACTTTGGTATATTTTGAAAATTTTAAATTTCGCCTAAAACCTACTATCTGGTTAACTCTAACTAATAAATGAATCACTTTGATTAACTCTAATAAGTATAAGATTAATTTAGTTAATTAAAAGGTGGTTGTTTCAATTTGGTATCAGAGCATATGATTCTGATAACAGTTATGCATATGCTAGACCTAGTGGCAATATACAACATTCATACATACCTTCCCTGTTAGTAATTAGTTGTTTTATTACTCACTGGATATGGTGGATCTTATCCTTAGAGTAGAGGGAATGAGAAATACATGAAGAACTTGTCCAATTGTTAACCAACCTCCTAACATTCACGAGATGACCAACAATCAACCTCTCAATACTCTTGAGACAACTGTTAATCAAACCTTAAATGTTGCGGAGACCGCTGTCAACCAACCTCCTAATGCTCAGGAGACACTGATATCTCCAGACACGTTGATGATTGCCATGGACGCAAGGTTCCGCCAGTTCGAGAAAGACTTCCAGAAGAAGATTAGAGAGGACACGTGTACCAATTTGAAAATAGTGACACGCATGTAGCGCGAAATTGACAATGCCAGATCCCATAACAACCGAGTAAATTTCCTACGTTCAGCAGACCCATGAGTGGGACCGCCAAACAGTACGTGTTCAATTCTAGAAGCACCAGAACTTTCAAGAAGAGTCAGAGCCAAAGGAGTGGATCACGATCGAATCATTTCCAAAACAAGCAAGGCCAAAAGAGTCACTTTGGCGAAAGCCAACAATCACGTTGTGAACTGGTGATGTCTACTCCAAGTGCCAATGGTTCGTGGCCAAAGTGCGGAAAGACTCATGGTGGCCAGTGTTGGCAATGTTACAAGTGTCAAAGGTTTGGTCACATTGCACGGTATTGTCTCGAGCTGCAGCAATAGCAGAACAACTAGAACAATCGCTCCACGATTCCGGAAGAGTGTACGCCATGACTCAGGAGGCCACTGCATCATCTCCGAACATCATTAAAGGTAACATTTCTCTTCAAGGCATGATATTATTGCCTTGTTTGACTCGGGTACTACACATTCTTTCATATCTTTTGATTGCGCTAAAAAGTATGATTTGTCGATTTCAATGCTGTCATATGATATGAGAATATCTACCCCTGCTGGTGTTATAGTGATAATGGCACATGCTTGTGTGGGTATTACCCTCTGTTTTAATAATAGAAATTCTAACATCGATTCAATATGTTTGCCATTGAAGGGCATTGACATTATTCTTGGCATGGACTAGCTAGTGGAAAATGATGTTATACTCCATTGCAAGAGGAAGATGGCAGCCTATGCCATGAATACTGCATCCGTTGAAACTCTTGCATCTCCTATTTTGTTTCCCAGACTAAAACTTGACAAGATAGACCAAATGCGGGATGAGTAAATATAAGCTTGAATTCAATCTACGTTGAAATAGTGTTTAGATCAAGGTGTGAATGAGATTGCTTTAGTTTTCAATACCAGAAAATAGAAACCTTGATAATTGGGATTGATGATGCCCCATTCGTATGTTTGTTTGAGGACAATACCTGTATGATTTAAGGTATTTTGAGGATGATAATTACTTAACCAGTTAGGGGGAAAGTTGCAATGATTACAGATAGGCTTGAATATGAACTTAAGCACAGGTTGAAAGGTGATTGAGGTTGTTTAAGGTTCTAATACCTAAGAGTAAGAACCTGTGAATGAGGATTGAGGCTTAATTGACAACAATGTTGTGGGTATGATTGATGTTTGCTTATAAGATTATCCATAGAGGTGCGTTAAGGATGTTAGACTGAATATGAAATTGATTGAGACTAGGCTTGAATCTGAACTAAGTAGAAGTAGTGCCCAGGTCAAAATGTGAATAAGATTGAACTAAGGTTTAGTAGATGAGAGAAGGAATCCTAGGAATATGGATTGATAATTGAGGATTAGATTGAAATGTGATCAAGGTTGTACTAAGGTTTTAGTATTTGAAAGTAGAAACCCTGTAAATGTGGATTGATATGATGTTATGAGCAATGATTTGGGTATAATTAAGGGTTTTCGATTAGATGGGAGAATAATGTTAGAATCCGACCTTGTGATATTGAGGATTGAAAGCGAATTAGAACCTTGTGTATTTTGTACTGGTTATGAGAACTACATTTGAATATTTCAAGGTTTAGACTAGGAATGAGAATTTTGATCTTAATTTGTATATTTGGGTGTTATTGAGGCAATATGATTTTTTTGATCCAAACAATGTTTCGGATTATGAATCTACTAATTATTGTTGATTTGAGGATAGTGACTGGATGCTACAGGTTATGAATCATGATGATCGTAACATGTTTACTTGGGTATAGTCGAGATTTTCAGAATTAGATAAATGATCCAAAAATCTGATTTGATGAATAGTACTGATATGTAGGAGATATTTGGAGGTTACTAGCTAATAAGGAATGATTTTTAATCTTATGGTATTCCCTTAGCAAGAATGATTGAAAGTTCAAACCTTGATAATATTGATTAAGGATGTGACATCAGTATGTTCGAGGATAGTATCTAAATGTTCTAGGTTATAAATCATTATAATCATAGCGTGATTATTGGCTATGGTCAAGGTTTCAATAAATGGTTAATGAACCTAAGAATCCGAGTGGATTATGAGAGAATTCTTTAGGTATTCGATCGATTTGAATAAATTAAGGCACCAGAAGTATTCGGTGATCATAAAAGATTGGAGTACTTGGTAGATCAGAAGGAATTAAATCTACGATAGCGACGGTGGATAGAATTTCTGAAAGATTACGACTCGACCTGAAGTAACATCTTGAAAAGGCTAATGTGGTTGCAGATGTTTTGAATAGGAAGTACGCGCACTTGTTTTGCATGAGCCTGGAAGAGCAGAGTTGCTTAGATGGATTACGAAATATCTATGTAGTTCCAAACCATGAAAAGGCTACTTTGAATGCAATCCTTGGTGAGTATGGATTCTACCAGGACTTGAGAAATGCTCAGATGGAAGATGATCAATTAGGCAAGATTCGTGAAACTCTAGAGCATGAAGAAGTTCCAAACTATGACATTGGGGATGCAGATATCTTGCAATACAAGAAAAGGATTTGTGTACCTCAAAATGATGAAATCAAGAAGACCATATTAGAAGAAGCTTATCGGAGCAAGTATGCAATGCATCAGGGGATCACTAAAATGTACAACGATTTAAAGTGAGAATATTGGTGGCCAAAGATGAAGAGAGATGTGACTGATTTTGTCTTGAAGTGCTTAACGTGTCAGAAGGTCAAGATTGAACACCAGAAGCCGCTAGGATTACTTCAAAGTCTGGATATTCCTACATGGAAATGGGATAATATTTCCATGGATTTTATCATGGGTTTACCGCCCATCCGAGCCAGTTACGATGCGATTTGGGTGATTATAGATCGATTGACGAAATCAGCGCACTTCTTGCCAATTAGAGCAAACTACTCCTTAGAAAGATTGGCGAAGTTATACATTAAGGAAATTGTCCGTATGCACGGGGTGCCTAGAGCATCATATCAGATAGGGATCCAAGGTTCACTTCGAACTTTTGGAAGTCTCTACAGAAAGCTATGTGTACAAACCTGAGATACAGCATGGCCTACCATCAGCAAACAAACGGTCAAACAGAGAGGACTAATTAGACACTAGAAGATATGGTGAGAGCCTGTGCCATCGAGTTTTTGGGAAGTTGGGATGAGCACCTGCCATTAGCAGAGTTTGCATACAACAATAGTTACCACGCCAATATTCAAATGGCGCCTTTTGAAGCTCTGTATGTCCAGAAATGCAGATCACCGTTGTGTTGAACTGAGTTGAGCGAAAGAACTATTATTGGGCCAGGTTTGGTAGATCAAACATCGCAGAAGATCGAGACAATACGATAAAAACTATTGATAGCACAGAGTCAATAGAAGAGCTATGCAGACCGACGAAGGCGACCGTTAGAGTTTAGTGTGGGAAATCATGTCTTCCTAAAGGTATCGCCCATGACGGGAATAGGGAGGTCTATTAAGGCAAATAAGTTAACTCCACAATTTATAGGACCCTATGAAATTTTTGAGCAAATAGGCCCTGTTGCCTATCGGATCGCTTTGCCTCCACATTTGTCTAGAGTACACGATGTATTCCATGTGTCGTAGTTGAAAAAGTACCATCTTGATCCATCTCAAATCATTACCCCTAAGGAAGTCGAGCTTAGGGAAAACTTGACTTATATAGCCGAACCAGAGAGAATCTTAGATACTCGAGATAAGTAATTAAGGAAGAAAACTATTCGACTCGTGAAAGTCTTTTGGAAGGGTATGACACCCGGGGATGCAACTTGGGAAACTGAGGAAAGGATGCGTCGAGACTTTCCGAATTTGTTTGTTTAAGTCTGTAGTTGTGTTTGTTTTGATTGACTTAGTGTATCTATGATTGTGTTATGACTTATGCCCATAATGGGTTTGTGTGCTATGGTGATCTTTTGTGTCGTTGAATATTATGCTAGAATAATTGGCAATATTATGGTGAACTCTGTGAATGTATTTTTGGAGACATGAGATATGATTTAAACATATGATGACTTGATAGGAATTTTGGGGATAAAATTCTATTTAAGTGGGGAGAAATGTAACATCCCAAAATTTGAAAATTTAAAACTTGAATATTATAAGAAAATTTAATACTAATTCCCTTATATTTTGGTCTTCAAAATTTTAAACTTAAACTATTTGAAATAAAAACCATCCCCCTTAAATTATTTTGGAGGGATAATAATTTAAGGAAATTTAGGTTCATTCTTCCTTTAATATTTAAAAGTAAGGAAAAATGTTAAGAGTTATTATAAATACTAATCATTTATGTTTATTTAGAACTCTAAAGACATTTCCTCAACATTCCTTCTATCATCATCAACATTCATTTCATAATCACATATCATCTAATGGACTAATAAGTTTATATTATCTACACATTCCTAGTATTATACCTACATAATATCCATAATCAAATATCATCTACCATTATCATTTTTAAAAAGTATTAATTGTTATCATTTAAATTGTCACTTAAATAATACAATAATGTAAAAATAGACTCAAATTAAGATTTTTTTTTAAATCTCAATAATTTGTTGTAGTGAAGTTTTAATCAAAATTTTTGGTGCAAAGTTTTTAAATTTCATCCAAAGTTTGTAGTGGTTCTATAATTGCTACAAATTTTAATTCAAATTTTTTGCACCATTGTTAGAAATTTTATCCAATCTTATAGTAGTATACTTTTGCTGCCATTTTAAAATTTTGTCGAATAACCATTACAAAGTTAGCACCAATTTCTCATTTACCTTTCACGCCACATTTATAGCTGTTCTTTACCCACTGGTAATTGTTCACACAGTCCATCATCTCAACCTCATCTTATAGCAGTGATGTGAAACTACTAAACAATAGTGGTTCTATTATGAGTGACAATTTTTAAAAACCACTACAAAACTGATTGCAACAATGTAAGAACCACTACTAATATATTTTGTAGTGGTTATAACCACTACAAATATGCTATTTTAACAGCTACAAAATGCCCTTTTTTGTGTCAAGCATTTACGGAGTTACGGCTTTTGTGAGAGATAAGGACAATGAGAAGGAGGGTGAAAGTCCCAAACCTATTTTATGGGAGAGTGGTAGTAGAAGGGGCAGCGATAGAGGTTGTCAAGGGCAGAATGGGGGTAGAAATGTCCTCGTGCCATTGCTGGAGGCGACTGAGCCATAGCAGCTCCTCTTAGAGTGGCCACTAGAGACAACCCTACAAGAGGCAACCCCTTTAGAGCCATATGTTCAAGATGAGGGGGCTGAGCTTAGTGTGAGTGACTATGAGGAAAATGAAGAGTTTGACTTCAACATTACCATTAGCAATTTGGAGTAGTTTTTAAGGAGGAGGCTCAAGATAAGAATAACCCCTAAAGATCGTATTCACGGTTGGCTAAGTTTGAGGTGCAAGTCTAATGTAAATTTAATTATTGTTTTAATACATTTAATATTTAAATTCCATACAATTAATTTAAAGTGGATTTAAATTTAATAAAAGAATGTGGTCAATTATGCAAATAAGCAGGGGAATATCCCCACCAGGAGACTGGACATAGTCAATGTAAATAAGCTGGAAGGGCTACATGTAGTAGTTCCTTAGAATGAGGCCACAGATCAGCTAATTGAGAATAGTGGTCAACTATTCAACCATTATCTGAATGAGTTGGGCTCGAATTGGATATGGTTTCCTATTCACTTCTGAACTTGGAAGAATGTTCCTTGGAAGTCCAAAGATTTAACATGGGACGAGGCTATGTAGGTAATTACTTGCAGTTATTTATATCACATATATAAATATTTATAAGTTATGTCTTTTGTAATTAATTAATTATATTGAATTATTATTTATTCAATTATGATAAAGGGTAAGTTTGTCATCCTAGACAATAGGAAGAGGTATATCTTGATCAAGATAAGGGATGGCTAGAAGAATAAGAGGAAATGTCATGATTCCTTTGGAGCGACTGATCGAGAACATGCTTGATGACATTCCACCTGATGGGAAAGTTTTTTCCCATATAGGAAGAGTCAAGAGGGACAGGTAAAATTTTTAAGAATTATAAATTTTAACGTTTTTAAATTATTTTAACATTTCATATCTTTTACAGACTCTTTCTCAAAGGAACACCAGGAGTTGAGTGTAGCAGAGGATTCATCACATGGTAGGATCAAAGACATTTGATGTCACTTACTGCGAGCTGGCATTTGTTAAAATTAAATTAATTTGAGCTTTATATTATGAATTTATTAATTGTTTTATTGTCACTAAAATAATTTTATATTTTTTAATTCTCTTAGGATAGGAAGTCTTAGTAGGAGAACCGCTAGACAGACTATGAGGAGTTATTCACATACACCCATAGACATTAAGACGAAAGGGGCCTCTCAACAAGCAAAGGAGGCTGTTGTAAGTGATATACATTTTTAGTTTTAACTTATGTAATCTATTTACATTAAATGAAATTGGTTTATAAATGTTTTATAGAATGCGTATAGAAGGAGCAGATTTAGCAGCCATAAGTAGAGCTGTGACAAACCCAGACCTTGGAGTCATAGGGGTTTGTGGATCCCATTGTGCCTCTAAGAGCTGGTCTAAGCCTAGTTGAGCATTATAGATGATGTAGGGGTTTGGCGTTAAGCACTAGGTCTAGCATGGTCTACGATAAGAGCGCTACCTCTGAGGCTTACACCTCTCTAGTAGGGACCTCTAGCATTAGAAGGCCGACAAAAGAGATTGTTCAAGAGATATGTGTAGAGGTTGCCAGGCATATCTAGGTACAAGTGGATTTCTTCTACACTCAACGGACTTAGTGGTGGGATATAACAAACACTATGATTTCTACAGTGTGGAGTAAGATGTTTCCTGATGAGGAGCTTCCAGAGGTCTTGTCTATCCATAGGTTCATTGTCGACTTGTCCTTTTCCTCTTCTCACTGATGATGATGGTGCTCTTAACTCTAATCAACCCGGTGATCCTGCCTCCTTAAGAGAGGACCTAATGATCATACTCAAGATAATTAGTTAGGTTTCATTTATGATTTAGGACATTTGACTTTTTATTTCAAGCAATTGTATAAAAAATTAGGACTTTTTTTAAAAAAATTAGGACTTTTTTTAAAAAAATTAGTTAGTTTTTATTTATGATTTAGGACATTTGACTTTTTATTTCAAACAATTGTAAAAAAAAAAATTAGGACATTTTTTTAAAATTGTAAGTTAGCTTTTATTTACAATTTATGATATTTGACTTTGTATTTTGAAAGCATGCATGTACCTGGTTTTAAATGTTAAGCAATAACCATGAAGTGTGTTATGCCAATTCCTACATACTTCATTTTGTATAGCCTTCCAAATCTAAACTATGTTAGCAAGTCTCCAATTATCTTACAACAATCATTACTTTTGTAGCAGTTTTAGTATATAAGATGTTACAAATTAGGTCACAAATTTGTAACAGTATTAATTATAACCACTTCAAAATGTGAAATTTTGAAATTTGAATGTTTAGTAATTCGTTAATGGTCATTAACTTTGTATTGGTTTTAGTAGATAAACCACTACAAATTGTGTCATTTTGAATTTCAGGTTTCTCGCCAACATTCACTAATTTGTAGTTGTTTAATTATAACTGCTACAAAATATGAAATTTTGAAATTTGAATGTTTAGTAACTCGCCAATGGTCATTACACTACTACAAAAATCTCTCAACGTCCCTTTTTAGGCCCGTTATACATCCCTTTTTTGGAGAAGTCTATGTGATAGATGTAGTAAGTCAAGACTTACAGCACCCCAAATAAGATTTGGGACGTTCGTATTGCCTTTTATTTTTTTTAAAAAAACCCCAAACTTTAGGTTCAGGGGGTTGGCCATAGAAGAAAAATCATAAGGCCTGTCGTGGAAGAAGAACCATCAAGAAGAACACATCAACAATCATACTTACTCATTAAAATGCAAAAAGGAAAATCAAACTGAAAACTATCAATAAGATAGGAATCAACCCATATATACAAAATGATATAATCAAATAAAAAATAATATCAGATCTACACAAGAAGAGACTTCCGGATCTTAAACACACATGAAGTTTTTTTTAATGCTGGATAGAAGTGTGGTGGGGAGGGAGGGAGGGAGGGAGGGAGAGAGAGAGAGAGAGAGAGAGAAAGAGAGAGAGAAACTTCCAAATCTCAACTACTATCCAATCTACAAACATTGGTGTTCATCGTTGCGTTTACAATCGAGAGGTTAGCTATTGGCACCACCATTGAGGAGACTTCCAGATCTTCAAAAATTGGTGTTCAACCCTCTTAGATCTAAAAAATCAACAAGAACTTTAAGCCTTTCCAAATCTGGAAAATCAGTGAATGCAAATTGCTCGGAATAATGAACATTTATTAGCATTGTTTTTGATGAAATTGTCGGTGGTGTCTCATTCCAAGTGCAAAATCTAGTGCCTCGTTGCTCGATCTCCTTGCCCTCACTGTTGTCTTGTCATCACCTGATCCGTTAATACAACCCTGGTTGGATCTCGCGAATGATGTAGCCCTGTATCTCACCATCTAGGGAATGTTGCGTGACGGTCTTGGCAATAGCGCCGGTGAGGAACCAGTGATAGCACCGTTGAGGAAGAGGGCGGCATCATTGGGCATGAGTTGTAGAGAGGGATCAAAGAGTGTTGAAGGAGGAGGGAGAGACTAAAGAGAAGCAAATGAGCTATTTGGAATATATGGTATGAGGTATTGAGAATACATGGTGTAAGTTGCCTTTAAGAAAATGAGTTGGGAATATATGGCACACTTTAGGCATCGCGATTATAAATTAGGACTCATAAAGTCTGACTTTAAGCGTCCTGATTTAAAATTAGGATGCCTAAAATGGATTTTGAGCTCACTTTAGGCGCTCCAATTTTAAGTTACGGACGTAGAAAGACTATTTTTAGCATCTTAATTCTAAATTGTGACACCAAATTTAAAATTGGGAAGTCAAAAGCCTCCACATAATTACAAAAATACCATCACCTTTATTTTTACTTCCCTTTTTCTTAAAAAAAAAAAACGAACGTCTTTTAGGGAATTAAAATTTATATTTTGTGGTAGTGTTAATTTTGTAGCGGTTTTAGTAGATAAACCAATACAAATTATGTGATTTTTAATTTCAAGTTTGTCGTCAAAGGTCATTAATTTGTAGCGGTTTTCGTCTAACCACTACAAAGTTAGGAAGTTTATAGCATTTATGGTAGCGATTTTTGAACTACTATAAATTGTTAAATGTTTCAAAAATTGAATTTAAGGATGCCAGAGCACGTCATTTAGAAAACTCAAAATTCTCTCCTCATTCATGTTCTTTGCTAACTTTGTTCACTAGCTATGGATAAATCATGCATCAAGTTGTTGTGCAATTCTTTTGCATATTTGGCTAGTTTAAACAATTTCTTTTATTTTGCATTCTCTTACGCCAGCTGTAATGGTAATATCGTGTGTCCATATTGTACATGCAAGTTTAAGAAGTGACATATATGAGAAGTTCTTAAGAAACATTTTATTGTGAAGTCTTTCTTGAAAGACAACATGCTCTAGGGAGTACATGATGAGAAACCCCATGTGAGATATATAATTATCTTCCTTGAAGTGTAATTTTTTCTATAATTTCATGTTCAAACATCAAATAATAAGAACATGAACAAGGATCTTAAGAACTCATGATTTTCACAATACTATAGGTTTAAGTCAAGATACACAAACCTTTATCCATAATTGCATAATTGATACTTCATGATATATAACTTGCAACACGATAATTGAAACCTTTATCATTCTCTTTACCCTTCATTTCACGCTCTCTCTTCTTGATGGAAAACTAGAGGCGTCTATAATGATCAAAGAGTGAATGAAAAAGTTTCTATCCTTTAAATAATTTATGTATTCAAAAGACATGTACATCCTATAGATGACTCCTCCCATCAAACAGTCAAGAAACTTTTTCCCAAAAGTCATTTACCAATAGTCATTTAGCCCCTTCATTAATTATTAAATCACATATATTTATCACAACCACATGAGACATTTCTTACATTCTCCCACTTGGCTCATGTGATATATGTCATTTCATGATTTAACAAAATATCAATAATTTGCACATAATTTTGGCTAAAAGATTTCATATTTATTAGTTACATCATAAGTCATAGTTAAGGATAAAACTAATACGAGTCATGGCGGTTGTGCATCAGTATGTCGACGCAATCCCTTTCATGTACTACTTTATCAGTCTTTCTCCTTGACATGGCACTTTAATGGAAGTAACTCTAATGTCCATTCATAAAGTCTTCATAGTAGACAAATCATGCTTTCTGACAACATCATTTATGCATGCATACATTAAGTTGAAAACAGGAGAATCTCATAAACACATATATACTAATGAGCTCAAAGTGTCAATGACTAATACATAACAATCATTTTAACATTTTCTAGTAAACATAATACCCATACTATACACATGAACAGTGAATGTCTTGGGTGGCAATCCCTTTGTCAAGGGATCAACTATCATAATATTAGTGCTAACATGTTATATTGGCACTCTATGTTTCCAAACCTCTTCTTTAACGACAAAGTATTTCTATTCCATATTCTTAGCACCTTTAGAATACTTGTTGTTTTATAAAAGAAGACTTCTACATAATTATCGCAATAAATTTTCAATGGCTTGGCTATACTGTCTACTAATCCAAGCCCTGAAATAACATTCCGTAGCCATTTAGCCTGAACCATGGCCTCAAAGCATGCCACAAATTTAGCTTTCATAATGGATGCAACAATTACCGACTGCTTATCCAATCACTTCAAGGTTGCTAGACCTGCTATAAGTAATCATGTAACCTTTAGTTCCTTGCAAGTATCTCAAAACTTTCTTTGCAGCTTTCCAACATTACAAAGCCAATATTTGGTCTCATACAAATCTGAACATACATTAAGCTCCCAACTAGTGATGCATACGGAATTGCCTTCATTTCTTTTTGTTCCAATTCATTTTTAGGACATTGCATGAGACTAAACTTATTTCCTTTTTGAATTGAAACCGGAGATGATGAGCAATTTGCCATTCGGAACCTCTCTAAAACTTTTATTAATATATGCTTTTTGAGACAAGCCCAACAATCCTTTTGATCTATCATGGAATATTTATATCCCAATCACATAAGCTGCCTCACTTAAATCTTTCATTTCAAAGTTACTAGAGAGAAACTTCTTAGTCTTATTTAAAAGACCAAGATCATTAATTGTAAGCAATATATCATCAACATACAAAACCAGTAACAAAAACTTGCTCCTACTGACCTTTAGATATATACACCGACCAACAGTGTTTTCTTTAAATCCAAAGGAAACAATAGTGTCAGTGAACTTAAGGTACTATTGTCTTGAAGTTTGTTTAAGTCTATATATTGAATTCGTTAATTTGTACATCGATGGCTCCTTTCCTTTTCTTAAGCAGTTTTCACTTCCATCTAGAGTAACTCTAAATCATAATGAGTCACTAATGACATAATGATTCTTATAAAATCATTCTTAAAAACTGGTGAAAAAGTTTCTTATGACTAAATCCCAATCACATAATGATTCCTATAGTCAATGCCATCTTTATGACTAAATCCCTTTACAACTAGTTTAGCCTTGTAATGTTCCAAGTTACCATGAGAATCACGTTTAATCTTAGAGACCCACTTACAACCAACTCTCTTACATCCTTTTGGTAACTTAACATGGTCCCAAACATCATTTTTGTTTCATAGATTTCAACTCATCTTTCATGGCATGTAACCACTTTTCACCATTTTCACTATTCATGGCTTATGAAAAGGTAATTGGATCATCTTTAATACCCAAGTTTAATTCAGACTCTTGTAGATGTACCACATAATCATTAGAAATAGTGGATCTCTTTTCCCTCTGAGATCTTCTTAATGCTATTTTGTTGTGCTTCTTCTATAATGGGTTCATTCGGTTCATTAACAATAATCTCATCATGAGTAGTGGGAACATTCATTTGTTATTCAACATGATTATTAATTGGGTTAACAGCATGAGGAACAACAACTTTACTAGAGATACAAGTTAATGGAACTTGTACTCTAACTTCTTAAATATCCACTTTACATGGTGTTTCACTCCCACTAACTTCACCATCCTCAATGAACCTAGCATTTCCAGTTTCAATAATCCTTATGGTATGATTAAGACAATAAAATCTATACCCTTTTGATTTTTCTTTATCACCAATGAAATAATTGAAGACATTAATGGTTTGAGACATGTATATCATATTCTAACATGCTTCACAAATTCAGACAAAAATCATTCAATGTGAAGATGGAATATCACCTAGAGGAGGGGTGAATAGGTGATTTAAAAATTTATTCGCTTAATTAGGATTTTCGCGAATTATGATTAAACACTAACTAAGCAGAAATTTAAAGGAGAATAGACACAAGACAATTTATTATGGTTCGGTCTAATCCTGACCTACATCCAGTCCCCAAGAACTCCTTGGGATTTACACTAACTCTTCAATGATTACAAATACAACTTGGGGTTGATCCTTACTCTCACGGACTCACTACCCCTTACTACTTGTAATCGTACACCCACAACTTAAGGTTCCACAACCTTAAGTTTCAACAAAGAATAATGAAAGTGTTTACAACTCCTAACGAGTAATTAATGATCACTGAAGTACAGAGTGTAACATCCCATTTTTTTATAAACGTTTCTGGAGCTGAGAGTGGAAAATATTTTACATAAACAAAGAGTAACTGAATAACATTGTATGTAGTGTATCTAACTGAATGTTAACTAATATAGTCATCCAAGTCTAAGACTTCTAACATAAGTATCAAAAAGACGATGCCTCCGCAGGGTCCTCATACCGGCTTCTTACCCTTGTCCTCGATCACTTCCCGGGATCCTGAGGCTATGACAGAGGCTGAGGTTCAATCCCCATTGAACCTCAGGTAACGGTTAACCTCATGCTTATGTAAACAGTATATGACAGTTATCACAGATATACAATGTAATCACAGTTTTAAACAAATATCCACATGTAAGGCAATAACATAACACAGCCACTGCAATATGTATGTTACCCCAGTCTGCACATAACCAGTGCCACGACGGCCCATCATGTCCTCAGCGCTAGGAAAACTCAACGGTGTTATCAAGACTATAACCCGTATACAAATTCAAACATATCATGAGCAATTTTCAAAACAGAGTATCATCTTGTGAAACAACTACCATATATAACCATACCATAAGCATAAGAGTTAAGGTTACAATACGCGTCCGTACCTGAGTTTAACAGGTTGTTGGGTACGTTTCGTTGTCGGTATGCGAGCACAGTCTATCCTAAAAGGGTAATATTGTCTTAATTAATTCTCAAACAACATTTCAAGAGACATCTTGGCCACACTTGACATTTTTACCCTTGAAGGATTTATTTCTAATTATTTCCACTTAATTTTCGGAAAAAACGTTAATTCAGCATTTCTGGGCAGAAATTCGCCTAACTTCGAAAAATCATAACTAATTCCATAAAAATCGAAATGAGGATCCGTAAAATTTCCCGGAATCCTTGAGATGTCTACTTTTGAGGAAAAATACTGTAACTTACCCAGAACTCCTGGATAAATCCCAGTTTCCAGAATTCAAACTGTTGCCCAGATTTTCGCCCAGAAAATGTAACTTAACTTCTAAGATTTTTATCTTTTTGCACAGAGCTTCAAATGACATACTCTTTATAGATTTAGAAAGCCCTATATGTCTACTTTCATCATGAATTTTCCCAAAATTTTTAGAATATCATCCTCATCATAAAATACTAACATCTTTATTACTTACTCAGATTTTACTGATTTCGCCAGAACTTCGCTATTTTGATCCTAATCTTCCAAAAATTTTGATATAACCTCTTCTTCATCAAATTTTCGAAATAAAGACAATGGAACCCTCAAAAACATGAAAATAAAACTGTAGATGGAAGATTGAAGATTAAAATAACTTTTCTAGCATTTCTACTTATAAACTAAGAATTTAAACTTAAAAGCTAAAAATTCTTATACCTCTTGAAGACTTCTTGAATCTTTTTCTCCAGCTGCTCCTTCCTCTCTTACTCTACCTAAATTTCAGTTTTGGCTAGGGAATTTGGTGAGAAATTTGTGAAGACCAAGCCCCCTATTTATACTACTTTGTGATGGCATGTTTGGTAATTTCTTCTTTTGCTTCAACCATTGGATTTTTGCTTGGTGGGAAAGGAATGATCTTGGCCTCTCATGCTCTCTTGGCCGAAAATTTGGCCCCCTCCCCCTTCTAGAGTTTTCTTGCTTGGTCACCAAGCATCCTTCTTGCTCATTAAGCAACTTAATTAATCCCCAAAACTTAATTTGGTTAAGTGTTAATTAGTGCTTTGATTCAAAATCCAATTCCACTTTTGAAATCCTAAGTTTATGACAAGATTTATGGTGATTTTTATCTTCCAAAATGCTTATGTTTGAATTTTACAAGTTACCGAAAATAACTTTGGAACTAGCTAAATTGAAGATCATAATTTCTTGATTTCAAATATGTATTTATCTTGAAAAATCTAGTTTCAAGATTCCAAGTTATGATTTAATCTCTATAGGTTCTCATTTAATTTTATTTGATTAATAAAAAGCTTGCTCACCAAGTTACATATCTTGCTCTCCAAGTTAATCAATTCTTCTTCACATTTCTTGTATTGACTTGTGATCATTTCTTCTTCTTTCTTTCTTTTTTTTTTTTTTAAATTTCGCCCCCCTTAGGTTAACTAATATAATTTTGTTTTTAATTGTTTCTCACATTTGTATGAAAGACATTTTCTCATTGGTTCCCATAATCTTAATATTATAGGTTAATATAATTGTATAATGTATTTATTCTTACTTAGAAAGATTTTGTCTTCATGAAGTTAAATTAGGAATAAATGAGTTGAGTCCTAATTTAATCCCTAAAATATTGGTTTTTGTATCAACAAGCTAAAATAAATTTTCATACTCCTAATTTCTAAGAAAAATTGCATATATACAAAAATAAATAAAATACAAAAGATTTGAGACCCCATATTCACCTATTTAAAATAGGTATTATGATAATATTTTTCTTTTTATTATAATAATAATTTTTTTTTCCAGGTATTACACAGAGAATATCCGAAGATATTTGATAATGAATGAAACTGATAATAGTAACAAATCAGAGTAAATGCGTAGAGTTTCGGTGGTTGGCGATATTGAATGCTTAGGCTTTTATATCCTTTGCCATTAATGCCGTTGGGAGGAACTGGAAGATGACCGTTGTCACTTGTTTAAATTTCTGTTAGTCTCAAGTTCCTTGTTAACCAAAATCGATCGTTGAATCTTCATTAAATGAATCTGCTTCTTTCATTAAATATGATGGGCCGTTGGTTGTACTTGAAAGCTGGAATAAGTATGTCTCGAAGAATGTTTTGTTCTACTGCAGCGTTAATTCCAAATGTTGCTCTGTTTCTCTGCTACGCAATAAATGCCTGGGACACTGTGACATGAGCATTTGCTTTATGTTGCTTTTCAATCAATGCTTCATTTTGAACCCTGAAATCAGTAGCAAACAAGTTAAAAATGTTTTATAAATGATTATTAATCGTTGTGGGAAGTATTGGCTTAAGTTCAAATCATTTGGAAAGTTACAGGAAGTGATTCGCAAATTCTGCTTGTAAGAACTCTAGTTCTTAGGTAAAGAACTCTAGTTCTTATATTCTGCGCACAGACTGAGTATTAAAAGAACTTGAGTTTTTAATAAGGAACTCTAGCCATGAACTCTAGTTCGTTAATAAGAACTCTAGTTCTTATTCTTTCGAAAGAGATCCAATCGTTTTCCAAAGTGAAGAACTCTAGTTCTTTCTCAAGAACTTTAGTTCTTGTTTAAGAACTCTAGTTCTTCTCAAGAACTTTAGTTCTTGTTTAAGAACTCTAGTTCTTGTGTTTTCGAAAGAGACTCAGTTGTTTTCTAGAATGAAGAACTCTAGTTCTTTCTCAAGAACTCTAGTTTTTGATTAAGAACTCTAGTTCTTATATTTCTTTTTCTGATTGAAGAGTTTGGGTGAGACAAGCTTTCGCGAACTCGAGTTCTTATACCAAGAACTCTAGTTCTTGAATTTTCCATAATGAAGAACTCAAGTTATTGACCAATGAACTCTAGTTCTCAAAGCCCCTTTTGCTATTTGAGGAATTTGGGTGAGACAAATTTCGGGAACTCGAGTTCTTATACCAAGAACTCTAGTTCTTGGGGACTTTGTTCGACACACTGACATGATAAACTGAAGAACTCGAGTTTTCAAATGAGAACTCTAGTTCCAAACTCTAGTTCATTACCCGAGAACTCTAGTTCTTATAACCTTTTCTGATTTTAGAAGGATTTGTGCGATGCAAAGGCCGCGAACTCAAGTTCTACTCCCAAGAACTCGAGTTCTCAATTTGATAGATTGAGAGTTCTTCTGTCAAAAGGCGCGAACTTGAGTTCTATGACCAGAAACTCGAGTTCTTAATGTTAAACTTTTCTAAAACTTGAGTTCTAAAAGCCAGAACTCTAGTTCTTGATAAACCAACAACTAACAAGTGTTTTTATCATCAAAACTTAAATTGAGAACTAACACAATGCATATCAATGTTCACCTTTGGGAACCTACTAACATAACACATTCAACTATAAAGATGCTAAAATATTTCATATAATTTGGCTTGATGCATATCCCAACTAGAAATATTTATCATCTTTGGATGCCTAAATAAAACTATGAGTATATGGACAACACCAACATTCATGTTTATTATTATAAAAACAAATAACCAACCTTTGGATTGATCTATAATTGCTTTGTAATAACAAACTTTAATTCACCTACAACATAAACAGAATTTCATAGCATCAATGTTATGAGTAATTGAAACATCACTATAATAAATGGAATTAAAATAATTCATAAGTATTTGGCCACTTCGGTGACCAACAAATTACCATTCTTAATTCCAAAACTTAATATTTGGCATTTTTATTCACAACATCTAAATCATCAATAATAATAAACTAAATGACCCAAAATTAGAGTCTAAATTTGACCCAAAAATAAATTTAATTCGGCCCAGAAATTTTTTTCAGCCCAACAAACTCAGCAAAAAAAAAAGTACAACTCCAAAAAAAATTATAGCCCAAACAGTTTTTTTTAAGGAACTTCAGCCTAAAATAAAAACAACTACAAAAAAAAAATGCAACAAAAAGCGTGTAGCCAAAAAAAAAACTTGAATTCAGCCCAAAAACCGAAAACAGTTAGGCCCATTACGTTTTCTTTTCTTTCCCTGAAATTCTGGGCCAAGCCCATCAGTCGCATCTTATTTGGCAACCAACATTTTTTTTAAATGTTGAAACTTGATAAAAAAACACACGTAATAATTTAAGCCACATGCTCACTCTACTTCTTTCTTGTTCGTTTTTCTATTTTTATATAGATATTAAAATAGGGTTTAATGTTTCTGCCTTTAAGGCAAAAACATTTTATCTGCCTCACTCACATAAAAATAAGTGGGTCCCACTATCAAGAGAAGAGAGAGAAAATCATAATGGGATCCACTCACTTTTATGTGAGTGAGACAGATAAAATATTCCTACCTGAAAGGCCGAAACATTAAACCCATTAAAATAAACCGTAATAGAGAAGCAAAAGACACCGTTTTACTTTAAAAAAATTATTATTTTTTTAAGAAAAAATGTCAAGCAATGCTTCTTCTTCCTGACGGTGTGTGGTTTTTTCTTTTCTTTTCTTTGTTTTTTTTTAACAAAGAGACACACCTTTTCATTTTTTAAAATAATAATAATAATAATTGTTCGTCTAACAGTTTAAGTGAAACAGTGTTTTTTTTCCTTTTAATTTTATTCATTGATTTGGGTAACAAATCCCCACTTTTTATTCAACCATATTAATTTAAAAGGATTCATAAGATTTTAGGAGAGATTATAGGAGATTAAAAATTATCAAACAAATTAATATCTCCATGGATAACAAAGCCTTCAATCGGAATGAAATCCCCTTTCATTCTGATTATTTATATTTATATTTTTTTTTTCAAATATATAACATCCTAAAATTTAGCACTGTCATTTAACTATTAAATATATTTAATTTCTACAACTAGAAATCAAATAATAAAATAACAGGCATGAACTCAAAAAATGATTTCGTTATTGTATCAAAATTTCATCCAGATGATGCAATGAAATCACATAATCACATAAAATCTTCCTAATTTAAAATTGTAACATCTCATTTTTCAAAATGCGGAATGAGGTACTTTCATTAGAGTAGAGCATAAGAGCAATTTAAAAGAGAGAGTATCTGATAAACATCCTGTTGAGGTACCTAGTTGCTTATACAACAGTACAAAGGTCTGAATATTTACTGATATGGGAATACAAGTCCAAAAAGAAATTCTTCGGCTGGGACTCTAAGCATGCTGCTTGCCCTTATCTTTGGTGCTTAGTCCTCCTGATCCTGAAGCTATATTAAGAGCTGAGGTCCATGCATCGAACCTCAGGTAACGGTTAACCTCATACTTATGTAAACAATATATGTATGACATCACAGCATTAATCAACACATAAGTATATAGCATATGCAAGATTAATATATCCACCGTACACATCACATGTAAGGTTATCTATGCTAACAATACACATCGCATGTACCGTTATCTATACAATTCACATGTATAGTTATCCATGTTAACAATACACATCACATGTAAAGTTATCTATACAATTCACTTGTATAGTTGTCTATCACATATAAGCATACAATAAGAATCAGAGTTAGTGTTACAGTACGCGAACGTACCTTCGTTGACGAGCGTTTAGTACGTTGATGGTAAACCGTACTTTTGACAGAAAACAGCGGAACGACAGCGAAATGACAGCGGAACAAGATTACTGATATCCTATAATGATAATATCACATTTATCAATATTTGATATCATAACAGGCATTTTAGGTACAAATTACCATTTTGCCCCTGATCCCCTAATCGGCGGAATTTCGCCAGCACTTCGCTATCTTGACCCTAATCTTCCAGAATTTCCACATATCTCTAACTCCAATATATTTCCCAAAATAAATATCATATCTATCCTAAAACATGATATCTAAAATATACTGGAAGATTAAAGATCTACTCTAAAACTCTAAGAACTACCGAAAGAACTTAAGACTAAAGACTAGGGACCGAAAGACTTACTCAGAGCTTCGCTATGAATTTTCCCCGGACTTCTCCTCCAGAGCTCCTCTCTCTAACTTCTCTCTAGGATTGTGTGAATTGGTGAAGAATGAAGAGGAATGATGGCCTATTTATAGAAAAGCCCAATGGCATTTTCGTAATTCCTTTGAACTTTGTCTGATCAGTTTCTGGCCGTTAGATCGCACTTCTTGGAGGTGGCAAGATCTTGGCCTTACACCTCTCAAGGATGATGTCATCCCTGCTGCATCATCAAGTCTTATGTCATCTTGCTTTATCTGATGAATCCCCGGTTCGGTGCCCCGATCACGAGATTCCGTAGAAACTTAAAATTCCGAGAACAACACTCTGAAGATCTTTTCTTCCTCTTTCACATTATCTAATTTAACGCAGTTTCTGATCCTGCTGAGGACATTCTGTTATCAGCTGAAAACCCTCGGTATTCGTGCCCGGCTACAGAAATAACGTTGTCCGGTACTAACTCCGGGACAAAAATCTACTGATTAACATTATACTCTGGTTTTTCCCCACTTATCCCCAGATTCCCACAACGGGATTATTTTCTATCGGTTCTCATTTCTACTATCTGCTTTAATCCCACAAAATATCTTCCTGGCCGGATCTCCAAATCACTCCGTTGGTTACAGAAATGACTTCGGAGACAGTCCACTCCGAGATAGAAATTCACTTGTTCTTAATATACTCTGACTCAAGAAACCTAGTTCACGGTTTTCTAGGTAGGATTTTATTTCTATCCGTGGTCATTTATCCTGTTCACATTTTTACTATTATAATATTATTTAATTACCACATGTCTTAACTTATAATGTTATTTTAATGCAAATATCTAGATATTAATTTCCAAATTTTCATTTCATTTTTCTTTATTTTTCTTCTAATTTTCGTTTTTATTTGTATATATATATTTATTTTAAGTAATTTTCACCTTTTTCTCTTTATCTTATGTCTAAACAATTAGCCATTAATTATCTAATTAATCACTTACTAATTGTTGACAATTTCCTTAATTAGTAATAATTATTATCTCACAACTATTTTACTGAAATTGATAATTTATGCATTATGCAAAATATTAAAAACCATGGGGCAATTTATGTTCCCCAAAATGATATTTAATTCTGCCTCATTATTTCCCAAGGAAAATAATCTTATAAATTACCTAAATTAGAGACAACATACTCTCTAATTTTTAATGAATATTTAATTGCCTCTCAGGATTTATCATAATATTCTCAGGGTATTTTATAACCCATAAATATTTCAGGGACCTATTTGCAAAGTATCTAATGTCTTAGGGACCTTTTCGCACATTATTTAATCTCAGGAGAAATTGTCCTAATAATAAGATAAATTCAATACAAGGTGTTTGAGACCTCATATTCACCTATTTTCAATAGGTATATTCTACAAATTTATGATATTTACCCTACGTCAAATTTTAGGGTATTACAAAAATCACATATTTTAAAGACAACATCAGCAATGAATATATTTTGATTGAAAATAATCACATAATCTTAAGAATCATTATTTGGATTTATTTAAAACTATGAAATCGATAGGAATCATCATAAATTTTTTGGAAACCCTAACTTTTCAAAACCAGAAATTCTTTTTTAATCATATACGGAAAACATGAGTCCTAAACACAGGCTCTGATACCACATGTAAGTTTTTCTATAATTTCACATTCAAACACAGTTTTTCTATAATTTCACATTCAAACATCAAATAATAAGAACATGAACAATGATCTTAAGAACTCATGATTTTCACAATACTATAGGTTTAAGTCAAGATACACTAATATTTATCTATAATTACGGAATTGATACTTCATGATATGTAACTTGTAACACGATAATTGAAACATTTATCATTATCTTTACTCTTCATTTCACACTCTTTCTTCTTGATGGAAAACTAGAGGTGTCTATAATGGTCAGAGAGTGAATGAACAAGTTTCTATCTTTTAAATAACTTATGTATCCAAAAAATATGTACATCCTATGGATATGGCTCCTCCCATCAAGCAGTCAAGAAACCTCTTCCCAAAAGTCATTTACCAATAGTCATTTAGCCCTTTCATTAATTATTAAATCATATATATTTATCATAGCCACATGAGACATTTCTTACACGAAGTTCATAAGAAGGAGTTGCAGTAATCAAGATGATCATGTTAATGATGTTGTTCGTGATCCATTTGGTTTTCAAGATTATAGCTTCATTGAAGAAGTTTAGGGTGCATACCTTATTTCTTTAGGAATGAAGTAGCTTAGGATTTGTTTAGCCTCGTGGATAAAGTAGATCGTCCTTTGAATTAAGGTAGTCAAAAATATTCTAAATTAACTTTTTTTGATCAAATTATATCATATCAAGTGCTTGTGTTGGATCACTGATAAATGAATGTCGATGTTGTTGGAATTATCACAAGATGAATTCCATGACACGGACATTCCCACAACGTTGTCCAAGGCTAAGAAAATTGTTAACATATTAGGTTTAAACTAAAAAAAAAAAATGATGCTTGCCCCACCGATTATATGCTATAGTAGGGAGATAATACTCACATGAAAATATGTAAGCGATGTCACAATTTGAGCTATACGACAAATCATAAAGGAAAAAAGCATAAGAAAAAACTAACAAAAACTCTCCCTTCAAAACCTCCCAATGTGTTATTGATTTTATTGCCGGGAATGGGGATTGGTCGTTGTGTCCCTATCATCCACCGGTGACTGTAATATGCGTTGAATTCAAAAGTCAACGTTGTTGCAGCTGTCCATTTAATAGCCATCCATGTGTCATTATTGATTGTTTTTCTTGCCGGGAATGGGGATTGGTCACTGTTTCCCTATCATCCACCGGGGACAGTGATATGCATTCTATTCAGCGGTCCATTTAATAGCCGCCCATTTCTTAGGTGTGTACTCTGATTCCGAGATTTGTGGTTCATGTTTAATTTTGTGATGTATGCCAATGTTTTCTCCAATATTATATATTCCGACATATGCTGGGGGGAAAAAATACTCCCATATAAGATAAATCATTTACAATTCGATGACTTGTTCGTTTTTTGGATAAAAGAATGACTTGTTTTTTGACCTGAAAAATAACGACTTGTTCTTACTTATAAGAAATGCTAATATAGCATTTCTGAAATAGTTTTTAATACATTTTTCAATGTCAAAACTTTTTTAACGCTTTAGATAGTCCTAATGTATGAGTTAACATGGAGCTAACATTGATTTTTAATATAATAGCTCATTCCTTCTTATTCACTCATATTTATTTATACCTTTTCCCCCAAACTATCTTAAGTGATTGTATATATTAAGGAATTTGTATCAAATTAAAATTAAAGATAGCTCTAATGCAAATGATCATTAAAGAGGTTATTTTAAGAAAAGCAACACAATTTTTCTTTTTTCATAAATTACTAACTTAAATAATAATAAATTATTAACTCCTAACTTAGGAGTGAATATAATGGAGTATCATTTGCTATTTTTATCTCGACTAATTATTTAAAAACATCATGTTGCCAACACCATCTTGGGGATAAGGCCATAAGGTTTTGTTGTTATTATTGTAATTATTTAAAAATAAAATTAATTTTTATATATTTATTATTTTTAATCAATTTTGAACTAATTTTTTGAATAATATAATTTAGGAAAAATCACACTTAGGTCCCAATTAAGAAAAATAATGTATTGAAAGTCCAATAATTTATCAATGACATGTGAAAAGTGACATCTTTAACAAGTGAAAGTGATACTATTGACAATTTATAGGACTTTAATTTTATATATACTATTACTCCCTTCGGTCCCTTTTATATAGAACATTCTCTTTCATATGAGTGGCCCTTAATATAAAACTTGACTTCTCTCCTTTTCTTTTCCATATGTCCCACCTTTAATAATATTTTTATAAAATATTAAATGTGGACCATTATATCTTGATCCAATGGTTATGAAGGGGATAAAATATGGGAGCAGACGATAAAAGAAAAAGAGAGATGTCAGATCCCTTAATATAAGGAACACATCCTATTTATTTGAAATTTTAAACTTGTCTTTGTATTTTTACCTTCATTAAATATACTGTTACTTATTTTCTGTATACAATAAATTTTTATCAACCATCTCTTATGTACACTGTTTCTAACTTGGATCTGGCTTCTTTCCTTATCTTTTCTCATCCATTCTTATTATTTATTCCCTTCATGACTATTGAATCAATATCTAATGGTCCACATTTAATATTTTATAAAATATTATTAATTAACATTTTTTAAATGCGTAATTTTAAGAATTGATATTTTAATCAAAGGGAGTATTTTTTTTTAGAGTGGACGAGTGGCTATCCTTCGCTTAGAAATTAAAGAATTGAGTGTTATCATGGCATTATGCTGCTATATTTCCCTGTTGCTCACGTGGCTCACGATTTTTTTTTTAAATCCCTAAAAATCTGTTAAAACTTATAAAAAACATAAACATGACAGGTATCAAATTGAGATTTCAAAATGATGATGAATTTTACGTTACACCCTCAATTGTTAAATTAAAAATAAAAGGAAAAATGAGCAGTAGCACTGCCTACGACCGTCGTGGGACTAAACAGAGAGGGGGGCTTCCATTGTCATCGACACCACGTTTAGAGAGAGGGAGGGAGGGAGGGAGGGAGGGATAGGATCTCGGGTTTATGGGGGTGGATTTAATGGGCAAGATGTGATTCTTAGAATCGGAGTTGCATTTGGAGGCGGACGGTGTTGAAGAATCTAGCGAGCATATGGATGACCTGATTGAAGGAGGAAGTGTCGGCTTGGACAAAAGTGGTGGGGTAAGGGGTGGCAGATTCAGATTTGGTGATGGGTTTGGGATGTGGTGGTTGTTGGAGCTAGACTTCATTGTTGAAAGGGGAAGGAAGCATATATGAAGAAGAAGTTGAATAATAACCTTGACATTTCACAAAAATCGTAATGAGATTAACAAGTTCATTAATGATTTTCACAAGACTTGTAATGTATTTAACAAAGGTGTTCATTATGTGAAAACATCTTAGTCTGGGTTCACCCATATTTGTGAATCCATTATAAGTCTTGTGAAAATCATTATTGAACTTGTGACTCCCATTACAAATGTTGTCTAAAGTACACAAATATAGGTGAAAATCACTAGAAAACGCTTTTGTTAAACCCATTACAATTCTTGTGAAAACTATTGATGAACTTGTTAATCTTATTAAGACTTTTGTTCATAGTGCTTAAATATTGACGAACTCGGATTGACTGTTTTCACCTAACGAACGCATTTATTAAACCCATTACAAGTTTTGTGAAAATCATTGATGAATTTGTTAATGCAATTACGATTTTTGTGAAAAACGTTTGCTAATGAAAGCATGGAACTCAGGAGTATTGCTCTTATGAAAGCCATTAAATATCTTGTCAAACCTATTACTAAACTTGTGAATTTCATTATGAATTTTGTGAAATACCACTTTTATTGTTTACCTTCTTCTTCCCCGGAACCTAGATACTATTCAACTCACAAGGGGGTAGGCTCGACGATGGTGTGAGGTGAGCTCAACAATGGCACAATAGACTAAGAAGAAGGTTGTACACAGATCTGGTTTTTGATCTGGTTTTTGATCTGGTTTTTGTAGACTAAGAAGTGCACGAACACAAACAACGTTGACGGAAGAAGGTTGTTTACAGATCTGGTTTTTGATCTAGTTCTTTGAAGAGGGAGGTCGAAGACAATGGGATAATGATTGAGGTTGAAGGCGAAAGTCTCGCAATCAGTGCAATGTGAAGAGAAGAAGAAGCTAGTGGTCTCTACCACTAGTGAGGAAGAAGAGTAATTTGGTCATTTGCCCAAATCTTCAAAACCCAAATTCATACTTGCTTACCTCTATCCTTTTCCCTTTGTAGTAGACATTTCTAGGTTTTAAAATTTATTTTGGTATTTACTCGTGAACACCCCCCACCCAAATTATTATTTCTTTGTTTGTATTGCCTCGTGTAACATCCCATTTAAAAAAAAAAAACTGCAGAATTTTTTTTTCAAACACTTGATCAGAGTAGACCAGTTTAGCAAAACGAGTAACTGAACCTTAATATTACATAATCAAGGTGTAATTGTTCTTATACAGTCATCTGCTAATCCAAAAAGAAAACAACGCCTAACTACACATGTAAAACTAAGTTATAAAACCCATTCCGCCATCCTACGCCGATCTCCTGCCCCTCTCTTCAACCCGTGAATCGCTCGAACTTGAAGCTACAGCTGAGATCCAATTACCATTTGGATCTCAGGTAACGGTTAACCTTATGCTCAAATAAACAGTATATGGACAACAGTTATATCATAACACATAACAGCAGTTAATCAATACATAAGCACACAGCAGATGCATGATCACAACATTGACATAACATAAGCACAAAGCAGTATGTAAAGTCCCACAACATGTTTGCACATAACCAGTGCCACGACGGCCCATCGTGTCCTCAGCGCTAGGAAAACCCAACGGCGTTATCAAGACTATAACCCGTATAAAACTGTATGTATAACTGACAACTCTAGACAGAGCCTCAGTATATAAACATGTCTATCACATATACGTATATGAGCAGCATAAGTGTTAAGGTTACAATACGCGTCCGTATCTCCGTTGATGATATCTGTCACTTTCGTCGAATTATGACAGAGGTATGACGGCGGTACGACGGCGGTGACAACAGAAACAGCGGTTCGTGATTTCGGATATCCTATAAGGATAATATCACCGGTATGAATATTTAAGATCATAACAGACATTTTAGGTACAAATTACCATTTTACCCCTAGTTTGATTACTTGGTGGAATTTCGCCAGAGCTTCACTATTTTGACTTTATACTCTTAGAATTTTGCTATAAACTTTCTTCTAACATATTTCTAAGATAAATATCATATTTATTCCTAGAACATGATATCTAGGCTAACTTTGAAAAATTAGAGATTACTCTAGCAATCCTACTATAACTACCGAAAGGACTACTGAAACTAAAGACTAAGGACTGAACAACTTACTCAGGGTTTCGCTATGAATTTCTCCGGACTCCTCCTTCTTCCTTTCCTTCCAAATTTCGGATTCCCCAAGGGGAAATGGTGTGAAGAATTTTGAAAAGGGTTGAGGGCTATTTATAGAAAAACCCAATGGCATTTTCGTAATTTCGCTGAACTTTGTCTGGTTAAATTCTGACCGTTGGATCGCATTTTTTTGAAGTGGCTTGATCTTGGCCATCCATTGTCTTGGCCAACCTTCCCCCCTCACAAGAAGACAAAACTGATGACATCATGCTAATGACTTCATCCTTACTTTATTAGATAAAATCCCTGATTCGGTGTCCTAATCACGAAATTTTGTAAAATCTTAAAATTTTGAGAGTAACACCCTGAAGGTCTTTCTTTCCTCTCTGAGAATACTGGGTTTTCTTAACCTTATACTCTCATTAAGGATATTCCGTTATCTGCCGAAAATCCTCGGTAATCGCTACCGGTTACAGAAATAACGTCAGTCGGCACCAACTTCTGGATAAAAATTCCCTTATCAATAATATACTCTGGTTTTTCTCAACTTATCCCCGGATTCTTGCATCTGAATTATTTTCTATCGGTTCTCATTTTGACTATCTGCTTTAATTATGCAAAATATCTTCTTAGCTTGATCTTCAAATTGCTTTGTTGGTTACAGAAATGACTTCGGAGACAGCCTACATCGAGCTAAAAATTCACTTGTTCATAATATACTCTGACCCTAAAAACTTAGTTCAAGGTTTTCTAGTTAGGATTTTATTTCTATCCGTGGTCATTTATCTTGTTCACATTTTTATAATATTACTTAATTACCACATGTCTTAACTTATAATGTTATTTTAATGCAAATATCTAGATATTAATTTCTCTTCATCCTTATCCTTTCCCTTAAATTTTTCGGCCAGCACACATATATACATATATTATTATTTTTTTCCAATTTCTATTAACTCTAATATTTCATTTCTCTTGCACTTATTTCTCCCAAAATTTTCCTATTGGTCCATAAGTAATTACATGGATTTAGGCTTTCTAGAATTACTTGAATAATCCTAAGCCTTTGATCTTTGCTTTTCAAAATTACATCTTTACCTTTATTAATTACTTAATTTACCTAATTTGATGCTACAAGTTCAATTAGCCCCTTAAACATGAGTTTAACAATTCTTTTAGGATTAGGGATTTTTATGTACTAAATCCCAAATATTCTTCTTGATTTCTTATTTCATTTTTCTTTATTTAATTTGGCCAAAAATTTCAGCCTTAATAACAAATAATTATTTTTGTTTATTTTTCATATTTCCTAAATTTTTATAATCTTATAAAATTCCCAAAAATTACTTAATTAATCCCTTACTAATTTTTGATAATTTTCTTAATTAAAATTAATCATTTTCTCACAACAATTTTATTGAGATTAATAATTTAAGTTCCATGTAAAATATCAAAAATCATAGAATCAATTTTGGTTCCAGAATACTTTTTAATTTTCCTTCCTTTTATTTTCAAAGGAAGTAATTTATTAAATTACCTAAATTAAGGATAATATGCTTTCTAAATTTTTAATAATTATTCCATGCCTTCTAGAATTTTTCATAATTCTCCTTAGGATGTTTCATGGTCCTAAAATGCATCTTTCACATTTTTTTGACAATAAATTTCCTCTAATTTTCTTAGTGTTTCATGTTAAAGCTAAAATCTTCATAAATGGGCTTTTTTTTTTTATTATTGCAACATAATATTCCAGATAATAATTATCCGGGTATTACACCTCGCTTTATGCTCATTTCCTAAAACAATCACTGAGAATACAATATAAAAGTTTACATCATTTCTTTGTTTTGAAGCTTTTTTTTTTCCAGAACATTTCTTTATTTTGAAACTTCAGATTATTTCCCTTGGTTTATAGTTTAATTTTGCTGCATCTTTTTTCGTTAACAATTTTTTAGTATCAAAATTATGATTTAAACCCTTATATAATCACGTGCATAAAAAACTATAAATTCTTCTATTTGGAGAAAACTTTAAATTTGATTAAGTCACCATTCTTATGTCATAGTTACTCTTCATTTATTCTTTATAAGATGTTTTCAACATGTTTCACACACACACACACAAACCTGATTCTTTGTACGTCAAATTTTAACAATTACTCAACTTTACACATACATAACATGCAAATACCTTATCGCCAAAAAATATATATACAATACCTGTGGAGAATAAAGCCCACACAATATAAATAAAGAGTAAAATCATACATTTGCATAAAAAAAAGGAAATTAATAAAATGACATATAAATAAGTTTAAAATGTATCTTTCATGACTTTTAATTTGATTTGACATATGCAGTTAATGCATAACTTGGTGGACGTTTCTAGTTCGTGGAAAAAAGACATACAATATATTTAGTATTATTTAAAATTAGAAAATAAAAATAAAATCATAATTTGAGTATATTGTTACAATATTATATTGAATATTTTATTATTTAGTGATAAATTAAATAATAATAGTTAATATTTGAAAAAAAAATTGATTATCTTAAGGATTTATTATGTAGGTATAATACTGAGAATGTATAGATAATAAGATATATTATATATGTTGTCCACTATATGATATTTGATTATAGAAAGAATATCAATGATGATAGAAGGAAAGTTGAGAAAATATCCTTAGAATTCTAGATTATTAAAAAAAAAATAGTACCAGTTTTATAAAAAGAAAAACCTAAAACATTGAAATCAAATTTTTTAATAAAAAAATAATCATATTTGATGAACTTGTTCAACACTTAACCTCTTCAGAAAACCTTTACAGATGAGATAAAATGAGAGAGAAGGAGGTGAGAAGAAATGAAAGAATGTGTGAAATGAGGTGTGATGGGGCATTTATAAAGATCTGCGTAACTTTTGTTGTAGTTGATGTGGTTTTTATTTGTAGTTGTTTATGTAATATTTTTTGTAATGGTTTCACATTTGTAGTAGTTTTTGTTTGTTTGCGAAAACTCATTAGTATTTTTTAAAAAAACAAAATTAATTTTCACATTTTGTAGCAGTTTTACTAAAAATCTCTATAAATTAATGGACATTGGCAGGATACAAAATATTCAAAATGACACACTTTTTAGTAGTTTATCTACTAAAATTACTATAAACTTCATAACTATTAACAGGATTTAAAATATTCAAATTTTAAAATTACACACTTGCAGTGGTTTAGCTACTAAAATCAATGCAAACTTTATTTTTAAATTGATTAAATAAAAGCCACTAGGTTAAATCAGACGTGATGGTGGTAGAAGTAATAGGAGTAAAATATACAAAAGTAGTCCAAATTATAGACTTAAGTGTTTAAACATGTATAGGCCTAGGATGTGATAAAAAAGGAGAGTACCATTTAACAAACGTGTATACGCTTAATAGTAATCATAGTAACATTTTTAGCAGTTTAACTAAGAAACTGCTATCAACGTTTCGTATTTGTAGCACTTTAACAAAAATTGCTTCCTCAACTGCTAAAAATGAAAAAATTTTACTTCGTGTATCGTAAAAATTTTGTAAGAGTTTTCTATAACCACTACGAAAGTTCATATTCTTGGCATTTTGTAATGGTTTTTGTGTATAACTACTATAAATATGTAGATTTTTTGTATTATGTAGTAGTTTTTTTATTCATATAAACCGCCACTAATAACGCGCTATAAGGCGCAAAGCTGGCACCACATTTGATGTGGTTTGTGTATATAAATTGCTACAAAATAATTGCCATAAATTTGGTGCCAAGCTTGTATTGGTTATTTTGTGATAACTGATACAAATTAATGTCGTTCACACACCAGTGTGCCATTTCACAGGTACAAAAAAAGCTTTTAAGACCAGACAAAAGAGGCATTGGAAGACTGGACTTGTGACCGATCTTGTTCCAGCCAGTATTAAAAGTACATCTTTAAGACCGGACTTAAACCGGTCTTAAATAAACTCTTTTAAGACCGGACATTTAAAAACATCAGGTCTTAAAAGTGATACTCAATATAACATAAATATTTTTTTGGCGAGCCTAAAGCTCAATATTTAAGACCGGACAAAACTTTAGCCGCTCTTAAAAGGTCTAATTTTTAAGACCGGACTAAAATAAATGCGCTCTAAAAAATAGTGGCTTCTTAGACCAACGATTAATTATACGCGGTCTTAAAAGACTCACTTTTAAGACTGGATGATTAATACGTCTGATCTTAAAGATTAACTTTTTAGACCGGACGTATTAAACCATCGGTCTTGTAAGACCAACTTTTAATACTGCACTAATATCAAATATGTTGACTAACCTTTAAGACAACGCATTTAAGTACATCCAAGTACATCCGGTGAACTTTTAAGACTGGCATTTTTGTTTTATCGGTGTAAATTTTCCTGAATTTTTTGCCTGTTTTGTTCTTACTAATTATATATACACACAAATCCATACCAGCCAATCCAGCACATAAAAGGCTATACTTTAAGCTACAAGCTATAAACAATTATGGATAAATTGAATGATCTATACACAAATCCATACCATCAGCCAATCCAGCACAGAAAATGCTACATTTTAAGCTACAAGCTATGAACAATTATGAATAAATTGAATTGGGAAAAAACAGAATACAAATATTATGAACCATGAGTTATAAATACAAATACAATAAGCTGTTACAATAAAATATACCACACTTAAATCTTCATACATACCTAATATTCACCATGCATTCATCTTATTCCCATCCTCCAACAATGTAACATCCTCTTTTATAACATGCATGCCCTTTGGATCAGATCATGGAACCAAAATAAAACAAGAACAAACTTCATAGAGTTAGTGACATTGTTTAAAAACACGGATGAAATATAATAGTGTTAAAACCTTAAAGTTTTCAAAGATTTGTGCAGTTACCTTACGAATTGACTCTTTTATAAAGGGATATCCTCCCATATCCCTTCTTGATTATCATTCCTTATGCCGGGTTCATTATCCACTTCATCTTCTTCGTTCATGTCCAGTAGACCCCTTGAAAAAGGAGTGTTGTCAGGAAGACCATTATTTGCATGACTTTCCTCATCAATATCGAAGACCCTTTTTCCTTGGAGAGACATTTTATTTGCTTGATCGGTGTAATAAAAAACTTGTTTCGCCTGGTCTGCCATAATAAAAGGTTCATCTTCAAAACTTCTACTATTGACATCGACTAACGTAAATCCCAGCCGATCGATCTGAACACCATTGTTCACATTAACCCACTTGCATTTGAAAATGGGAAATCTAATCACGACATAGTCCACCTCCCAAATGTAATACCCGGATAATTATATTGACAAATAATACCTATTGGAAATAGGTGAATTTGTGGTCTCAAAATTAGTATAATAATTACCTTATTTCTTAAGGTGATTTCTCATGAAATTAGGAGGAATAAAGAAAATTAAGTGTCAAAAAGGCTTACAAATGCATTTTAAGGTCATAAAACATCCTAAAAAGAATTGTGATAAATTCTAAAGGGCAGAAAATAATTATTAAAAATTAGAAAGAATATTGTCCTTAATTTAGACAATTTAATAAATTATTTCCTTTGAAAATAAAAAGAAGAAAAATTAAAAAGTATTCTGAAACCAAAATTGACTCCGTGATTTTTGATATATTACATGGGACATAAAATACCAATGTAAGTAAAATAGTTGTGAGATAATAATTATTACTAATTAAGAAAATTGTCAACAATTAGTAAGTGATTAGTTAAATAATTAATGGCTAATTGTTTAGACATGAATAAAGAAGAAAAAACCGAAATTTGTGTGTGTGTGAGATGTGTGGTGTGTGAGTGTTGTGAGATGTGGAGAGTTGTGAGTGTGTGTGTCTAAGTGTTGTGCATGTGTGTGTGTGTAGTAGCAAAATAATAATATCTACATATTTATGATTATAATAATAATATAAAGTGAGATATTTTGAGAAAAAGCAAATAGGATAAATGAGAACTGATAGAAAATAAATCCTATCTCAAAATATATGAACTAAGTATCTAACAAAAGGACTTATTATATACAAGTGAATTTTTATCTCAAAGTAGGCTATCTCTGAAGTCATTTCCGTAACCGACAGAGTGATCATGAGATAAGACAAAGATATTTTGTGGAATTAGAACAGATAGTAGAAATGAAAACCTGTGGAAAATAATTCATAAACTGGAATCCGAGGGTAAGTTGGTAAAAACCAGAGTATATTATAAATCAGTGGATTTTCATCCAGAAGTTGACGTTGTCCGACGTTATTTCCGTAACCGACAGCGGTTGTCCGAAAATGTTCGGCAGGCAACAGAATGTCCTTAATGAGATCAAAAATTTAGATAACCCAGGTATCTTAAAAGAGAAAGAAAAAATCTTCGGGGCTGTGTTCCCGGAATTTTGAGATTTCTCAAGATTACACGATTAGAACACCGAACAAGGACTTTATCGGTAGAAAGCTTATTGAGCAAGTTGGTGACATCACCTTGGTGACATAGGATGAGGTCAGCATAGTAAGGTGTATGGCCAAGATCTTGCCACCTTCAAGAAGTGCGATCCAACGGTCAGAAACTGATCAGACAAAGTTCAAAGGAATTACCAAAATGTCATTGCCTTTTTTTATAAATAGCCCTTCCATTCTTCTTCATTTTCTCACCAATTCACTTGCCTAGTTCGAAATCTAGAGAGATGTTAGAGAGAGGGAGGAGCTCGGAGGAAGGAGTAGCAAGGTTCTGGGTAAGTTCTTTGGTCCCTAGTCTTAAGATTCTAGTTTCGTTCAGTAGTTATGGTAGAAATGTTAGTTTGATCTTTTAGTCTTCCAATATGTTGTTGATATCATGCTTAAGTTTAAATATGGTATTTATTTCGAAAATATGATGGAGAAAGAGATACGGCAAAATTTTGGAAGATTAGAGTCAAAGTAGCGAAGCTCTGGCAAAATTCCACCGACTAATCAAACTAGGGGCAAAATGGTAATTTGTACCTAAAATGCCTGTTATGATATTAAATATTCATATCTGTGATATAATCCTTATAGGATATCTGAAAACACGTACCGCTGTTTCCGCCGTCGTACCGCTGTCAAACGTACCATATTTCGACGAAAGTACCCGATATCGCCAATGAAGGTACGGACGCGTATTGTAACTCTAACTCTTATGCTGCTTGTATGCTTTATATGTGATGTGATGATTCATATAGTCATGGATAAGACTGTGTCTTGGGTCATGGACTGTGGCTAAGACTAGGTCTTAGGTCACCATTTTTAAATACATTCAGCTTTGATTTGAAAACGGGTTACATCTTGGTAATGCCATATGGATGTTTTTCTAGTGCGGAGGACACGCTCCGGGGCGTGGCACTGGTTTATGTGCAAACTATGTGGACCTTACATGGGCTGTGTGCTATGTAGGTATTGTTGAGATATGAACTGATACATGTGTTGTGTGCTATGTATAGTTATATGTTGAAATGTAAATAAATATCTATCATACATACTGTCATACTTGAGCATAAGGTTAACTGTTACCTGAAGTCCAATGCCCATTGGACCTCAGTCTTAATGAATAGTTCAGGAAAGAAATCGGGATAGAGAAGATGCCGGTAAATGGAGCCGTGAGAAGGCACCAGTGGATGGAGCTGAGAAGAGACACCGGTCAAAGCAAATGCCGGAGGAACGCCCTCAGAGTATTCATTCTGACATGATTTAATGAGGTTATCTCAAACAGTTTGGTGCCAAAGGCATGGCTAGTCTATGTGGGTCAGTCAATAAGTCGCCGTGAACTCGGTGAGACTCCCATGATAGACACCTACCTAGCCAAACTATTTGATTAACTGAGTTAGGTTCATTGCCCCAAGTCTAACTACGGCTTAGTCGAATATTGTATAGTTGCATGTAAGAATTGTAATTATACAAAACTCTATATATTATATCACATAAATCTTCCTTCGGGAAATTCTTAATATACCAGCTTATGTCGGGGCATCAACATATGTTTGGGCATTTTATATCAGATACTCATTGTCCAAATATTAGCGCACACTATCCATTTCCGCAGTACTCTAAGCTGTAGCATCTCAAAATCTGTTGATTTTCCTAAAACTAAGTGTCAACCGACACGATTTTCAAGCATGGAATTTGGGGTGTTACACCAAATCTCTTCAATAACCTCGTAATATGGCATGACTGCCAATTTAAGCCGCTTGTCTTTCGAACTAGAGAAGTGTATAAATTCAGCCTCTAACATTACACCACTGTTCTGGACGATGCTCCTATCATCTAGGGACTTCGTGTAAAATGTATAACCGTTAATCACATACGAATTCCAACTTATGACATCAATCTTACGACCACGTGCTAACCATTTGATTGTTTCAGAAACAGATTCCTCTCCTTCGACATTTTGTTTGAACTAGTTTGCAAATGTTCTGTTATGCTCCCTAATCAACCTCTGTTTAGTCATTCGGGGATTTTCTTTCCTCACAGCTCCTTTATGTGCCGCTATGATGGCTTGAACTTCATCAACATTATTCAAGATGTATAAGTGGACTTGTGACAATTCATCAGGATCTACACTCTTTGCTAAAGCCCCTCATCTACCACCTTCAGCATGCTGACATTTTGGAAGCTCGATATGTCTTACTTTGGCCAAATAATTTTGACAAAATTCCATGGCCTCTTCAGATACATACTTCTGAACAATTGATGCTTCTGGTCGGTATGCGTTCTTCACGTACCCTTTTAGGAATTTCATATATCTTTCAATTGGGTACATCCACCGTAAATGGACAGGGCCGCACAACTTTATCTCCCTCACTAGATGAATAATTAGATGAACCATGATGTCAAAAAATGAAGGAACAAAAAGCTTATCAAGGTGGCACAAGATAAGATATCCTTCATTCTCCAATTCATCCAATTGTTCAATCTTGAAAACTTTACTACAAACAACATTGAAGAAGAAACAAAGCCTAGTCAAAATGTGTTGAAGATCATACTCGGCTATGCCTCGAATAGCTACTGGGAGTAGCTGTTGCATCAAGACATGACAATTATGAGACTTTTGGCCTACCAATTTCAAGTCCTTCATCGATACAAACCTCTTAAAATTTGAAGAATACCTCGACAGAACTTTTGTGCCATGCAAACACTCATAAAAACTATGTTTTTTATCCTTAGAAAAAGTATGAGAAGCCGGGGGACAATAAGTTCTGTTACCATATGGCCTTGGATGTAAGTATTCGCGTATTCCCATTTCTTGCAAATCCAAACTTGCCTTCACACCATCCTTTGTGCTACCTTGTATGTTGAGAAGCGTGCCAATACTACTATCACATACGTTCTTCTCCACATGCATGACATCAATACAGTATCTCACATCAAGGTTGCGCCAATATGGAAGATCGAAGAATACCGATCTTTTTTCCATATATTTGTTTCTTTTTTACCCTTTGTACCGAAGATGACACTTATATTTTTCACCTTTTCATACACTTGCTCCCTAGTCAATGCCACCGAAGCATCTTCATACTCTTGGCCACCAAAAAAGGTTTTCTTTAATCGATGATATGGGTGGCCCCGTCTAAGAAATCTTCTATGTCCAAGATAAACTGTCTTTCTTCCATGTTGAAGTTGATGGTAGTGTGCGCCTTCTTCACAAACCGGGCATGCTTTATGGCCTTTTATACTATACCCTGACAAGTTCCCATATGTTGGGAAGTCGTTTATAGTACAAAATATCATGGCTCTCATTTTAAAGACCTCCTTCTTGAAAGAGTAAAAACCATCGACACCTTCTTCCCACAACTGCTTCAAGTCTTCGATCAAGGGCTGAAGGTAAACATCAATGTCGTTTCCGGGTTGTTTTTGTCCCGAAATCAACATAGACAACATGATGTACTTTCGTTTCATGCATAACATAGGAGATAAGTTGTAAATAATCAAGAGTACAGGCCAGGAACTATGTATGCTGCTAAGGCTTCCATATGGATTCATGTCATCTGTGCTAAGGGCAAGCCTAAGGTTCCTAAGTTCTTCGCCGAAGGTAAGAAATAATTGATCGATTTTGCTCCATTGAGAAGAATCGGCAGGATGTCTAATATTTCCATCAGAAATCCTCTCATCTGCATGCCACCTCAATTTTTTTACATCATTTTCATTAATAAATAATTGCTTAAACCTTGGTATGATTGGAAGATACCACAACACTTTTGCAGGCCCTTTATTTGACTCGTACCTTGGGGTTTCACATATCGAACAATTCTACTTCTCTTCTAACTCGTTTCTATACAACACGCAATCATTCAGGCATGCGTGGATCTTTTTGTACTCCATCCCTAGTGGACAAAGTATTTTCTTAGCATCATAGTATCGGTGAAACAACATATTATCATCCAGAAGCATGTCCTTAAAAGCCTCAAGCATTTCAAACAAACTCTTGTCGCTCCACCCATGATGTGCCTTCAACCTGACCAATTTCAATACAGCGTTCAACGGTTGGTATTTCTTACACCCAGGGTATAGTGGGGTCTTTGCATCACTGCACATATTAGCATATGCATGTGATTGATGGAAAGCCTCTTCTCCTACATCACAAATAATGTCCTCTATGCGATCATCCATATTCATATCATTATCATCAGAGGCCACTTCTCCATGTTGAGACCCACTTGGCATTTTTTCACCATGCCATACCCATACTGTATAGGTCTTACAGAATCTTTGACAAATTAAATGTGTGTGTATAACTTCAAGACTTAGTCACCTCTCATTAAAACATCATACACAAGGGCAATAAAACTTTACACTATCATCATGAGCATTTTGTTTAGCAAATTCTATAAATTTCCTAACCCCATTCTAATATTCAACACTCGTCCGTAAAACATTTATCCAACTGTGATCCATAGTAGAATTCCTATAGATGGTAAGATTTAACATATATAATCTGCAAAAACTAAAACTTGCATATAAAATAAGCTAACTACAAATGCATATATAAGCTAAATGTCGGTTCTGTCTTATGGTCATAAATGTATCACAGTGAATGAAGAAGCAAAATAAATGCATGACGAGGAAATTAAACGCATCGCAAGTAGGTTTTGTGGACTCACCTGTAGCATATAAGGTCAAATGTGTTTGCTGTGTCTTTCTTCTCCTGCCACGAATGTTAATGTTGCAGATAGTAACAGTAACCTAAAAACACTTATTGGTCAGTTGGGTAGGTCCCAAAAGAACATTTCATCGATTTTGTTTCAACCCATGAAAAACCCAAAACGATAAACAGGAAAAACATATAGTTGTATAGCCAAAACAACTCGTACAACTTGTTCTTTAGACATTGAGCTAAGGGACCAAAAAGTTGTTGTCGAGAGAGCAATGCGAAGCAGCAACGAAGCAACACACAAACACTAGAGATAGAACCTGAGTAATCACTTTCGGCTCGATGAGAAAAGTTCATACAAGGAAATTTAATTTTTCCGCGCGAGTGGCGCAAGAGAGACATTTATTATTTGAGATATTATTAAGACCAGTCATTTTAAAGTAATATGGTCCTAAAGATATATTTAAATTATATTGAACCTTTTAAGATTGAAGTTTTATAAAACTGCGGTCCTAAAATAAATTTAATTTAAATTTATAGTGAAACTTTTAAGACCAGAGGTTAATAATACTACGGTCATAAAATTCATTTAATTTTGGACCGCATGTTTTATAAAACTGCGGTCTTAAAAGACAAATACTTTTTAATATTCAATCGAAAGATAGCAGATTTGCAGTAGCAACTGAATGAAAATAAAGATCACTGGAGACTGGAGAATAAGCTTTTTTTCCTTAATGGATAATATGGAAAAAATAAAACATAAGCTTAGTTCTTATTAATTTTTAGATTACTATGACAATATGCAAGTACAAAAGGAAAATAAGAACAACAAATTGAAAATTAACAAAAAAAACAAGCTTATAATTTGACTAAAAATCCTAATGCTTATTATCAGCTAATGTCTTGGAGATATCGGCTTCAGCAGCAGCAATTTCGCGCCAGATATCAGCAATTTCTTGTATTATGCGCATCAGTTTCACTTCATCATCATCATCCGTGGGAGTGTTGGGACCAAGAGGTTGGAGAGGGGGAGCGGGAACCTCTTCGTGGTCTGAAGGCTGGAGGGAGCCGTCTACTTCTTCATCATCCGAAATAACAATGGGTCCAATGACCCGTGACTCCTCCGTCAAAATAGAACACACTGGACCTAAACCAATGAGAGATCTAAAGAAGGCACGAGATTCAGGAGTAACCCTGCGAGGGGCTATCTTGTATCTAACTATTGTTTGAGCAGTTAGGGCAGAGAGCTACGTAGTGTGGAATTACGAGGTAATGAGGACTTAAGAAGGACAGAGAGGAAGCGTGAGGAGGATAATTAAGGCAGGACAATAGGAGTTAATATGCAAAAGTGTATTAAGACCATCATATAACATATCCATGGTCCTAAAAGTCTATTATTTATTATTTCACTAAATCACCTTTAAGACTGACTAGTAACATATGCCCGGTCCTAAAAGTATATTAATTTATTTTTCCATTCAATTACCTTTAAAGACCGATCTTTTATCTTATAACCTATCCTAAAAGTCTATTAATTTTTTTTTAAAAAATAATACATTTAAGAACGGATCTCTTACAATACCTGGTATTAAAAGTTCATTCTTTTCAAATGGAGAGACACCAGTATCCTTACACTCTGTTCAAATGAATGATTCAGAGTCTCTTCGGCTTCCAGATATACTTCCCAACTAGGCGTCTCCTCGTATTTTGATGAACTATGCGTCTCCCCGTAAAAGTTTCCCGCGTTTCACATTCTTCAGGATGGTTTCAATATTTAAACCCTTTGTTACTTTACTTTGTTCACATTCTTCTCAATCACTTCTACAGCCTCCACTGTAATGGTCGCTCCACCACTACCAGGTGTGCCTAATCATCGTCCTCCCCCTCCACCACCACCAGGTGTGCCCAACCATGGTCCTCCCCTTCCACATCCACCTCCATACCCTCCTCCATTGTCTCCAAACCCCTCTGCCCGACAGATGATGCAGCACCTCCTGGCCCGCGTCGCTCATATAGACCAACGCATGTGCCCAATGTTTCAGGTCTACCATGTCGTCAACAACAAGTTGAACATGTTACTCGACACCAATGATGTTAAGTATAATCTTTCGGACGATGACGTCTCCAACCTCTCCTCCAATCCCTCCCTGCCCCCAATAACGACCGGGGGGGATTAAATATTTTAATGTTTTTTTTGTTTGTACTATTCCTGCCCCACAGCGGGCAGGGAAAAAATATGATAAATAAATTTTTTTCCATATTCGATTGTGTGTTCGTATGCTTTCGTTATCTTAATTTTGTTTCAGACAAAAAGGAAACAACCAAAACCATAACTGAAATGTGATTAACGATAAAAGTTCACAGAATATAGTTAACAACATACAAAACAAAACAAAAAAAGACAACTTTTACCTTTTAAGAATAAAAACAAACACAGTGACAACTCTTCTCAAGGTTGGACCACTGTTGTCGTCGGTTTTACCATACCCAGAGTTGAAAATTTCCATTATCTTACATCTTTTCCGACAACGCTCTTCAACTTCTGGAGAGGTAAAACTGACGATAATGAGGGTCCAAGCTTGAGCAGAACGCCAGAAACTCGAGTGTTCTTGAACCCTAATAATTTGTCTTAAAGATGAATTATCATTTCTATTTAAAGGAAGACTATTAAGACCATAAATTTAACAAATAGACAGTCATAAATATCAAGTCATTTTAATTTAGAATTATCGAAGACTTTTAGGATCAGACATTATATAAATAAGCGATCCTAAAAGTGTTTCCATTTTTTTATGAGACTTTTAAGACCAGCGATATAAAAACATACGGTCCTAAAATCAAGGCTTATTTTTTTTTTTAAAAAAAAACAAAGACCTTTAAGAGCGTCTCTTTTTTAAATATGTGTTCCTAAAAGTGTCTCCATATTTATAAGACTTTTAAGACTGGAGATGTATCAAACATACGGTCCTAAAATCTAGGCTTATTTTTTTTTTAAAAAAAACAAAGACCTTTAGGACCATCTCTTTAATAAATATGCGTTCCTAAAAGTATCGTCACTTTTGTTTTTAAGACTTTTAAGACTGGAGATGTATCAAACATACGGTCCTAAAATAAAGGCTTATTTTTTTTTAAAAAAAAAACAAAGACCTTTAGGAGAGTTCTTTAATAAATATGTGGTCCTTAAAGTCGCGAATACTTTTCAGAATCTCTTACTGCTATTTACAACTCTCCAAAACTCAAATCTCAAGCAATATACACCATCCAATACGTTTAGAAAAACAAAATTACATAGGCTAAGAAAATTGTTCGAAAAAATAAACAAATTTATTATATATTGAATTATACAAATTGTAAAATCATTCATTTACAAAATGAATTTACAAATTAATGTAGTACTGTAATTACAATTGTTGCTCTACAAGCATATATTTACATATGAATTAGTATTGTGATTGTTGTATTTACTGCAAAAGGTCAGTAACATGTTGACAAAACACACTGCGTATGTGGTCCACCTCATCATCAGAAAAAGAAGTCTCAAAGGAAAACCTCTGTAGCATCAAAGAAAGAAACTGAATTAATCCGCATGTATATTTCGTATGTAACATTAAGCCAGAAACAGAATTCAACCATAATATGTAACATCAAATACATTTACCTTTGCAGTGATTTTATTACTTGGTTGAGTGATAATATCATACATGTGTTTCATTATGTACAGGCTACATAAGTTGGATCCGGTTGGTTGCTAATGGGTCTGAAAAGAACAAGAAATATATATATATATATATATATATATATATATATATATATATATATATAAGATCAAGCATATATAGCTTACTGACCAACTTCACAAGATAGTGTGCCAGTGTCCAAATATGTACTAACCTTTGGTGTGAGCCATTTAGGATCTTTGAGATCATTCCCTTGCTTTTTTTTGACCTACATTTGGAAGGTCCTCATGGCACTATCATCAAAATCACAAATTTATCAATAATGTCCGTTGAAAATTCACATCAGAGATTTCAAACAAGAGAATCAAAATGAGATGCTTACTTGTTGATGATCTGCTACAATAAAACCCCTGGTTGGCCTTGAGTGGAGCATAAGAATAACATCGTATGCGCATCCATGTTCATGACGACCAACTGCCAGTGGTTGCTGAAAATTCACAGCAGTAAAGTACACAGTGATATATTATGCATAATTAACTGAATTGCAACAAGAGATCGATTGTGATATGTACCTGTGGTGATATGAATACAACTACACCTTCCTTCTCACTTTACGCAACCTCTTTGATATGTACTCCTGTCTTTCTTCCATAGTGGTTGTGCTTGCATATACTGGGCACAAGAATCCAAAATCATCGATTCTGCCCTTTTGGTCCAAATCTTGATGCATGAATCTACAATAATGACATCGATCATGGAATTAGTATATATGTATGTGTGTCTAAACGATGAATTTAAATTATGTACTCATAAAAGAAGATACTTACTTCAAAAACATTTGAACAACTGCTGATGTAACCTCTTGTCCAAGAAGCAGCAAGGACTTTATATCAATAGCGTCAAAGAAAATTGGTTGAGGGTGAGGAACCCCTACTACTTCATTGATCTCCCACGATTGTAATCCCAAATCTCCTTTGGATACCATTTGAGATATTTTATCCTTGGCCCCCAACTCAACAGTAGGGGATGCAGCTTTATGAGGGGATGGAGATTAAGGAGGGGATGGAATTGGAGGAGGGAATGAAGCATCAGGAGGAGTAGAGACATTTATAAGCTTCACTGGCCAAGAGATGAAGGTTTCCTTGACATCACTCACATGCTTTAGTTGATCGGTTGGGAGAGGGAGAGGTGCATCAATGATCACCTCTTCAACTGACACTCAGACTTCATCATCAGCCATTTGTTTGTTGTGTACAGCTTATCCCAAGTTGTGGACAGTCTCTTTAGCAACTAATTGTCTAGTTGGTTCTGCCACGTATAGGTCACAAAGTTGCTCTGGTTGTCCAACAATGCAGCTCCCTCTGGTGCTTTGCTGCACAGGTGCAGGTGTATGTGTGAAGGGAACACTGGTGTCTGACTGAGAGCTAATAAGCATCTTCATTTAGTTCATTTCCTCCTTCATTTGCCTCATCTGGGATTCAAACAATTCTTTCAATGCCTCCTCTTTAGCCGCTGCCTCTTGATTTAATTTGGCTATCGTTTGGTCCATCTTCTCCTGGGTAACTATACTTTGCTTCAAGCGTTTGGATTTACCAAAGTATTCTTTTAAGCCTACCCGTCCTCCGATCCCCCTTACCCGCCCCAAGTAATCTGGTTTTCCGGTCACAATGATCAGAACATCATTACTCTCGCCCAACACAAAAGATCCCTCTGCTTCTTTCTTTTTAAGATCTTCCTATGAGATACAGATAGCGAGAAGCTTAGTAATGAAACATGTTTAGTAACTAAAAAATAACAATAGCGATACTTACAATTCTTTCAGCAACTATACGAGTTTGTTCACTCATGTAGGTGCCTTTTTTTGGTTGCCGAATATACAACCACAAATCCTCGCGACGGATTGGGGATGCCTGCTGATCAACTATAGCAGAAGGATTGGATTTAGCTTCTTCCAATCTCTTCCGCTTGGCCTCCGTCATTTCTTTTTCGGCCTTTGCATATCCGCCGCGAGAAGCCTTATGCAAGCAATCATTCTTATGCCCTATCTCATGTGCTTGTTCTCTTCTTCTCTGTGGATCAGAATTGAAAACAACTATTAATTATGAATTCAAGTCATCTCACTAACAGAAATTATATAACTTCTGCTTCATATGAACCTCAAACACTAGTCAAATTCACTTCATCAAGTTTCAACATTTTATTTAAGGAAGATATAGAATTGTATAGAACTAACATATTAACTTACTAATAGCAATGTCTAACCACTACCTACTATAACAGAACTAGCTAAGAATATAATAACGGTTAACATATCAGACATGCATATAACTAAGATATGTTCCTCTGATGCGGGACAAAGGATGGAAATATATACTTCTACTCACACATTAAACCATTTGACTAACAGGATTAGACGAACACAATAACATTCACATATCCGCACAAGTCGGGCAAACAAAACTAAATATGAATTCACCACAGCATCAGGAGTGGTCCGAAGCTGAACAAATTGATCCCAAATTTATTGATCAATGAATGTGTACTTGTCCCAAGGATTATGATTATGTTGAACCCTGGCAAAAATATAGGTGTTGGCTAGAAAGGTCTTAAATTTCCTCCATCGATCAGCACAATAAGACAATGTCTTGGCTTTCAACTTCTCAGAGTCGGGGATAGTGTATGAAAGCCAGATAGTGTGCTAAAGAGGATCCTTCACTGTGCGTTGGTCAACATTTTTTCACTCATCTATCAAGATGTTGACCTTGTTGCGTGCCATATAGCCAACAAAACTATTATATTCGTGTTTATTCAGACTGAAAGGTTCCAACCTGTCATTAAACTGAATCTTGATCTTTGACCCAGCATTCAGTTTTACGGCTATGTTGATCATTTGTGTGCCACTTCTACCACAGCGTGCAGGACGGTCACGAGGCTCATTTTGAGAAGAGGGTTGGTTCTGGCTTACACCAGTAACATCAGTAACTGGCGTTGGCTGAACAGGGAGAGAATGGTTTTCTCCTCATTTTCGATAAAGAAAGAGAGGTTGAGAGTGGTGGTGCGAAGGAGTAACGCCTGAGAAAGTGAGAGAGTAACAGAGGATAGTGGTAGTTGGCGAGGAATAGACGTAATGCAATAGGAAGTGGGGTTTCACAAAGAGAATAGGGGTTTCAGAGCTCAAACAGATAGACGTAAGTCGTAAGTAATGTTTCTCGTAAAGAAGTATATGTCTGCTCTTAAAAGTAATAAACTATTATTTTAAATTTTTTCATTATTTAGTACCGGGTATAAGTTATGTCCACTCTTCAAAGTATTACTTTTAAGACCGTCATTTATACATGTCCGGTCTTAAAAGTTTTATACGATTATATTTAAATATTTCTTTATTATTCTTTACCGCAGAAAATATAAGTCGGGGATGTACGTGTTTTCTCTATAATGTAATCCATATTTGAATTTTTTTAAACATTTTTAAGAGCGGTTGGTTTTTTTAAGCGGCCTGAATATTATATTTAAGAATTGATACGTTAAAAGAAGTTCTTTATATTTACAAAATTGCCACCGCTCATATCTTTAAGACCAGTGTGTCGAAACTCCGCTGTAAATGAGACGATCTTAAAAATTGATGCGGTGGTAGAAGTTCTTTATAGTTACAAAATTATCATCGATCATTTCTTTAAGACTAGGGTGTTGATAATCCGCTATAAATGAAGCGGTCTTAAAACACTTTTTTACACTAGTGTTTGGTGTAAGCCAATTGTTACAAATTTGTAACAATTTTGATATAAACTGTTACAAATTCTCATATTTATAGTAATTTATTTTAACCATTATAAATTAACTCTTATGAATTGGCCTTTTTTTTCTCTAGAGGACATGTACTCTTCTAATCATTTACAATATATATATATATATATATATATATATATATATATATATATATAATCTATTTCTCTCAATCATTGTTAAGCGAGGTCCACCAATCATAAATACCTCTCTTTCTTTCCTTATATTAATACAAGGAGTAGGTACGATAGAAATTTTGGAAGAATATAAATCCTACATTTTTTCACCTTTATTTAATACTTCCTACCGTTCTGAATATAAGACTAAACTAATTATTTTTTTGTGCAATTAAAAAAGCTAAATAAGTTATTAATCATGTCATATGCTATGTATAATAAATTATATAGTAGTGCATAAGCTAGACAAATTAATTAGGAAAATATGATAAATATAGATACTTTAAAGTAATTTAATTAGCTTCCTTAATTTAAAAAAAAAAAAAACCACATCTTATATTTAGGACACAAGATAGTACTTACTATTAAATAAATTTAAATGGTGCAGGTATTTTGAATGTATATTACGGGTCATCTTGATACAATATTCCCACGAGAGTACCAAAAAGAAATCCTTCGATACTTGTACTATCACCAAGTACATACATTTAAGTTAAAGCCTAATATATTATATTATTGAAATGTTAGTTTTAAAGTTTAAATGAACTACAGTTTTTCTAATATATATATAGACACACAGATATGTGCATGTTAATTAATTAAGAATGAAGATGGAGCGTGGGGACTACACATAGAGGGACACAGCACCATGTTCGGTACAGCGCTGCATGAGAATGCTTGGAGAAGGACTTGATGGAGGCCAAGACAATGCTTGTTCAAGAGCACGAAAATGGATTCATGATCATGGCGGTTTCCCTACATACCCTCTTGGGGAAAACTTGGCTTTCAGTGCGTATACTTTTATTCATTCCCTGGCTATCTATATGTAGGGCATACAATATATAAAAAACTCCCTGGTCTTTTTTTTTTGGTCCTAGTTATTATAAGTCACGTGGTCATTAAATTTTTCACACGTACAATTTTATTTTTTTTATTTATTGTTATGGGTAGTGTCACACCCTTCTGTTAACACATCACTCATCAAAGCATTATAGCGTAGTACAGTGGCAAAATAGTTTGGGTGTAGTATACTAATAACATATTTCAAATCTTGATTAAAAATTCTAAACATAATTACATAATGTTTTCTTCAAATGTCCCTCGAACAATCTAGAATTGGTCCAACACTTCCATTTGCTAACATTCGTCGCCTTGTCTTGGAGCCTCATCCAAAACACTATACAATTCATAGATAATAATAAGAGATGGAATCCCAAAGGATCCCAGAGTAACAATTAATCTTGTAATACCCGAATAGCTATTATCTGGAATATTATGTTACAATAATAAAAATTCCTATTTATGAAGATTTTGGTCTCAACATGTTATGTGATTAGTATATGTTCAAAGGAAAACATTAAGAAAATTAAATGAAGTTTAATATCGGAAATGTGAAAAATGCATCTTAAGGCCATAAAACATTCTGAGAAGAATTAGGAAAAATTCTAAAAGGCATGGAATAGTTATTAAAAATTTAGAAAGTATATTATTCTTAATTTAGACAATTTAATAAATTATTTCTTATGAAAATAAAAAGAAGGAAAATTAAAAAGTATTCTAAGACTAAAATTGACTCTATGATTTTTGATATTTTGCATGGAGCTTAAATTATTAATATCAATAAAATTGTTGTGAGAAAATGAATACTTTTAATTAAGAAAATTATTAAAAATTAGTAAGGGATTAATTAAGTAATTTTTGGAAATTTTATAAGGTCATGGGAATTTAAGAAATGTGAAAAATAAAATAAAAATAAATAATTAATATTAAGGGCCGACATTTTTGGCCTAATTAAATAAATAATAAAGGTTAGGATGTAATCTTGAAAAACCAAGATCAAAAACTTAGGATTATTCAAGAAATTATAAAAAGCCTAAATCTATGTAATTATTATTGGACCAATAGGAAAATTTGGGAAAAATAAATGCAAGATAAATAAGATATTATGGTAAATGATATATATATATATATATATATATATATATATATATATATATATATAATTATATGTGTGGGCCGAAAATTAGGGGGAGATAAGGATGGAATTAGATATTTGTAATATAATAATATTATAAGATTAAGACATGTGGTAATTAAATAATATTATATTATTAAAAAGTGAACAGGATAAATGACCACAGATAAAAATAAAATCCTACCTAGAAAACTGTGAACTAGGTTACTAGGGTCAGAGTATATTATGAACAAGTGAATTTTTATCTCGAATTAGGCTGTCTCCGAAGTCATTTCGGTAACCGACGGAGTGTTTTAGAGATCAGGCTAAGAGGATATCTTGCAGAATTAGAACAGATAATAGAAATGAGAATCGATAGAAAATAATTCATAAACTAGAATCCAGGGATAAGTTGAGGAAAACCAGAGTATATTATTGATCAGTGGATTTTTATCCCAAACTTGGCGCCGGCCAACGTTATTTCTGTACCCAATAGCGATTACTGAGGATTTTCGGCAGGTAACGGAATGTCTTTAATGAGAGTATAAGGTTAGGAAAACCCTGTATTCTCAAAGAGGAAGAAAAGACTTTCAGCGTGTTGTTCCCGGAATTTTAAGTGTTTACAGAATTTCGCGATCAGGACACCGAACCAGGAATTTTATCTGATAAAGTAAGGATGAAGTCATGAACATGAGGTCATCAATTTTGTCTTCTTTTGGGGGGAGAAGGTCGGCCTATAGGTGGAGGGCCAAGATCAAGCCACTTCAAAAAAATGCGATCCGACGGTCAGAATTCAACCAGACAAAGTTCAATGAAATTACAAAAATGTCATTGGGTTTTTCTATAAATAGCCACCATTTCATTTGGAATTCTCGAAACTTGGGAGAGGAAGGAAGAAGGAGGAGTCTGTAGAAATTTATAACAAAGCTCTGAGTAAATCCTTCAGTCCTTAGTCTTTAGTTTAGGTAGTTCATTTGGTAGTTATAGTAGAATTGTTAGAGTAGTATCTAATTCTTCAAGTTAGCTTAGATATCATGTTTTAGGAATAAATATGACATTTATCTTAGAAATATGTCAGAGGAAAGGTTATAGCAAAATTTGAGAGTTTAAAGTCAAAATAGCGAAGCTCTGGCAAAATTTCACTAAGAGATCAAACTAGGGGCAAAATGGTAATTTGTACCTAAAATGCCTGTTATGATCTTAAATATTCATATCAGTGATATTATCCCTATAAGGTACCCGAAATCATGAACCGCTGTTTCTGCTGTTCCCGTTGTCTCCGCTGTTGTGCCTCTATCAAACCTGCCGTAATTTGACGAAAGTGCCAGAAATCGTCAACGAAGGTACGGACGCGTATTGTAACCTTAACACTTATGCTGCTCATATACATATATGTGGTAGACATGTTTATATACTGAAACTCTATCTAGGGTTGTCAGTTTTACATACAGCTTTAAATGGGTTATAGTCTTGATAACGTCGTAGGGTTTTCCTAGCGCTGAGGACACGATGGGAAGTCGTGGCACTGGTTATGTGCAGACATGTTGTGGGACTTTACATATTGCTTTGTGCTTATTGTAACATCTCATTTTTCAAAAGCAGAATGAGGTACTTTCATTAGAGTAGAGCATCAGAGCAATTTAAAAGAGAGAGTATCTGATAAACATCCTGTTGAGGTACCTAGTTGCTTATACAACAGTACAAAGGTCTGAATATTTACTGATATGGGAATACAAGTCCAAAAAGAAATTCTTCGGCTGGGACTCTAAGCATGCTGCTTACCCTTATCTTTAGTGCTTAGTCCTCCTGATCCTGAAGCTATATTAAGAGCTGAGGTCCATGCATCGAACCTCAGGTAACGGTTAACCTCATACTTTTGTAAACAATATATGTATGACATCACAGCATTAATCAGCACATAAGTATATAGCAGATGCAAGATTAATATTCCACCGTATACATCACATGTAAGGTTATCTATGCTAACAATACACATCGCATGTATAGTTATCTATACAATTCACATGTATAGTTATCCATGTTAACAATACACATCACATGTAAAGTTATCTATACAATTCACTTGTATAGTTGTCTATCACATATAAACATACAATAAGTATTAGAGTTAGTGTTACAGCACGCGAACGTACCTTCGTTGACGAGCGTTTAGTACGTTGACGATAAAATGTACTTTTGACGGAAAATAGCGGAACGACAGCGAAATGACAGCGAGACAAGATTACTGATATCCTATAATGATAATATCACATTTATCAATATTTGATATCAAAACAGGCATTTTAGGTACAAATTACCATTTTGCCCCTGATCCCCTAATTAGTAGAATTTCGCCAGAACTTCGTTACTTTGATTCTAATCTTCCAAAATTTTAACATATCTCTTACTCCAACATATTTTCCAAAATAAATATCATATCTATCCTAAAACATGATATCTAAAATATACTGGGAGATTAAAGATCAAAACAACATTTATCCTAAAACTCTAAGAACTACCGAACTAAAGACTAAGGACTGAAGAACTTACTCAGAGCTTCGCTATGAACTCTTTACTCCTCCTTCAGAGCTCCTCTCTCTAACTCCTCTCTAGATTTTCTGTGAATTGGTGAGGAATGAAGAGAAAATGAAGGGCTATTTATAGAAAAATCCAAGTTACTATTCATGCTTTGTCAGATGAATTCTAGACCGTCAGATCGCACTTCTTGGAGGTGGCAAGATCTTGGCCATACACCTCTCAAGGATGATGTCATCCCTGCTGCATTATCAAGCCTTATGTCATCTTGCTTTATCAGGTAAAATTCCTGATTCGGTATCTTGATCGCGAAATTTCGTAAAATCTTAAAATTCCGGGAACAACACTCTGAGGATCTTTTCTTCCTCTTTAAGAATACTATACTTTCCTATCCTTATACTCTTATTAAGAATATTCCGTTATCTACCGAAAATCCTCGGTATTAGTGACCGGTTACAGAAATAACTTCGGCCGGTACCAACTTCTGGATAAAAATCCATTGACCAATAATATGTTCTGGTTTTGCTTAACCCATCCCCAGATTCTCGCAACGGAATTATTTTCTATCCGTTCTCATTTACCCTGTTCACCTTTCTTTATTATTATAATAATACTTAATTATCACATGTCTTAACTTATAATGTTATTTTAATGCAAATATCTAGATATTAATTTCTTAATTTTCATTTCATTTTTCTTTATTTTTCTTCTAATTTTCGTTTTTATTTATATATATATATTTATTTTAAGTAATTTTCACCTTTTTCTCTTTATCTTATGTCTAAACAATTAGCCATTAATTATCTAATTAATCACTTACTAATTGTTGACAATTTTCTTAATTAGTAATAATTATTATCTCACAACTATTTTACTGAAATTGATAATTTATGCATTATGCAAAATATTAAAAACCATGGGGCAATTTATGTTTCCCAAAATGATATTTAATTTTGCCTCATTATTTCCCAAGGAAAATAATCTCATAAATTACCTAAATTAGAGACAACATACTCTCTAATTTTTAATAAATATTTAGTTGCCTTTTAGGATTTATCATAATATTCTCAGGGTATTTTATAACCCATAAATTCACTTAGGGATTTTTAGCTCTTTATTTCTCCTAATTTCATGAGAAATTACCTTTAAGAAATAAGGTAATTATTTCCCTAGTTTTGAGACCACAAATTCACCTATTTTCAATAGGTATTTATTTGTGTACATAGAATATTTAAGGTATATTATTTATTTTAAGATAAAAAAATTTCGGGTATTACACTTATGTTCTGTCCATTGTTGATCATCCATCTGCTGTGTGCTTATGTATTGATATGCTGTTATGTTGTTATGAATATTTGTTGCCTATATATGATTTATTTGAGCATAAAGTTAACCGTTACCTGAGATCCAAATGGGAATTGGATCTCAGTTGTAGCCTCAGGTTCAGGAGGACCAAGGATGGAGGATAGGGGCAAATAACTGGCATAAGAAGGCAGGAAGAGTTTTATGTTGTAGTTTTGTAACTATCTAGATACTGCTTTTTGGAAACAATAGGTGTCTGTATAAGAATGATTACACTATGGTTATGTACTTTTAAAAATTCAGTTACTCGTTTACTAAAATGCTCAACTCTGATCATGGTTTTTTTTTTAAAAAAAAATCGGTGTTTTAAAGTGGGATGTTACAAATCTCATGTAGTAAAATGTATAAACAGCATATGAATCAACCACAATTATAAAAATAAACAATGCGGCATTCAACATACTTCACATGCAGTCACAATATGCACATTGGGTTGACTGCCAGGCACAACACACAAGTCCCGAATGCACATAGCAAATCTCGGAATACATAGTCACATATGCGCATAGCATTGACTGTAGAGCACATAGCAAGTTCCAGATCCACAATAATGGGAAAAACAACAATTGTGCTTGAACCCAAAAGCAACTAAATGGAATAAACACGTGTCCAAGACACAGATTCACAATCATGTTACGGATATGCATACAAAAACATATGGAGTATGTGAATTACTACTTGATTGATTTTTAGTCTGACGGTTAATTTCAATCTCCTTAGCGCTTTCGATGGTGATGCTTCCTATAAAGAATACTCATGACAGACTTAGGAAAACTCTCCATAATTCAAAAAATACTTGAATTATTTGTTATTTGTTCCAACTTTTGACTAAAAGTATTTTATTATTTGCAAAACGCCAAAATAATTAACTTTGACCTTTTTTTATTCTCATTTTCAGATTTCCTTCTAAAAATTCTAGAATTTCACCAAACTTTGAAATTTCATAACTAATTATTCAAATGTCTAATTTGAGTGATTCCAAAGGGTAAATCACCCTTGCTAAATCTATTTTCAAATAAATATATCACCATTAGCTAAAAAAATTCGTACTATTCCAGATTCACTTAAATGTCCTTACTGGCCAGATTTAAGTTCCAAAATTAAGTGTCAACTTCAAAAATTCATATATTTTTGTATACAAATCCAAAAATCACAAATTACTTATAAAATTAAATATTAGGGTGTCTAATTTAAGACTGGAAAATTTCATATCCATTAGACACCATTTACTTAATTAAAATTACGTCACAAATTATCTGCCATGCTGGAAACTCAATTCAATAAACTTTGGAGTTTCTTGAGATTTAATCCTAATGCATCCAAAATTATTTTTTAAACTTAATCCCACACATTTCATTTTAAACACTTTGGAAGTATCAAAATGGTCAAAATCCCACTATTTCCTTATATCTGACCGAAAGTAGATCACAAGAATCTCTAAATTCCATTTTACCACACTACAAGGAAAAAAAAAAGTATATTTGTAGTAGTTCTAGCCACTATAAATGCCATTAGTAGGGTTTAACAAATCGCTACAAAATACACCATGGCAAACTATTTTCTAGCAGTTTTACGAAACCGCTACTACATATTCCTTAACCGCTACTGTATCTGTAGAGGTTAATCACAACTGCCACTATATGAAGCTACATTGACATCGACTTGAGACATTAGTAGTGGTTTTGTAAATCACTACAAAGTGAACTTGACAAAACTTGTAGACTACTACTAATTTTATACAAATGCATCAAAATTTGAAATTATTTCGTAGCGGTTATGTGACCACTACAAAACTTTCCCATCATTTTTTGGGGGGAAATGTTGTGCCACCAGTTTTAATTTTCTTCATATTTGTACCTTTCTTGCCATATTTTGGAATAAAGTTTTGCCGCCTTTTTCAATTTTTTTTAAAAAATTTATAGCGGTTTTAAACTGCTACAAAATATTCAATCATTTTTTTGTAAACATTTTTGTTGCAATATCAAAATTGAGTTCATATTTGTAGCGGTTAGTAAACTGTTACAAATGTATAAAAGTAAAAAAAAATATAATTTTTTTTCAATCAATATATTTAAATAATTAAATATGGTATTATCAATAATTATATTCTTAGTGAAATAAATGATATTAAAATATGATATTTGATTATATATATTTATTATATATGTATAGTTTTTTGTATGTTGATTTAAATAATATTTAATTTTAAAAATAATGTGTGTGAATGTAAATGGAATAATGTGTGTGAAGGTAGATGTAATTAATAATGTGTGTGATGGTAGATGGAATTAATAATGTGTGTGAAAGTAGATGGAGTTAGAAAGAAAATTGAAGAATAATCATACAATTGTAAATTAAAAAAATTGGAATCACAAATGTAAAAAAAAAATATTGTGATAATCATCGTATTTGATCTGGTTGAATAATACTTACCTTCTTGAAACACGTAATCTCTTTGAGAAAACGTAGAAATGTGAGAGAAAATGAGGAGAAAACGTGTTAGAAAATGAAAGTGGAGCATATTAAATATGGTTTGGTGGGGGTGTTTATATATTGGTATATGTGTACTAGTTTTGTAGTGGTTGATGTTACGCTTTTTGTAACATGTAATACTAGTAGCAGTTAAAGTCACGGTTTTGTAGCGGTTAAGTAAGTTTTTCTTTTAAAAAAATAAGAGTACAGATTAAATCATAATGATAATTTTTTCTCTCAATCATAAGCATAAAATGTGAGTATAAAAGGAAATATAAAGGGTAACATATATTTGTGTGCAATCCTTACTGAAGGTACAGTCCAACTTTAGTGCAATTAATCAAAACATGTCTATGTGCTTCAAGCTTTTCAAGTGCCGTCAGTTTGAAGTTCTAAGTTCCGCCAACTAGTTTACTAATATGAGTTATTAACAACTCTGTTACCAATGGCTCTGGCTCTGGCTCTGGCTCTAGAAAATCATCTACACGAGGCAATCAGTTGAATGACGTCTCAATGTCATCAAAGTACCTAGAACAAAAATACAAGACCTCATCCCCAATATAACCTTCTGCAATTGAACCTTCAGGCCACGCCTTTTTCCTCACGTAAGATTTTAGTTTCCTAACAAACCTATAAAGTAATCAAGGAAAAATGTCGGTACATTAATGTTAAAATGTGTGACTAGGAAGTAATCCTAAAGTAATTGTTTCGTAAACAAGGTGTACTGTTAAGTGAACCAAAACCGTGAAAAATGATGGAGGAAGGATCATCTCCAAATGACAAATTGTAAGAATGATTTTCTATTGCAGCTGGTCGAGTTCCTCCACGATCAAAACCTAGGAACACAACTTCCATAAGAAAAAACATAGCTCGACCAAAACAATCAACACATCAAGAGGCAACGTATCTTTGATGGCTAGCGGAAGTAACTATTGTATAAGCACATGTGAGTCATGACTATTCAACCTAACAACCTTTTGAGTTTGCACGTCAACACATCGCGAAATGTTGCTTGAATACCCATCTGGAACTTTTATTTTCTTCGAAGTCGCAAGGAAGATTTCCTTATTCGATTTTGTCAATGTGAGTCTTGCTGGTTGAAATCTATCATGCTTATTTGGCCATGCGTCTCCACAAACTCCCATCTCCTGTAAATCTTTCCTCATTTGAAAATGATCTGTTCACTTACCTATTTGTTTAGAATCATGTACAACACATTATTGCACACATTTTTCTCAATGTGCATGACATCCAAACTATGTCAAAGCAAATTATCTTTTCAATATGAAAGAGTGAAGAAGATGATTATTTTTCGCCATTGATGGGGCACAGAACCAAAAGTCCTGGCAGTCTTTGTACCAGCCTTTGTTGGATCGTCTCTTTCTCCATACTCAAATTCAATATCATGAATTTGCTTTATGATTTCTTCACCAGATAAAATTTGAGGAGGTCCTCTTTTTTCTTGTTGCCCATTAAAGTGATTATGTTGCAACCTAAACATGTGCATAGCATTGAGAAACCTTCGATGACCCATGAAGTACCACTTATGACTATGGGGAAGGCGCACTGAGTCAGAGTCAAAATTGCAAGTTGGACACACAAGGCTGGTATGCACATTCCACCCGGATAATTTTCCCATTCCAGGAAAGTCACTTATCATCCACATCAAGGCCACATGCAAGTTGAACATTGTCTTGTCGTGCGCATTATACGTCTTGACGCCTACATTCCACAACTCGACCAACTCCGTGATAAGCGGTTAGAGATACACATCAATGTCATTTCGCAGTGCCTTTTTGCTTGAATGATCATAGACGTAATGTAGGATCTTTGTTTCATTCACATCCAGGGGATAAGTTGTAGGGGATCAAGACAATTGGCCAAAGAAAGACGAACATTTCTAAGGTCTGCTACAAAATTTGGAAAGTATAAGTCAAACACTTTCCACGCTTAAGCATCCCATGGATGTCTGAGTTTACCATCTTTGTTCTTGTCAGCTTCATGTCACCTCATATGCTCTGCTGTCCTGGACGACATAAACAATCTTTGTAAACAAAGTTTTAAATGGAAGTACCTGAGAATCTTTGTAGATTTATTCTTCTACTTTTTCCTCTTTTGTACAGTCTTAAACCTCAAAGTGTGACACTTCTTACACGTCTCTCTATGAGCATTTTCTCCCCAATAAAGTATACAGTCGTTACGGAAAGCATCTCATAGAATTTTAGTTTAAGTGTAATTTGTTAATTATCTTCTTGGCCTTGTAGAAGTTTGTGGGAATGTTTGCGTTAGGGAAAGCATCTCATAGAATTTTAGAGTATCTTCCTAGCAACATTGACATTGCCTTATCAATGATCCCATACAAGCACTTGATATGGTACAACTTGATTAGGAAAGATAATTTAGAGTATTTCCGACAACCTTGATACAACGGATGATCACTCTCATCCATGAGGCTAAAAAATTTCCGAGTTGCTTCATTCCTAAAGAAAACAAGTTCTGCACCCTGAGATTCCATCGTGAAGTTGTCGGCTTGAACACCAAAAGCATTGCGAATAGCTTCATTAATCGGATCATCTTGATCTATTCATTTTTTACTTGTGCGCTTCAAGGAAGATGATCCTCATATTGCATACCATGTTTCTCACCATGAACTCCCCAAAATGTATATTCTTCCAGGAAAGGCTTCACAAGAAGATGTTGTTGGCTTGAACATCAAATGTATTAAATCTAAGATTGTTTTCAATCTTGCTAAATATATGGGAGAATTGTGCGGCAACTTGACCCATGACTTATCCATATTTAGTAAACAAAGCTAGGATATAATATAAATGAAGGGAGAATTCTTAATTCTCTTCAAATCACTCAAGATTCATTAAATGCAATGTTGGATAAATTGTAGTGGTTAATAAACCGCTACTCAAATCGCTACAAATAAGAAATTGAATTTGTAGCAGTTTGCTAACCGCTACATCAACCGCTACAAATGTTGAAATTCAAACTGAATAAATCCCGCCAGAACTTAGTAGCGGTTATATAACCACTACTTAAACAACTACAAGTATGACATTCAATCTGTATAAAATTTTGCTAGAGTTTTGTTGCAATTTTAAAACTACTACAATAACTGCAACAAAATGTAATCCGTTAGACATTTGTTCAATTTGGCGGACTCTTCTCTAGTTTGAAATTTAAATTTGTAGAAATTTTAGTCCAATAACCGCTACAAAATGTATTTAATTTTTTTTAAAAATGTATTTTTATTTATTAAATATTATTTTCATTATTTGTTTTACAATACCTATTTTATGTAACCATAATAAACTTATTTCATTAAATATATTTTCCATTTGTAATTGTTATATATTATAAGTAATATTAATAAACGTCTATAAATGAATATAAGTATTAATAAACCAATATAAATGAAATATAATTATTGAAATTGTACTCTAACAAACCAAATAACATAAAAACAAAACAAACATTTTAGATACAAAAACGTGTGTGAAAATCAAAACTAAAAATCAGGAGCCTGATGATTAGGTCTTGTCTTGGGGGGGCTATCTTAATATAGGCTATCTCAGGGAGAGGGGGCATGTGCAGAAGCAGAGGTAACAAAACCCTTATCATCAACAACAGCAAGAGGCAGGGGAAAATCCTCAAAGATGAATGAAGGGGGAGGTGGGGGATCAAAGCATTTGTGAGGTAACAACTCTGTTAAAGCATCAACAATAGCATCCCAGCTATGCCTTTGACTGGTGTACTAATGCTTGTATTTGTCTTGAATGTGCCTGTTTCTAGCAACATGCTCAACCGCCTGCACAACAACCTGCTTGGCAACCCATGCAACAACTTTCTCGGCAATCATCGCCACAAACACCTCCGATGGTGGCCTTTTCGAGCTGGAGGTTCCTTCATCAAAGGCAGAGGCCTTGCCATACACAATGCTAAGCCTGGCGCCTGGGCCCATGCCCTTAATGCAGCCAAGATGCTCAATTGGGCTTATAGCAACTTTCACTAAGGCCTTAGGGTCTATGGATCCCTGTGACTCCGAGGGCAGCGACGCTCGCAGCTCTTCCTACCTTTCCTCAATCTGGGCTTGATGCACAGATTTCATAAACCATTAATGAAATAATTTAATTCAATTAAAATATAATAAATTAACTATATAAATAATTTTTGTGTAACTTACTATGACCTCCTCTGCTGCCTCAAAGGTCGACGTCCTACCACGGTATCTATGGGTGTGTGTGAACAGCTCCCCATAGTTCGTTTAACGGTTCTCCTCACATGCCTTTGCTTCCTGAAAGAATTAAAAGAATAAAAAGTGTAATTTAAAAAACTAAAACAATCAATCATTTAAACCTAAAATTAATTTAACTTTCAACATACCAGCTCACTATAGGTCACAACAAACATCTTGGATCCTATCGTGTGATGGACCCTTTGTTGTTTAAACTATATTTAAATTATAAATAAATTTAAACTATAAATTAATTTAAACCAAATGTAAATTGCAAATTAATTCCAACTATGATTAATTAAAAAATGTACATGTCCCTCTGGCTCCTCCTATATTAGACAAAACCCGCCCAGTCACTTGGGTCCATGCCGTCTGGGACATTCTTGATCAGCTGCTGCAGAGGAACCGTCCCATCTCCATTCCTCTAGTTGTAGAGACGACCCCTCCGGCTCTTCCACCCATCCCCTATCTTTAGTAAAACATACCTCTTTGTGTGGCCTCCCACGTTAAACTTTTTCCGTATCATAATTTAATTATTAATTAATTAATAATAATCAATAAATAAACCACAAAGTATAAATATTAACATGTAAAATATAATTAAAATACATAACTTACTTGCTCAATGCTAGTAAATGCATCGTCCTTGTTCTTCTTCGGATATACCTTCAATCCTTGAAGTCAAGCGGGAACCATGTCCAATTCCTGCCAAAATTTCAACAGGAATCGGTTGAAAAGGTGACCATCGTTGCCGACCGACTGGTCCATGTCTATATTCTAGGGGACTAGGATGCAAGGCCCATTTAATAGAGTGACCCCGACAACATCCAACGTTCTCCTGTTGATGTTCCCATATGTATCTGCATAATTAAAAAAATGTTTTTATTTTGTTTAAATAAAATTTAATTAAATGTAAGGAAATGAAATTTAAATTTTGTCAAAAAAGCTAATTACATTTACCTTCAACATCCACCACAAATCCAGTGGAATGCAAAGATGATGGTTAGGGGTTCCCTTGGTCCTACTCATTCTCTCGGTCGAGAAATTGTTGTGCCTCGCTCACAGAAAAGTTAATCTCTATCTCTTCACTTTCATTAAGGTTGTTGATCGACAAAGTTGCGCATTGTTCTCCACCTACAATCTCTAGGGCCTCCTCCCCTAAGATTGGCTCATTGGCGAAGAATCCTCAAACTCACTCCCCGTCTGAGGGTGTGGAGGGATATTTACAACCCCACACCCTCTTGTATGGCCCCATCTACTACTACTTCTAATCCCTACTTTACCCCAATAAACCTCTTTACCTTTCCCTTTATCTCCGTTAGTAACCATAACGTATAACTTTTACCGTACAAATAAGAAAATCAAAAGTAAAAAAGCAAGAAATCAAACCATAGTGTGAGGGCAAAATGAGGGGAGACACTGTTAAAACCGTGTCACTTTGTTGCGATTATAATAGATAACTACTACAAAGTTAAGTAGAATGTTGCAGCTATTCATAAACCGCTACAACTATGCCTTGTTCTTGGTAATATTTTGTAGCGATTATAAAAACCACTATAAATTGATTGGTCATTGAGATTCTATTGTAACACCCGCCCGGGGTGTCAGCATATTTGCCTATAAGCTTACGCAGTAGTGTGGCAAAATCAGAAATAGTTCGATATACAGATACAGTAGAACTTAAACTTGATTACATAAGGGGAACATTTCTAGGACTTATACCCCTTTACAAACATTTACATTTATTTATGGACAATGTACATCTAAATAAATTAAACATTGTCTCCCTCGGTTCTTCAACTATCCTCCTGCAAGGCCGTCTTCAAGCAACGCTCCTTAAACATTGTGCATCACTTCTTTCCTGTGCGCGCCTGTCTATTGGTTGGTAGTAGAGGGGTGAGATTCTGAGGAATCTCAGTAGCAGACAATATCAAACAATGCATGCAAGATAAATGCTAATGTATGATATACTTGCCTTGCACAAGTTCATGTTAACATAATGACATTTCTGCATGCTCAATGCTTCATGCATCATACTCATGGCCATAGCATAATCATAAACAAAGCTTCAAACATTCAAATATGCTACATATAACAAGCAAGCGTAGCAATCATACATATACACATAAGCAATAATATCAAATACATGCAAGAAAGGTAAGCCCACTACCTTTTAAGGACTACTATCCTTACTCAGGTTCCTCTTTCGCCAACCTTCGAAGTTGCTTGAAGTTTCTTCATTCTCCTTGTGGCCCTAAGGACATAACCATACCTTCAAAACTAGGGAAATGAATGTTTACTTTCCTTTTTAACCCTTATTTCATTAGGGTTTAATTAAGTAACTTAAACTTGTTACTTTTAACCTTTATCTGTCACTATCCTTAACAGTCTAGCAACTTCAATTATTTTTAATTAATTTCACAAAAATCATTTTAATGTGCCATTAACTCTCACATGTTCCTAGACAAGTCCTATTTCATAGAAAAACAATTCCAAAGGTCAAAACTTGTAAAATTATTTCCAGGTTTTATGTTTCAACTTACTGTCCTATTAAGCTTCCAGAATTCATAGCTTATCTTTAAAATTCATATCTCACTGCACACAGCTTTAAAAATTACAAAACATATATCAAATTAAAGCTACGTGAGTCCTCTTTCATTCTGGAAATTTTCACAATTTTTTGGGTTCGTTTACCCATTACAAATCCACATACAAGCTCACTGCACAGTTTTTGCTTCCAAAACGTAGGGTTATTTTGTACAATTTATTTCTCTCTGACCAGAGCTTAGAAAAATACAAATTACCCACAGTTTTAAAGCTATGCATGTCCTGTATCTCTTGGAATATTTTCATAATTTTATAAGTCCATTTGATCAATGAAAACATGCATGCAAGCAGACTGACTCCAGACTTCCAAAAATGGCAGTTTCAACGTTTTTATGGAGCTTATGATTTTATTTTCTAAAACACCTTTAAAAATTCATTCACCAACATATTCCTACTCCTTTTTCAGCGATGAACACGTTGGTGGTCTCATAATTTCAAAATTCCCTTTATTTCCCCAAGTTTACTTCATACCATATCTTTGAGTTCTAATCCAAGAAAACTCAAAATAACAAGGAAGGTGAGATTCTTACCACAAGCTTTTGGTCTTGCTTTTGTGGTTACTTCCTCTTGCTTCCTTATCTTCCTAGCTTCAGATCATCCACGTTGAATGAGAGAAATTGATGAAAAGTTGTTGGTGTTTGTTGTAGGAAACGAAAGGGTCAAAGTTTGAAGAAAAGAGGAAGGAGGAGCTTAATAATTGTGTGAGAATGAGAGATGAGGAATTGGATCAGATTTGGGGAGGGGAGTGCAAGCGTGAATGAGATAGGAAGAGAGCATGAAATCTGATTTTAAGTTGAGATTCTTAAAATCAAGAAGGAAGGTGAGGAAGAGAGCATGAAATCTGATTTTAAGTTGCGTGAATGAGTTCTAATCGAAGAAAACTCAAAATAACAAGAAGGAAGGTGAGATTCTTACCACAAGCTTTTGGTCTTGCTTTTGTGGTTACTTCCTCTTACTTCCTTATCTTCCTAGCTTCAGATCATCCACGTTGAATGAGAGAAATTGATGAAAAGTTGTTGGTGTTTGTTGTAGGAAAAAGAAAGGGTCAAAGTTTGAAGAAAAGAGGAAGGAGGAGCTGAATAATTGTGTGAGAATACGAGATGAGGAATTGGATCAGATTTGGGGAGGGGAGTGCATGCGTGAATGAGAGAGGAAGAGAGCATGAAATCTGATTTTAAGTTGTGTGTGTGATGTGTCACAATGCATGAATGGTTAAGTGTCAAGGTGAGGAAGGGACATGTGTGTGTATGGAAACATGCATGGTGACATGTGTGTGTGTGTGTGTGTGTTTGTGTGTGTTGTCTCAGTTTACGTGTTTGCCTCGGCTTACACGGCGTACTCGAAATTCTTATTCGGGTTTTACTTGGGATTGCGACATGAATACCAAGACCCGACAAACGATGCCACATATTGGTGTTTTCCCAAAAACGCAGGGTATACCCGGCTGCTCTGAAAATGCCGTATACTTACTTATATCGGCATATTTTCACTCAACTAATTGTCCTATATCTCAGGACATAGTTGGGTGGCATCTTTTCCAACCGGATTAACACTGTATAGGTCTTATGTGCCCCTTTCATTGGCACTTTAATTTCACGGCCTATAGATATTAGGTCCACTAACTCGTATGACCGAATTATTTAGTCCCCGAGAGGCTTCCTATCTCTCGACATTCTTGGGACTCTTCCCGCATTGGGCTTAGTTGTTTGCCTAATTTAGACTTATTCTCAATTCTCTGGGCCAAAATTCAGAATGTTACATCTATAGCGGTTATTGTCACCAACCGCTACAATTTGATTGGTCGTTGACATTCTGTGGTGGTTATTGGCACCAACCACTACAAAATGATAGGATTTTGTAGCGGTTATTCTTTACAACCACTACAAATTTAATTTTTTGGCAAAAAAATTCCAAACTAATTAGTTTATTAGTCAAACTAATAAACTAATTAGTTTGGTGAAAAGAATAACAATAATAAGTGTACTGAAAATAATCTAATATGCCCATGAAGATTCGGATCCAATATAGCCACTGATCTCCCTGGAAAGACTCACTAGCTCATTTTGATTAGAGATATTTTACAGAGAGAAAGATGGCTATATAGAAACCTAACCTATGGTCGCTTGTTAGACAATCTTCAGAGGAGTAGAAGTCTTCACGTCAAAGAAATAATTAAATATGGATTGTCACTAAAGGAACTACCTCGGCTTCAAGGATGAGAGAGGCAAATATCTTCAGCTCTCATCTCCTAAGTTAAGAGATTAGGAAAATATCTACATGTCTTTAACTACCAAGTTGAGATCGTTCATTCAGTGACAATGCAGATTTTGTGATTTCTCGATATTTATAGCTGATATACGGACAGAATCAAGTATATATAGCTTAAATATTAGTAGTGATTAATGTCAAAACCATAACAAAATAATAGGATTTGTCGTGGAATGGGCTTCGCTATACTTTAACCGCGACAAAACTATGTCGTTTCGTTTTGTTGTAGTGGTTATTTTCATGTAACTGTGACAAACATTCACGCCATTACGCGCCAACACTGGCACCACATTTGTAGCAGTTTTTCAGAAAATCCGCGAAAAAATAACCGCCATAAACATTCGTACCATTACGCACCAAGCTGGCGCCACATTTGTAGAAGTTAATTGTGCAATAACCGCTACAAATATCGTTGCAAACAGGCCCACGCTTTGGCACCAATGCTGTAGCTACGAATTTGTAGTAGTTTGATCCAAAACCACTACAAATCCATGAGTTTGTAGCGGCTGTTTATGACCGCTACTGGTTGACCGCTACAAATCCTTGTTTTTTTGTAGTGCTAAGTTTATGATTATACCCTTCTTTTTGCCTTTAAACTTCATTTTTTGGCCTCGTATTCCTTTCAATCCATATTAGAAGTCTTTTGGGTAGAACCTCCTCTCAAGTTACAATCTTCAAATCTAGAAGAAACAAGAGAGGATTAATCCAACATTTATATAAATAAGAGGTGCAAGAGACTATGATCATTGCTTACCTAGCTTAGCTTAGCACTTGTTGAGATGCTCCTTCTTCTTAACTGCCTTTAGCTTTCGGCCTCCCCTTAGAAAATACCATAAGCATTGGCTTTTCAATATGTGAAGCTCATAGAGATTGAAGAAGAGAACCTAACACCTAAATCACCATACTTACCTTAACTTCTTGTTGCTCCTTTTCCCTCTATGTTCCAGCCCTTTGCTTCTCTCTTGGTGTCTTGACCGAATTCACTTGGCAAGAGGGGTGAAAATGTGTTTTATAATTGATAGAAAATTACCTAGAGATTCCCCTTGACAATTGTCCAATATACCCTTACTTATGTAGCTCTATATGATTGAACTTTTGATCTCTCCTTCCTCCTTTGTACTTGGCTGAAACTTGGTCCTCTTCTACTCTTCAATTTCACTTTTAATCATATGGCAAATCTTTGGTCTACTTGTCCCCCTTCATATGGTCCGAAATTTTCATGGTTTAAGGGAAGGTGAAGTCATCACTTCCATCTCTTTTGTCTTTGCTTTGATGTCTCTTTCAAGCCCACAAATTTTACCTATCATGACATGTGGCAATATGGGGTTAATTGTGTGTCAAACTTTTTTTTTAATTTCCCTTATCCTTTTGTATTTCCTTTTGTGGTATTCATACTTCCACCCATACTTGCATTTGTTGGCCAAAAATATGGCCTTAAAAGAAGTTTCTTGGCCTTTACACCTCTTTGATTATCCTTTGTCCAATAACCTTTTAGGTATTTCATGAGATGTTTTTGCTTCTTCCTTGGTCCTTCTCTTACACGAAATAGAAGAGTGATTGGGGCCTCTTGAATGTGTCTTACCATATGCCACAAGTATCTTGACTTCCTTTTTGGAACACTTGGTATAACCCTAAACACACACAAGAAACTTACCCCTTACTCCTCTTGACTTTTCATGTTAATTTATATTTTAACATTTCATATCCCTTGAGTTCACATTATATACCAAGCCTTTATGTGCTTGTTATGTGCTCATCCCTCTATTAGAGGGATGAGCACATTTTTTTTTAATTTTTTATATATTATATTTATTTATATTTAAATTATATGTTGCTTTCTGAAATATTTTTTTCACCCAATATGATAAATTAATTAATTTCTAGTCCTACATTTAGTAATATTTATATGTAACACCAGTATCATGGAAACTAATTAACTTGAGATACTAGGTGAAAAAAACATTTTAGAAAGCAACATATAATCTAAATATAAATAAATACAATATAAAAAATTAAAAAAAAAAAGTGCCCATCCCTCTAATAGAGGGATGGGCACATAACAAGAACATAAAGACTTGGCATGTAATGTGTACTCCATATCCCTCCCACTTCTTGTCCAATGAAATACCTTGAGGAAATTGGGTTCCAATATTGTGTCATATTGCCTTTGGTCACATGCTTATTAAAATTCCACTTATTACCAACATCAACAAGTGGTTTCCAACTTAGGCAAATAAAAGCCATTATTATCATTTTAATTTCTCAAGCATAATTACTAAGAAAGAATTCAAATAACCTTCTTTTTACCAAAATGATGACCTCAACTGATCATTGAAATATTAATCACATGATAAATATTTGTATATTACATTATATCCTGAAATTTAAGATTTCGAAGAAACCAAATATTCGACTAAATTCCACTAAAATAAGAAGAAAATTCCCTTCATTATATTGTCACACTTCCTAAACTGAGTCTAGTCATATGCCTAATACAAGCTTATCCTTATGTCTTTAGGCCCAAAATTCAAGGCATTACAGGTAGACTTTGTTCTCACATGGTATAGCCTATATTAAATAGGGGTAAAGTTAGAAATTTATTAAATTTTAAGGCAAAGTTAATGAGATGTAAGGTTTTTCTTAGTTTTAGTAAAATATGTTGGAAATTACTTATAAATGAGATTGATAAGTATATAATAGAGATAATAAACCTGCAGATCCTTATAGTCTTAAACAATTTTTAATTAGGTCCCTATAATTTTTTTTCTTTTTATCATGTCCTTATACTTTCACGTGTTTTTAATTAGGGCCTTGTAGTTTTGTTTCCTTTTTATTAGGTCCTTATTCTTTCAACAAATATTAAATCAAGTCCTTGCACATTTTATTTTATTTTAATTTATTAATTCTATTCAAATTTTAGGAAAATTTCTTATTATAATTCAAATTTTGTAATTATAAAAATAAATATTATAAATATATGTTTAATTAAAATATTGTGAAGAAAATTAAAATTAAAATAAAAAATAATATTATAATAATTTATTAGTTCAAAAATATTCATATTTATAGAATAATATTTAATAATATTATACATAATTATATTATATTTTTATTTATATAAGAATATTATTAGAATTTATCGAATAAATAATAAAACCAGCATAGGAACCTAATTAAAATTTGATTGAAAGTACGTATAAGGATTTACAGATTAATTATCTCTATATTATATACATGTATGTATGTATATGTCATACTTGTAACTTTTTCTCACTCTTATTGCTTGTAAATATTGTTGCTATGTCGTTGCCTAGATACTATTTGAGAGATCCGGCTTTAGTCCTTTGATCCTCCCATCCGTTGCCATCCGCTGCATCCAAACGGCGCCATTTTGGCTTCATAAAACTGAAGCTGCACCCTTTTTTTCTTTTGAAAAAAATAGTTAAGGATACTAACTAGTAAATAGATATTTTAGGATACTAAACGGTACTGAAAAAATACTTCAGAATCTTGAAAAATTATTTTAGGATCTTGAAAAACTATTTTATGGTATTGACTGGTACTAAAAAAATATTTAGGGATACTAATTGGTACTGAAAATAATACGAACTTAAAAAATTATTTTAGGATATTGAAAAAATGCTTGATGATACTAACTGATACTGGATAACATTAAAACAATATCCTTTATGTTTGATTTTCTCTTGTACAATCTCATTCCACCATCAAGTCTCATTATTTATTGGACCACGACCTTTAAATTCCCCCAAAATTATTTTAACAACCATACGAACCCGTGTAGTCTTTTCCTTCTACATGACATCGGCGTTATCATGTAACTCCTAAATCCATTGCTCTAGAGAGTCCTTTTGCAAAATACGCACTTCTAACCCTTTAATTGCCACCACTTGACCCTTGAACTTACAACTTGCCGACACTTTTACTTGACCCTAGAACTTAGAACTTGCCGACGCTTTTGTTTGGCCTAATGCTCACAATAAGGACTAGGGCCATACGGTGGGTTCTAACACCTTTACCAAGAATAATTTTGCAATTTGTGCAAAGCCTTCTACCAAGGCTCCTTACCCAAAACCAAAACAAAAAGAAAGAAAGAAAGAAAGAAAGAAAGTCAATTTGTATTCCTGAGGCTCCACTCTTGTGTTTGATTAAATCCTCCTCCTATTTCTTAATGCAAATGTTGACGATCTTGAGATAATATGTAAGGGAGAAGTTAAGAATAGATTGTCCCCCCATTCTTAAGCTCCCGTAAAACTAAAACTACCATGAGCCGCTACTTAATTACTGTCTCATCTCCTTACCAAAATGTGCATTGAGGTCCCCACCAACAAAAAGTTTTCTTCAAGTGTATGTTGTGAACCAACCCTTCCACATTTTCTCGTAATTTATCGTTAAGTTATGCTTTCTACCCCTACTTGAGGTGCATGAGCACTAATGGTGTTGATAGTATCCCTTTCAATTTATTTTTAAAGATATGATTTTGTCCTCAATCGTTTTAACTTCTACCACTTTCTTATTCCAATCTCCATCAACGATGATACCATTACCAACAACGTTCATTGCACTTACTTTCCTTGTGCACAGAAGTTTGAAATATGCGATTTCATTGGAATTTCATCCAATCCATTTTGTTTCTTAGAGGTAAAAGATGTTTATCTTTCTCTCCTACATAATTCCCTCAAACTCCATAGATTTCATTGAAAATATGCTATGGATTTTTGTCTTCTAATTATTAGAGTTTTTTGTGAGTCTATCCAAAGTAGCTTAAACTATTTTGGTACAAGTGATAAGTTGTAGGTGTAATTGTTGTTGAAAAAACTAAAATAGTAAGAAACAAACTATTTGGGACTTCGAGAAAATATAGCAAGACAAAACGAAGTAAAAGGAAGAGGCTCCCAAGACTTGGGGGAAAAAGTACAAGCACATGCAAGGAGAAAAATGGAGATTAAATGTACGATGAACTCCCATATAAATTAAGTAAAAGATTAATTACGATCATATAAGAGGGCAATGAATCTAAACAAAGGAAACTCAAGTTGTTTGAGTATAAGTGATAAGCCTTGACTGTAATTAATATTAAAAGGGGAGAGAAGTGATAAAACTCTTGCTATGCATATCATATTAATCAATGCATTGCATTATCACTTTCTGAACACTATCTATTGTGAAGTCTATCTAATGAAAATCTAAAATAAGGTGTTATTGCCGCTTAGTTTACATGCATATGTCTTATTTGTATGGCAGAATTTTTGTGGGTCCCATCGCACCACTCATTCTTCAACTCAGACAAGAACTCTACCTTGAACCTTACCATCAATTCAAATGGAAAAAAGTCCGTCACCTTTGTGCGAAGGTGAGTTTTTTTTCCTCTCTGATTCATCTCTACACACACACACGCACACACGTACATTTGTTGATTTCTTCCACATAATAGCAATTATCTTACATTAATGTCGAATATATATCATTTACAGGAAGATCTTTATTATCCACATCACTTGGTACAAGATTTGATATGGGATAGTTTATATAGATTCACTGAGCCATTTCTTACGCGATGGCCCTTCAATAAGCTGGTGAGAGAGAAAGCTCTTCAAGTAACAATGAAGAATATTCACTATGAAGATGAAGTTAGTCGATACATGACTATTTGATGAGTCGAAAAGGTAATATTTATTTCTATTGAGGTTTCTCACTAGTTATTAAAATGACTCCATGCCAAGCACTTTGATAGTTATTGATTTTTGGTTTGAGCATTGTTCTAAAACTCAAATAAAATATTTAATTTCCCATTTACATATCATTTGCCACAGGTTTTGTGTATGCTAGCTTGCTGGGTTGAATATCCGAATGGAGTTGCTTTTAAGAAGCATCTTGATACAGTTCCTGATTACGTATCGGTTTCAGAAGATGGAATCACCATGCAGGTAAACAAATTAAGAGCATAGCAATTAATGAGAAACTAAATCATGAACATTTCCAAGAAGTGAGCTAATTGACTCCTATCAATTATTTGCAGAGTTTTGGAAGCCAAGTATGGGATGATGGCTTTACAGTTCAAGCTTTACTTGCCGCAAATCTAATTGACGAAATTGGTCCTACTCTTGCAAATGGGCATGACTTCATCAAGAAATCTCAGGTCAACTTTTTACCAACTACATGAAAGATATGCTTTCACCTGTTCCATTTTGCAAAAACTAAGAAAATTAGTTAATTAAGCTAGCTATTTGTAAAATATATGCATTGGTTTTCCTAAAATACATTTTTCAGTCATTTTCATTGTAAACTACCCCTTAACAAAAATCCTCTTAATAAATAGGGATAATGTGAAGAAAATGTTATAAATTTTGGGGAACAAAGTAAATTGAGATTTTATATTTAGAATCAAAGCAAACCCATCAATTGACTCCTATGTTTAGGACCCAAGGGAGAAATATATTTGTGTGTATTAATGCATAAATCCTCTTGTAATACTGACTAACTTCTAATATAAAGCTAAAATTAATTTAACTTTAAAAATTATCAACTCACTGTAGCTCACAACAAATATCTTGGATCCTGCCATGTGATGAATCCTCTACTGCAATCGGCTTTTGGTGTTCCTTTGAAACAGAGCTTGTATAAGGTACAAAACATTAGAATAATTACAAAAATATTATTTATTAAGAAGTTAATAATTATTTAAAAATGTACATATCTCTGTTGACTCCTCCTGAACTGGACAAAATTCGCTTAGTCTAATAGAGGGACGCCGTCTGGCATGCTATTGATTAGCTACTACAAAGGAATCTGCAAGTTCTCTATGGGTTTAGATGATAACAAACAATTGTAAAATCAAGATTGAAGTTTGTCTTAAGTAAGTGAAAAACTTACTGTCTAAGGCAAACTCGAGTTTTGACTTGACAGAGAAAAGCTCAATTTTAATGAACAAAGGCAAAACTGCAGTTTCCATGTGGAAACTCGAGTTTTGGCCTTATAGAGAGCATTACAAGTTTTTCATCAAGACAAACTAGATTTCGGTTTGGAAACTTGAGTTTAGGCCACACAGAGACTCTTCAATAATTTTTGAAGAAATGCAAAACTGCAATTTTCATTTGGAAACTCAAGTTTTTATCATACAGAGAGTCACTCAAATTTCTGACTTATGAAAACTCCAATTTTCAAAGGGAAACTCCAGTTTCCAGACTTTTTAAAGGTTTTCCAAGTTTTACAAAATCTCGAGTATCAGTTTGGAAACTTGGGTTTTAGCCTGAGAAACTGTTTTCATGTTTTGAACATTTAAAACTCAAGTTTTGAATTGAAAACTCTAGTTTCTCACTTGGCTCCAAATTTCAAATGTTTTCATGTTTTAAAGGGAAACTCGAGTTTAGTTTTGGAAACTTGAGTTTTGGCCAATGTAATACCCTAAAAATCCTACTTAGGATAACTATCATAATTTAGTAAATAATACCTATTGGAGATAGGTGAATATGAGGTCTCAAACACCTTGTATTGAATTTATCTTATTATTAGGACAATTTGTCCTAAGATTAAATAATATGCAAATAGGTCACTAAAATATTTATGGGCTATTAAATACCCTGAGAAAATTATGATAAAATCCTAAGAGGCAACTAAATATTTATTAAAAATTAGAAAGTATGTTGTCTCTAATTTAGGTAATTTATGGGATTATTTTCCTTGAAAGATAATGAGTTAAAATTTGATATTATTTTGGGGAACATAAGTTGCCTCATGATTTTTAATATTATGCATGGCGCATAAATTACCAATGTCAGTAAAATTGTTGTGAGAAAATAATTAGTTTTAATTAAGAAAATTATTAGAAATTATTAAGGGATTAATTAAGAAATTTTCAGGAATTTTATAAGATTAGAGAAATTTGGGAAACATGAAAAATAAAATAAATATAAATAATAATTATTAAGGACCGAAATTTTTGGCTAATTAAATAAATAATAATGGTTAAGATATAGTCTTAAAAAGTAAAGATCAATGGTTTAGGATTTTTCAAGAATTTATAAAAGCCTAAATCCAAGTAATTAGTTATGGACCAATAGGAAAATTTTGTGGAAAATGAATATAGGATAAATATAATATATGTGGTTGAGGAAATATATATATATGGTGTGGGCCGAAATTTTAGGGTAGATAAGGATGAAGAAGATATTTGAATATAATAGTAATATAGGTTTAAGCATGTGTTAAATAAGTAATAATATAATAATAATTAAGAATGGACAGGATAAACGAGAACGGATGGAAATAAAATCCTAGATAGAAAACCGTGAACTAGGTTTCTAAAGTTAGGGTATATTGTGAACGAAGGAATTTTTATCTCGAGATGGCCGGTCTCCGAAGTCATTTCTGTAACCGACGGAGAGATTTGGAGATCCGAATAGGAAGATATTTTGTACAATTAAAGCAGATAGCCAAAAGGAGAACCGATAGAAAATAATTCCGTTATGGGAATCTGGGGATAAGTGGGGAAAAACCAGAGTATAATGTTAATCAGTGGATTTTTGTCTCGGAGTTAGTACCGGACACCGTTATTTCTGTAGCCAAGCACGAATACCGAGGATTTTCAACTGATAACAGAATGTCCTCAGCAGGATCAGAAACTGAGTTAAATTAGATAATTTGAAAGAGGAAGAAAAGACCTTCGGAGTGTTGTTCCCGAAATTTTAAGATTTTACGAAATTTCGCGATCAGGATACCGAACCAGGAATTTTACCTGATAAAGCAAGATGACATAAGGCTTGATGATGCAGCAGGGATGACATCATCCTTGAGAGGTGTAAGGCCAAGATCTTGCCACCTCCAAGAAGTGTGATCCGACGGTCAGAATTCAACCAGACAAAGTTCAATGAAATTACGAAAATGCCATTGCCTTTTTCTATAAATAGCCTTCACCTTCTCTTCATTCTTCACAAATCCTAGAGCTTTCTAGAGAGAGATTTTAGAGAGAAGGAGGAGTCTGTGGAAATAGCAAAGTGCCGGGTAAGTTCTTCGGTCCCTAGTCTTTAGTTTTAGTGTTTCTTTCGGTAGTTGTTGTAGAAATGCTAGGTTGATCTTTAATCTTCCAGGTATGTTTAGAAATCATGTTCTAGGGGTAATTAAGGTATTAATTTCGAAAATCATTATGGAGTTGGAGATATGTTGAAATTCTGGAAGATTAGGGTCAAGGTAGCAAAGTGCTAGCGAAATTCCGCCGATTAGGGGATCAGAGGCAAAATGGTAATTTGTACCTAAAATGCCTGTTATGATATCAAATATTGATAAATGTGATATTATCATTATAGGATATCAGTAATCTTGTTCCGCTGTCATTTCGCTGTCGTTCCGCTGTTTTCTGTCAAAAGTACAGTTTAGCGTCAACGTACTAAACGCTCGTCAACGAAGGTATGTTCGCGTACTGTAACACTAACTCTGATGTTTATGTTATGCATATATGTGGTATGTTTGCATATAAAGGTTAGAGAGTATCTGTAATGCTGGGAGCGATATGTTCATACGCTGGGAGCGATATGTCTGTATGCTGGGAGCGATATGGTCGCATGCTGGGAGCGATACATATGCATTGGTTATGATAGTTTGCTTGAGTATGCGGTTTGGTGTTGTGGTATGAGTTGTCTATATATTGTGTATGTAAACATGAGGTTAACCGTTACCTGGGGTCCGTATGCATGGGACCTCAGCTCTTAACATAGCGTCAAGGTCAGGAGAACCAAGGACGGAGGACAAGGGGAAGCGCAAGCAGGTCGTCTAGAAGACCCGGCTAAAGATTTCCTTTGATGTTCTGGCAGAAGCCTTCCTATTATTGCTATTCTTCACTTTTAAATCACGCGGTTTCTATACCGCTATTGTATACAACCAGACTTATGGCATTTTGAATATATATATCAAATACTCTTCCGCTCAAATGGTCGACTCTGATGATTTGAAATGACTTTGAATGAAAAAAAAAAATTATTCCGCTTTTGAAAATTGGGATGTTACAGCCAAAGCATAGATGTTCACTATTTCTCAATGTATGTAAAACTCTAGTTCTGAAAACTCCAGTTTTGGAAACTTCGGTTTTGTATAACACAGAACTCTCTAAGTTTCAAATTTTAAAATGGAAACTCAAGTTTAGTTTTTGGAAACTCGAGTTTTGTTCATATAGAAAGCATCAATGTTTTTCACTGATTTCAATATTCCAGTTTTGAATGAAAACTCAAGTTTTGAGGTTTTGGATATATATTCATTAAAAGTCCAAAACTCGAGTTTTGCTTGAAAACTCGAGTTTGGCCCCAAGCTGAAGTAATGCCCCAAAACTCAAATCGTGACTTTCCTCTATGGAAGGAGGAAACTCGAGTATTGATACACAAACTCAACTTTTCACTTAAGTGCATGGTGACAAACTCGAGTATTGATACACAAACTCGAGTTTGTGTCACGGCTGTTAAAAATTCAAATCTGTGAATCCTCTCTTGTTTGATCTTAATGTTTCTTAATATTATTTATCAACTTCACTAGCTATGTTTAACGTGTTTGCTAGTAAATTTCAGCTGTTTTAGAGATTATTTAAGAAGATCAAAAAGAGTTGTTTCAACACAAGCAAAAGCATGTCAAAGCATTAAATTCAAAGTACTACAACTAGCCATATTTTGATCAAACAAGCTCTGCACGATGCAAAAAGGATAAATGCTCCTTTCCTGAACAAATCACTGACATTCCAACGGATAAAAACATAAGGAAGTCAACATTTATCCTCCAACACAAGGAATGAACAAAAGAGTAGAGAGAGAAGAGACCAAAATGTCTCCAACAGCTAGATAAGTACACCAACAGTCAGAATGCAGTTTACAACGGTCATTTAACACTCTCTAAGTACAAATAGAGCTGCATTCAATTCTTCTCAACAATCATTGAGCCAGAAAACGAAAAAGCATTTAACTGTTCAACTACTCTTAAGTTTTCTTGTATAGAGTATCTTTTGATACTATTATGCTTCAATGTTTATTTCCATCTACTCTTTAAGAGAGTTCATTGATTGTATCTCATTTATTGTAAACAATCTCAAGTCAAGGGACTTAGAGATTAGGGTTATTGATTACAACTTGTAAGGGGGAATAAGTTCTAGTGAGAGAATTACTTTTGAGTTACAGAGGGTGTAATCAATTGAGATAGTGAAAAACTCAGGGAGCCTGAGGACTAGACGTAGGTCATAGATTTGGACCGAACCAGTATAAATCTTTGTGTCTCACTCTTCTTCCTTTATCTCTGTTTTACCCTGTTTCAGTATTTCAAAATACAACTTTCGAAAAAGATTTTTAAAATCCCCAATTCACCCCCCTCTTGGTGATTTAGCTCCGCTTTCAGAATCGTCCCATTCTTATTCACTGAGTTGTAGAGATAAGCCCTCTAGTTCTTCCAGTCGTCCCCCATCTTGATCAGTGAGTACCTCTTTTTGTTGCTATGGACTTTAAACTTATGTTGTATCATAATTTAATAATTAATTAATTAATGAAAACACCAAAAATTATAGTTATTTACATCTATAATATAATTAAATAAATTACTTACCTGCACAACATCCTCAGACGCTCTAGTCTTCAACTCACTCGGAACATTCTTCCAAATCTAGAATTGGATGGGGAACCCCACCCAATTCCCACCAAGGTGGTTTAGCTAGCAGTTGAAGAGGAGGCCATCGTTACAGATTGGCTAGTTTGTCATATCATTTCACTCAACTATGACATGTGGCCCCACCAACAAATTCACACCGGGCACATCCAGCTTCCTCATGGTGATATTTCCCCCACAGATCTGCACAATTAACCACGTTTTTTTTATTTAATTTAACTACACTTTAATTACCTGTATAGAATATTAAATTTATTACAAAAATAATTAAATTTACCTTCAACATCCACCTCAAATCCAATCGATCACAAAGACAACGTTTAAGGGTTCCCCTAGTCCTACTCATCCTCCCGATCAAAAAACCGCTCCACCTCGCCTATAGGAAATTAGATGTCTACCTCGTCATTTTCCTGATAGTTGCTAACAATTAGCTCCACATCCTCTTCCATAATACTTTCATGTAGGGTCTCCTGTTGTGGGCTTTCCTGCTATGGGATCACCTCCTATGAGAAGAGCTTATGTAATTGGATCCCCTACTACAGTGGCATAGGGACATTTCTACCCCCATGCCCCTGTTGATGGCCCCTCTACTAGTACCCCCCTTAGAGGTACTCTGCCACATACCACCTCCTTCCCTTCCCTAGAAGACATTATTTGTAAATGTTGTAGCTAAATGTCGTAAGAGAGCACAAGAGAATGAAACATAAGCGACGAGATTGAAAGTTTGTGTGGATTACTTGTTGGTGGTAGCGTAGCTTTAAAGGGCTAATGTTTGTAGTGGTTATATGACAAAACCGTTACACATAGTAATAATTTATAGAGATTTATAAAAATCACTACACAAACCACTACAAAATATGAAACCCTACCTCGTCAACCGTGACATTTTGTAGTGGTTTTACATAACCGTTACAAATGTGATGATTCTTTGCATTCTGTAGCGGTTTTGGAGGAAAAACCACTACAAAACATGAGACATTCTATACCGGTTCTATTCACCCGCTATAAATGTGATGACTCTTTGCATTTTGTGGCGGTTTTAGAGGAAGAACCGCTACAACCCTACCTCAACCATTGTGACAATTTGTAGCAATTTTATTAACCCCTTACAAACTTCCTTCAGAATTTTCATTCTATAGCGGTTTTTTGGAGTAACCGCTACAAAAAAAAAAAAAAAAAAAAAAAAAAAAAAAACCACCAAACTGTTTGCGCCAAAACGCGCCTTCATTGCACCATTTTTGTAGCAGTGTATTGAAATTTACTACTACAAACAAACTGCTACTAATTTGGCACCATATTTTGTAGTGGTTATTTCATAATAATTGCTACAAAGTTCATCCCCAACCAAAACGTGGTTTGATGGAAATGTTCCTATTACAAATTTTTAGTTGTTTGGCTTTAAACTACTACTAAGTATGAATTTTCTAGTAGTTTTACCTTACTGCTACCAAAAAAAAAAAAAACTGCTACGAACTATCAGTTCTTTTGTAGTGATTGAATTTTTTTTTATCTCCATAAATCAAGGAGTTATCATAATTTAAAATTATATCTTTTCCAAAAGAACATAATAAATACTAGACGATTTAGTTTGTATCCATTAATCAATAAATATAATTTTTTGATGATTATTTTCTAATTTTTTTATATTCCCTTGTAATTAAATTTTTTTTATCTCTATATTAATCAATGAAAATGATTTATTTATCACTATTTTCTTTTTCTTTTTCTTTTCTTTTCTTTTCTTTTTTTTTCAAACATAATAAATACTAGGGGATTCAATTTGGACTCATTAATTTCAAAGTCTTTATGAAATTCTATTTCTCTCTTAATGTTGTATGCTTTTGAAAAGAAATGAGTGAGCAAATTTTTTTTTTTAAAAAAAAAGAAGAAAACAAAAAAGGAATTTACAAGTGCTCAAATCTATAGATGACTTCTTATAATCTAATTGAGACATCACATAGATATTAACTTCTTCGTGCAACACTCGGCCTCCAATATTTGTTACATTAATAACCTATAAGAAAATTAATAATCATTAAATCCCCAAAATTACTAATAAAGCTCTAAGTGATTCATGTTATTTAATTTCTTATCCATGTAAAATATCAAAATTCAATTTTAACCTCAACTTTAAAATGTTTAAGGGGTGATTATCAATTGTACCACTATTGTGGGAATAACAATGATAAGTAACTATTGAAAGATTATATTTGTATTAATAAAATTTATTAAAAATATTGATACTTTAATTTTAATTATTTAAATTTGTTATTTAAAAATTCTCAAACACAATTAACAAGCCAACTCTTGTGATTCGAGAAGTATCTAGAAATTTTCAATTTAAATGGTGATTATAGTTTTTATACAATTGCTATTTTATAATTTATAGATCTTATTCAGAAATTTGTAAATCCTCCTCTAACAATTAACAGTTCAACTACTGTATTCGCAACTTATAGATGAATGTAATTTCTGGATGTGCCTCCTCTCTTTTTCTTGTCCTGTTGGGTCACATTAGTTACTCCAAAACTACACAATTCTGGAGTAAACTAACTAGGGAAGCACTTTCGCCACTTTTGCCACTTTTGCTTCTTTTTTTTCTTTTTTCTTTTTTTTTTTAAAAAGAAGAGTATCAATCACTCTGAAATATTTAGTGTAATTAACACACCAAAATATTTTTTTATTAGCGCCTAAAATCACTTTAAGATAGTGATGCTATTAAAAAATACTGTAGAGTGCTAAGTGCTAGATACTGGGTGCCAATTAAAATATTGCTGATATACTAAAACTAATTATATTTCAAGCTACTAGAAACTATTTTCTTCAACCAAAAAAAAAAAAAGCTCCCCTTGCACAATATAACCCAAAACTACGTAGTTTTGGAGTGAAGAACAAGAGTGAATGGAAAAAGAAAATGAGATAAGTCACCTCCCTGTTTTTCACACTGAGCGTAAATTTAAATAATGTGATAAATTGTAAGTTTCCTAAAAATTTAATAATTTATCCTTCAATAAATTTAAAACTGAATTGATGTATTCAAGATTTATAAGTAAATATGATTTTTTTTTTTTTTTTTACATTGATTCAGTTATAATTAAATTATAATAGTGTGATTATTTATAAGTTTTCCTTCAAAATTTATACATCCACCTAGCTTTAGAAATTTAACTATTGTAAAAAAAAAATTGTAAATAATAATATTTAGATTATTACATATTAAAGAAAAAATATTTAATAAATTATTATTGAAATAAATATTATAAATTTTTTAACCATTTACCTGTGTTGTTGGCAGCAATAGATCATCAATGATATGTTTTAGTTAATATATATATTTTGATGTCTTAGCTTATAGTTTATCTTTTAATTGGTAAAATTTTTTAATATGGCTGGCACTTATATGAAATTTTGTAATTAGCTAATATCAAAGTGTATAAATTTTTAATCTGGTCATATTTATTGAATTTATGTTTTTAATTTGTCTTGATTAACTAACAATTTAATCTCAATTCTACATATATTTATATTTTTATTAATTTTTTTTTTACTTTTTATAGGATAATAAATCTTAACCATGGTTACGAAGGGAATAAAAGATGAGACAGGATGAAAAAGAAAACGAGAGAAGTCAGTTCCCTTAATATAAGGAATAAAAACTATTTGTTTGAAATTTTAAACTTATTTTTATATTTTGGGCTAAGGTGCAAACACATGTGCTTTTGTCAAAAGTGCACCCAACACCAAGTACATTTTTTTAGGTGCTAAAGTGGCTATGTGGTTATAGAAAAGGGGCAAAAATCACATTTTTGTCATGTTGACTGTTAGTTTAACTAAAAACAGTAACATGGATGATGACTCAGTGAATCTTTATTCTAGTTGGTGGTGTAGGAAAAAAAGAAGAAATTAAAAAATGATCCACATGTGCATGGGGAGAGAATATTCTCATTATCCCTTCTCTACCCATCTCTCCTCATCCTTCATCCTCACCTTTAAAATTTTGATCCAAGGGCCCACAAATATTTTGGAAAAAAACAGATGTAGAAGGGATGAGGAGGAAATTTTTTTGGAAAATATTTTTGGGCCTTTAGATCAAAATTATAAAGGTGAGGATGGAGGATGAGAAGGGATGGGTAGAGAAGTGATGGGGAGAGAAACTGGACTTCATGTGCATGCTGGTTTGTCAAACCCATCCACTTTCACCTTCATTCTCTCCCTTGGCCTTCCTTCCTCAACAATCTCCATTCACCACCATCATCCTTCCTTCCTCAACCTTCATTTGAGCTAGGGCTATGAAGAACAAAACTGAGCTCAACAGATCAAGTTGAAGAAGAGAACACATCGTCATTGCTCTTACGTGCACCACCATCGTCACTAACAACAAGCGACGTTCCCTCACTCTCTGCCACTCTCATCCCATTTCATTGTGTTCTGTTTTATACAAGTTGATTACCAAACTGATTGTGAGACGTTTACAACCGATCATGGAGATTATTGTATCACCATACCAATCTAGTTGTGTCCCTCATAGACAAATTCATGATAATATTGTTATTGCCCAAGAATTGATTCATACAATGCAAAAATGAGGCGACGTCAATTTATGGCAATTAAGGTGGGTCTTGAAAAGGCTTATGATCGTGTGAACTAGAACTTTCTACGTAGTATTCTTGGGGAAATGGGAATGCCAAATGTCTCTTTAGAACTGATTATGCAATCTGTGTCAACCTCTTCTTTTAATATCTTATGGAATGGGAGTAAAACATCATCTTTCCAGCCTTCTCGGGGTATTCGTCAGGGTGATCCATTGTCACCGTATTTGTTTACATTAGCTATGGAAAAACTATCTCATATCATATCCACAGCTGTGAGTGGAGGTCTTTGAACCCCTATTAAGTTGGGCAGGGAGGCCCTCCTATCTCCCATCTAATTTTTGTGGATGACTTGATGTTCTTTGCAGAGGCAAGGCCTGAACAATTAGAGGTAATTATGAAGTGCCTTTCTTTGTTTGAACAAATTTCAGGTTTGAGGGTTAGCATTGAAAAAACTGTCATTTATTTCTCCAAACACATTTCTGAGGATTTAGTTGTCTCGTTAGCTACTAAAAGTGGCTTCAAGAGAGTGAAAAATGTAGGGAGATATTTGGGATCTTGGATGGTGCATGGACGAGCAACAAAGCAATGTTACCAGCACATAGTGGACAAGATGAGGAGGAAATTAGGAGGCTAGCAACAACAATGTCTATCTCAGATGTAACATCCCAAATTCCAGGTTCAAAAATCGTGTCGGTCGACACTTAGTTTTAAGAAAATCACAGAGTCTTGAGATGCTACAGCTCAGAGTACTGTGGAAATGGATAACGTGCGCCAAGATTCGGATAATGAGTATCTGATATAAAATGCCCAGACATATGATGATGCCCCGACATAAGCTGATATTTTAAATATCCCGAAGGAATATTCATGTGATACAATTTACAGAGATTTGAATACATTTCTCTGATAAAGAAAGTCTTAAATTAAACCTATGGCTTGGAACCTAACATCAGTTAATCAGACAATTTGGCCAGGTCAGTGTTCAATCTAATGGGAGTCTCACCAACTCTATGGTGACTTGTGACAACCCACCGATGAAACCTTCCTTAGTTTAAGCACCAAATGGTCCGAAATAACTTTGTTAAATCCGTGCCAGAATACTCTGCCAGAAACTAAGTCCTAATAACTTCTACCGACCTTCGTCTTCGACCGCTACCTCTTCACGGCTCTTTCCACCAGCAATTTCTATATCCCGGTTTCTTCCCTGTACTATTCATTAAGACTGAGGTCCAATGCCCATTGGACCTCAGGTAACGGTTAACCTTATGCTCAAGTATAACAGTATATGTATAACAGATATTCATTTACAATTCAGCATATAACTATACATAGCACATAGCACATGTCATAGTTCATATCACAACAATACCTCTACATAGCACACAGCCCATATAAAGTCCACATAGTTTGCATATAAACCAGTGCCACGCCCCGAAGCGTGTCCTCAGCGCTAGGAAAACATCCATACGGCATTACCAAAACTGTAACCCGTTTTCACATAATAGCTGAATGTATAAACAGCGACTTAAGACAGAGTCTTAATCACGGTGCATGACCCAAGACCCAATCTTGTCCACAACTATATGAATCATCACATCACATATAGAGCATACAAGCAGCATAAGAGTTAGAGTTACAGTACGCGTCCGTACCTTTCACCGGGTAACTGTCAAACGTCCAACCTTTGGATCTGGGCCTGGACCTCCCGGATATCCTAATATATCACCATATCACTTAGAATAATATCCTAAGATATACTTCCACCTCTATTTACCCATCTACCCTTGGTGGATTTGTTATTTACAACTTTGCCCTTATATTTATTTAAAAACGTAGTGCAGAGTTTTCTGGGCAGATTTTTTGGTAACTTTGAAAAATCATAACTAATTCTACAAAAATCAAAATGAGGATCCATAAAATTCTCCGGAACCCTTAGGATGTCTATTTTTGAGGAAAAATATTCATTTTCACCTAGAATTAGTGAGTCATTACCAGTTTTTACGTTTCTCAACATTGCCCAGATTTTATTCCAGTAAAAATAGCTTATTTTATATCTCCTTGAAAAGAGATCAAAATGTTTCATATTTTATATATTTGGAAAGCCCTACATGTCTACTTTCTTTTTGGAAAATTTCATGATTTTATAACTTCATTTGTTACATAAAATCATAGCATATTTTTCACTGTCTGTCTAAGATTTAAGAACCGAAAGTTCTACAACTTTCACAATCTTAATCCAAGGACTTCCAAAAATTATTTCCTACCATGTTTTTACCTCTTCAGGCATTTTTCAATGCAATGAGGCCTAAAAACAAGTGTAGGAATTTATTCTCTAATTTTCTAGATTAAACTAGCATTTATACTAAAAACTTATAAAAACTAAAAACTAGAACTTAAGAACTAGAGCTTACCTCTTGAAGACTCTTGAACTCCTTCCTCCTTCTTGCTTCACTCTCCTCTTAAACTCTCCAATCTTTGGTATGAGTTTGGTGTGAAGAATGAAGAGAGGAGAGCTCTCTATTTATAGCCAATCCTTAGTTAACTTCCTAGCAACTTTAATTCCATTCTAACCATTGGATTTAAACTTAGTAAAGAAGTCTTAATCTTGCCCTTACACCTCTTACAAAAATGCCACCTCCCCCCTCCCCTTTTCTTAGATTCCTCTTTTCTCTTTCATCCACTACACACACACACACTCACAACATACACATGTGCTCTTGTGATGTCATCTTGATGACATAATCAAGGCTTATGTGTCACTGTTGACTTTTCAACACTAATTAGCAATTCTTAATTATCATGTTAATCAAGTGTTTACATGCTCCTTAATTATATTTTGCCATTAGCTAACTCAATTATATGAAGATTTAAATTTAATTACTTGAGATATTATTTCATTCTCTTTGGCTTAATTATTTTGAAATATAATTAGCCCTCATTTGATACTTTTAATTTGTCTTTAATCATCTTGAAGAATTATGCAACTAATCTCAATTAGTGTAAGCCTATTTTGTTAAAAATAATTGTAATTCACTTAATATACCTCTTAATTATGCTAAATTAATTAGCAACACTCTTTATGTCAACCTTGACCCTCCATTGGTCATTAATATCAAATTAGGGGTTTCATATAATTAACTTTGGATATTCCCTTTTATTCATGTTTAAACAATCAACAATTAATTACTTATTTAATCACTTACTAATTGTTGACAATGTTCTTAATTAGGATTAATTATTTTCTCACAACTATTTTACTGAAATTGATAATTTATGCATTATGCAAAATATTAAAAACCATGGGGCAATTTATGTTCCCCAAAATGATATTTAATTTTGCCTCATTATTTCCCAAGGAAAATAATCTCATAAATTACCTAAATTAGAGACAACATACTTTCTAATTTTTAATAAATATTTAGTTGCCTCTTAGGATTTTATCATAATTTTCTCAGGGTATTTTATGACCCACAAATATTTCAGGGACCTATTTGCAAATTATCTAATATTTTAGGGACCCTTTTCGCACATTATTTAATCTTAGGAGAAATTGTTCTAATAATAAGGTAAATTCAATACAAGGTATTTGAGACCTCATATTCACCTATTTTCAATAGGTATATTCTACCAATTTATGATATTTATCCTAAGTCAAATTTTAAGGTATTACATCAGACAAGTAGAATAACTCTTGCCAAATCTATATTATCTACCATTCCTTATTTCCATATGCAGTATACGAGGCTTCCATTAAATATTTGTAATGAGATTGACAGAATCCAAAGAAATTTTATTTGGGGTGATTCGCATCTTCGTTAGGCATATCACGCTATAGGTTGGAATGTATTGACTAGCCCTAAGGACATGGGAGGTCTTGGACTAAAATTAGCAGCTCTTATGAATGATGCTTTCCTCATGAAGTGTGCCTAGAGGTTCCAAAATGAGAAAGATGCCCTTTGGGTTCGATTATTACGAGCTAAATACAGAGTACAAAATGATAATTTACCAATTCTCAAACATGGATGTTCTACGTTCTGGAATTCCTTATGCAATATTATTACTAATATGAAGGATGAGGTTTTTTGGGAGATTGGAGATGGGGCCTCCATTTCCTTCTGGAAAGATAGATGGGTGTCATCCTCAATATGTCTGCAAGATTATGCACTGGATATTATTCCTAATAGCTTAAGAAATTCAACAGTTAATAGATTTGTTGATCAACATGGCCGATGGGACATGACATTACTCAACACTTTGATTCCTCAAAATGTATTAGAGTTAATTAAAGGAATACTTCCTCCTTCTCCTGGTGATGGCGCTGATCGATCATTCTGGATGGCGGGATAGTTGACTGGTATAAGTGTTAAACGATGCTATAGATATTTAGCTGAGCCAGAGTTTCAGTAGTTGCAGATTAGTTGCGATATGTGGATTAAATTATGGAAGTGGCCTGGACCGTACAGAATTCAGACTTTTGGATGGCGATTTTTCCATCAGCGATTACCTCTGATGACACGGATTTGTAAGTGGACCAACACTGAAGTCTGGTGTCCTTTATGTCGGCGGGTAGAAGAGACCATTTTACATGCTTTTCGTGACTGCCATAAGGTTCGTACCTTTTGGTGCAAAGTTGTACCTGTGAGTCATTACAATTATTTCTGCAGTTGTGATTGGGATGTCTGGGTTAGGGACAACTGGTTATGTGATGATCTGGAAATTGGAGGCTTTCGTTGGTATGAAGTTTTTATAGTTTCTTGCTGGTTCATTTGGAAGTGGAGAAATGCTACTCTTCATGTTTCAGATGATGCTAATAATGATCGCGGTCCAAATCTCATGTTTGAGTATTTGTTGCAAGTCCATGCCGCTACTGAAAAAGGAGGAAGAAACAGAGTACAACAGATTCAGGTCAGCGTTCGGTGGACATTCCCGGAGGCTCCTTTTGTCAAGCTCAATTCAGATGGGACTTCCAAAGGTACAGATCAGGTGGCAACATGCGGGGGTCTTCTGCGGGATTGCTCTAGGAAATGGCTTAGAGGATTAGTGGCAAAGCTTGGAAGATGCTCTGTGTTGAAAGCTGAATTGTGGGGAGTTCTGATAGGTTTGCAGTTAGCCTGGGAGGCAGGATGGAGATATGTGATAATCGAAAGTGACTGTGTTTCAGTCATTGCATTACTTTCTAAACAAGGTAATGAAGCTCGTGAGTCCCACCTGGTGTCTCGGATACAAGCAATCTTACAAAGGCCATAGGTGTTGCGAATTTGTCATGTCATGAGGGAAGGGAATCAGTGTGCAGATTGGTTAGCAAATCACGGAATGGAGCAAATGGAGGCATTGGATGAAGCACGTTTTGTAACATCCCAAATTTTCAAAAGCTATTTTTTTCATCAAAAATCATTTAAAATCATCAGAGTAGATCATTTGAGCGGAAGAGTAACTGATACTTGTATTTCAAAATGCCGTAAGTCTGGCTGGATACAATAGCGGTACATCATACCAAGTATTTCAAAAGTAATGTTCAACAATAAAAGGAAGGCTTCCGCCAGAACATCAAAAGGAAGTCTTCAGCCGGGTCTTCTATGCGTCCTGTTTGCGCTTCCCCTTGTCCTCCGTTCTTGGTTCTCCTGACCCTAACGCTATGTTAAGAGCTGAGGTCTCATGCATACGGACCTCAGGTAACGGTTAACCTCATATTTACATATACGGTACAAAATCACAGCAAATTAAACACTTCCAAACATGTCACTCCCAGTGAATGCAAATGTACCGCTCCCAGCGAAAAGTACCACTCCCAATGAAAACAGATATATCACTCCCAGTGTATGCAGGTGTACAGTTATTTCTTACCAAACAAGTATTCAAACACACCACAACATGCACACATACCACATATACACATACTGTAAATATCAGAGTTACTGTTACAGTACGCGAACGTACCTTCGTTGACGAGCATTTAGTACGTTGACGATAAACTGTACTTTTGATGGAAAACAGCGGAACGACAGCGAAATGACAGCAGAACAAGATTACTGATATCCTATAATGATAATATCACTTTTATCAATATTTGATATCATAACAGGCATTTTAGGTACAAATTACTATTTTGCCCCCTGATCCCCTAATCAGTGGAATTTCGCTAACACTTCGCTACCTTGACCCTAATCTTCCAGAATTTCAACATATCTCCAACTCCATAATGATTTTCGAAATTAATACCTTAATTACCCCTAGAACATGATTTCTAAACATACCTGGAAGATTAAAGATCAACCTAGCATTTCTACAACAACTACCGAAAGAAACACTAAAACTAAAGACTAGGAACCGAAGAACTTACCCGGCACTTTGCTATTTCCACAGACTCCTACTTCTCTCTAAAATCTCTCTCTAGAAAGCTCTAGGATTTGTGAAGAATGAAGAGAAGGTGAAGGTTATTTATAGAAAAAACCAATGGCATTTTCGTAATTTCATTGAACTTTGTCTGGTTGAATTCTGACCGTCGGATCGCACTTCTTGGAGGTGGCAAGATCTTGGCCATACACCTCTCAAGGATGATGTCATCCTTAGTCACCAAGGTGATGTCACCAACTTCTCAAGAAGTTTTCTACCGATAAAGTCCATGTTCGGTGTTCCGATCGCGAAATTTTGTAAAATCTTAAAATTCCGGAAATAACACTCTGAAGGTCTTTTCTTCCTCTTCGAGAATACCGGGTTTTCCTAACCTTATACTCTCATTAAGGACATTCTGTTACCTGCCGAAAATCCTCGTTAATCGCTACCGGTTACGGAAATATCGTCTGTTGGCGCCAACCTCTGGATAAAAATCCACTGATCAATAATATACTCTGGTTTTTCTCAACTTATCCCCGGATTTCAATCTATGAATTATTTTCCATCGGTTCTCATTTCTACTATCTGCTTTAATTCCACAAAATATCTTCCTGACCGGATCTCCAAATCACTCCGTTGGTTACAGAAATGACTTCGGAGACAGTCCACTCCGAGATAGAAATTCACTTGTTCCTAATATACTCTAACTCAAGAAACCTAGTTCACGGTTTTCTAGGTAGGATTTTATTTCTATCCATGGTCATTTATCCTGTTCACATTTTTACTATTATAATATTACTTAATTACCACATGTCTTAACTTATAATGTTATTTTAATGCAAATATCTAGATATTAATTTCTTAATTTTCATTTCATTTTTTCTTTATTTTTCTTCTAATTTTCGTTTTTATTTATATATGTATATTTATTTTAAGTAATTTCCACCTTTTTCTCTTTATCTTATGTCTAAACAATTAGCCATTAATTATCTAATTAATCACTTACTAATTGTTGACAATTTTCTTAATTAGTAATAATTATTATCTCACAACTTTTTTATTGACATTAATAATTTATACTCCATGCATAATATTAAAAATCATAAGGTCCAATTTGGTCCCCAAAATACTTTTTAATTTTCTATTCTTCTATTTTCAAAACAGATAATTTAATAAATCGTCTAAATTAGGGACAATATTCCTTCTAATTTTTAATAATTATTTCACAGCCCTTTAGGATTTATCATCACATTTTTAGGATGTTTTATGGTCCTAAAATGCATTTTTCACATTTTTGACAATAAATTCCATTTAATTTTCTTAGTATTTCCTTTTGAAAATAGACCAATTATACAACATTTTGAGACCATATCTATCATAAATGGACATAATATTCCAGATAATAATTATCCGGGTATTACACGTTTCTCTGAACCCCCTCAAGGTATGAGACGTTTGCTGCTCGCAGATATGGTGGGAGTTGAGCACGAAAGAAGACGAAGGCCTTGTATGCTGTAATTGTTTCATTTTGTCATTTACTTCTGTCATTTTGTTTTAATTACTCTTTTCATTTACGTATCAAAAAAAAAAATCTTAAACCTCATTTATTCTACCTTAAAATTTAACATTTATTCAACTTTATACATACATAATATGCAAATACCTTATCGGCTAAAAAAATATTCACAATATCCCAAAAGAATAAATCATACACAATTATAAATGAAGAGTAAAATTATATACTCACATAAAAACAAAAAAAAAAAATTAATAAAATGACATACATAAGTTCATAATGTATCTTCAATGACGTTTGAATTGATTTGACATATTCAGTTAATGCATAAGTTGGTGAACGTTTCTAGTTCGGGTATAAAACATAAAATTTATTTATTGTATTATTTAAAATTATAAACTTATACTCTTTTAATCATTTACAATATATATTTTCCATGTTTTTCAGAAACTGAAAAAAATTCTTAAATCTCGTCAATCATATAATAAAATTTATTAATTTTTCAATTATATTGTTATTTAATGTGAAGCAATAATAAAAAACGAAGCAGCTCAAGGAGAGAGAGAGATCAAAATGTTAACAAGCGTGACTTCCCTCTCCTATATAATATACGTGCATGGTGTTTATAAAGTAACTTCGACAGATACTAGAGATCGAAGAGATAGAGATCAAAATGTGGAGGCTGAAGGTAGGAGAGGGAGAGAAGGACCCATACTTATTCAGTACAAACAACTTTGTAGGAAGGCAAGTATGGGAGTTTCATGAAGATGATGAAGGCACTCCTGAAGAACTTGCTGAGCTTGAAGCTGCGCGTCAAGACTTCTACAATAATCGATTCAAGATCAAGCCCTGTGGAGATCGTCTATGGCGTTTTCAGGTTTTCTAGTTTCTTACATTCACTACAAGAAAATTTCGGATCAGTGACGGAATTATGAACGAAAAAAATTCCGTTGGAAATTATCGACAGAATTCCATCAGTAATGTCTTCTGCGACAATTTTTTCTATAATGGACGTTTTTCGTCAGAAATCCAATTACTAATGGAATTCTGTCGATAATTTCTATAGTTAATTTGGCTTTTTTTTTTGTAATGATTTCTTTTCTTTTCTTACCTCCTATATTCTATATCTCAAGCATGTTCAATCCATACCCTTATTATATGTGTATGTAAGTATATGAACATATATGTCATCCATCGATTATAAGATACAAGTTAATTCGTGCATTTTTTCCTAGGGGTTCTCTCTTTCCTTTTCTTTTGTTTCTTACTCTTTAACTTCTCTCTCTTGGGCTGTTTGGTGCCAAGGGCAGGGATGGGAGGGAAACTGAGGAACAATGAGATGAGAGAAATTTTTTTGATTGGATTTTAAAAAAAAAAATAATAGGAGAAGTGGGGTTAAAATTTTTTAATTAATTTTCTTAATTTTTTATCTTAGTTATTATTTTATAAATTTATTTCTCCAATTTTTTTAAATTTAACTAATAAAAATTTCCACTCCTGTTTAAATGTGTTTAAATGTCTCGTATCAAACATCCCAAATAACAAAGTATTCTAGTACTTTTTTGTTTTAGCTTTTTAAAAATATTTTTACAGCAGTCGAGAAAATATGTGAGAAAAATTTTGTCTCGACTTGAGAAAAAAATACTTAAAAAAGATTTTTACTTTTTGATGTCGCCAAACGATTACCAAAACTCCTTAAAGTAGTCACTTGTTAGTTGGCGCTTTATAATAAGGAGTAGAGGAAGTAGCTATGAGTCATACAACTATTGTCATACATCATACGTTTTCTCCATGGCATTCATTTCTACTTTTCTTTCTTCGTCTTCTACCTAATTACTGTCCAATTGCTCTATCTCTTGGCGTGTAATTCTCTGTTCATAGGATGTCGGCGAAGAGAAGTGAGGTTTATAAGTTTAAGAAACTACTTCATTCAACATGGATATGGGCCATCTGTTTGGATATTCCCATTCTTTACTTGTATATTCAAGTTAACTAAACTAGTAGTTCTGTCTTGCATTTAGTCTTTCACACACACACACACCCTAATATGTCAAATGGTGATTGATTTGATGCAGTTTATGAGGGAAAAGAATTTCAAACAAACAATACCAAGTGTGAAGATAGAGAATGGAGAGGAAATAAGTGATGAGAAAGTCGGCAACACAGTAAGGAGGGCAGCACATTATTTAGCAGCAATACAGTCTAAAGATGGTCACTGGCCTGCTCAAATTGCTGGACCTCTCTTTTTTATGCAACCTCTGGTACTTGGAACCTATCTATGCCTACCTTTTAATCAATTAATTAATTTATTTCCAACTACAATCCGTTCAAATTAAAACTGAAAGTGACACTTTAATTTGTCTATTTCTCCCAATCATAGAAGTAAACCACATGTTAAACGAGGCCCATCAATCATAAATGCCTCTCTTTCTTTCATTATATGAATACTGGGAATGATAGAAATTTTAGATGAATATAATAAGAAAGTTATAAATCCTTCTCTATTTTCATGTTTATTTAATACTGCTTGTAGTCTTAAACATAAGATCTAGTTAAATTTTTTAAAAGACATTAAGGAAGTTAAATAAGTTATTAATCATGCCATATATATGCTATGTATGCTTAACTTGTATATCAGTTTATAAATCATACAAATTAATTTGAAAAAGATTATAAATATAAATACTTTAAAGTAATTTAATTAGTTTCTTTAATCTCACAAAAACCAACCAGATCTTATATATGGGACTGCAGCAATGGCGGACACAAGGGGAGGCTAGGGTGGCCCCAGCACCCCCCCCCCTCCAATTTTAAAAAAACTAAATTATAATTATATATATATATATATATATATATATATATATATATTTTTATTTATTTATTTATTTATTTATTGCTTCTGAAGAATATAAACTTTTTAGGTGACCAAGCGTCAATGAAGTGTGAGTTTATAGAGTCTGGATTGTCAATTAAAATCAGCTTTTTCTAAATATTGCATCGTCTAAAAACATTTTCTATTTACCTTACAATAGTTTGTTGAATACACTAAAAAAAAAAACTGTAAATTACCCACGGAAAAAATTCTGTCAGAAATTATCGACAGAATTCCGTGGGTAATTTCCGTTGGTAAAAAAAAAATCTAACAAAAAATTTCGATTGCAAAAAATGTCATGGCATTTAAGCAACAACAATTTTACCGACGGAAATTTTTTTTACCGACATAATTTCGTGGGTAATTTCAGTTACCTACGGAATTCTGTCGGTAATTTCCGAAGGAAGTTTGTCCGTGGGTAATTTTTTGTTGTTTTGTAGTGATAATTAAATAACAAACCTTGACAAAAAATAATAATAATTAAATAACAGAGATGTAAAACGATATTATAACTATATTCAATTGTTTGCAAAAGAAAACAAGTGTATTTAATATTGACACTCCATCTATCTATATTTCTGTTTTCTAATATACTTATATTTACACACACAAGTATATATATTGAATATGGAGTTACAATATTTTGAATATGACATTCTTAAACATTTAGATTTGATTAATTTATCAACAATATCATAATTATGACATGGGCTAACAAGAATAGAAAAGTCCATCATTTACTCTCTTATTAATAGAGTGATTAGACTTGTACTCACTCTTTCAATTTTTACAGCAACTAATGAAAGATCTTTTTTTCTATGAAGAAAATCAAGAACAAGCTTCGAAACAAAATAGAAGACCAATTTTTTTTATGATTATTTGATTACATACATTGAAAAAAAAAATTGAGTTTTAGCACAGGTTTAATTACATATGAGTTTAACAATATGAAAACACGTAAAATAAGACTCAAGTGAAGTTATCCTAATTTCTATAATATATTTTTTCAATTTTTTTTTTTTGTATATTAGGTTTATAGTTCAAGTACTTTTATTTACGATAAAATAATTTTTATTTTCACTCTCGTCATTAAAATTCCTGAATCCGCCAGTGGACTGGAGGTAGTACTAGCTATTAAATAAATTTAAATGGTGCAGGTATTTTGCATGTATGTTACTGGTCATCTTGATACTGTATTCCCAGGAGAGTACCGAAAAGAAATCCTCCGATACTTATACTGTCACCAGGTATACAATTAAGTTAAAGACTGATATATTATATTATTGAAATGTTATAGCTTCAAAGTTTAAATGATTTAATGTTTTTCTAATACTCGTATACGTGTGTATTAATTAATTAAGAATGAAGATGGAGGGTGGGGACTACACATAGCGGGACACAGCACCATGTTCGGTACAGCGCTGAGTTATATATGCATGAGAATGCTTGGAGAAGGACCTGATGGAGGCCAAGACAATGCTTGTTCAAGAGCACGAAAATGGATTCATGATCATGGTGGTGTTTCCTACATACCCTCTTGGGGGAAAACTTGGCTTTCAGTACGTATACTTTTATTCATTCCCTGGCTATCTATTTGTGTAATTGTGTCTGTAGGGCATACAATATATAAAATACTCCTCTGGCCTTTTTTTGTCTTATTTATTATAAGTCACATGGTGATTAAATTTTTCATATGAATGTACAATTTTATTTTGAATTTATTGTCATGGGTAGACTTTGTTCTCATAGCCTATATTTGATAAGGGTAAAGTTAGAAATTTATTAAATTTTAAGGCAGAGTTAATGAGATTAAAGGTTTTTTCTTAGCTTTTATAAAATATGTTGGAAATGACTATAAATGAGATTGATAAGTATATATATTACTATGTATAGAGATAATTAATGTGCAGATCCTTATAGTCTCAAACAATTTTTAATTAGGTCCCTATAGTTTTTTTCTTTTTATCATGTCCTTATACTTTCACATGTTTTCAATCAGGCCCTTGTAGTTTTTTTTCTTCCCTTTTATTAGGTCCATATTATTTCACCAAATATTTAATGAAGTCCTTGTACATTTTTTTCGATTTTAATTTATTAATTTCATTCAATTTTTAGGAAAATTTCTCATCATAATTAAAATTTTATAATTATAAGAAATAAAAATTACAATTAAAATATAAATAATATAAATATATGTTTGATTAAAATATTAAGAAGAATATTAAAATAACAAATAAAAAAGAATGTTAAAATAAAATTTTCATAATAATTTATTTGTTATAGAATATTCATAATTATAGAATAATATTTAATAACATTATACATAATAATATTATATGTTATATTTATATAAGAATATTATTAGAATTTATTGAATAAATAATAAAAACAGTACAGGGAGTTAATTAAAAATTGATTGAAACTATAAGGATATGCAAATTAATTATTTCTATACATGTATGTATTTATAGGTCTTACTTGGAACTTTTCCTCACTCTTATTGCTTATACTATACTTGTAAATATTGTTGCTATGTTGTTGCGTAGATACTTGGATTGTTTGAGTGGTGTGGATCAAATCCAATGCCACCAGAGTTCTGGCTACTTCCATCCTTTCTTCCAATGCATCCAGGTAATTAATTCAATGCATTAATGGTGAAGGACAAAAGAAGATACATTTCTAATATCAATCTCCATTAACCTCATTAATATCTTATGTTTTTGGATCTCCGTAGCATATAAATCTAAATTGTTTTTTAGAAGTGTAAGTCTCCGACCATTAATGAGGTATTTTCTTAGACTGTAAAATCTCATTAAATTTATTAGTTAGCCAAAACATACTCCCCAAAACATACTCCCCTCTATTAAACATTTCCATATATACTTCAATATTATAGGGATACTGGCAGGTTCAATAGCTTTACTATTGCCTATTTTCTTAAGAGCTGTCATAACCTCTCCTATGCAAATTCCATATGGTAAAATGCCAAATTTTGCTCATCATTGTTAGTTTACAAGTCCTTCAACTCCTAATTCCTTGTAAAACTCCTCCTCACATGTTTTGATATCTGCTTCACTCACTACCCTTTTAATCTCCTTTTTACCCAAATTTCAATATTAATGCACTAGTGGATGACTTTAAAACAATCTCTTCTATGTTTGATTTTCTCTTGTACATTCTCATACCACCATCAAGTCTACTTATTTCTGGACCACGACCTTTATATTCTCCCAAAATTACTTTAACAACCACTCAAACCCCTGTAGCCATTTCCTTCTACATGACATCGATATGTCCATGTAACTCCCAAATCTGTTGCTCTAGAGAGTCCTTCTGAAAACACACATCTCACCCTTTAATTGTCACCACTTGATCTTTGAGCTTACAACTTGCCGACGCTTTTGTTTGGCTTCATGCGCACATTAAGGACTAGGACCATATGTTGGGTGTAACACCATTACCAAGAATAACTTTGCAATTTGTATAAAGCCTTCTACCAAGGCTCCTTACAAAAAACAAAAAAACAAAAAAAAAAAGAAAAAGAAAAAGAAAGAAAGAAAGAAAGGAAAAAAAGTCAACCTGTAATCTTGAGGCTCCATTCTTGTGCGTGATTAACTCCTCCTCCTCCTTCTTAAAGAAAATGTCTATTATCTTGAGATTGTATGTAAGGGAGAAGTTAAGAATAGATTGCCCCCGCATTATTAAGCTCCCCTAAAATCAAAACTACCACGAGCCGCTACATATTGTCTCACCTCCTTATCAAAATGTCCATCGAGGTCACCACCAACAAAAATCTTTTCTTCAAGTTTGAACCAACCCTTCCATATTTTCCCATAATTTACCCTTAAGATGTGCTTTCTACCCCTACTTGGGGTGTATGAGCACTTACGGTGTTGATAGTATCCCTTTCAAATCATTTTTAAAGATATGGATTTGTCCTCAATCGTTTTAACTTCTACCACGTTCTTATTCCAATCTCCATCTATGATAATGCCAACAACGTTCATTTCACTTACTTTCCTTGTGTACAAAAGTTTGAAATATGCGATTTCATTGGAATTTCATCCAATCCATTTAGTTACTTAGAGGTACAAGATGTTTATCGTTCTCTCCCACATAATTCCCTCCACCTCCATAGATTCTTAGACAAGGTTCCAATATTCCAAGTGCCAAATCAGATCTGACTCTTATGAACTAACTTTTTTAGTTGTCTTGGTCTAGAAGAGTATGGTAGCCTTACTCATTTAACACTACACCTGGTGATCACTTCTTACTATACTCAATTCATACAACGCGTTACTTATAGGCAACGGCCTAGCATTAGCACAATTAACTCATTGACCCATATTTATGTAAATTTAGCAAAATTTTATGTTGTCTATCTAGGGCCTTACACCACCTTCTTTCTTTATCCAGACTTGGGACTAGCTACACAACATAGGAATAGCTATATTTAGTCCCTTATTTTTTAAAAAAATAAAAATCTCCATTTTATATAATTATAATTAAGTTTGTTAACTTCATCTCATGATATGGAATTTCACCCTCTACTTATTGGAGTTAGAGTTTTTTGTGAGTTATCCAAAGTAGCTTAAACTATTTTGGTACAAGTGATGAGTTGTAAGTGTGATTATTGTTTTTTTAAAAAAAACCTAATATAGTAAGAACCAAGCTATTCGGAACTTCAAAATAAAATATAGCAAGACAAAACAAAGAAAAATGAAGAGGCTCCTAAGATTTTCTTTTTTGGGGGGGGGGGGGGGGGGGGGGGGGGGGGGGAGTACAAGCACGTGCAAGGAGAAAATTTGAGATTAAATGGATGATGAACTCTCACATCAGTTAAGTAAAAGATTAATTACAACCATGCAAGAGGGCGATGAGTCCAAACACAGGAAACTCAAGTAGTTTGAGTATAAGTGATAAGCCTTGAGTATGATTACAATTAAAAGGGGAGAGAAAGTGATAAAACTCTTGCTATGCATATATATTATATTAATTATTGCATTATCACTTTCTGAACACTGTCTATTGTGAAATCTATGTAATAATCCTCCACACTGTAATGCAGCTAAAATGTGGTGTTATTGCCGACTAGTTTACATGCCTATGTCTTATTTGTATGGCAAAAGATTTGTGGGTCCCATCACACCAATCATTCTTCAACTCAGACAAGAACTCTACCTTGAACCTTACAATCAAATCAAATGGAATAAAGTTCGTCACCTTTGTGCGAAGGTGAGTTTTTTCTATCTAACTCATCGCTATATGTGTGTGTGTGAGAGAGACACACGTACAGTTATTGATTTCTTCCAAATAATAACAATTATATTAGATTAATGTCGAATATATATCATTTACAGGAAGATCTTTATCATCCTCATCACTTGGTACAAGATTTGATATGGGATAGTTTATATATATTCACTGAGCCACTTCTTACGCGATGGCCCTTCAACAAGCTGGTGAGAGAGAAAGCTCTTCAAGTAACAATGACACATATTCACTATGAAGATGAAGCTAGTCGATACATTACTATTGGATGCGTCGAAAAGGTAATGTTTATTTTTATTGAGGTTTCTCACTAGTTATTAAAATGACTTGATGCCAAACTACTTAGTTATTGATTTTGGTTTGAGCATGGTTCTAAAACCCAAATACAATATTTAATTTCCCTTTTATTTATCATTTGCCTCAGGTTTTGTGTATGCTAGCTTGTTGGGTTGAAGATCCAAATGGGGATGCTTTTAAGAAGCACCTTGCTAGGATTCCTGATTACGTATGGGTTTCGGAAGATGGAATCACCATGCAGGTAAGAAAGTTAAGAGCATAGTAGTTAATGAGAAATTAAAATCATGAACTTTTTCCAACAAGTGAGCAAATTGACTCTAACATTAATTGTTTCAATATATGTACATATATATGCAATCTGTTCTGGAAAAAGAACATAGATATTTTGGACTTGACCTAGGATTAATGCCTAGGGCCTACGTACCCGTGAGAAGGATTAAAGTCTACGTAGTTCGATTACACAGATAGAGGGTAGGGGTGTGTGCTTTGTGTATGCAGAATTGTAAAGAGGTAGAGCTTAGAAGCCGTGTACCTTGTTAAGTTGAACCTTTATTTATGGGAGTTACCTTAGGGTTTATTCATCATGCGTCATAACTAACTACTCCATTCACTGCTCCATTATCTGCACACTCCTATATTGTAGGCATAATTGGTGGGTAGTTATTATTTTACCTGGTTATAGGGATTTGGTCCTTGAATAATTCCTGTTGGGCCAAGTCTGCGCCAAGCCCAATAGTTTTATCCGTAACAGATGCCCCCTAGCCCGGTAGTTCAGGCCTCTGAGCTGCCGGGATGCATTGCTTGTTTGATGTGAAGCGCGGATTTGGCTGAGATATATCCGACTTATCCAATTTATATTCCTGCATTTAATAATATGTAAGCAAATCATAATCAACGGAAAATGCTTACTATTTTGAGCAAATCATTCAGTTTGCTTCTTCCTTGTCGAACTCGAATGCTTGTTCGAGTTTGATCTCTTTCTGAGTATTCGTCCGAGTTTGACTTCCTTTTTGGTTTGTCTTGATCTCGGTAGTCCTGCAATGATTAAAAATGCTCTTCCATTAACAATTGGTTTGCATTGTTTGTCCATTCTGTTGCCCCCCAACCTGGTGGTTCAGGTCTTTGAGCTGCTGGGACGCATTGACTTCCTAACTCGGACTAGGATATCATGATTGTTGAGATTCCTTGCACGCTGATACGAGATTCCGGACTTAGATACTTTAACCCCTAGATTCCGGGTTAATATTTTTCAATCCCGAGATTCCGAGTTTATATACTTTAATCCCGAGATTCCGGGTTAGTATTCTTCAACCCTAAGATTCTGGGTTTATATACTTCAATCCCGAGATTCCGGGAAACTTTACACATGTGCGAATTTTAGCTGTAATCCGCCTTTAAAAATTTACACGGAGGCCGGCTTTTAACCAGATTTGTTTTACCAGGGTCAGCCTTCTATTCTTATTTCCTGCAAAATTTTATACAAAGCCCAAATTTAAACCATATTTAGTTTAATTGGGTCCGCCTTCATAATTTTTACATGTATCCCAGATTTAAACCAAATTTAGTTTAAACCGGGTCCAGCTTCAAAACATGATTCATGAAAATGGGTTTGCACACCTCGGATTCATGCATGTATATGAACTTAACATGATTCATGACAACAGGTTTGTGTACCTCGGATTCATGCATGTGAATAAACATGATTCATGAAAACCGGTTTGTATACCTCGGATTCATGCATGTGAATAGACTTGGCGGCATTGCCGTCGCAATATGATTTATGAAGACGGGCTTGTTTTACCCGAGTTCAATCATTTAAATAGACTTGGCGGCATTGCTATCACATAGAATTGTTGGGAATGGGTTCTAGGACTCCTTCCCTTAAATCCTTTTTAACTTGTCGACATATTTAATTCACTTAGGAATTTATTTAACAGTTGACTGTTAATTCCATTGTATTGAATTGTTGAGAATGGGTTCCAAGACTCCTCTAAAATTCATCGATTTTGACGGCGCGACCGTCTTAATTGTCTCTACCGGAGCTTATAGTCTAAGTGCAACTATGTCGCTTACAAGATAATTGGCTCTACATGAGCTTACATTCAACTGGTGACTATGTCTCTTACGAAATAATTGGCTCTATTCAAACTTGCATTGAAGAGGCGACTACGTTGCTTGCAGAATAATTGGCTCTATCCGAGCTTACATTGGAATGACGACTATGTCACTTCATGTATTGCCATAGCAATTGGCTCAACCGGAGCTTATATAGGCTTGCGACCATGTCATTTCATATATTGAAGTAGCAATTGGCTCCACTAGAACTTACTTAAACTGGCGACCACGTCGCTTTAAATGGAGCCTGAACTTTAACTAGATTCAGTTTGATCGGGTGCACCTTCATCCCTTTTGTAGGAACGGACTCCAAATGGAACTCGGATTTTAACTAGATTTAGTTAATCCAAGGTCCTCCTTCACAGATTTACACGAAGCTCGGATTTTAACGAGATTCCGTTTAACCGGGGTCCGCCTCAATAATTTATGGAGCCTAGGTTTTCAACTAGATTAAGTTAATCTGAGGTCCGCCTTCAATAATTTACGGAGCCTGGATTTATAACCGGATTCGGTTAATCCGAGGTCCACCTTTGTCCCTTTCGTAGGGTTTTTAACTAGATTAAGTTAATCCGAGGTCCGCCTTCAATAATTTACGGAGCCTGGATTTATAACCAGATTCAGTTAATCTGAGGTCCACCTTTATCCCTTGTTCCTCGCCTTGCGAATCAGGAAAAACAAGATCGAATGCATATCTCAGCATCAATGATTTTGACATATCTCAACACCGACATTGAATGCGTGTCTCTGCGCCAATAGTCTAGCATCTCGGCCACCGACTTTTGCATGATATTCCTCAACCAGCATTCCTGAATGGATAGATGAGTGTTGACCGAGATAGATTCTGCAGCCGACGTTGCATGCATATCTCAGCTTGGTATATCTCGGCACTTAATCTCAGAAGTACATGTAATAGTCTCAACGTGGTCTTGGTCGGTAGTCGGGATTCAGCCTCTCAAAGTCTCGGTACCTAACATTGGCATCTCAACCTTTTGGTCTGCTACGTCGGCACCTTGGCGTGCTGAAACTTCTGCGTCTCGGAACTCGGACTAAAATGATTCATGACCCTCGGCATGGGTCATGAATCTCGGCATGTGGCCAAAGTTGCATGTACCTCACTTACTATGATGATATACTTTCAGAATGATGAATCTCAGAATAACACTTCGGCACCGACATTATGAAACAGTTCCAAGGTTATGCCTTGGTTGGCATAGTACCTCTGCAGTTTCAAGATTAATATCTCGGCATCTGATTATTCACAAACTTTAAATTACGCTTCTTATCTCAGCTCTGTTGGCGAGTATGGCTGCTCTTACAGGGGTATGGGATGAACACCGTGATCGGAATCTTGGACTCTCTCGGTGTCGGCACCTCATGCGCATGCAGATTGGAATCTCGGCAGTTAGCTTCTCGGTGACTCACGTGCATGCAGAAATTGGAATCTCGGCAGTTGACTTCTGCTCGTCCAATCTCGGTGTTATGGTCCTAAAGATTCAACTGACCTTAGTCTCGGTCTGGGAGGTCTCCAAGACCGATCTGATGAACCTCAGCCACCAACTTCTGCCCGCTGAATCAGATTATCATCTTTGCCATACCAGCCAAAACTAGGGTCACAACTCCACCTCTAAAACAAAGCCAATACTGAATGTGTATCTCGACACCTTCATCACGTGAACTCGGATCCGAACGCGGCACTTCATCACGTCAGCATTAAAGAGCTAGCTCGGCATTCTGAAGAAATACTGATCTTAAGCCCTCTGTGCAAATCTCATCAAATGGATCTTGATGAGAACCGAACTTTGACTGATTATCCCAGCCTTCACACGAGACGACCTCCACTTACTCCTAGATTTCAAATAACTATCTCAGATTATAATCCCAGACTTCAAATCATGACCTCGTCTTTCAATTTAGGACTGATGCTGATTCTGGGAAGCTGTAAAAGGAACCATACCATATTCCATGGTGGCTTCAGTTATCTCGGCTATGTTGCCGTGGTGACCTCATTGAACCATAATTTGCTTGGTGTTGTAAAACAACTACATTCTCTAAGTTCTGGGTTGATTTTTCTTTCGAGCCTTTTACCCACATTATGAGAAGGTGAGGACGAATTTAACCTTCACACAAGATTTAGAAACAAAGCCATGGTCAGGAGAAATAATCCTCCCGATGCTATTTTAAAAATTCAAAACTTCAAACATCGTCCTCTGTTTCTTCGACTTGAGACACGAGAGAAATGTGAAGAATAAGAATATTCTGCAGACTCTCCTTTCTATTTTTCTGCTTCTAATAAAAAAAAAAAATCTCCTCCAATTCAATCTATTGTTCTTAGATTTTCTTTCGAAGTTGCTTGGCGGATAGCATAATTTGAATAAAGATACGTTCAAGTGTGTTGGGGATTGAAATTTTTTACCATCTTTGGTCATGGGAATCAATAATTTACCGATATCCCCACGGTCGGCGCCAATGTTCTGGAAAAAGAACACAGATATTTTGGACTTGACCTAGGACTAATGCCTAGGGCCTACGTACCCGTGAGAGGGATCAAAGTCCACGTAGTTCGATTACACAGATAGGGGGTGGGGGTGTGTGCTCTGTGTATGCAGAATTGTAATGAGGCAGAGCTTAGAAGCCGTGTACCTTGTTAAATTGAACCTTTATTTATGGGAGTTACCTTAGGGTTTTATTCATCATGCGTCATAACTAACTGCTTCATTCACTGCTCCATTATCTGCGCACTCCTATATTGTAGGCATAATTGGTGGGTAGTTATTATTTTACCTGGTTATAGGGATTTGGTCCTTGAATAATTCCTGTTGGGCCAAGTCTGCGCCAAGCCCAATAGTTTTATCCATAACACAATCAATTATTTGCAGAGTTTTGGAAGCCAAGAATGGGATGCTGGCTTTACTGTTCAAGCTTTACTTGCCGCAAATCTAATTGACGAAATTGGTCCTACTCTTGCAAAAGGGCATGACTTCATCAAGAAATCTCAGGTAAACTTTTTACCAACTACATCGGAGATGCTTCCTCCTGTCCTAGTTTGCAAAATTTAAGAAAATTAGTTAATTAAGCTAGTTATTTATAGAATATGTGCATTGATTTTACTAAAATACTTTTTCAGTCATTTTCATCGTAAACTACCCTTAATGAAAACCCTTTTAACAAGTGTAATAAATAGGGATAATGTAGAAAAAATTTTATGAATTTTGGGGAACAAAGTGGATTGAGTATATTTAGGATCAAAGCAACCCCATCAATTCGCTCCTATGTTTAGGACCCAAGGAAGCAATATATTTGTATGTATTAATGAATAAATACTCTTGTAATACTAACAAACTATAACTGATGATCTTAATTATCAGGTTAAGGACAATCCTTATGGTGACTTTGAAAGAATGTATCGTCACATTTCCAAAGGGTCATGGACCTTCTCAGATCAAGACCATGGATGGCAAGTTTCAGACTGCACTGCAGAAGGCTTGAAGGTGAATAACTTTTACTACTTAAACAACTTAACTTTTATTGTTCATTTTCTTTACCTTATTATTATGTTGATGCCGTTTAATATATATTTTGGTCTATTTTTTCAGTGCTGCCTTCTTTTATCAATGTTACCGCCAGAGATAGTGGGCGAAAAGATGGAACCTGAAAGGCTCTATGATTCTGTCAATATCTTGTTGTCACTTCAAGTGAGTAATTATCTTACATTCCAATGATCATTCGTATAATAAAACAACTATTCTTTCTTAAAAATATCTAAATGTCTTCAAAATTCACATACTCGCAGAGTGAAAACGGTGGTTTAGCTGCATGGGAGCCAATCAAAGCTCATGAATGGCTGGAAGTAAGAATCATATCAGACACTACTTTTTAGTGTATTTAACACCCAAAATATTTTTTTAGTGGCACCTAGTTTATTAAAGTAATTTTTAGTGTAACCAGAGCCCTAAAGTATTTTTGTGAGCAGCACTGACTATCTTAAAATTAGAAGCTTGTTACTACTGCCAAAAATACTTTAAGGCAAAATTGTACAAAAAATTACTTTAGAAACTAGAGGCACCAAAAACTAGTTTATGATACTAAATGCCATTGAAAAAAAAACTTCAGAATGTTGGATGCAACTTAACCCTATCATATATATACACACACAAAAACACGCATACCAATATCATTTGAATCATAGTGAACAAATAAAATTGAAGAGATTGTTTGGATTATGATATCAGGTGTTGAATCCAACAGAATTTTTGGAAGGCATCGTAGTGGAATATGAATATGTAGAATGTACGGGATCAGCAATTCAAGCTTTAACTTTGTTCTCTGAGCTATATCCAGGACATAGAAAGAAAGAGATTGAAAGCTTTATTGAGAAAGCTGTGAGGTACCTTGAAGACAAACAATCAGAAGATGGTGGATGGTATGGGAATTGGGGGGTTTGCTTCATTTATGGCACTTGGTTTGCATTACGAGGTCTTGATGCTGCTGGTAAGACTTATGATGACTGTCTTGCCATTCGGAAAGCTGTGAATTTTCTCCTCACAGCACAACGAGAGGATGGTGGTTGGGGAGAGAGCTATCTTTCAAGCCCACAAAAGGTAAATCACGATATATATATTTATAATAAAGTGCAGTGTTTGTTGGTCTTTATGTATATTAATAATTGATGGGCTGATTCCTTTTCAGATTTTAAGTTTAGTAGTATTTTTATGGGGAAAAGACATATAATTGAGGACTACCGAAATATGGGAATCCCAAATGGTCACTCGAAATAGTATTTTTTTTTTTTTTTTTGGCAGCCTTTAGGGACTACTATTCTGAAATTAATTTTTTATGTGAAATAATCTAATTGCTCTCAGTGAAATTAGTTGTCACTGTTTTAGTTGTTGTTGTTTGATAAGTCGTTGTTACTTGTTAAAACCATTATTAATCATATCCAGTAAGAAATTTCACTGAAACTAGTGCCACTGTCCTTGTTATTATTTGATAGATTAAAATTGTTATTTGCTAAATTGTTACAGCTATTTCGTGTTTTTTTTTTTTCAAATTAAGGATATTTTAATAATTTTAGTAAAAACTTTAATCTCGAACTAAGTTCCTAGAGACGTTATAGTGATTAAAATATTTTGGTATGTCTTAAATAGAGGTTTTCATATATGGGATTTTTTGTGTCTCTCTCTCTATTTTTGTTGGTTCCCACTTAATTTCGTCATATTATGATTTGTTAATAAATATGCAGAAATATATCCCACTTGAAGGTAATAATAAGTCATACGTGGTACACACAGCTTGGGCTATGATGGGTTTAATGCATGCTGGACAGGTGATTTACTTTTGAATATTTAATTTGAATTTTAATCTGTGCTTAGTTATTATTTATAAGCATACTTAAAAAAAACCCTAAAATAAAATTTTGTTGGAAGGCTGAGAGAGATCCAACACCTCTTCATGCTGGCGCAAGGCTATTAATCAATGCTCAGTTGGAGATTGGAGATTGGCCAACACAAGTGAGTATCTTTTGTTTACTTATTCTTTTTGAATACTTTTTTTAATTTATTTAACTTATTAAATTAGCCAATTAATGAATGGTGGAATGTGTGTGTGTGTGTAATTGAATATATGCTTGTGACTTCACTGTTTTCAGGAAATCACTGGCGTATTCATGAGGAATTGTATGCAACACTATCCAATGTATAGAAATAGCTTTCCACTTTGGGCTCTTTCCGAATATCGCAGGCGCCTTACAATGCTTTCAAAAGTTCGATAAATTAAATCATTTGTAATAAAGCGCTCCTAAGGTTTGGATTATAAACATTGCTAGTTTATGTTGAGAGCATGATATTTTAATGTCTTCATGAAAATTTATGCGCAATGTAGTACATTATAATCTATTTATATGATCAAATATGGAGTATCTCAATTAATGATAGTGGTACAACAAAATGGCATTCTTGAGTGTTATTTCTAGAAGATTTTGTTGAGTCTCTGCTTACTTAATAACAACTCCGAAAGCTACTTTATAATGCTTTATCATCTAGTGGTATGTGTGTAAGCATTGTTTTAGAGATACCTTTCTCAATCTTCATATCTAGTGATGATATCATGCATCTAGTTCATCACATGAGAATATGTCTCTTGCATACTTTACAGAAGAAATAGAATCAACCTCTGCATGATGAGAAATGAGAAAGTCCCTTCACAATATTTATAGAGACCAAGCAATCTATCAACTTCCAATATTTGGCATTATCCGGTGTTCAGACCAAGGAAAGGTTACCAGAACTTATCTTCCTATTGCTTCTTATTTGTCTTTGATTATTGTTGACAGAGCATCAATAAGGGTAAATTAGAAAAAGATTGACAAATATTAAAAATATGTCTTATATTTAGAACTAACATCAACTCCCCAACAATGTCTTTTATAAAGGACCGGAGATGGTACTTTTAACTAATTTTAACTGTTCTCTTCAACAACAAAATTAAGTTAAAATAAAATCATATATAGGGATGGAGGTAGTACAATATCTCTCTACATAATACTTAATAAGGGTATATGAGGAAAATAAAAATTTAATACTATTGACTTTTTGCATAGTGTCCTATATTTGTAACATCCCGTTTTCATAGTATATCTCATTCAGAGTTGAGAGTTGAAAATACTTTTCAAAACAAAAAGTAACTGAATAACATTGTATGTAATGTATTTAACTGAACATTTAATAATACAATCATCCATGTGTCTACTACACCTAATCATATATATCCAAAAAGATAATGCCTCCACAGGGTCCTTACGCCAGCTTCTTACCCTTGTCCTCGATCCTGATTCCCTGGGATCCTGAAGCTATGGCAGGGGCTGAGGTTCAATATGCATTGAACTTCAGGTAACGGTTAACCTCATGCTTATGTAATCAGTATATGACAGTTATCTCAGATATAGAACATAAACATTATTTCAAAATCATAACAACATGTAAGGCAATAACATAACACAGCCACTGCAATATGTATGTTACCCCAGTTTGCACATAACCAGTGCCAAGATGGCCTATCGTGTCCTCAGTGCTAGGAAAACTCAACGGTGTTATCAAGACTATAACCCCTATTCATTTCAACATATCATGAGCAACTTTTGTAACATCCCTTTGAAAACAGCGGAAATTTTTTTTTTAAAACCAGTGAATCAGAGTCGAGCATTCTAGCAAGCGAGTAACTGAATCTTAAAGATATATAACCATAGTGTAATTGTGCTAGTACAGTCATCTGATATTCAAAAGGAGGCAAATACATAAACTAGAAACATAAAACTTCATCTTGCATCCTACATCGTCTGCTTGCCCCTATCTTCACACCTTGATCCTCCCGAACCTGAAGCTACAGCTGAGATCCAATTTCCATTTGGATCTCAGGTAACGGTTAACCTTATGCTCAAATAAAATAGTATATGGACACAGCTATTCATAACACATAACAGCAGTAAATCACTACAAAAGCACACAGCAGATGCATGATCACAATATTGACAGAACATAAGCACAAAGCAGTATGTAAAGTCCCACAACATGTCTGCACATAACCAGTGCCACGACGGCCCATTGTGTCCTCAGCGCTAGGAAAACCCAACGGCGTTATCAAGACTATAACCCGTATATAGCTGTATGTACAACTGACAACCCTAAATAGAGCTTCAGTATATAAACATGTCTATCACATATATGTATATGAGCAGCATAAGTGTTAAGGTTACAATACGTGTCCGTACCTCCGTTGATGATATCTGGCACTTTTGCCTATTTATGGTACGTTTGACAGCGGTACGACGGCGGTACGACAGCGGTGACAGCGGAAACAGCTGTTCGTGATTTCGGATATCCTATAAGGATAATATCACCGATATGAATATTTAAGATTATAACAGGCATTTTAGGTACAAATTACCATTTTGCCCCTAGTTTGATTACTTGGTGTGATTTTGCCAGAGCTTTGCTATTTTGACTCTAAATTCTCAAAATTTTGCTATAACTTTTCCTCTAACCTATTTCTGAGATAAATATCATATTTACTCCTAAACATGATATCTAAGCTAACTTGAAAAATTAGAGACTACCCTAGCAATTCTACTATAACTATCGAAAGAACTACTGAAACTAAAACTAAGGACTGAGAAACTTACTCAGAGCTTCACTATAGATTTCTCCGGACTCCTCCTTCTTCCTTCTCTCTCAAATTTCAAATTCCCCAAGAGGGTTTTGGTGTGAGGATTTCAAATGAAATGGTTGGCTATTTATAAAAAACCCGAATGGCATTTCCGTAATTTCGGTGAACTTTGTCTGGTTAAATTCTGACCATTGGATCGCATTTTTTTGAAGTGGCTTGATCTTGGCCATACACATCTTGGCCGACCCCCCCCCACAAGAAGACAAAAATGATGACATCATGCTAGTGACCTCATCCTGACTTTATCTGATCAAATCCTTGGTTCGGTGTCCCAATTGCGAAATTTTGTAAAATCTTAAGATTCCGAAAGCAACACTATGAAGATCCTTTCTTCCTCTTCAAGAATATTGGATTTTCCTTTTCTTATACTCTCATTAAGGACATTCCGTTGCCTGTCGAATATCCTCGGTAACTGCCACCGGTTAGAGAAATAACGCCGGTCGGCGCCAACTTATGGATAAAAATCCACTGATCAATAATATACTCTGGTTTTTCTCAACTCATTCCTGGATTCTAGTTTATGAATTATTTTCTATCGGTTCTCATTTTGACTATCTGTTTTAATTCTGCAAAATATCTTCTTATCCTGATCTCCAAATAACTCCGTCGGTTACAGAAATGACTTTGGAGACAGCCTATTTCGAGATAAAAATTCACTTGTCTATAATATACTCTGACCCTAAAAACTTAGTTCAAGGTTTTCTAAGTAGGATTTTATTTCTATCTGTGGTCATTTATCCTGTTCACTTTTCACTAATATAATATTATTTAACTACCAAATATCTTAACTTATGATATGATTATTTTTGCATCATCCTTATCCCCTCCCTTGCTCAAAAATTTCGGCCACCACACACACACACACACACACACATATTATTTTTTTCATTTAACATAATATTCAATTTTTCTTGCTTTATTTCTCACAAAATTCCCCTATTGGTCCATAAATAATCACATGGACTTAGGCTTCTAGAATTACTTGAATAATCCTAAGCCTTTGATCTTTACTTTTCAAGATAACATCTTAACCTTTGTTAATTATTTAATTTACCTAATTTGATTCTACAAGTTTAATTAGCATCTTAACCATGAGCTTGACAATTCTTTCCATACTTCCTAGATTTTTGTAACCTTATAAAATTCCCAAAAATTACCAAATTAATCCCTTACTAATTATTGATATTTTTCTTAATTAAAATTAATCATTTTCTCTCAACAATTTTATTGACATCAATAACTTAAGCTCCATGCAAAATATCAAAAATCATAGTATTAATTTTGGTTCCAGAATACTTTTTAATTTTCCTTCTTTTTATTTCCAAAGGAAATAATTTATTAAATTGTCTAAACTAAAGACAATATTCTCTCTAATTTTTAATAATTATTCCATGCCTTCTAGAATTTTTCATAATTCCCTTTAGGATGTTTTATGGCCCTAAAGTGCATCTTTCATATTTTTTACAACAAATTTCCTCTAATTTTCCCTTAGTGTTTTCCTTTGGAAATAGACTAATCATACAACATGTTGAGACCAAAATCTTCATAAATAGGCATTTTTATTATTGTAACATAATATTCCAGATAATAATTATCCAGGTATTACAACTTTCAAAACAGAGTTTCAACATGTGAACACAACTATCATATATAAGCATACCATAAGCATAAGAGTTAAGGTTACAATACACGTCCGTACCTTCGTTTGACGGGTTTTTGGGTACGTTCGTCGTCAGAACACGTGCACAGTTTATCCTAAAAGGGTAATATCGTTTCTATTAATTCACAAACATTATTCCAAGAGGTATCTTGGCCACAATTGACAATTTTACCCTTAGTGGACTTTTCCCCAATTATTTCTACATAATTTTCGGAAAAAACGCTGGTGCAGAATTTCTGGGTAGAATTTCATCTAACTTTGGAAAATCATAACTAATTCCAAAAAAATCGAAATGAGGATCCGTAAAATTTCCCGGAGTCCTTGAGATCTCTATTTTTGAGGAAAAATACTGGAACTTACCCAGAACTCATGGATAATTCCCAGTTTCCACGGTTCAAATCTCTGCCCAGAATTTCCCTAGAAAACGTAGCTCAACTTCTGGCATTTTTATCTCTTTGCACAGAACTTCAAATGTCACACTCTTTATATATTTAGAAATCCCTATATGTCTACTTTCACCATGAATTTTTTCAGAATTTTAGAACATCATCTTCTTCAAAAAATACCAGCGTTTTTGCTACTGACTCCAGAAATCACTAACCGATGAAATTTTGTCAGAGCTTCGCTATTTTGATCATAACCTTCCCAAAATTTTGCTATAACTTCTTCTCCATCAAGTTTTAGAAATAAATGCAATGGAAAACATAAAAACATGGAAATAAAACTATATTTGGAAGATTATAGATCAAAATAACATTTAAGCTATAAACTAAAAGCTTAAAGCTTAAGAACTAGAGAACTTACCCTGGAAGAATCTTGTTACTCCTTTTTGCTCCCCACTAACTCTCACTTTCGCTCTATTTTCATATGCTTCTTGCTTGTGTTGGTGTGAGTTTTGTGAAGGCCAAAGACCCCTATTTATAGCAAAGGGTGATGGCATTATTGTAGTTTTTCCCTTTACATTTTAACCATTGGATTTTACTTGATAAAGAGGGTTTAATCTTGCCCCTCCACCTCCTCTTCACCGTCCCCCCTCCCCCTTCTTCCTTAAGCTTCTTTGCTTTGTCCCCAAGTCATTCTACTTCCTTCCCAAGTTGTCTTAATTTCTCCCAAATGCTAATTTAGTTAGGTGTAAGTGGGTATTTTAATTCATAATCCAATTTCACTTTTCAAATCCTAATTTTATGATTAGATTTATGGTGATTTTTAATTCCTGAAACACTTAGGTATGAATCCTTAAAGTATACGAAAATAACTTTGGAAATAGCCAAGTTGAAGCTCATAATTCACTGATTCCAAATATGTACTTATTTTCAATACTTAGTTTCAATATTTCAATATATGATTTAATTCCTATAGGTTCTCATCTAATTTCTTCTAATTAAATAATTACTTGCTCCCCAAGACACACAACTTGCCCTCTAAGTTAACCCAAGCTTCTCACACACACTACTTAATTGACTCATGTGTGCTTTCTTCTTCTTTCTTTTTCTTGTGAAAACCGTCCCCTCCCCCTATTTTTAATTATTAATTTTATGTTTTAATTACTCTTCACAATCTCTAAAAGAAAAATCTCTCATTGGTCCCCTTTAGGATTTAGGATTATGTAATTTATTTATGCCTCACTAATTAAGAATTTTCGCCCTATAGTGATAATTTAGAAATAATTAGTTAAATCCTAATTTTAATCCCTAAAATAGTGTTTTATATGATAACAAGCCAAATTAATTTTTAGGCTCTCGAATTCTATGGAAAAATTGCCTATAAATGTAAATAAATACAATACCAAAATTTGAAACCTCATATTTACCTATTTAAAATAGGTATTATTTATGGAAATATAATATTTAAAATAAATATTGTTTTTCGGGTATTACAATATTCAAGACCATGAAGAACTTTTAGAAAGAGTCAAGGACTAGAGGTAGTATATTTAAGGATGTGCAAGAACCACTGTAAACACCCTCTCTTGTATAGGGCATTTATCTAACTACTCTCAGAGTATAAGCGCACAAGTATCGAATAGTTTGGATGACTTAATTGTGGAATAAAATTTTCATAAAATAACTTAGTTTGAAAACATTGAAAATGCAAGGATAAATTTTTCTCGAGCAATATCATCCCATAGAGGGGATCTTAATACAATAATCCAAATGTTAAGACAAAAGATAAACACTTAAACTAATAGTCCTGAATGATAAAAGATAAGCTTCTACAATAATCCTTACTGCTATGTCTTTCCCCTTGTACTTGATCCACTTCCTGTTTCCTTAATATGGTCTGGAGTTCAAATGAATGAACCCTATGGGTAACAGTGAATCTCATGAACATATATGAAGTATAAATGACAATATAGCACATGTTAAATATAGAAGCATTTACAAGTAAAAAGTTGCACTGTAACCATAGTTAACGGCCAAGGGCCGCATCTCTTATTAGGACAAGTAGCCCTATGAAACATTCAATCCATAGCTAGAAAAAACACAACATGTAAATCATCTATCAAACATGATCAGCTAATACATGAACACATACATATATATTATCAAGATTACAATTATTCACCTTGAGCTTGTGTCCTTAAATTCCTGTTCGGTAGATGTTGGGATCAAAAAGGGGTGTCAAGGTCTGCCTAAAAACATTTATCATTACCGTTAGTCACTTACTCAAATCACAAAGAAACTAACTACGCAAATTAGTTTAGAGGATTGATAATGCTTATTAATCCCTTAAAAATTCCCCTAGAAATAATAATAATTTTTATTTATTTATTTATTTATTTATTATTATTATTATTATTATTATTATTATTATTATTATTATTATCAACCCTAATAATAATAATGATTTCTCATTTATTTATTATTATTATCACTCATTCCCAATAATAACAACAATATTTGTTATTATTATAATTATCCTAAACTCCCAGTAATTTTTCCAATATTAGCCAACACAATGCATATTATTCTCTAAGTAATTATTTTCCTCTATTTTTCAATTTGAAAGTCCAGATTTAGTGTTTATTTTAAAAATTCACATATGAAGTTCTACACGTCCCAATTAGATGGTTCAAAATTCTATGAACTCCTTGATGAGTCTAGTTTCTAGGAAAATTGATTCCAATATTTTATTACCTATCAAAGATTCACAAAAATTCAAAACATAACCACTATCCAAAATTTTCTCATAGAAACAGTCTGTCCTATTACCTAACTTCAAAAATTCATAATAAATTGTATAAAAATTAAAATGGTGTTCTTCTAAAGCCCATGTGTCCCTTAACATGTCTAGTTTCATATAAAAATAATACCAACAACCAACACATGCTAAAGAATACCCAAATTTCAAAAACATCAAGTCTGTTCAGTATAACTTCCAGAAACAGGTAAATTTCAAAAATTCGTATCTCCCTAGATAAAATTTCAAATGTGGTGTGTTACCTATCCACTTAAAGCTCTATGTGTCTACTGCAAATCTGAAAATATTCATAATTCTTGAAATTTGTTTACCTAACATGAAATGCAACGTCATTTTGCTACTCCAGAAGCAGTAAAAAACGTTTCATGTTTTGTAACTGAACTTCCAAAAATCATAATTGGAGTTTTAAAACTTTGTTTGACGAGAACCAAAGCTCATTTAGAAGATTAAGGAGAGTAATATCTCCTGTAAAATTTTCATAGAAAACACACAAGAGTTTGCTATTCCAAACTAGAGCTCAAAAATAAATGCTCATTTCTAAGACAGAAAGTTTCAATGTTTATAACTCAACTTTGAAAAATCATTGCTCTCATTCTAGATGTCGGTTTTCATTGTTCTTTGGCTAGTTTTGAAGCTTAAGATGTCCTCTATCTACTGATAAAATTTCATGTAAAAACACTAAGGTTTACCATTCCAACATGGAGCCTAAAAACTATCACTCATTCAGAAAAATTGACAGCAAATCAATGGCAGCTATATATATATATATATATATATATATATATATAGACACACACAGAAAAAGCAATCCGTGGCTGCATCATATATATATATATATATATGATAAACACACAGCATGTTTATTTGTATATCTGTTTAGAGGTGTACCTTTTTTGTTTTTTTACTATAATATGGTAAATACAAAGCATCACATACATACATACATACATGTGTGTGTGTGAAGGGATTCAGCATCATATCTATCATATGGTAAATACACAGTATCATGTGTGTGTGTGTGTGTGTGTTTTCAGGAAAGAGTGGCTAAATGAATTTACCTTCAGTTCCACGCTTTAAATGATGGAACTAGCTCGTTGGAGTTACTCCTTTGTTTTCTGATGTGATGAGCAGAGGAGGGTGATCTCCAGAATGCGCCTCTCTCTCTCTCTCTCTCTCTCTCTTTCACTCACAGACTCACCTTCAGCTGGCTGTGTGGATGGAAACAAAGGAGGCAGTATCTATATATAGAGAGCAACGGTCTAGATGAGGTTCTAACCCTAACTGAAAGTAGGATCCAAGAGTGGCAAAAATGAGATTAGCTTTCCCCCATGGTACAAGCTGCTTCACCGAGAAAGGCATTAGTTCATCGTGGTGCAAGAAGTTGTATGTTGTGCATGTTGCTCTGCTTCTGCGTTTCAAGTTAGGCTGGGGTTGGGTTTAAGTGGATGGGAGGATGGGCTTGCTGATCTGTTAGGGACTTGCTGAAATGGAGAATGAAAATTATTTGCTGCTACATAGTCATCACGTGGGGCTGAAAGGAGAAGGATGAAAGTTGAAGAAAGTGGATGGTTCAAATGTTGGGTTGATATTGGGCTGGAGTTTAAGTTGTTGGGCTAATGTATCATGTAACCATATGTTTGTGTGTGTCAAAGCTTAAGCTATGGTCCTTTGTACGTGTAGCCTTATGAAAGGACAGAGCCAGGATTTAGAGTTGGGTGCATAATTAGTATAGGGGTTTGGGGGTAGTGCGCCCGAATTTTTTTTTTTTTAAGAAAAGTTTTAAATACATTAAGATTCTATCATTGACACTTTTTGGAAGAAAAAAATTTTGACAAGATTAAAGAACATGTTGGAACTTGGAACCTATAAGAAATCAATGAATGAAGAATTATAATAATTAGAAAGTGGGCAAGCAAACCAAAATGCTGGCTTCGTCTTCAATTCATCATAAACGAAAATCACAAGGTAGGGTATCACCTTTAGATATTCATTTACATCAGCCTTCATCTGCTTAGCCTTGAGTGCTGCATCAACCTCCCAAAAGATTCAAGAGAATAAAGTTATTTCTTGAAGCAAACCAATGTACAAAAGAAAGCAGAAAAGGAAGCTGTGTAATGCCAATATTCAATACAAAATAAGACTTATTATCATGCTTTCATCATAGAGCAAAGGAATAAAAGAAGGATAGTTACAAACTGGCACTCCAACATCAGCATGCCTCAAAAAAAGGCTATCTACTAGAAAGCACGGCATTTTCAATAGGTTCAACACCAAACACCTACATAAAGGGGAAATAGGAAAAAAAAAAGATAAAAGAGAATATGGAGGTTTGAATCGGCAACCTTAAGCTAAAGATATGAAGTCTTAACCAACTATACTATCCATACATATTGTTACTAAATATATATATATATATATATATATATATATTATGGGTTCACTTGCCCCCATAAAAACAAATGTAGCTCCGCCAGTGCTTATGACCCAATACATACACACGATTTTACTTCATCGTGTAGCTTCTGCTATGTTGCTAACATGTTGGGCTCAAATTATATCCTTCCCAACACTTAATCATCACAAAGCATATCTTTAACTTAGGAAATATGTATATATGATCTATTAAAATTTACCCCTTGCAATACTTCCTTAATTAATTTTTCCTGGGGCTTAAATATACCTACATTATTCCTTAACTTAATTTATTCTTCTTCCCAAAATAAATTAAGGGAAAAATAAGCCTAAATTTCCAAGAATTAATCTCATAATTCTTTTAAACCAAAATTACAAAATAAATTTTCCATAAAATATCCAAATTTGAAATCCCAAAATTTGGGATGTTACAACCACACAAGATTGGATTTGACATCAACTCAAAGTCTAGTCTAGAGAGGACCTCGATATGTACAAGGAAGTCTTTAGTTCAATCCGGTCCAACACCAGCTTGAGGCCAAGCTAGACCAAATCAGGTTTGACGATATAGTCCATGACTTGAATTTACTTTGTGCTCTTCATAAAGCAAAATTTAATCCTATTGAACTCAATTAACATGTAACATCTCATTTTCATAAGCGTTTCCATAGTATTTCCATCCAGAGCTGAGTGTTGAAAACATTTTTCAAAATAAAGAGAGTATCTAAAATAACATTGTATGTGGTGTATCCCACTAAACATTTAATAGTATATTCATCCATGTGTTTAATACACCTAAATATATATCCAAAATAATATTGCCTCCGCAAGGTCCTCACGCCGGCTTCTTACCCTTGTCCTCGATCCTGACTTCCTAGGATCCTGAAGCTATAGCAGGGGCTGAGGTTCAATACCTATTGAACCTCAGGTAACGGTTAACCTCATGCTTATGTAAACAGTATATGACAGATATCACATAATAATAACATAATCATAATTTCAAATTCATAACAACATGTAAGGCAATAACATAACACAGCCACTGCAATATGTATGTTACCCCAATCTGCACTATTCACAGTGCCACGATGGCCTATCTGTCCTCAGCGCTAGGAAAACTCAACGTTGTTATCAAGACTATAACTCGTATTCAATTCAATAAATAAAAAGCAATTTCAAAACATGTGAGTACAACTATCATATATAAGCAAACCATAAGCATAAGAGTTAATGTTACAATACGCGTCCGTACCTTCGCTGACGAATTTTGGGTGTGTTTGTCGGTCGGTACACGTTCACAGTTTATCCTATAAGGGTAATATCATTTCTATTAATTTCATAATCATTATTCCAAGAACTATCTTGGCCACAAATGATAATTTTACCCTTGGAGGATTTATCTTCACTTATTTCCACACAATTTTCGGAAAAACGCTGGTGCAGAATTTCTGGACAGAATTTCGCCTAACTTTGGAAAATCATAACTAATTCTAGAAAAATAGAAATGAGGATCCGTAAAATTTCCCGGAATCCTCGAGATCTCTACTTTCAAGAAAAAATATTGGAACTTGCCCAGAATTCACAGATAATTCTCAGTTTCAACGTTTCAAACCTCTGCCCAGAATTTTCCTCAGAAATTGTGCTTAACTTCTGGGATTTTTATCTTTTTGCACAGAATTTCAAATGACACACTCTTTATATATTTGGAAAGCCCTATATGTCTACTTTCACCATGAATTTTCTCAGAATCTTAGAACATCATCTCCTTTATAAAATATTAACATTTTTGCTATTGACTCCAGAAATTATTAACCGATGAAATTTTGCCAAAGCTTCGCTATTTTGATCATAATTTTCCATAAATTTTTGTCATACCCTTTCTTTATCAATTTTTCGAAATAAAGGCAATGGAGAGCATAAAAACATGAAAATAAAACTATATTTGGAAAATTGAAGATCAAAACAACATTTCTTAACATTTCTACTTCATAAGCTAAGAACTAAAACTAACAACTAAAAGCTTCCTTATCTCTTGAAGAACCTTACTCCTTGTTCTTGGAGCTCTTCCACTCACTCCCTTCCTCTCTAAATTTTCGGCCCTGGCTTGGTGAATTGGTGAGGAGTTGTGAAGGGGGAGGCCTCTATTTATAGCCAAGGAAGGGTTAAACCTCTAGCACCTTCTATTTGATCTTGACCCTTGGTTTTTTACTTGGTGAAGAGGTAAAGATCTTGTCCCTACACCTCCCTAAAACCGCTCCTCACTCCCCCTTAGCTCTTAAGTTTTGCTTCATCCCCTAATTTAATTCCAAATGTTAATTTAGTTAGGTGTAAATTAGTGTTTTTCTTTAAGATCTAATTTCACTTTTGAAATCCTAATTTTATAACTAGATTTATGGTGATTTTTAACTTCTCGAAACACCTAGGTATGAATCCTAAAAGTATACGAAAATGACTTTGGGAATAGCCAAGTTAAAGCTCATAATTTACTGATTTCAAATATGTATTTATATTTAATACTTAGTTTCAATATTTCAAGATATGATTTAATTCCTATAGATGCTCATCTATTTTTATCTAATTAAATAACAACTTGCTCCCCAAGTTAAGCAACTTGCTTCTTAAGTTTTCTAATCTTCTTCTACACACTAACTTAATTGACTTATGTGTTTGTATTTAAAATCATTTTTCCTCCTTGTTTCTTAAGCAAAGAAACCATTCCCCCCCCCCCCCTCCTATTTTTAACTATTCCTCAATGTTTTAAGGTTCCCACATATTTAAAGAAGGAAAATCTCTTGTTGGTTCACTTTAGGATTTAGGATTTAAGGTTAATATAATTTAATTCTTCCATTATTTGTGTAATTTATTTATTCCTCATTGAAGAGAAATTTTCATCCCATAGAAATAAATTAGGAATAATCAATTAAGTCCTAATTTTAATCCCTAAAATAGTGTCCTATATGGTAACAAGCTAAATTAATTTTTAGGCTCTTAAATTCTATAGAAAAATTGCCTATAAATGTAAATAAATACAACACCAAAATTTGAGACCTTATATTCACCTATTTAAAATAGGTATTATTTATGGAAATATAATATTTAAGATATATTTTTTTCGGGTATTACATTTAACACCATAAAATACCTATAATATATAAAATTAATCACATAACATCAAAACCCAATCATAAATTTATAAGAATGTCTGACAACTTTCAATAACAATAACAGGCAACAACATTCAAGTTACAATGATACAAATATAAACAGTTAAACACATTATGCCTGGCAACAAATCTATATATTACATTACACACAGTTGAAAAATAAATTATTGAACTCTAGTTTCCAATTTTTACTATCATTTGTCATTCCACCTTGAATAATTCTTTATTCCAATTGGCAAAAACAAGTTATTTGTGTAATGAAAAAATTGGTAAAAATGAAATATGTAATAATAAATGAATTACACATATTGTTCCATCTGGCATATGAACAAAATATGTTTGGGCAAGGTGTTAGATTTATATATATATATATATATATATATATATATATATATATATATATATATATATATATATATATATGTTGGCTAAAAAATTAAGAAAATAATAAACTTGGGCTGACTTAGACCAAACTAAGTGGTCTAAGGACTCAGTCCCCTGTCTAGTGTAATACCCCATTTTTTAAAAGTGGAATAATATATATTTATCAAAGTAGAGCCTCAGAGCACATAATTGAGTAACTGATATGCATTATAACAAATAGTTATAGTGGTTTATGTTAACGGTACATTCATCCAAATATAATAATATGCATCCAAATAAAAATCTCCGGTCGTGTTTTCAGGCGTGCTGCTTACCCCTGGCATCAGCCCTCGGTCCTCCAGACCCTGATGCTATGGTAAAAGTTGAGGTCCAATGCCCATCAGACCTCAGGTAACGGTTAACCTTATGCTCAAGTAAATAATACATGTATGGCAGATATTCATAACATTACAGCATATAACAATACATAGCACACATAAGATGTAAAGTTCCCATATCACAACAATACATAGCACACAGCACATGTAAAGTCTATCCCTGTTTGCACTAACCAGTGCCACGGCAGCTTCTCGTGTCCTCAGCGCTAGGAAAACTCAACAGTGTTATCAAGACTATAACCCGTATATAGTTGAGTGCATAAATATTGACTTAAGACAGAGTCTTAATCACGGTGCATGACTCAAGACCAAATCTCGATCATGACTTTTAAGAAATTATCTCAGACATACAAGCATACTACAAGCATAAGAGTTAAGGTTATAACATGCCTCCGTACCTTAGTCCGTTCGAATAGTGATATGTCCGTTTGTTTGATACACCTTTTGTAACATCCCAATTTCGGGGATTTGAATATTATTGGGAATTAAATTATGAAATTTGGGACAAAATATTTATGAGAATAATTATTGGGAATTAAGGCCTATATTTTCCCTTAATTTATTTCGAAAAAAGAATAAAATTCAAAGAAATAATTGAAAGTGATAATTTTGGCCTAGATATTATAAAATTAATATTTTATGGCCTAAGAAATCAAGAATTTAATTTCTTTGAAGATATTGCAAATAAATTGTTGTTTTGAAATAAAAGATGGAACAAAGCATGGTTTTCATAATTAACAATCCATTTAACCTCAAAAGCCCAAAGCCTATATTATCCACAATGAATCAGCCCAATACGTGATGATCAACGGAGAATAAAACAGACCAAGCCCAATGCAGCAAATGGAATAAGGTATGGGCTTATTTAAGAAAACTATATCAAACACAATTAGAAAACACACTTGCCCCAACTCATCAAACCCAACACGTAGCAATGTAAACCAATATACTTCAGCCATATTCAGCCTCCAGCCCGACGTGAGTGAGAAACACAGAAGCAGAAAAAGGCCACGTATTGATATCAAAAAAAAGAAAAGAAGGCCACGTATTAAGCAGTGCAAAATCCAAATATAATCAGGATTCAGCGATTCTTTTCGGATAAGCAATCAAATCACGATTTAAAGAGGCAAAGCAGAAGGATCAGTGAAGGTCATGTCTCTCGAGCCCTGTGCTTATTAACCAATGGGTTATTGCTGCTGAACCATTGTATCACAGCTGCAACGTGAGAAAAGGAAAAAAAAAAAAGAAAGAAATAATCTAATGACTGAAACACGCAACAGTAATCATGTCCCTCGAGCCCAGTGACGCTGGTTTCCTTCAGTCCTATCCTCCCGGTCAAACTCCTCCAACTTTATATATATAGATAGCTCGTCCAGTTTTCGTTCACACTTCACCGAGGGAAATAAAACACAGCTGGAGAGTGAGAGAGAGAGAGAGCTAGATCGAGAAGGAAGGAGGAAGAAGAAGATGCAGATACAAACAAACCAGAAAACAAGGCTTAGCGTTTTCCCTGTTTTAGCATCGAAAAACAGAGGAGGAATGTGACGATGAAGAAGAAGAAGAATGAATCTGTACAAGGTAAGCCTTTTGTAGTTGCTGCATGTAGTTTCGGAAATGGAAGGTTTAGTGTATAGTTTCAGTTCTGTATGATACTATCTTGTTTTATAAACCCCAAAACATAAATGTTGAAGCCTAGTAAATCTAAAATGAACCTGGCTAAAAAAAAAGACTGAACTGAAAAATAAAAGAGAAACAGGGAGTTAAAAACGTTGAGCTTGCTGAAAAACAAAACCAAAAACAGGGGGCTGTTAGCTTCAGTTTGCGTCTCTGAAAACTGAACTGAAAGTTGATTATAAAAGCGTAGGTATCGGTTTAAGGATGTGGTTGGTTTTACTATCTTAAGTAAACTCATAGGAAGAGAAAGAGAGGTAACACGCTGAAACCTTCTCCTTGCTGTCATCGGGCTTCATAATGAAAAGGGTTTAAAGAAATGGGGTGGCTGGGTGTGTATGTGTAACTGTAGATACATATTAAAAAGGGAGAAGGAAAGAAAATAATAATAATTAAACGTTGAAGTTAATTAAGTGTTTAAGGAAATGATGTTCTTTTTTCGGTTCCTGAGAGTATTAAAGAAAGAAAAGAATATATGTGCCTTTCTTGAAGCCATGTTGAAAACCAAAGTATTTTATACATAGATATATATATAGATATATATAGCTCACGAGAAGGCTAAGTCAGAATAAAGGAAGTTAAAATGCTGAGTATATATGTGTGTATAAATAACATACAGAGAAGGAAGTCTAAACGAAATGCTCAACAGGAAAAATAAGTATTCTCTTGAAGTTTATTTTATATGGTGTTGGTATTTATTAACTCCTGAATTAAAGGGTTAATGTCGTGTTTAATATTGAAAGACTTAGAAAACTCATATACATATATATATCTGGCATATTTTAAATATTTATTCCTCAACATATGAATATATGTATCATGTATTTTAGAAACCATGAGAATCATTAAATAAATACCTAAATTCATATTTTTATATATGGTTGGTATTTATTGATAATTATAAGCTCCAAAATACAGAGTTTTAAATCATGGTTAATATTGGAAAAATTATTGAGATTATTGGGATAATTATGATAACAACAGATATTGTTGTTGTTATTGGAAAAGAGTGATAATAATATATAAAATGATAATTATTATCACAAAAGGAATTTTTAAGGGATTAATAGTAAATATTAATCCTCTTAACTAATTAAAGTAATTAGTTCTCTGCAATTTGAGTAAATGTCTAATGACAATGATAAATGTTTCTAGACAGACTCTGACACCTCTACCGATCCCGGCATCTATCAAACAGGAATTTAAGGACTCAAGGTTGAGGTGGGTAACTCTAATCTTATAATCATGTATGTAAATGTTTATGCAATAATTAGTTGATCATGTATGTTGGTTGAATTATTTGTTTGTTTTCCTGGCCATGGAATTTAGGATGCGGTCTCATGGGGTTGCGTGTCCTAGATAAGGGCTGCAGTCCTTGGCCGTTACCTGCGGTTACGATTATATGTAAATTATTCCATGCTTTAACATGTGCTAAATTGTCATTTATATTTTCAAACATGTGCATAAGATTAAGTGTTACCTTAGGGTCCATTCATTTGGACTCCAGCCTACATGAAAGATACAGGCACTAATTCGGGATCAAAGGACAAAGAGTAGCTGTAAGGGTTACAGTAGATGAAACGCCTTGGACAATTAGAATTAATTAGTTTGTATTAACGTTTATCATCCGCCTATTTTTAGGATTATTGTATTAACATCTGATTATCGGATGAATACGAATCGCGAAAAATTAGTCTGTATTTTCTAAACTAAGTTAATTTGAAAAACTTCGATTACAAAATCAAATCGTCCAAATCTCCTCGATCTCTGTACGCGTTAACTCTGATCAAATAAAGGCTCCAAAGGCCGGACATCACACCTTTTGATTTTCTGAATATCCTATAATAGTAATATTGCTTTATTAATCCATAAATAATATCTTAAGAGATATTTTGTCCACTATTTACCTTTTTATCCCTGGTACATTTATTATTCCAATTTTACCTTTACATTTCTTTAAAAACGAAATGTTGGATTTTCTAGGCAGATTTTTCAGCAACTTTGAAAAATCATAACTGATTATACAAAAATCAAAATGATGTGAAACAAAAGTCAAAATTTCCCTTAACAAATCTATTTCTAAGGAAAAATAACGGCTTTAACTCGGTCCAACCATATCATTCTCAGTTTTAATTTTCTTCAGCTATGTTCTAGTTCCCAGTTCAGAGACATGGGCTAAATTGGAAAATTCACATTTTTTTGTACAAAATCCTAAAAATTACATGTTATATATGGATAGAAAGCCCTAGATGTCTATTTTCTTCCTGGAAAATTTCATTATTGTATAACTTCATTTACTACATAAAATTATAGCATTTTTTTCGCTGCCTGTCAGAGATTTAAGAACAAAAAATTTTGCAACTTTCACAAACTTAATCCAGGGACTTCCAAACATTATTTCCTACCATGTTTTTACCTCTTTAGGAATTTTTCAATGCAATGAGGCCTAAAAACAAGAGTAGGAATTTTATTTCCTATTTCCTAGATTAAACTAACATCTATACTAAGAACTTATAAAAACTAAAGACTATAAATTTAAGAACTAGAGCTTACCTCTTGAAAACTCTTGCAACTCCTTCCTTCCTCTTACTTCAAGATTCTTCCTCAATCTCTTACTTAGAAATCACCTTCTTGAAGTGTGATTTGGTGTGAAGAAAAATGAAGAGGAAGGCTCCCTATTTATAGGGAAAGGTTAGGGACACAAGTGGCATTTAATTTTTCCCAAAACTCACACACACACACACACCAAACCGTCCCCCCCCCCCCCTCTCTCCATTCTTTCATTTTCCATTTTTACAAAATATCCCTTATCCTAAGTACATTTCCAATTATCCCATGTGCAATTCTACAACATATCCATATTAAAATATTATAACCTCCTTCTTCCTCTCCAAGACACTCAAGCCGTGCCTTGTAACATCCCATTTGAAAACAGCGGAATTTTTTTTTTTTAAAAAAAACCAGTGATTAGAGTCGAGCATTCTAGCAAGTGAGTAACTGAACCTTAAAGATATATAACCACAATGTAATTGTTCTAATACAGTCATCCAATATCCAAAAGAAGACAATTACGTAAACTAGAAACATAAAAACTTCGTCTTGCATCCTACATCGTCTGCCTGCCCCTATCTCCACTCCTTGGTTCGCCCGAACCTAAAACTACAGCTGAGATCCAATTTCCATTTAGATCTCAGGTAACGGTTAACCTTATGCTCAAATAAAACAGTATATGGACAACAGCAATCATAAACACATAACAACAGTAAATCACTACATAAGCACACAGCAAATGCATGATTACAATATCGACAGAATATAAGCACAAAGCAGTATGTAAAGTCCCACAACATGTCTACACATAACCAGTGCCACGACGGCCCATCGTATCCTCAGCGCTAGGAAAACTCAATGGCGTTATCAAGACTATAACCCGTATAAAGCTGTATGTATAACTGACAACCCTAGATAGAGCCTCAGTATATAAACATGTCTTTCACATATACGTATATGAGCGGCATAAGTGTTAAGGTTACAATACGCGTTCGTACCTCCATTGACGCTTTCCGGCACTTTCGTCGAATTTTGATACGTTCAACAGTGATATGACGGCGGTATGACAGTGGTGACAGCGGTTCGTGATTTCGGATATCCTAGAAGGATAATATCACCGATATGAATATTTAAGATCATAACAGACATTTTAGGTACAAATTACCATTTTGCCCCTAGTTTGATTACTTGGTGGGATTTTGCTAGAGCTTCGCTATTGACTTTAAACTCTCAAAATTTTGCTATAACCTTTCCTCTAACATATTCCTAAGATAATATCATATTTATTCCTAAAACATGATATCTAAGCTAACTTGAAAAATTAAAGACTACTCTAGCAATTCTACTATAACTACCGAAAAAACTACTTAAACTAAAGACTAAAGACTGAAAAACTTACTCAGAGCTTCGCTATGAATTTCTCCGGACTCCTCCTTCTTCCTTTTCTCCCAAATTTTTGAAATTCTCAAGAGAACTTGGTGTGAAGATTATGAAAAGAGTTGAGGGCTATTTGTAGAAAAACCCAATGGCATTTTCGTAATTTCATTGAACTTTGTCTGATTGAATTCTGACCGTTGGATGGCATTTTGTTGAGGTGGTTTGATCTTGGCCATTCATGATTTGGCCGACCTCCCCCCCCCCCACCACCCCACAATAAGACAAAATTGATGACCTCATCATGCTTGCGTCATCTTGCTTTATCAGATGAAATTCCTGATTCAGTGTCCTGATCGTGAAATTTTGTAAAATCTTAAAATTCCGAGAACAACACACTGAAGGTCTTTTCTTTCTCTTCGAGAATACTGGGTTTTCCTAACCTTATACTCTTATTAAGGACATTTTGTTACCTGCCGAAAATCCTCGGTAGTCGCTACCGGTTACAGAAATGACTTTGGAAATAGCCTACTCCAAGATAAAAATTCACTTGTTCGTAATATACTCTGACTCTAGAAACCTAGTTCACGGTTTTCTAGGTAGGATTTTATTTCTATCCGTGGTCATTTATCCTGTTCACTTTTTATTAATATAATATTATTTAATTACTACATGTCTTAATCTTATAATATTATTATTTTACAAATATCTAATTTTATCCTTATCCCTCCCCCTAATTTTCGGCCCACACACACACACACACACACACACACACACACACATATATATAATAATTTTTTTTTTCATTTACCCTAATACTCTATTTATCTTGCATTTATTTTTCCCAAAATTTTCCTATTGGTCCATAAGTAATTACATGGATTTAGGCTTCTATAATTTCTTGAAAAAAAAAATCCTAAGCCATTGAATCCTTACTTTCTAAGATTACATCTTAACCCTTATTAATTATTTAATTGGGCCAAAAATTTCGGCCCTTAATAATAATTATATATATTTATTTTATTTTTCATGTTTCCTAAATTTCTCTAATCTTATAAAATTCCTGAAAATTACTTAATTAATCCCTTAATAATTTCTAATAATTTTCTTAATTAAAACTAATCATTTTCTCAAAACAATTTTATTGACATTAATAATTCAAACTCCATGCAAATTATCAAAAATCATAGAGTCAATTTTGGTCTTAGAATACTTTTTAATTTTCCTTCTTTTTATTTTCATAGGAAAAAATTTATTAAATTGTCTAAACTAAGGATAATATGCTTTCTAAATTTTTAATAGTTATTCCATGCCTTCTAGAATTTTTCATAATTTTTCTTAGGATATTTTATAGCCCTAAGATGCATTTTTCACTTTTTTGACAATAAATTTCCTCTAATTTTCTTAGTGTTTCCCTTTGAACTTTGACAAATCATATAACATGTTAAGGCCAAAGTCTTCGTAAATAGGCATTTTTATTATTGTAACATAATATTCCAGATAATAGTTATCCGGGTATTACATGCCCCCTGTCTCTTAGTTGTGTTTTAATTGTCTCACAAAATCAAGAAGAGGGGTCTCTCATTGGTTCATTTATTATCTCATGGATTTAGGTTAATTAGGTGATTTATTAAGGCCATTAGATCCACCTTTATTAAGCTTAATCTTGGCCATTGATCTTAGCTACCCATCTTGACTTTTCAAAGTTGATTAACAAGGCTTAATTAGTTCCTTAATCAAGTGCTTAAAGCCTCTTGAATATAACCATCATTGGTTACTTTAATTGGCTCACCTTGTTCCACCATGTGGTAGTTGAAATTATTGACTTTTGGGGCACAATTAATTAGCCTAGTCATGTGTTTAATTCCCTTCTTATTACAAATATCTTAGGCTTATTAAGTTTGCTAATCAATTCAAGGTAATTAGAGTATTATTTGTAATTTAATATCACTCTTTATTCTTTTGATATTTTCGAAATTACAACCCCCTTTTCTTGATGATCTTGTTTATCCCTAATTGTGTTGCAATACATCTCTAATTAATGCAAGCTTAGGTTCCTTATAATATTTACTAATTGTCTTAATTTAATTAAGTGTTTCCCTTGCCTATGTTGGTTTTTTTATAGGAAATTGTTGTTATTTAATATGATTTTTATTTCACATATTATTTTCATACTCCTTTATGGCTTATCTTTGGTTATATTAAAACTAGATGTTAAAATATTAATTGTAAGGTATTTTATGGTTCCTAATTGAAGATTAGAAAGTAGAATTTGGATTTATTAGATTCCAAAGAAAAATTTCCCTAAAAATGATGATAAATCAATTAAAATTTAGAGACAACATACTCTCTTATTTTTATAGATATTACTTGGCAAAATATAATACTTATGAGAAATACAAATTTTAGGGTATTACATCTAGTCCAGCCCAATGAGACCAATTTGATCTAGTTGGTCATTTCTTACTTTGGGGCCCTTTTTACTAGACCAGATGGTCATACCAAACCACTAGATCTTTGCACATTCCTAAACTAATCAAAATTACTTAAACGTAATTAATAAGCAAACACCAAGTCCTAGACTGAATTTCTTTGCCCAATCAGGATCCAATTCACAAAAGTTGAAAAACTAGTTAATATTGACTCATTTTGATGATTAAATCTTGATGAACGTTTACTTCTTTTTTGACCAGTAGCTAACGTTTACTTCATTTATTGTTGTTGTTGGTGGGTTTTTTTTTTTTTTTGGATAAAAGAGGAACTATGCATTACGAAGTAAAGTAAAAGCTTACAATCCTACTGTAGTACATACATCATGAAGTAAATAGGCAATTGTCCATGGCACTGTCATATTCTGTGTGATAATTCTGATATGGCTCTTCTTGACAAGTTGACACTTGAGATGATAGTGTTGTGGGGAGGAGACATACGTTGTATTATATAAAGTATAGCTTGTCTCAACTCCAACAGTTGTAATTGGAGAAGTCCAATTCTACGCTTAGGAGAAAGGCGCCAATGCTCAAAAGATGAGTCATGAAAATAGAGTTTAATGCGTATGTGGCGTCGACCATCTCTGTTCCTAGTGGATCGGAAAATTAAGTACCAATGAGGTACAGATGAAGTGAAGGAATAACATGGAGGACTTGGATCCAGACTATGATGATGTTCCTTGTTCATTTCCTGCAAGGCGTCATTTTGCCGTTGAAAGTACATGACGTAGCTTATCGCCTTTGGTTGTGCCATCTGAATGACCTATATAGCGAAGTAAACATTTGCCCTGCATGACAAGTATTGTTGCGTGCAAACCACAGGGTGTCTAACATATGAAAAGGTAAGTACACATGAAAATTGTTAAGATGATGATCAGCAGGAAGAACTTTTAACCATAGAAGATAAGGAGCCATTGTGACAAGGATCTTTGAAGACTATAATCAATGATAATACCTTAATGCTAAAGGTCATGCACGAGAGAAACGACAATATAGAAATAAATGTTCCAAAGATGTATCATTGGAAGTACTGAAGAAGCATACCCCAAGAGCTGAAAGATGACGAGTTTTAAGTAAATGAGAAGTAGAGACAATCTTCTATACAAACAATTGTATTCTTGGGGAGAGTTTCGAGGTCACACATCATATTTATGAAAGGATCAGAACGACCTCATGTAGACTGCAGTAGACGATAACCATCACGAATTGTATAATCTCCCAAGGAATCCCCGCCAGTCCTTTTAATCATATCAAAAGCTGGAATTATCGTCATAGCATAAGAAGCAAATTGGTTGACCACCTGCTTGGGATAGAGAGATGACAACAGACCGAAATTCCATATGCCTCATGAGCGCAATATGAGGTCAGATACCCCCATATGAGGATAAGCTACACTTGACGGCTGCAACGGCCATAATAGCCTACTATTTAAAGCCCTTAACAGCCTATTATTTAAAGCCCTTGTATAATCACATAAAAAACTAAAATATAAATTCTGTTAAGTGACCAATACATATATAAACATGTGTCATATTAGTAGTTAATTACTAACACGCAAAATAAATTATAAAATAAATTGAAAAATACATTTTTCATATTATCATTTGGTACCCAGTTCGTCTCAAACTCAAGACCTAAAGAATTTAATAGAGTCTTATACCATTAACCAAATTTATGTTGGTTGTAAAATACATTGCATTTAATTGGATTTAACATTTCCAATAATTATTATTTACTAATCATAAATATATACTCCTTTTGCATCATTTAAACCTCCCTCATAAAATTTAGAGTAAAATACTCTAACTTCCTTTGCATATTGCCTTGATTGCACTAAGATCCCCTCTATTTTAAAACTACACACTTGAGTCCAAAATCTTAACACCGTTAATTTTTTATGAAAATAAATTTATTTACTAATTTACCCTTCATAACACTAAATCTGTTTTCTTTAAATGGTTATGCATAACTAAAGAGTTTTCTTTTTTCATTTTCCTTAAGTTTATTTATTTTTATTTTCAAATATGTTTCTTTAATATTTTTAATTATGTTGGGACAAAATTTTAATTAATTTACCCGTAATTCTTACCGTATAGGTTTGAGACTAAAAATTGATCAAGAAGCTGCCAGTTAGATTGTTGGTATATCCCCAAAGTTTAATTAATTTAATTAATGTAGATATAAGAATTTAATTAAAAACTTGATTAATCCTTTTAACAAATATATACCATCTGATAATGTGTTTAAAAATGTTTTAACAAAAAAAAAATTCAAAAATTATAAATTAAAATAATTTACATAATATTTTATTTATTTTATACTATATGGTAAAATAAAATATATTTTAAATATTTAAAAGATATATAAATAATTTTTTTTCATAAATCATAATGAAAAGTAAAATATTATAAATTTATCAGTCAATAAAAAATTAATAAAATTTCCAATATAATATAAATTTTGAATTTATATTTATTATAAATTTTTTGTAGTATAATTAATAATTTTTTAACAAATATAAATATTTAAATAATTATTATTTAAATGGGGGTATTTTGGTCAAAATCCAAATTAAAGAGTCAAACTTAATGATCAACTAGCGGTTGGATTGATGGAAATGAAATTTTAAAAATATAAGGGAGATTTTTGTAACATGAATTTTAATTATGAAGGAGGTTTACATAGGTTTTCAAAATAGATGGTAGGCTTTTTTGTGATTTAAGTAAAATAAAGGGGTAGTTAATGTATCTTACTCTAAAATTTAATAATTTTTTTATAAGTATGGGTATCTTCATCATATGGAAGGTAATCATGTTTGATAAACTATAAGACACTAAATATGAAAACCTCTCAAAGCCAAGATTTGAATCTAGTTTGTCATGTTGTGAGAAACTTAGTCATTTCTGCTACATACAACTCACATTAGTAAATTTGATACTCCCTCCTATCCTTTTTATAAGATTTGAATTTTCTAATTGATTTGGTCCTTTTCATAAGATCCAATTTGAGCTTGTCTAAATACGAAATGTATTTTTACTAATTTTACCAATAATAAATTATATTCTCTTCCATCATATTCTTCTTTTACACTCTCTTTCGTAGGGGTAAGCAAATTAGAATTGAAACAAACCGAACTCAAATCAGTTTTTATTTCTAGTTTGATTAATTTGGTTTTTATTTTTAAAAATTTCAGGTTTTGGTGTTTGGTTTGGTTATTAGAAAAATAATTCGGTTATTAACAAGCCGAACCAAACAAAAATATTTTGGTTAGTTCAGTTTCGGTTCGGTGTTAAAAATTAGCTCTATTTGGTTTTTGATTTCTCACTCTTACTTTTTGTTCTCTTTTACTACCATTTCTCTTCCTTACTTGCCCCAATAAGTAAGGGTATTCCTTAAAAAAGTGTATTTCTTATATATTTAGTACTTTAAACTAATTTTAATCTATTCGTTAAACCACATACGTTAAAAGGATCTTTCAACAACTGACAAGATAAGCGAGTAACTTTTTGACCCTACCCCTAATTAATGCCTAATTGATACGAAGGAATGATTATGAATTATTGATGAGAAGGAAAAAAAGGAATTATTGATGAACATGTTGGAAATTATGTCTTAGGGGTTAATCATTTAGACTAATTGAAATATCGTATCTCATATTTAATTTATGAAGATAGATATCATATCTCAGATTTGATTTATGAAGATAAATCAAAACAGTTGGCTTTTAATTCGCATTAAATAAATAAATTGGATTGAATTTGTTAGACAGATTTAATTTCCAATTCAATTTCAAAATTAATAAGATTGATTTTAAATATTTAATGCGGCCCATTAGGGTTATAAATACCCTTAGGTTGAGAGTAATTTGATTACATACAAAAGAATTGAAAAGCCACAAAAGAAACCTAGAAGAGAGACATGAGACAAAAGCTTGAAGGCGCTAGCACACTGTTGTTCATATTGGAGTGTTGTTTGGTGTGGATACCGATAGAGAGAGTTGATTTGTAGAATCAGCTCTTAGAGATTGATTGACCAAGAAGGTGTTAGCCCATTATAACATCCCAATTTTCAAAAGTGGAATAAATTTCTTTTTCTTTTATCAGAGTAGAGTATCAGAGCAAGTAAAAGAGTGAGTAACTGATATAACATTAATTGTGGCGTATCCGTCTGTTTATAATGTACAGTACATTTATCAGAGTGATGACATAACGGTATATATCTAAAAGTAGGATCTTCAGTCGAGTCCTTACACTTTTTGCTTACTCCTATCCTCGGTCCTTAATTCCCCAGACCTGAAGCTATAGTAAGAGCTGAGATCTAATACCCATCGGACCTCAGGTAACGGTTATCCTCATACTTATGTAAACAACATATGACAGATATCACATAGTAAGTACACAATTACAACTTTCAAAACCATAACATGTAAGGCAATAACATAACATAGCCACTGCAATATGTATGTTACCTCAGTCTGCACTATTCACCAGTGTCACGATGGCCTATCGTGTTCTCAGCACTAGGAAAACTCAACGGTGTTATCAAGACCATAACCCGTATTCAATTCAACGTTCAGAGAGCAATTTTCAAAACAGAGTTTCAACATATGAATACAATTATCATATATAAGCATATCATAAGCATAAGAGTTAAGGTTACAATACGTGTCCGTACCTTCGTTTGACTGGTTTTTTAGGTACATTCGTCGTCGGAACACGTGCACAGTTTATCCTAAAAGGGTAATATCGTTTCTATTAATTCACAAACATTATTCCAAGAGGTATCTTGGCCACAATTGACAATTTTACCCTTAGTGGACTTTTTCCCAATTATTTCTACATAATTTTCGGAAAAAGACGCTGGTGCAGAATTTCTAGACAGAATTTCATCTAACTTTGGAAAATCATAACTAATTCCAGAAAAATCGAAACGAGGATCTGTAAAATTTCCCGGAATCCTTGAGATCTCTATTTTCAAGGAAAAATACTGGAACTTTCTCAGAACTCATGGATAATTCCCAGTTTCCACAGTTCAAATCTCTGCCCAGAATTTCCCTCAGAAAACGTAGCTCAACTTCTGGCATTTTTATCTCTTTGCACAGAACTTCAAATGACACACTCTTTATATATTTAGAAAGCCCTATATGTCTACTTTCGCCATGAATTTTCTCAGAATTTTAGAACATCATCTTTTTCATAAAATACCAGCGTTTTTGCTACTGGCTTCAGAAATTGCTAATCGATGAAATTTCGTCAGAGCTTCGCTATTTTGATCATAATCTTCCGGAAATTTTTGCCATACATTTCCTTCATCATTTTTTTGAAATAATGACAATGGAAAGCATAAAAATATGGAAATAAAAATGGAGTTGGAAGATTGATGATCAAAACAACATTTTCTAGCATTTCTCCTTCAAAACTAATAAATAGAATTAAAAGACTAAAACTCCCTTACCTCTTGTAGAACCTTACTTCTTGCTTCTTGAAGCTCCTCCACTCTCTCCCTTACTCTCTATATTTTCGTCCTATGCCTTGGGAAATTGGTGAGGAGATTGTGAACCCTAAGGCCCCTATTTATAGAAGAAGGTGATGACATTTTTGTAGTTTTTCCCTTTGCCTTCTAGCCATTGGATTTTTACTTGGGGAAGAGGTAACAATCTCATCCCTTCCCCCCCCCTCCTCAATCGTCCTCCCTCCCCCTTCCCTCACAAGTTTTTGCTTTAATCACTTACTTTACCCAAATGTTAATTTAGTTAAGTGTAAACTAATGTTTTTCTTCAAGATCTAATTTCACTTTTGAAATCCTAATTTTATAACTAGATTTATGGTGATTTTTAACTTCCCGAAACACTTAGGTATGAATCCTAAAAGTAAACGAAAATGACCTTGGGAATAGCCAGGTTGAAGCTCATAATTCACTGATTTCAAATATGTATTTATCTTCAATACTTAACTTCAATATTTCAAGATATGATTTAATTCTTATATATTCTCATCTAATTTTACCTAATTAAATAAAAACTTGCTCCCCAAGTTAAACAACTTACTCCCTAAGTTTGTCTAATCTTCTCCCACACACTACTTAATTGACTCCCCTTTTACTACACTCACACACTTACACAACTCTTGACCACACACACTTCCCCACAACACACACACAACTCGCCACACACACAACACACACACACTTGCTTAAGCTTCTTCCATACTCTAGACTACTTGTCCTATAAGTTTGCATATTTGAAATAATTTATTCTTCTTAATTAGTGCCCAAGAAACCGTCCCCTACCCCTATATTCTCTTTAATCAATCATGTTTTAATGTTCTCACATTTTTAAGAAGGAAATTCTCTCATTGGTCCCCTTAGATTTTAGGTTTTAAGATTAAGGGTTTATATAATTTCTTCACTCTTAAATTAGTAATTTTCACCATTTTTATTTAAAAGGGAGAATTAATAAATCCTTGGTTACTATTGCTAATATAGTATTTTAGGGGTTACAAGGCTTATTTACCAAAATTTGACAAGGGTTCCAATTTAATTTTGATGATTAATAACTTCTTGTATGCTAATCTTAGCTTTTAAATATCATTTGGTCTTTAATTTAATTGGTATTTCCTTAATTATAACCTTTACAAATTAATTATTAACTAATTTCAAAAATTACTAAAGTATCTCAATTATTGCAATTTCAATTGCCCAATAATTATTACTAATTTCCTCTAATTGATCTTTATCATCCTCTGATGATTTTAATTGTTGAAATGGTATAATGATGATTATACTAAATTGTAATAGTCTTAGGATATTTTATGATCCTTAATAAGATTTAAAAAAATTAGTCTCTAGGCTTCCTAATTCCAGGAAAAATTGCCTAGGAATAAAAATAAATACAACACCAGAATTTGAAACCACATATTCACCTATCATCAATAGATATTTTCTATCAAAATATAGTGGCTATACTAAATTGGATTTTTAGGGTATTACATCCATGAGTTTGCAAAGCACACATACGAGTTCGCACAGGTATAGTTCTTAATTACTAACTTGATTTAAATACTGTTAATAGATCCTTTTCTTAGAATTCGTAATTTCTTGGATAAATTCCATTCCGCTGCGTGTGCGAATCCCAAAAGCAAACAAAGGCATGATTGTAATCCATATTCAAAGAGATATAAAAAAACCTCTCTCCTGTATAACGGAGGTGCATGGCGTTTATAAAATCAATTAAATTTGACAGATACTGAAGTTCAGGGAGACAGAGAAAGAGATCAAAATTAGAGCTGGGAAAACATACTGACAAACAGGTTGACCCATTTAGGCCATTTTATCACATTGGTTGAGCTTGAAAAATTTCCTTAGAAATTACAAACAAGCCTAAAAGGGCCAACTCTAATGGGCCGAAAGCCTAAAAATTGCTCACCAATATAATATGATGTCTCAAAATTGTAATACTTTCGCAAGGCTATCCATGAATTTGAATCCAAATAGGGAAGCACTTAACAGAGAGCTTAGACAAGATAGTGTTCGGTTTCCATGGAATGAAAGTGTTAAAATAACCCTGAAATACCCATGATCCATGGGAAAGCATGAAAGAAAAATCCTCCTCGCACTGAAAATGAAGTAGAAATGAATTATTAACTTGTTGAACTATTGAAATCAGCCTCTGCAACTTTTCAATAAATCTGAATCAAAGCTCGTAGTTTAGAAGCATGAAGTTTATGGCTATCCACTACTATAGCAAAAACAAAATGGGCCTTAAGGAAGGAAAATCGATCACTTCTATACAGTGGTGTGGTGGGGCTAGGATTTTTTGTTTGTATTCGCACAATTAGTAGAGGGGATTTAATTGCCCCCGAATTTTTTGTTTAAGAAAGGTTTCAAAATGCATTAAAAAAATAAAAGAATATAAACAATAAAAGAAAAGAAAAATTCAATTTAACATAGAAAAATAATAATCAATAGGCAACTAAGCTATTACAATAGAATGATTACAAAAGCATTCTTCAATTCTTCATTCCTTGAAAATATTGCATTATATCTTCATCATCAATCTTATCAAACATGTCACATTCAACATAAGTTAGCATGAATGAGTTAAACCAATTATCACTTATTCGATTGCACAACTTATCCTTGACAGAAGTCATTACAGAAAAACCTCACTCAATACTAGCAGTTGCTACCGATAAACGAGGGCCAACTTTATCAACAAATAGACTAATGGATAAACAACGTCCTTTCTCTTCTCTTCAAAGTAAGGTCGTAAATTGTTTTCAAATTAACAAAATCAGAATAAGCTCTTACATCAACAATAAAATTACTGAGACTTGAAGAAAGAAAAGGAATATTTGTAAGCTCATCAAACTCCAAAGGCAAGAATCTAGCTGTAACATCCCGTTTTTCATAAACGTTTCTGGAGTTGAGAGTTAAAAATATTTTACATAAATGAAGAGTAATTGAATAACATTGTATATAATATATCTAACTGAATGTTAACTAATACAGTCATCCAAGTCTACTACTTCTAACATAAGTATCCCAAAAAAAATGATGCCTCCGCAGGGTCCTCATACTGGCTTCTTACCCTTGTCCTCGATCACTTCCCGAGATCCTGAAGCTATGGCAGAGGCTGAGGTTCAATTCCCATTGAACCTCAGGTAACGGTTAACCTCATGCTTATGTAAACAGTATATGACAGTTATCACAGATATACAACATTATCACAGTTTCAAACAGATATCCACATGTAAGGCAATAACATAACACAGCCACTGCAATATGTATGTTATCCCAGTCTGCACATAACCAGTGCCACGACGGCCTATCGTGTCCTCAGCGCTAGGAAAACTCAACGGTGTTATCAAGACTATAACCCGTATACAATTCAACATTCATGAGCAAATTTCAAAACAGAGTATCATCATGTGAAAGCAACTATCATATATAACCAAACCATAAGCATAAGCATTAATGTTACAATACGCGTCCGTACCTGAATTTAACGGGTCGTTGGGTACGTTCGTTGACGGTACGCGTGCACAGTCTATCCTAAAAGGGTGATATTGTCTCAATTACTTCTCAAGCAATATTTCAAGAGACATCTTGGTCATACTTGACATTTTTACCCTTGAAGGATTTATTTTCATTTATTTCCACATAATTTTCGGAAAAAACGCTGATGCAGAATTTCTGGGCAGAATTTCGTCTAACTTCGAAAAATCATAACTAATTCCAGAAAAATCGAAAAGAGGATCCGTAAAATTTCCCGGAATCCTTGAGATGTCTACTTTCAAGGAAAAATACTGGAACTTACCCAAAACTCATGGATAATTCCCAGTTTCCAGAATTCAAACTGCTGCCTAGAATTTCGCTCAGAAATTGTAGCTTAACTTCTGGGATTTTTATCTTTTTGCACAAAACTTCAATTGACACACTCTTTATATATTTGGAAAGCCCTAAATGTCTACTTTCATCATAAAGTTTCCCAGAATTTTAGAACATCATCTTCATCATAAGATACTAGCATTTTCACTACTGACTCCAGAAGTTCTTATGTGCTGAAATTTCGCCAGAACTTCGCTATTTTGATCATAATCTTCCAAAAATTTTGCTATAACTTCTTCTTCATCAAATTTTTGAAATAAAACTATTGGAAACCATAAAAACATGAAAATAAAACTGGAATTGGAAGTTTGATGATCAAAATAACATTCCTAGCATTTCTACTTCATAAACTAAGAACTTAAACTTGGAAGCTAAGAACTTCCTTACCTCTTGAAGACTTCTTGCCTCCCTTTCTCCAGCCGCTACTCACTCTCTCTTCCTCCCTATATTTCGGCCAAGGCAAGGGAAATTGGTGTGGAGGATGTGCTAACTAAGGCCCTCTATTTATAAGCAAATGGAGGTTAGACATCTTGCAACTTTTGCTTGATCTTGGCTCTTGGATCATTACTTGGAGAGAAAGAGATGATCTTGCCCCTTAATTCCCTCTTGGCCGAAATTTTCACCCTTTTCCTTCTAGAATTTTTCTTGCTTTGTCCCCAAGAAAAGCCTTTCTCTTATTAAATTAACTTAATAAATCCCAAATCCTAATTTAGTTAGGTGTAAGTTGGTGTTTAAATTCAAAATCTAATTCCACTTTTGGAATCCTAATTTTATGATTAGATTTATGGTGATTTTTAATTCCCAAAATGTTTAAGTATGAATCTTAAAAGTAACCGAAAATATCTTTAGGAATAGCCAAGTTGAAGCTCATAATTCCCCGATTCTAAATATGTATTTATCTTGGACATTTAACTTCAATATCACAAGTTATGATTTAATTTCTATAGGTTTTCTCCTAATTTTTTCTAATTAAGCAATTACTTGCTCTCTAAGAAAATTAACTTGCTCCCCAAGTTGTCTTCTCCTACTCCTTTAATTGATTTATTATTTTTTCTTCCATTTCCCTTAAAAATTTCGTCCCCCCCTCCCTTAATTTTAATTATGAAATTTTATCTTAATTGTTCTCACATGCTCAAGAAGACAATTCCCTTATTTAGACTTTAGGATTGTATAATTTATTTATTCTTACTTAGAGAGATTTTGTCTCATGAAGTTAAATTAGGAATAAATGAGTTAAGTCCTAATTTAATCCCTAAAATATTGGTTTTTATACCAACAAGCTAAATTAATTTTTATACTCCTAAATTCTAAGAAAAATTTCCTATACACAAAAATAAATACAATACAACAATTTGAGACCCCATATTCACCTATTTGAAATAGGTATTATCTCTAGAAATATAAAATTTAAGATAAATATTTTTATTTTCCGGGTATTACACTAGCAAACTCAATCAACTTTCATTGTTAACAATAGCAAATGAATCACGAGGATCAAAACAACTAAAACACTCAAGCAATTTAGTATTGACATTATCAAATCGATCACAGAACTCTTGAATATAAATAACTATCATTGTATTAAATAACTCCACCTTAAAGTAGTGCAAGAATGTGAATGATTCCAATCTCCGTCTTGATCTCTATTTAGGACAATAAACAACAATCATATTTAAAATGTCAATATCATATTTATTGGAAAAAAATGTTGGTTTTCTTGAAGCAATGCATCAAAACCATTATCTCTCACCTCTTGTAAATGACACTTGACCACCTTCACTAAACCAATTGCATTTAAAATGTCTTGATCTTTTCTTTGTAGTGCTTGTAACAACTCATAAGAAATCCCCAAGATCAATTTCATAAGATGCAACAAGAATGCAAAGTCAAAATCCTCCATGTCATACAAAATGCAACATGCATCAGTTCTTGCAACATCATTTTTCGGCTCGGCTTCAATAATTTTCATCAAGAAGTTTATTGGAGAAAATAATGAGATAACACTTATAATCGTACCAAAATGGGAACCCCAACGAGTGTCTCCAGGTCATTTTAAGGTTGTCTCTTAAGTTAAACCTTTTCCAATTGGTATTTCACCGCAAGTAATTCATTCAAGTATTTGATCATATTGATTCATTTGAAGAACTTCCTTCCACTTGCATGAACCCCCCACAATGGTAGCCATCTTTTGAAGCATTTCAAAAAATTCTCGAATCTTTTTGTGATGTTTTGCACCCTTCACAAGTGTTAATTGTTACCGATGAGCAAAACAATTAATGTAGAATTCAGATGTGTTGTCTACCAAAATCAAACTCTTAAGCCCTTTGAATTCACCTTGTATATTACTAGCACCGCCATAGCCTTAACCGCGACATTTAGACAAACTTAAACCAAGTTTAGAAAATAACCCATCAATTGCTGCTTTTAGTGATTGTGCAGTAGTATCTGAAATATGAATTATGCCATTAAAACATTCAACAATTGACCTTTTTTTTTGTTTACATACCAAAGTATAGTTACCATTTGTTATTTAATTGCAACATCGTGAGATTCATCAACTAGCAAGGAAAAGTAATCATCGCTGAGATCACTAATTATTGCTTTAACAGTCAAACAACACAAGTTTGAGAAAGATCTTTTGGAATCATTGGTGAAGTCAATTTGTGATTATCAAGGGCATTTTGCAAGACCTCATGACTTATCTCTTGATTTGGCTTAGAATAAAACTTTAGAGTTTCAAGAAATAAACCTTCTAAAGAAGTTTTCAGCCGAATACGATAATCAATTCTTTGTTGTTCAGAAATATTTGAAGAGACAGTGTCAATATGTTGTTTTTGCTTCATCAAATCTTAACCAGCTTGATCATATCTATGGTAAACACTCTTATGATTTTCAACATAAACTTTAATTCTATCCTTCTTCTACCAATTTTGATGATCTCAGTCAAAATTGTGAACCTTGTCAGTTGAATGTTTTTCCTGTCAGAATGACTCAATCTAGGATTTATTGACTCAAGTCACTCTCCTTGTTATATTTTGCTGAAATGGTGCATTGGCTCGAGCCACCAAAAGTCTGCCTTGAGTTTCAAACTAAACTCGAGCTAGCATAGTCTGTGACTCAAGCCAATGACTTTTCAAACTTAAGATTTCAAAATTGTGGTTCATTTGACTTGAGTCAAAGTGTAGTGACTCTAGCCAGAATATTAACCGTTATATTTAAAAATGGAGTTTGACTCGAGCCATCACTTAATGACTTGAGTCAGAGCTTTGTTTTTCGATCGTTGAACTGCTTTCCCTCTCAATTGACTCAAGCCTGATTATTTTCCTTGAGTTTAGAGGTTGACTTAAGCCACAATTAATTTGCCTCGAGTTATATATCTTCTATGTATTTAAATGATCATTTGACTCTTGCTTAAGCCATGGTTCCTATAACTCGAGCCTAAGCCAAAACTCAAGTTATGAATATTATTGTCTCGAGTTAGTGTTATGTAAACGTTCTCTATGCTTTAAACGAAGGATTGACTCGAGCTAACTCGAGCTAGTATTCATTTGATTCGAGTCAATATGTCTCTGTTTTCAAATCTCATTCTTGACACCCTTTACTCTCTAAGCATGTTTCATATTCTTCATTTCATCTATCATTACTATTCTTAACTGCATTTAAATAGTTTGTTAGTGAGTTCTAGATGATTTAGATAGTGGATTAACTCTATTTTTAAATAAAGCAATCCGACGTGTCAAGAGCATTTAATGTGTTTACCTATTCGAGATACCAAACCAACAAACATACCTCTGAGCATTCGAAAGATGTTTTAGGCAAGACCACTTCATTCCTACTACCTTACTCCAATGGTCATAATTGCAAGAACAAAAGAATTAAAAGAATATTTATTACGGTGATTACTGAGACCTTTCACGCTTCATCTTCAACAGTCTTCTGAAAAGCCTAAATGGAATTATTTCAAGCTTCAACAGTAATAAATGCCAACAACTATAAATACCTAAAGCATTGAATTTGACACCTACTGAAATGCTATGCAATCAATTACTCAACTACATTTTACTATTTCATTAACCAAGCTAATACCTTCAAATATTTTATTGTATTTCAGTGTTCATGTTATTATCTACTCTGTGAGAGAGTTAAACACTTGTCAATTTATTATCAAATCTTAAGGTTGTGGAACCTTAAGTGGGTGTACAATTACAACTTGTAAGGATGAGTGAGTCCTAATGAGAGGATCATCCGAGTATTAAGCATGTAACTGTATAGTTCTTGAGGTAGTGAAAAATCTCAAGGTGTTTGGGGACTGAACGTAGGTTGTGGAATTAGATTGAACCAGTATAATCTCTTGTGTCCTTCTTTCTCTCTACTCTATTAGGCATTCTTGAGTAATTGAGCAAAAAGATTTTTTTTAAATCACCTATTCACCCCCCCCTCTAGGTGATATTCCACCATCAACTTCCTATGTCGAACCTACACTGATAAATGCTTCCTGCGTCGAACCACTTCAACCTCCATAATAGATAACAATACAAGCAAAAACATGCATCTTTTAATACACTATACTCCAACCAAGAACCAAATTACTCATACCACTTAGGATTGAATCTATGCATTTTTCCATACATTTCTATTTGAGGGAATGGTTTAAGAATTGGTTGAGTTGGCTCCTTGAGCAAATAATCTCTCCAAATATCCTCTTTCTATAGGATTTGATGTCATTGAATAAATTAAAGGTCTTTTTCCTGGATCCACTTCAAGATTTTCTATATTAACTTTTGCTTGAGGTGGTGATTGAAAACTTTGAAATTGAGATGCTTGTGGTGGTTGATAGCATTCTTGGATAGTTGGAACTGAAATAATATTTGAAACTTACTCACTTTGAGATTCGGGTTCTATATTTGTAGGTTTTAAACATTTGAAATAAGATTATATCATTGACATTTTCTGGAAACAAAACAGTAAAAAAGTTGAAACAATAATAAAAGGCAACAAGGCAACAATTCAAGGTGTTAGACAAGTTTGTCCCACAATGGGCAAGAGAGGAATAACACCAAAGTGTAACTGAAGAAAACAAAGTGCTTTAGTGCATTTTCTACATATGATTGTTAAATTATATACTCTTTAATCTATCTTGTTATTTTCAAGATTTCATATGTCCTTTTTTAAAATCAATATGAGTAAATTATTAATTAAAATGACAATACCCCTAATCAACAACTTGTTAGCTCTAAAGAAAGGGATAACAACTCTGCTCCCCTACTACTATCTTTTGGGAACGGTTGTGCCACACAACTTTTTTTTTTCATTTATTTAAAAAAAACTCAAAATTTGTGTCTACACATGCCGACATGTGAGCAAGTGTGGCTCCGCCACTACTTCCAGATGACAGAGACATAATGTTCACTTTCACAAAATTAGAGCACTAATGAAAGCCATAATAGCAAGAAATGGAGATCACCATATTGCAGAACGAGTAACAACGGACAAGAAATGGCACTGATCAAGAAATTAGAAGTGACTAACAAAAATAAGAGAGACACAAGATCTCCCATAAGAACCACGATAAGGCAAAATCATCAAGCTTCCTACTATTGTAGAATAACCCAAATCAAGAGAAACCCTTTAGCACTTATATGGTCCTAAATGCGTATACAAACGCGAAGAATAGGTTGATAGTTGAGTAGAGAAGCTAGATGATAGCATCAACTATAAGGCCAGCGATGATGAAGATTTGAGCTTCTGAGGAAAGAGACTATCTCTCCATTGCCCATCCTAATGAACGGAAAAAATGAAAAATGGAGCTAGAAAACAACAATGGCAGTAGTCTGTAACAGCGTTGACAATTGAAGCAAGAAAATTGTTGAAGGAAAAATCTAGAAACATTGATGAGTGTGAGTGTCCAAATTGGTGGCAGTAACGATGGTGTTAGCAAAAAGATTAGCTGTGGTGATGGCTGGGGTTTACAAAGGTAACTAGCTCTCCTCCAATTTGGTAGACTCCTTTCCTTTTGGGTGTCCAAATTAGTAGTGGTAATGATGGTGTCAATGAGAAGATTCGCTCTGGTAACAGTTAGGGTTTAGAGAGACGACTAGCTCTCCTTAGTTTCAAATTTCTTCCTCTCAAACTTCAAGCTCAAATAGAGGGCTTCCTGCATAAATAACTAAAGCAAGGTGCTCAAAAAATTCCCATATTCAAGACTAAAATGAGAAAATAATTACGAACAAGATTAAGAAAATTTGTAATAGAAAGGAACAATCATCAAGAGAAAAGTGACGGAGATGGGCGAGGGTGAGGAGATGGTGATGGTGGAGGAAGTAGTCGTGAGAGAGCATAACACTATAAGGGAAGGCCTTTTATCTTTTGCAATGGAGGAGGGAGGGAGAATTTGGTTGCTCAAAATCATAGAATCAGCGGCTTGATTGCCTTCTGATATTGGTATCACATAGGGAGAAACTCATGGCTTCGAGAGGCCTAGGATATTTCATAAGCCATACTGAATAAGATGATATTGTTAGTGGGTGGAAGGGCTTCTTTGTAAAATGTAATGTAGCTCTAAAGACCAAGGACGTCGATGAGTCTATAAGGGAGGAAGATGTGAGTGACAAACCAATGAATAAATACTTGGTGTTGTCTATGTCATCGGAACAATACACTATGTGGTGTAGACCTTGGATGAACTCACTACTTATCAAGGTGTTAGGTAAATCACTCCCGAAGCATGTGCTCATCGACCATGTGAGGAGAATGTGGAAGCCTAGATAGCCTTTCAAGGTAGTTCCTCTGAGTAATGAGTATTACATAGTGTCTTTCTCAAGCAAGGAGGATCACAATTATGCTTATTACAAAGGCCCTTAGATGATTGATTACCACTATCTTTTAGTCCAAAGGCGGAGGCCAAATTTCAACCTTGGATATAAAAGAAAGATCATAGTATGGGTATGAATTCCAGATTTTCCAATGTTACTTTGCATGGTGGAGTCACTAGGTCTAATAGGAAAAATGATGGGCAAGATAATCAAAATTGATCAATCCACGTCGATTTATGATAAGGGTAATTTTTCATGGATTTGTGTGGAAATTGATCTCCAAAAACCCATATTGCTTGCATTTACAGCATTTAGAGAAGACAAGCAATTAGTGTATGAGACCTTCATCTTGTGTGTTTCGAGTGTGGTCGGCATAGGCATGAAAGGGATGGGTGTCTCGAACGATTGGCAAGAGATGATGGTCTGGCAACGAATGTGGCAGTGAAAGGATCCAACGGTTTACCAATCAGGGTACTAGGGCTCAAGGTCAGAAGAATGTATGGATGTATACTAACGAAGATGAAGAAAAGACTGTGGGGGTTAGTGAGATGCCAACTATGAAGAGTGAACTAGGTGGGCTTAAAAAGTAGTGAATGGAGACTGTGGGGATTGGATAGACAATGAAATAGGGAAGAGTAGGGGCAAGGAAAAACTTACGAGCTAGGTTCGGACAATTGTGTCGGTGAATCAGTGATGAAGGACCAGCACCTGTCAGACCTGTAGATCCCGGTTGATGGGCTCACCTAGATCCTCAGATGTAGCTACGGTGTGACTTATGACAAGGGGCTCAATCTTTGGCAAAGACTGCGAGGATGAACATCAGGTGAACATATTTCAAGCAGCAAACTATCGTTGGTACAGTTTTGGTAGGAGTGTAAGAGGCAGTACGTTCAATGAAGAGAAAAGAGCCTTTTGATTTGAACAAGTCAAAAGCTATACTTAGGGAAGAGGGCGGTCAAAATCTTAATGAATGGTAGTAGGCTCAAAAAGGGGGGGGAGAAAAGAAGAAGAGAGGCCCAGGGTTTATAGGAATGAGAACAAAACAAGAAGAAGGCCTAAACCAAAAAGAAAAAAGGAGGAAGTGGAGAAGAGGGCACATTTTATGGAAATTACAAATAATTTTTCCATACTACAAGGGTTTACGGTCGATAATGCCAAGACCATACAAGGGCCTTCTCATGTAGAAACCAATAATACAGGGTCATTGATGGCATCCTTACAGAGGGGGCTAAGTTCATTGGCTTCTTCCCAAAAAAAGGAAGCGATAGGGGATGGGAGAATGACGGGTGAAGAGATAGGAATGGCAGCACAGGAAGACAACATTAATCCGAATATAGGTATGGAGCTTCCTCTGGGCAGTGGTTTGGCCCCTACGAACCCCAGCTAGTCATAATGAATTACTTGATGTGGAACTCAAGGGGTACATGCTTGAAGTCTTTTTCCAAGCTTGGTACAAGAACTAAAAAGATACTTCAAGTTGGATTTTTTGGCTATTGTTGAAACATGTTCAAATGGTACTAAGTTGAAATGAAGACTCCGTCATTTAGGGTTTAGTAAGTATTCTTTTATAGTTGCAAAAAGGTATATCGAGGGTATATGTTGCCTCTAGGAGGATGGATCCCTTAAAATTTGCACTTGAAGCTTGAAAATAATAAAAAGAAGTAATACTTCTTAACAGTGGTGTATGCGAGCCCTAACCGTGTATATCAGCGTACACTATGGAACGAGCTCTTCCAAATTAGAGAGTCGCTTTAGAGGCCTTAGTGCATTCGGGGTGATTTTAAAGCCACGTTACTTGAGAAAAAAATTTGTTCATGCACAGCTTCAAAACTTACGATGGGCAAAGAGTTCAGGAGATGGGTTGACAACATGTGGTGGATTTTAGGTTTGATGGACCAAAGTTTATGTGAAAGAGAGGGAAAATGGAAGCAAGGCTGGATCGAGTACTCACTGATACAGGTTGGTATGCTCAATTTATTAACGCTAAAATTATGCATTTGCCTTTTTTAAAATCAGATGATTGTACCCTACTCTTAAGATTGGATGGGCCTTCCCCACACAAGCTTTTTCAACATCCATTTCGCTTTACTTCATCATGGGTTCTTCATGATACCTCTAATGGCCTAGTTAAGAAGGAGTGGAGTGTGACCAAAGGATGGAGAGACAACATTGAGAGTTTAGCCCATACCTGATCACCCTTCAGCCTGTCTCTCTCAGCTTCATCCTCTTTTGTTATCAACAAAAGAGGAGAGAAATCAGCAGATAAACCAAAGTCTAGAGTTTGAGAGTTAGAAGGATATTTTGCAGAATGACTTGTGTAGTTTTTTGCTTCTGCATTTTAATTAGGAATTTTAATTAGGCTCTGTCAATTTCAGTTGTATTAGACTTTTGTTTAGGCAAATGTGGATTTTCAAATTGATTGACTGATTTGAATGTAATGATTTTAATTGTCAAATGCCTACAATGTTTTTGTCATACTATATCTGATAATTGATTGAAATTGTGATTGCCTGATATACTTTAATGCAAAATTGCTTAATCAAAAACTTCAGTTATCCTTAAGCATTTCAAACTTGACTCTTACAAAATTTCTATGCAAAATCTCTCCAAATCACAAAATTTTCAAACTCCTTAAAAATTCTGGTTTACAAGTGTTGTCATCATCAAAAAGGAGGAGAATGTTAGTTCTCTATAGTTTTTAATGATAATCGACAATTGTAAACTTGGATTAAAGTTTGTCTTTGAAAAGAAGAAAAAGCTTACTGACAAAGACAAACTTGAGTTTTTGTTAGAAAACTCAAGTTTGAATCAAACAGAGAGCAACTCACGTTTTGTAAGTAAAGACAAACTCGAGTCAAGATTTGAAAACTCGAGTTTTAGTAACATAGAGAAAGTACTTAAGTTTTTCAAAGAAAAAGCAAACCAGAATTTAGTTTTAACAAACTCTAGCTTGACAAATCAAGAAAATTTAGTCTTCCAAGTAGTGAGAAAACTCAAGTTAGAGTTTTGGAAACTCGAGTTTCATCACATACAGAAAGATATGGTGTTCTAAGCTTGTTAAAACTTGAGTTTCTATTCTAGAAACTTCAGCTTTATTTGCTTGAATATTTTACAAAGTTTTCTCCTTTTGAGAAAACTCAAGTTTAGTTATCACAAACTCGAGTTTAGGACTTACAAAGAACAACATATAATTCTAAGGTTTTGAAAACTTAAGTTTCAAAATAGAAACTTTGGTTTGATCAATCTAGTAGGCTATGCAGTTTTCTAAACTTTTGTGGAAACTCGAGTTAAACCATGCAAACTTGAATTTATACTTCACAGAGAACATCACTATTCTTACACCATTTGAAAACTCCAGTTTTGTATGAAAACTCTAGTTTTGAGCTTTTGGACTAGAAATGTATTTTTCATCTTAAGTGTCCAAAACTTGAGTTAGTCACTTAATGACTTGAGTTTAGACTCAGCTCAAAACATGTTTGAGAGTTCAAATCGTGACTTTCCTCTCTGTATGAAGAAAACTCAAGTCAAACATACATTACTCGAGTTTATGCTTTTAAATATGAACTACAAACTCAAGTCTTGATAAACTGACTCGAGTCTACATCACAAAATTCAAAATTTGAATTATCTGAATCTGTGAAAAGTTGTGTGTTTGATCTATATGCTTCTAATTATCATTCATCAATATCTCTAGATATGTTTAACTTGTTTGCTAGTGAATTTCAGTTGATTTAGAGATAATTCAAGTGAATTGAAAGAGCTGGTTCAACACAAGCAAAAAGCATGTCAGAGCATTTAATGAAAAGTACAGAAAACTTGCTATGTTCTGAACAAACAACATCCGCACGATGTAAAATGGATAAATGCTTCTTACCTAAACTATTCACTGACATTCCAATGGACAAAAACTCAAGGGAAGTTAACATTTATCCTCTGAACATAAAGAATTAACTGAAGAGTATAGAGAGAAGAAAACAAAATGCCTCCAACAGCTGGATTAATGCACCAACTGGATTAATGCACCAACGGCCAAAATGAAGATTGCAACGGTCATTTAACACTCTCTTTGTATAGAGTTGCACTCAATTCTTCTCAACAACCAAGACTGCTGAAAATGAATTGCATTCAAGTTTCACAACTACTCTTTCAATTTTCACTTGTAAAGTATCTTTTCATACTCTTTGCTTCAATGTTTATCTATCCACTCCTAAAGAAAGTTTTATCTGATTGTAAAATCATTCATTGTAAAGAATCTCAAGTCGGGGGACTTGGAGATTAGAATATTGATTACAACTTGTAAGGGAGAGTAGATTCTAGTAAGAGAATTACTCTTAAGTTACAGAGTGTATAATCGATTGGATTAGTGAAAAATCCCAGTGAGACTGGGGACTAGACGTAAGTCAAAGATTGAACTGAACCAGTATAAATTCTATGTGTTAAGCTTTCCTTCTCAATACTCTTAATAGCTATGTTTAGATTCAGTAAACAGAGCAATCCGAAAAAGAATTTTTCAAAATCCCCCATTCACCCCCACCTCTTGGTGATTTGCTCCATTTTCACATCAAATATGTCGTTAGTGAGTTGGGCTTTCCTCTTCTATCAAGCCCAACGAGAATATTCTGTTTTGAATTAATAGGATTCTATTCTTATATCTTTCTAAATTCCTGTTGTCCATGATTTTTTTTCTTCCTTAAGCAAGCAGCCTTCTTTCATCAATCTTTAGCTACAAAGACCACTTATTTTCTTGCCCAAGTTCCTGTAACTATCTTTTGTATTTTTCTCAAGAAAAGATCAATGCATAATAAAAGCAAGATACTAGATATTTATAATATTCAAATAAGATAGGATGCTACAGCCTCACTACATCATTGATATAGAAATGATACAACAACTCAGAAATATCAGCAGTTTAAGTCATTTTTCTTCTTATTTACACGATAACTTATAAAATGCATACATTAAGCTCTTCCAATATTTATGTCCTCATATTCATGAAATCTATCACAACACATCTATTCAAAGGCATTTTAAGCATGGAAACTTAATCAAAATTAGTCAAAATACAATGGAAATATATAGCAAAATTTGGACTTCTAAAGTTCCAAGATTAGACCCTTATATTTGGAGCAGTAGTCATAAACCCCAAAACTGGAGTAGTATGTTGCTCTGGTATGAGGTAATAAGATTCAAAAAAAGGCATCAAATATCGGTTGATAGCATAAAAAAGATTACCACCTCCATTGTGTATTTATTGTTGTCTGTGAAGGTGTTTGTCATTCTTTGAATCTCCATTTTTAAGTCGTGTGTTCATAAAAGTGAGTTTTTGGTGGTCTTAAATTCATTGTAAAGTTGAAATGCGTACTCTAGATCGTTATTTCTAGATGATTTGTTCAATTAAAGTACTTATAGGTCCGTTCTAGATTTTGGGTTTAGGGGGTTCCTAATTTGCTATTCATGTCAGGATAGAGTTTTGCTTAGCTAGACTTGGTTCATACTTGTCCATATTATCAACAATTAGTGAAAGATTAGATAAATCATTATTGGCTAATTATCTAAGCATGAATCAAGAGAATATTCAAGTTAATTGTGTGAGAACCCTTTTGAAGATGGAATATCACCTAAAGGGGGGTGAATAGGTGATTTAAAAATTTAATCACTTAATCAAAATTTTGACAAATTAAGACAGAATGCTAACTGAGCAGGAATTTAAAGAAGAATGGACACGAGGCAATTTATCCTAGTTCGGTCTAATCTTGACCAACATCTAGTCCCCAAGAACCCCTTGGGATTTTTCACTAACTTTTCAGAGATTACAAATACAACTTGGGATGATCCTCTCACTCACGGACTCACTCCCCCTTACTACTTGTAATCTAACACCCACGCTTAACATTCCACAACCTTAAGATTTTACAACTAAATGAAATGAATGTTTTTATAACTCCTCACGGGTAGATGTAAATGATCACCGAAGAACAGGAAAATATCCGAAGATATTGAGAGTAATGAAACTGATAAGATCAATAACTCAGAGTAAATGCGCAAAGTTTCGAGAGTTTTGATAGTTGGCTGAATTGAATGCTTGAGTATTTATACTCTTTCGCCATTAATGCTGTTGGAAGGAACTTGAGAGTTACCGTTGTGACTAATTTAATTTTCCGTTAGACACAACTCTGTTCCTCGTTCAACCAAATGGATCGTTGAGGCTTCATTAAATGAAGTCCGTTCTATCATTAAATGCGTTGATCATTGAGACAGCTTTTGCAGAAGAATGTCTTGATTAAGTAATCCTTGGAAGAATACTACTCTCTGCTCCACAACTCATTCCATTTGTTGCTATGTTTCTGCTGCTATGCATTAAATGCAGTGACGTGAGCATTTGCTTTATGTTGATTTTGAATAATACAACGTTAAAATCCCTGAAATCACTAGCAAACACCTTAGAAACATTTTAAATCTCATTCTAAGTGATTCTGGTAGCTATAAGCCAAAGATCAATGTTTTCGCAGAATCAAAAAGCTCAAATAGCGATAAGAACTCGAGTTTTCATCGTAGAACTCGAGTTCTAGAACTTGAGTTCTTAAACAAGAACTCGAGTTCTTTGGTTTTCTTTCTGAACAACTCAGATCCACAAGACAAGAACTCGAGTTGATAATCAAGTACTTGAGTTTTTCATTTTAGGGGTAAATTCATTTTTAAAGAACTTGAGTTCTTAATCAAGAACTCAAGTTCATGAACTCGAGTTCTTGTCTAGGAACTCGAGTTCTTAAACTTTCATCAGATGCCTTGTAAAGAAACTCGAGTTCTTTACTGAGAACTCAAGTTCATGAACTCGAGTTCTTTTCCAAGAACTCAAGTTCTTAGCCTTGACTGAATTTCTTACAGAGAGAACTCGAGTTCTTTACCAAGAACTCAAGTTCTTGAACTCAAGTTTGGTACTAATGAACTCGAGTTCTTAAGACTGGGAGAATTTTTCTATGGCCAAGGGTCGCGAACTCAAGTTCTTGAACCAAGAACTCGAGTTCTTCATTTTGCTGAAATGAGAACTGGAGTTTTAAGACATGAAATCGAGTTCTTATTTAAACCAATAATTTACAAGTGTTTAGTTATCATCAAAACTTAGTTGAGAACTAACACCTTTTAATTAAATGTTTGTGGCTAAAATTAGCAAAAATATACTTGCTAATTAATTAGTAAAGATTAAGAAATATTGGTGAGATTAAGTACATAAAAACCCTAAATCCTAAAAGATTACAAATTATAGGATTAAGGTCCGAATTAAGCTTCTTAATTGAATTAGACAAATTAAACAATGATCAATGGTTAGGATATAATCTAACAAAGTAAGATCAAGGGCTACAAGAATTTTTAACAATTTTTAAATGCCTAAATTCTTGTAATGAAGTAAGGACCAATGAGATAGTTTTTGGTATTATAGAAGATTATTAAAATATATAATATGCAAAAAAAAAGTGAAAACAGGAAAAAATAAAGGGGGAGGGCGGTGGAAATTTGTAATTGATTGAAGATTGGATATTTTTATTATAATAATAATATAAGTTGAGATATTTTGTAATAAGATTGATAGGATAAATGAGAACCAATAGAAAATAAATCTTATCTCAAAATATGTGAACTAAGTATTTAACATAAGGACTTATTATGAACAAGTATATTTTTATTCCGTGGTGAGCCATCTCGGAAGTTATTTCTGTAACCGACGGAATAATCATGAGATAAGATGAAAAGATATTTGTAGAAAAAGGGATAGATAATATAAATGAGAACCAATGGAAATTAAATCATAACTCAAAAACCGTGAACTAAGTTTCTAAGACCAGGACATATTGCGGACAAGTGAATTTTTATCCAGAAGTTGGTGTTACCAAAAGTCATTTTTGTATCCGACGGCGTTTGTCCGGAAATATTCGGCAGGCAAAGGAATGTCCTTAATGGAATCAAAAATTTAGTTAACCCAAGTATCTTGAAAGAGGAAGAAGAGATCTTCGGGGCTATGTTCCCGGAATTTTAAGATTCCTCAAGATTACGCGATTAGGACACCGAACAACAAGCTTTATCAGTACAAGACCAAAAAGCAAGAATGATGTCATAAGGATGACATCATCTTTTAGAGGTGTATGGCCAAGATCTTGCCATTTCAATGAAGTGCGATCTTACGGTCCAAAATCCATCTGATAAAGCATAAAAAGTAACTAGAATTTGCCTATAAATAGGTGAGGACTTCTTGCAAAGTTTCTCACCAATTCCTCTTGAAAAATTTCAAAATCTTCAAGTAGAAAAGGAAGGAAGAGCTCTAGAGAAAGTTGTAACAGAGTACTGGGTAAGTTCTTTGATCCTTAGTCTTAAGTGTTCGTGTTTCTTTCGGTAATTGTGGTAGAAATGCTAGGTTAAGCTTTAATCTTCCAAGTATGATTAGGAATCATGTTTTAGGGGTAATTAAGGTATGAATTTCGAAAATCATTATGGAGTTAGAGATATGTCAAAATTCTAGAAGATTAGAGTCAAAGTAGCGAAGCTCTGGCGAAATTCCGCCGATTAATCAAACTAGGGGCAAAATGGTAATTTGTACCTAAAATGTCTGTTATGATGTTTATCAATGATAAATGTGATATTATCCCTATAGGACATTTGTGATCAAGTACCACAGTTGTGTCGCTGCCATATCACTGTCAAACGTACTGAAATACCGTCAACGAAGGTACGGACGCGTACTATAACACTAACTCTGATGCTTATGGTATGCTTATATGTGATAGATGTTTCATAGACTGAGACTCTGTCTTAGATCACTGAATATACATACAACTATATACGGGTTATAGTCTTGATAACGCCGTTGAGTTTTCCTAGCGTTGAGGACACGATGGGCCGTCGTGGCACTGGATAGTGCAGACATGGGTTTAACTTTACATCTTCTATGTGCTTATGTATTGTTGCTATGATAATCTTGCATCTGCTGTGTGCTTATGTAATGATTTACTGCTGTAATGTTATGAATATCTGTCATACATATCTTGTTTACATTATCATGAGGTTAACCGTTACCTGAGGTTCAATGGGCATTGAACCTCAGCTCTTACTATAGCATCTGGGTCTGAAGGACCGGGGTTGATGACTAGGGTAAGCAGCCCATTTGATGACACGGCCAGAGATGCCTACTTTTAGGATACATATTATATTTAGTTAAATGTACTGTTGTTATGACTAATTAGAAACACCATGGATGTAATATGTATCAGTTACTCAATTACATGCTCTACTCTGATAAATATATATTATTCTGCTTTTGAAAAATGGGGTGTTACAATAGCTCTGAAACGCTGATGTCTCTTGTTTGCTCCTTTATGCATGAAACTTGTGGCTTTGTGGATAATTATTTCCTTCTTGTTTCTCCAGTAGCTTCCTTTCTCTTGATTTTAGGTTCCCATTAATTATCCATTCCAAGCATTGCGTGTGAGGCTATAAAATGGAAGGAAAATATTATATAATAGTAGTAGTAGTAGTAATTTAGTATTTTCTATTTTTTCCCTTTTTTTTTTTGAGAAAACTTCCCATTATTATTTGTTATTGCTTCTTTCCTAAGTTTAAATACTTCTATTTTAATTTTAAATCTCACAAATGATTCACCAAATTAATATCCATAAAATCTCAACAACAAAATCTTCAATTTAGCATTGATGACTTCTCAATATAATATATCAAAATATATCTCAAATATATTAAAAATAAGAAGTCATCAAGATGTGTATTTTTCTTGAAAACAATTTAAAAAGCGAATCTTTTCATATGAATCACAGGCCGAATAGGATTAAAATGATATGATTTATTCTATTTTTTTACAAAGTTTAAATGATATAGTACTCCTATAGTATATAAATAGTATATAAATATTTCTCTATGTGTAATAAATTGTTACCAAGTCAGCTCCATGTAAGCAAAGAAGAGAATGAGTGAATCATCATCTTCTCCACCTGATAGTTGTGATTGGACTGGAGGACATTAGGGAGAACTGAATAGGGACTGAATGAATCATCATAATCTTCAACCTTCATCACAACTGGGCAAAAGGAACCAGATAAACACAAACTTAGTCGTCTTCTTCCTTGAGAGAGAGAAGCTCGATGTCGACTAGAATTGAAGAAGTCGCTGCCATCAACTCCAGTAGCTAAGCGATTTAGAATTTTTGAAAACATAATCTGGAGGACGCCATTGAAGCTGAACCAAAGCTGTGGAGGGTCACACCCGGCCTTTGGGGCCGTTATTCATCAGGGTTATCACGGAAAGGATCGAGGAGATTTGAACGACTTGATTTCGAAATAGAAGTTTTTGAAATTTAATTTAGTTTGACAATACAGACTAATTTTTCACGATTCGATTTCATCCGATAATCGGATGTTAATACATTAATCTCAAAAATAAACAGATGATAAACGTTAAATACAAACTAATCAATCCTAATTGTCCAAGGCGTTCCATTTGTTGTAACCCTTACAACCGCTCTTTACCCTTTAATCCCGATCCAGTGCCTATATCTTTCATATAGGCTGGAGTCCAAATGAATGGACCCCAGGGTAACAGTTATTCTCATACACATGTATGAAAAGCATAAATGACATATTAGCACATGTTCAAGCATGGAAGAAATTACACATAACCGTAACCGCAGTTAACGGCCAAGGACCGCAGCCCCATGAGACCGCAGCCTCGAATCCATGGCCAGGAAAATATAAACAAGTAATTCAACCAACATACATGATCAGCTAATTATTGCATATCATTTACATACATGATTATAAGATTATGATTACTTACCTCAACGTTAATTCCTTATCTCTGTACTGAAGTTGTTGGGATCAGAAAATGATGTCAATGGCTGCCTAAAAACATTTATCATCACTGTCAGTCACTTATTCGAATTGCAAATAAACTAATTACGCGAATTAGTTTAGAGGATTAATAATTATTAATCCCTTAAAAATCCCTAATAATAATACCCCTATTTATTAATTAATAATAACTCTCATTTATTATTAATTAATAACCCTTACATATTTCCTTCATTCTTTATTAATTAATAATAATCCTCAATTATTATTAATTAATAATTATTTTATATTTCCTTTACTCTTTATTAAATAATAATAATCCTCAATTCTATATTCTTTCATAATTTATAACTTAGGTGACTATTTTAAGACTTATCAGAATTTGACCTTTGATTTCCACGGGTATTTGGGAAATACATAACTTGGTCAATATAACTCCGAATGGAGTGATTCCAATTTCTATTTATTCCTTGATAAATATATTTTCATAAATTAAAGTCACCAAGTTGATTCATGGTTGATAAAAATTCCAAAATTTCGAAAGTATAAGCCCTGTCTAATCTGGGATTAGAAACTTTCCAGTTTTCATAGCTAAACTTCAAAAGTCCATATCTGGAGTTCTAGACATCGGATTTAGGTGATTCCAAATTATATGAACTCCTTATTAAGTCTAGTTTCTATGAAAATTGGTTTCAACCTCTTATCACATGCCATAAATTCCCAGATTTCAAAAATGTGCCCACTGTTCAAAATCACTTCAAAAATTGTACCCCAACTTTCGAAATTCATTACTATTTCCATACTTATCGAAATTTGACAAATTACCTATCAAATTAAAGATATATGTGTCTACTAAAAATATGGAAAATTTCATAAATTTATAAATTCATTTTCCTGGTCAAAAAGTCAACGTCATTTTACCACTCCAGAAATAACACCGAAACGTTTTCAGATTTTGACTCATCTTTCAAAAATCATATCTTGAGCTACAGACCTCGATTTGAGGTGAATCAAAGCTCATTTTAAAGTTTAGCGTGTCTACTAAATGCACATAAAACTTCATTGTTAAAGAAGGTCATTTACTATATTTTTGACCTATTTAAAAATCGATGCCCAGTTGAAAAATTAGCACGTGCACAGTAACGTTGCTACAGTACCCGTGCAAACACTGTCCCTTTTTCCATGCATTTAGTTCCTTCGTATGTCCTCTGGTTCAATCGCGATTATCAGATGATGATGATGATTCATTCACTCTCTTCTTTGCTTACACGGGAACTAACTTGGTAACAATTTATTACCCTTTTTTTTCCACATAAGATGACTCGGTATGAGTTGTAAATAAGGACAGTTATATAAAAGACGAAAAGATAAAGGACTGAGTCATGAACTTGTCAAAAGTTCAGGGGCATAGTCACACTGAATTACAGTTGATGGATCGAGATATAAATGAGTTAATACTACTAAAAGATTAATTTTCCCAAAACTTCTTCATTTTTTATAAAGGTTGAAGTGGTGTTTATAAATTGTTGAAAATGAGGTTTTGTACATTCCTTTTCCCCCACAGTGACAACTATTTAATTTATTAATAGGGTTAATATAATATTTGGCCTATTAAATCTGTTCTCATTTTAGTTTTAATTCTCAAATTTCAAACCATAAGTTTTGATTTTTCAAGTTTCATTTTATTTAAAACATTGGTCCATATAACTCAATAAATACATGGACAATTTTGCCCATAGAGGGACCAAAACTAATGATTTGAAAATTTGATGGACCACAACTAAAATGAACTTGAAGACCAAAGATGGTATTAAGCCTACTGAATATGATATACCTCATGTCCTAATTATAAAATTAAGTTTCTAGTCCAAATTACACTAGAAACTTGGTCCTATAGTTAGTACCAGAGAGAGTAATACAAATTTAAATAAAGGCAATTTTCTTATTCCCCTTTGAATCATACTAAAGTAATTGTGTTAATCGCAAATATCTTACGATCAAGGAGTGGAGAAAGGAGTGCAGTACTTTTTATTTTTTATTTTTTTTAGTCAAAAAGCCTATGGATTGAATTACAAATATCCCACGCTCATGAATTCCAAGAGGAAATAAAACAACATGATAAAATAGGAGTATATGAATGTAAATATGGTTTAAATTTTAATGATACTTATATTCAATATTTTCTCTCAATAACTCAATAAATGTGTTGATTTTTTTCCTTTAGGAAATTTAGGAATGACCAAATTAAAGGACATTTAGAGAAAATTAATGAATACTTTAATTTATATAATTTACAAAGAGATTTTATAATAAAGATAAGAGGAACTATGTCGAAACTATTGCCTTTTTTATAATTTTTTATATCTTATCAATCTCGAATATAAGTCACCATTCCCTAGGCCACTAAGATTAAAATAATAGTAAAACAATTAAATCGATTAAAGTTGTCACAAATTAATGTTGTTAAGGTTACATTATAGTTTTGGTAGTTTAACTTTACATGAGAGTTTATTTTAATTCATTAAATTTATAAAGTGCATTATATTTTTAGTGCTTAAATTAATGATATACCACTTTGTACCTAAATGCAAGCCACTTGTACATGATTATCATACACTAAAAAAATGTATTAAATGTATAAAATTTTCCATATTTGGCCTTTTTTATGAAAGCACATTAAAAAATTACTTTTTTATGGCTCAAAATTTGAATTGCCTTTGTTCATTTTATAAGAGCCCAACAAAAGTTGTCTCAACATTTAATAAGTTTTCTTTTTCAATTTTTGCTTCATTAATTATATATTACATTAATTAAAAGGTTAGTGATACTTATATTTTACTGTTTTTTTTCTTACTTGCCCCTTTTTATATAAATAGGGCATTCTTGAAAAGAAGTTTATTAAGCCACTTAATTCGAGGTATTATAAATATGATTGAAATGAGTATGCTGCACATTTTCTATCACATTCCTTTATCTCTCTTCTACATTTACACTTCTCTCCTTCTCAATAGGAGTAATATTGGTAAAAGGTTATTAATTACCCTATAAGTGACTTATATTTTGAATAAAACATTTTGTATATATATATATAAGTAACTTACATTTAAGTGTAAAGTGTTAGTAATGAAAAATGTGGATGAAGCAAAGTGATGATTATACAATACTAATGAAGCAAGTTTTAAATGAGAAATACTTACAGACCAATTAAGACATAACACCTAATATAATTGCAATCGTAGTTGTCACCCAAAGTTCTTGTTGGAAAAAAAAAAAGGAAAAAAGCCCCCCCCAAATATATATATATATATATATATATATATATATATATATATATATATATATATCCATTGTTAGAAACGCAACCTCCAGCCCCCTTCTTTCCTCCCCCATACTATATGATAAGGGGTGTTAAATTCTAGAGACTAATGCATTTTATAAATTTAAAGGATCGATTTAAATTTTTTTTGTCAACATTTTTTGTCATCGTTAAAGTGTTAAATTTTAAGATTTAAAATTGAACTTTATAAATCTAAAGGATTAAAATGAAATCTCATGTAAACTATCAAGATTAAAAATATACTTTAGCTTTGTTTTTAATTTAAAAAAACACTCCTCATTCAATGATGAAGTTTATACCATTATATTGATGATCCTTACTTAAGTAGAGTATCTATTGATGGGCACTGTTGGAACTCTGACCCTGATCTGTCATTACATGCGACTATCTCCACTATAGAAAGAAAAAAGAAAAGAAAGAGCAAATCCGCCAATAACATTTTGACTGGAGACTTATGATTCTACGAGGGGTATCATGAATGATTTATTTGAATTAATTTCCTGGACATCTATTGGCTCGGTATCCAAAGTAATAACTGATATTCAATATGCATGGAGAAATTAAAGATATTATAACAGGACAAGAGGAATTAGTAACATGAAGCATTTACTTCTATAAATTATGTGGGGATGAGTTATTTGGATTAATTTTCTTTAATCTGTTGGCTTGGTATCCTAAGCAATTACTGATATTCAATATATTCATGAACCTTCATTTGAAAAGGAAAATAAATTACAATCTTTGCTAAGATGATTTCAACCTTATCACTTTATACGTATCAATAAATTTTATATTAATTCATTGAAAATTTTATTTTTAAATGTTATCATTACTTTAATTTTAAGAATTGCCCTCATTAAATTGTAATAACCTCTTAATTATATCTCACTTAACCTTTTTATCCATCATTTTTTTTTTTTGTTATTTAATGATGAAAAGAATTGGGAATGCCTAAATTTTATAAAGTGGGTAATGTAATACCTCAATTTTCATAATACATGTAAATATTAAATTTTGATAAATGACACCTATTACAATAGGTGAATTTGTGGTTTCAAAACTAGTAAAATAATTACCTTATCTTTTAAGGTGATTTCTCATGAAATTAGAGTAAATAAAGAGCTAAAAATCCCTAAGTGAATTTATGGGTCATAAAATACCCTGAGAATGTTATGATAAATCCTAAGAGGCAACAAAATATTTATTAAAATTGGAGAATATGTTGTCTCCAACTTTTTAGTTGATTTATTATCATTTTTAGGAATTATACCATTTTCTAAGCAATTAAAAACATCGAAGGATGATAAAATCAATTAGAGAAAATTAGTAACAATTATTGGGCAATTGAAATTGCAATAATTGAGATGCTCTAGTAATTTTTGAAATTAGCTAGTAATTAATTTACAAAGGTCATAATTAAGGAAAAATCAATTAAATTAAGGATCGAATGATATTTAGAAGCTAAAATTAGCACACAAGAAGTTATCAATCATTAAAATTAAATTAGAAACTTTGTCAATTTTGGTGGTTAAGCCTAGTAACCCCTAAAACATGATGTTGGAAATTAAAGTTAGGATTTAAAATAATTATTCCTAATTTATTTCTATGAAACAAAAATTCCTATTTAATGGTAAATAAATGGAAGAATTAAATTATATTAACCATAAATCCTAAAATCTAAGTGGACTAATGAGAGAATTTTCTCCTTAAAAATGTAAGAGCATTAAAAATGTAATTGAATAAATAATAACAAGAAGGAGGGGACGGTTTTTACTTGGAGTAGGAAGGAAGTAATCTCATTTTATCTAAATTCAATTAAACAAAGCACATGGGATAATCATAAATAGTCAATAGTGTATGGAAGAAGCCAAGGCAAGTGTGTGTGATATATGTGTGTGGCGAAATGTGTGTGTATGGTGAAGGAGTGTATATGGTTAGAAGTTGTGTGAGTATGTGAGTGTAGTAGACCAAGTAGTGTGTGGAAGAAGATTGGGATAACTTATGGAGCAAATAGATGTCTTGGGGAGCAAGAAATTGTTTATTTAAAAGAAATTAAAATGAGAGCCTATAGAAATTAAATCATATCTTGAAATAGTAAAACTAAGTGTTTAAGATAAATACATATTTGAGATCAGTGAATTATGAGCATCTGTAACATCTCATTTTTCAAAATGCGGAATGAGGTACTTTCATTAGAGTAGAGCATAAGAGCAATTTAAAAGAGAGAGTATCTGATAAACATCCTGTTGAGGTACCTAGTTGCTTATACAACAGTACAAAGGTCCGAATATTTACTGATATGGGAATACAAGTCCAAAAAGAAATTCTTCGGCTGGGACTCTAAGCATGCTGCTTGCCCTTATCTTTGGTGCTTAGTCCTCCTGATCCTGAAGCTATATTAAGAGCTGAGGTCCATGCATCGAACCTCAGGTAACGGTTAACCTCATACTTATGTAAACAATATATGTATGACATCACAGCATTAATCAACACATAAGTATATAGCAGATGCAAGATTAATATATCCACCGTACACATCACATGTAAGGTTATTTATGCTAACAATACACATCGCATGTACCGTTATCTATACAATTCACATGTATAGTTATCCATGTTAACAATACACATCACATGTAAAGTTATCTATACAATTCACTTGTATAGTTGTCTATCACATATAAGCATACAATAAGCATCAGAGTTAGTGTTACAGTACGCGAACGTACCTTCGTTGACGAGCGTTTAGTATGTTGATGGTAAACCGTACTTTTGACAGAAAACAGCGGAACGACAGCGAAATGACAGCGGAACAAGATTACTGATATCCTATAATGATAATATCACATTTATCAATATTTGATATCATAACAGGCATTTTAGGTACAAATTACCATTTTGCCCCTGATCCCCTAATCGGCGGAATTTCGCCAGCACTTCGCTATCTTGACCCTAATCTTCCAGAATTTCCACATATCTCTAACTCCAATATATTTCCCAAAATAAATATCATATCTATCCTAAAACATGATATCTAAAATATACTGGAAGATTAAAGATCTACTCTAAAACTCTAAGAACTACAGAAAGACTAGGGACCGAAAGACTTACTCAGAGCTTCGCTATGAATTTTCCCCGGACTTCTCCTCCAGAGCTCCTCTCTCTAACTTCTCTCTAGGATTGTGTGAATTGGTGAAGAATGAAGAGGAATGATGGCCTATTTATAGAAAAGCCCAATGGCATTTTCGTAATTCCTTTGAACTTTGTCTGATCAGTTTCTGGCCGTTAGATCGCACTTCTTGGAGGTGGCAAGATCTTGGCCTTACACCTCTCAAGGATGATGTCATCCCTGCTGCATCATCAAGTCTTATGTCATCTTGCTTTATCTGATGAATCCCCGGTTCGGTGCCCCGATCACGAGATTCCGTAGAAACTTAAAATTCCGAGAACAACACTCTGAAGATCTTTTCTTCCTCTTTCACATTATCTAATTTAACGCAGTTTCTGATCCTGCTGAGGACATTCTGTTATCAGCTGAAAACCCTCGGTATTCGTGCCCGGCTACAGAAATAACGTTGTCCGGTACTAACTCCGGGACAAAAATCTACTGATTAACATTATACTCTGGTTTTTCCCCACTTATCCCCAGATTCCCACAACGGGATTATTTTCTATCGGTTCTCATTTCTACTATCTGCTTTAATCCCACAAAATATCTTCCTGGCCGGATCTCCAAATCACTCCGTTGGTTACAGAAATGACTTCGGAGACAGTCCACTCCGAGATAGAAATTCACTTGTTCTTAATATACTCTGACTCAAGAAACCTAGTTCACGGTTTTCTAGGTAGGATTTTATTTCTATCCGTGGTCATTTATCCTGTTCACATTTTTACTATTATAATATTATTTAATTACCACATGTCTTAACTTATAATGTTATTTTAATGCAAATATCTAGATATTAATTTCCAAATTTTCATTTCATTTTTCTTTATTTTTCTTCTAATTTTCGTTTTTATTTGTATATATATATTTATTTTAAGTAATTTTCACCTTTTTCTCTTTATCTTATGTCTAAACAATTAGCCATTAATTATCTAATTAATCACTTACTAATTGTTGACAATTTCCTTAATTAGTAATAATTATTATCTCACAACTATTTTACTGAAATTGATAATTTATGCATTATGCAAAATATTAAAAACCATGGGGCAATTTATGTTCCCCAAAATGATATTTAATTTTGCCTCATTATTTCCCAAGGAAAATAATCTTATAAATTACCTAAATTAGAGACAACATACTCTCTAATTTTTAATGAATATTTAATTGCCTCTCAGGATTTATCATAATATTCTCAGGGTATTTTATAACCCATAAATATTTCAGGGACCTATTTGCAAAGTATCTAATGTCTTAGGGACCTTTTCGCACATTATTTAATCTCAGGAGAAATTGTCCTAATAATAAGATAAATTCAATACAAGGTGTTTGAGACCTCATATTCACCTATTTTCAATAGGTATATTCTACAAATTTATGATATTTACCCTACGTCAAATTTTAGGGTATTACAGCATCAACTTGGCTATTCCCAAAGTTAATTTCGGTTACATATAAAAGTCATACCTAAGTGTTTTGGGAATTAAAAATCACCATAAATCTAATCATAAAATTAGGATTTCAAAAGTGAAATTGGATTTTGAAGAAGAACATTGGTTGATACTTAACTAAATTAGCATTTGGAATCAAATAAGAGATGAAGCAAAACTTGTGAGCTAAGGGGAATGGGGGACGGTTTTGGTGAGGTGGAGGGCTAGGATTTATGCCTCCTCTCCAAGCAAAACTCAATGGATAAGATCAAGTAGGAATTTCTTGGTGACTACTCCTTCTTTTGGCTATAAATAAAAGCCTTTAGCAACACAAATTCCTCACCCAAACTCAAGGCAAAGGCCGAAAAACATAGAGAAGAGGGAGAGAGTGAGGAGCTTCAGGAATTAGAAGGCAAGTGTTCTTCAAGAGGTAAGAGAGTTTTTAGTTTTAGTTTAAGTTCATAGTTTATGAGATAGAAATGCTAGAAATTTTGTTTTGATCATCAATCTTCCAAATCCAGTTTTATTTTCATGTTTTTATGGTTTCCATTGCATTTATTTCGAAAAACTGATGAAGAAGAAGTTATATCAAAATTTTTGCAAGATTAGGATCAAAATAGCGAAACTCTGGCAAAATTTCATTGATTAGTGTTTTCTAGAGTCAGGGGTAAAAACGTCAGTATTTTATGATGAAGATAATGTTCTAAAATTCTGAGAAAATTCATGGTGAAAGTAGACGTCTAGGGCTTTCCAAATATATAGAGTTTGTGTCATTTGAAGCTCTATGCGAAAAGTTAAAAATCTTAGAAGTTAAACGATGTTTTATGGGCGAAAATCTGGACAGCAGTTTGAAATCTGGAAACTGGGAATTATCCATGAATTCTGGGTAAGTTCCAGTATTTTTCCTCAAAAATAGACTTCTCAAGGATTCTGGAACATTTTACGGATCCTTGTTTTGATTTTTCTAGAATTAGTTATGATTTTTCAAAGTTACCAAAAAATCTACCCAGAAAATGCTGCACCACGTTTTTGAAGAAACGTAAGGGCAAAATTGTAATAATAAGGCCATCAAGGGTAGAATGGTAAATAAAGGTGGAAATATCTCTTAGGATGTTATTCTAAGTGATATGGTGATATGTTAGGATATCCGGGAAGTCCAAAGCCGGAATCAAAGGTCGGATGTTTGACGACTATGCGGTAAAAGATACGGACGCGTATTGTAACATTAACGCTTATGCTTATGGTATGGTTATATATGATAATTGTTTTCACATGTTGATACTCTGTTTTGAAATTGCTCATGGATTTGAGTTGTATACGGGTTACAGTCTTGATAACACCGTTGAGTTTTCCTAGCGCTGAGGACACGATAGGCCATCGTGGCACTGGTTATGTGCAGACTTGGGTAACATACATATTGCAGTGGCTGTGTTATGTTACTTGCTGATATGGTTTTGAAAGTTATAAATGTGATTTTATCATTTTGATATCTGTCATATACTGTTTACATAAGCATGAGGTTAACCGTTACCTGAGGTCCAATGGGCATTGGACCTCAGTCTTAATGAATAGTACAGGAAAGAAACCGGGATAGAGAAGATGCCGGTGGGTAGAGCCGTGAAGAGGCAGTAGTCAAAGGCAAAGGTCAATAGAAGTTATTAGGACTTAGCTTCTGGCTCGCATTTAACAAAGTTGCTTTGAACAGTTTAGTGTCTAAGGCTGGGTTAATCTATGTGGGAAGCCAATCAGTCGTCGTATAAGTCGGTGAGGCCTCCATGATAGACCCCTACCTGGCCAAACTGTTTAATTAACTGATGTTAGGTTCTAAGTCATGGGTTTAGTTTAAAACTTTCTTTATCAGAGGATTGTATTTAACCTCTATAAATTGTATCACATGAATATTCCTTCGGGATATTTAATATATCAGCTTATGTCAAGCATCATCATATATCTAGGCATTTTTATATCAGATACTCGTTGTCCGGATCTTAGCACACGCTATCAATTTCCGCAGTACTCTAAGCTGTAGCATCTCAAACTCTGTTGTTTTTCTTAAAACTAAGTGTCGACTGACACGATTTTCGAACCTGGAATTTGGGATATTACAGGTAATATTTTAAATATTCTAAAATCTATATGTTTTACAGTTGTGCATGTATAGGGAAGGAGGGAATATCCAAATTATAGATTGATATATATGACCAATTAACCAAAACGATATTGTATTTCATATGTTAATTTGCTTATAATTTTCTATATTTTGATCCTGGAAAAAAAAATCTATATTTTGAGTTATAGGCATATTATCTTTTTAACTTTAAAACATGACAAGGAATTTTCCTGTAAAATTTAAAATTTTCCATCTCTGAAAAGGAGACATTTGAAAGGAATAATATTTTTTTGGGGCAAATTTCAAATGAAAAATTACTCATTAATCTGAAGTCATAAAAATAACTTGTTGTGTTTTATATTAGACATGCTATCAAATCAACCATTTAGGCAATGATGTGGGGGCAATAAGAGCGAGAATTTACATAATTACATTTCACATCCATATATACAACCGCTACAAGCATTTAGACTCTTTGTTTTTGGTAGCAGCTTTTCCATTCAAACTGCCACAACTTTTGAACCATAACACATCTAACACTACATTTGTGGCAATTTCTAAAAATAAATTGCTACAAATTAACTACCACAAAATTGGCCGCCCGCTTTGCTTCATATCTTGTAGTAGTTATTTTGCACTAACTACTACAAAGGTTATTCCCTAACCAGCGCACCATTTGACACGAGTCATCCCGTTGTAATTTTGTAGAGGTTTAGACATAAACCACTACAAAATCTAACACATTTGTAGCGGTTTTTTTGAACCGCTACAAATTGGCATTTTTCTTGAATGGATTTTCTTCTTTTCCACATTAGTAGTTTTTACTAAATGCTTTGAATTATAAGAAAGGGCTGTCTCACAGCCACTTCAAAATTCCTCAACGAATGTTGCGCCACTTAGCGTTAAATAAATTACACTAGTTTGCAGAATCATTATTATCTCGTGACGGTTTAAAATGCTAATTAAATTGCTATAAAATGCCACTTTTAAGCATTCGCTACATTAAAAAGAAAAGAAAAAAAAAGGTGAATTAGCATCGGAATTTCGTTACTAAACCAATTTTGCGATTAACTAGTGCCAATATATTTTGCGATGGAATATAATTAGCAAATTTCATCATTAATCCTTTTTTTTTTTAGTTCGTGCCATTCGGATCGATAGTCAATTCATTACCGAAAATAGAGCACTTTTGGCTGTAACCATTTATATCTCTTCTTTTTTTTTTTAGTGTGTTAGGGAAACCATGCACATTTATTACAAGTAACTAATATAACTATTTTTTTAATAATTATGAATTAACTATTTAACTCGTAGGATCGGAAGAGTATGAATTGATATAAATTTGATGAACTTGTTGTTGTTTCCTTGTTTAAGCTTGCTATATAGTACGATTGAAGAGTGTTGGGGGAAGAGAATGAGCAATAAGAATTGAAAATCTATAAAGGGAAAAGGAATTAATGCTATTATTATTATTATTAAGATAAATATCCAAGCCTAAAAGGACAAGGTTCAACTTCAAGGTTCTCAAGAAAATAAGAGGTGGCCCTTATATATCTCCCTTGCACAACTAAAAGTATGAAAACCAGGCAAACAAAAAAAAATGTAGCCAAGTGGTCGAGGGAGGATTTACACATGCACGACACAAGATATATAACACAATTCTAATTAAGCCTAACCTAAAATCTAAAAACCTAAAATTTACACAAATCACAACTCACACGACAACAAAACCAAAATAAACAAAAACAAAAAAGAAGAAGAAGCATCACCACATGCTTCTCAACACCATTATTTTCTGGGCCTTGGCTCTCTCATCTTCTCCGATTTGCTAATGGGCGCGCACGCGGCTTTGCTTGTGCGCGTTCCGGCAGCAACAACATCTCGTCTTGTCCCTCTTTTGCTTCTTCTTCTTTTTCTCTTGTCGTCATCATCGCCTTCGCTGTCCTACTCCGACGCGGATGCCCTCTTAAAATTCAGAAGCTCCCTCATCAATGTCGTCAGTCTCAGCAGCTGGGATCCAGCCATTAACCCTAAGCCGCCATGCAATGGCAATATCGCCAACTGGGTCGGCATTTTCTGCATCAACGGCACCGTTTGGGGCTTCCGTCTCGAGAACATGGGCCTCATGGGAAACATTGACGTTGAAGCTCTTGCTTCCATGACCCGTTTAAGGTCTGTTAGCTTGATGAACAATTCCTTCGCCGGACCTCTGCCGGGGATCAAGATCATGAAGAATCTGAAGTCCCTTTATTTATCATACAACCATTTCTCGGGTGGCATACCCAACGACGCATTTGTGGGTATGAACCGGTTAAAGAAAGTTTATCTGGCCAATAACCAGTTGGACGGAGAAATCCCTTCCTCCCTCGGCGTCTTGCCTAGCCTCCTCGCCGTCCGGCTCGATGGCAACAAGTTTCACGGCCGAATCCCTAAGTTTCAAAATAGAACGTTGAAGCTTATTGATATGTCTGACAATGATTTGGAAGGCCCCATTCCTCAGAGTCTAGCCTCTTTCAGCGCCTTCGCTTTCTCAGGTACATCACAAAAATCATTTCACCTTTTCAACAACAAAGTAAATTTATAATTTAACGTTTTTTTTAATTAAATATGTATACACACACACAACTTGTTAGTTTTAAAAAAAAAAAAAAAAAAAAAACCCCATCTTTATTTATGGAAATTAAATGGTGAGCGAGAGAAAGAATGAGTGGGAAAAACATAAAGTTGCTTAGTCTAATGATAAACCAGCTAGACTACAAGATGGTCAAATTGGTTTTGAATCCCACCTTATTTATAAAGGCCCCGGAGAGAGTCATCCTAATCACAAAGTCTCGATCGGTCCATCAGAAGTAGTCAATTTTTCCAGATACCTAATAAATTTATAATTTAACGTTAGGTTTTTTTTTTTATCAAATCCCATCTTATTTAAAAAGATCCTTGAAATAGACATCTTGGTCATAAAGCCTTGATCTTGGATAATCAGTTATTCAGATACCTAGTAAATTTATAATTTAAATTAGTTTTTTAAAATCATTTTTTCTTAATCAAACGTGTGTGTATAATGCAGGGAACGCACATTTATGTGGACGTCCTCTGGAGAATCCATGCACTTCAATCCCTTACGCGAATGTAGATTCTCCATCAAAGACATCGATTCTCAGGATTCTTCTCATTCTTGTTCTCACAATACTAATCGTAGTGGTGATCGTTTCGGCGATCGTGATAGCCCGCCTGAGAACTCGCCAGAGATACGCGGACGACGAATACCGGAGCCAACATTTAGTGAGGTACGCTCCCCCGGCAGCGTACTCGAAGCCGAAGACAACAGGCGATCGTGAGAATGCGAAGTTTCTTGCAGAACAAAACAACAATTATCAGAAAACGCCATCGATATCGAAGAAGAAAGCAGAGGTTGGGAAGTTGATATTCTTGAGGAATCGGGAGAAGAAGTTTGATTTGCACGATTTGATGAAGGCGTCGGCGGAGGTTCTAGGGAGTGCGGCATTTGGATCGTCGTATAAGACGATGTTGAAGGATGATCAAACGGTGGTGGTGAAGAGGTATAGGCAGATGAACAATGTGTCAAGAGATGAGTTTGTTGAACAAATGGCAAGGATTGGTGATTTGTCTCATCCAAATCTGCTTCCTCTCGTTGCTTATTATTATCGGAAAGAAGAGAAACTCTTGCTCACTGACTTCGTTCCCAGGGGTTGCTTGGCCAGTCAGCTTCATGGTAATATATTATTATTATTACTACTCCTTAGTATATTATTTTTCCAGCTAAATTACTATGCATTAATTACCATTCTTATCTTTCAATTATTTAGGCAAAATTTTCCAGCTTCATGGTAATATATTATTTCCAAAATTGTCTAAGGACCCGAGTCTTTGAGTGAGTGCAACTTTTATTTATCTATATGCAACATATCTTTAAGTATGCATAAATGTCTTCTGGTTTACACATGATTATTGGAGATACGACTTCTCACATCCGAAGAAAGTTGGACCCATAGAAGATGTTTTCCACACGGGTGCTAAAACAAATTTGGGTACTTTTGAGCAATAAGTTTTGCAAGGAGAAGATCCCGCCCCAACACCCCCCCCCCCCTGGCGCCCAAAAAAAAAAGCAATTTTCCCAAAATTTCTCATTTCTTCTTAAAAATTTGATAGTGAATACTCTTAATTTCTTTTTCATCTGTTTGGATATTGTATTTTCCATTAATTGCCCTATTATTTCAATAATCAATAATGTTTACTTGCAAATAACATAAACTTCAGAAGGTTACGTTTATTTTTCAGCGGAAGTAATTATTATTGTTGATATGTTGTGTACAGGTAATCATAACAACGAGAGGCCTGGCTTAAGCTGGCCAACTCGTTTAAAAATTGTGAAAGGCGTAGCAAGGGGTTTGTCATATCTCTACACAGCATTACCAAGCCTAGTGGTGCCTCATGGTCATTTGAAATCTTCTAACATTTTGTTAGATGAAAATTATGAGCCTTTACTCACAGATTACGCCTTCATTCATGTCATCAATCTGGATCATGCTCAGCAGAGCATGATGCCGTACAAGTCGCCGGAGTACGCACAGCTCGGCCGGATCACAAAGAAGACCGACGTGTGGAGCTTAGGCATCGTGATCCTGGAGATCCTAACAGGGAAGTTCCCGGAGAACTATCTGACTCTGAGGCACGATATCGGTTCAGACATTGCGAGCTGGGTGAACGGTATGATAACAGATAAGCGAACGAGTGAAGTGTTTGATGTTGAAATGGGAGGAATCGAGAATGGTAAGAGTGAGTTGCTAAAGCTTTTGAAGATTGGACTGAGTTGTTGTGAGGAGAATGTGGAGAGACGATTTGATATAAAGGAAGCTCTTGAGCAAATCGAAGAGTTGAAGGATGAGAATGAAGGAGATTTTTCTTTGATTGTAACTAGCGAACGGGATGCTTTTCAAGCTATATGATTGATTGATCGATTCGATTAACGTCAGACTATTCTTCTTCGGATTTCTTGAGGTTAAGAGAATCTCTAAACCAAGTTGCTCAAATTTAACGCAAAGTATTATCAATAGTTCAATACTATATGTTATTGTATAGTATTGACCTATGATTTGCGTTTATCTTCTTCACCATCTTCTTAAGCTTCAAAGAGTCTGTGTTCTTCTTCATTTGGACTTTTGCATGGGAACTAATATGTACGTACAGAAATCTAAGTGATCCATGCATGCCTACATGTGCTATCTCTAATTACCTCGTTTGTTTTTTTTGTTTAATTAGTTTTTCTCCTGATATGTGCAATTTTTGGTGTTTTGTAATTAGGCAATTCTGGTGATTTCTCAAACTAGCTTCTTGTTGTAATCGCTTCGCATGGAACTAGTTGGGATTTAAGTTCTTTAATTAACTTTGCCTTATCTCCTTTGTCTACTACCGACGTGAGAAAAACGGTTCACGTTGATTGATACATAAAAGAAACTAATTACTCGCGATGAGACAAAATATGAGAAAGGAGATGTTGGTGGGTCAATCTTGCTACTATTGATTATATTTTGGGAAAATTCCTTTAAGGTTAAAATGTCTAAGAAAATGTCAAAAAAAATCTTATAAAAAATAATAATGTCAAAAAGGTTCTAAAGAGGTGTTAAAACTTATAAATGGAGTTTTTTTTTTATACAAAAAATTTTTGGAAGAGTTCGACACCAGTCCCCTACCAAGATCAGGGCACGGCCCCGGACTCTATGAGCACTTACTGGGGACTTACGAGATCGCCTACCAAAAGAGTCTCAGCGACAGCAGAGGGGATCGAACCACCTATTGAGTTGTTAACCACCTATTGAAGGAGTTGTCAATAAGACTATTTTTATATAAAAAATTTCTATGAGATTTTTTTAACATCAAAATTTTCTATAGAACTTTTTTGACTTTTTTTTTTGGTTCTTACTACCTTGAAGGGATTTTTTTTTCCTTATATATTTTTGGCCTTCTTGGAGAGCAGAATCTTGCAACCTAAGTTTTACTGGACGTTATTGAATCATCATATATTAAAGTACAAAAGATATAAAACATTTAATAGTAATTAATTTTCTTCGTGATACTCGGTCCAACAACTCTTTTTCCCCCCTCTCCGATGGCCATGGTCATGATTCACCAGTAAGACAAATTATAAGGAAAACCATTCTATAGGTACTTATATTTTCTTTCCATTTTTTCTGATTTGGTACTTAAGTGTTTTACTCTTAACTAAATCCTTCGATTTCACTTTGGTAGAACTGTTAATCCATATAACTTTGCTATATTATCATTGTTTACCCAGGAGCTACTTGCGCTAACAAAGGAAAGTTAATCATTTAATTAAGAAATAAAAATACATAGGTACCAAGTTAAAAATTAAGGGAAAGTATAAGTACCAGTAAATTGGTTTTCCCATAAAATGGGTAAAAATGCATTCAATTTTCAAGCAAAGCCAAAATATATCTTATAAAAGGAAATGGATCAATTGAAAAATTAGTACAATATAATAAGGGGCTGAAGGAGTAATTTCATTTTATGCAATGTATAAGATAAACAACAATTTAATGCACAACTTTTTTATTGGAAGACATTAAACCCAATAGCGGTGACAAAAATAACTTATTTTCAATCTAACTTTTGCAAAAATAAGATAGAATAAAAGTCATATTATAAATATGATTTGTATTCAAGATAGCTATAACACAAATGACTTTTTTTTTAATGTACAATTATTTGAAATGGCGTTTAAAAAATAAGTTGAAATAGAAAATAACTTAAAAGAATATAAATCTTATTAAATATTATGCATATGTCATAGTTGTATACATTGTAATAATTAAAGAAAAAAAAATTAAATTTGATAAAAAAAAATTGTCATTAGTTGTATAATTCATTTGAATATAATTTCATCATTAATCTTAATAGAACCTGGCCACCCATATGAAAAATCAAGATTAATGATGTTAAAACCCAGTGATAAAAACAAGTTAATGAAAACTCAGAAGCCACCATCAAAAGTTAGAAGACAAATTTTTTGACTTCTCCTCAAAAACCACTTTTGAAAGAAAAGACAGTTGAGCTTGATGGATTCCAAACACCCCAAAATATGCTCTCTCTTTTTCTTGGTTGAGCGTTTGCCCCCTCCACTGGGCTTTTTGGGCTTTTTGGCATGGCGCTCTTAATCTTTTTATGGGGGGAAAAATAAAACTCCGGGGAACATAAATGTCACAACCGTCCTCACCATCGCCTCGCCACCCTCTTTATAGTCTCACTCTCACCATTACCAACAGGCAAGTGTATCATGGTCCCAAGATTGGTGGAAGTGGTCTTCCATGCAAATCTAATTCAGCCTAATTTAGCTGAACCAAACCCAAACAATCAACTTGTTTATTTATTCCATTTTCATCTCCTTTTCCGCCCTCACTTTGGAGCATACCAAACAGGGGTATTAAAACATGTAAGATGACACAATATTTAGTCTATCAAAAGTTTCACTTCGTTTAATTAGTTCCTACTTCCTAGACCTGAACCATTTTACCCTTTAAAGAACAATTTCCATAGTTAAAAAACTTCCGAGACTAAAAACAGAACGAGGCAAATTTAAAAGATCAAAAATTGTGTTAACTCAAAAAAAATGTCAAGTTGTGTTACTATGCATCGAAAAAATCAAGCCATCTTCTCCATTCATTGAAATGTTATAATAGAACATAACTTAAGAATACTCCATTAGCTTTTCACATCCTTAGAAAACTGATAAGCTAATGATACACATTACAAAAATGCAACTAACTGAAAAAGCATCCAACTAATAAAATTTTGGCACATACCCATTAAAAAGACAATTCTATAATATAACATGAAAGAACTTAAACAAGAGGAATAACTTATTCCCAGTCTGCCATTCAAATTAGCTCATCAAGATAATATGAAACAAACCAGAGCATTTCTATTCACTAAAAAACTCGTAAACATTGGAACATCTAATTTTGTTACTTCATTCCATTCTATACTCTCAAACACAGTAAGACTACAATCACACAACAGTAACTAGTATTATCGTCATGAGCAATTTTTTTTGAAATCTAAACGGTGAGTCCTAGGAAAATAACGTTTTGAATTAGCTGCTTTTCCGTTTTGATTTCATTTGAAATGCAATGGGGTGAAAAGAACACAGATTAAATCGCCGAACTGATTTATATACTCCTTTGTAAGATAACCACAAAATAGACTACAAAAAAGAGGGAAATTCAATTGAAAGTTTTCCCTGATTGTGTTTGAATCATACTTGAACAGGTAAAATCAAAACTTATCCAACTCAGTTCAAAGCCCTGAAGCCAAACCGGCGCACGTAATTCATATTATCCAATTGAATTTGAGTCATAATCATATTTATATCATACTAGATTAATCCATAAACTCAGTTTTTTAATCTCTGAATTCTACCCCTAACCTATTGAGTTTTGAGGATGAAGTACAATTTTCATACTAGTTTCTACTTAGGAATAATGGAATCTGGAATTAAACCAAAACATAGACAGAGAGGGAAGGGGGGGAGCTACCTTGGTCCATTATTGATGAATAGAGTAAACATGTCTGGAGGGATGGAGAATCAAGAAGCAGAATTAGTAACAGAGATAACAGATTTCCAGACTTGAGCAAGACCTCCAATAATTTGAGGCATTACAGCACTGATTCCGCTAACTGCGGCGCTAGAAGCGATTCCGATGGCGAAGGATTCGGGATACCCAGGCTTGGAGTCGAGCTTAAGGTCGAGGATGGTGAGGCGGGCGTTGAGAGCATCGATCTTTCTGGAAGAATCAACCAACATCCTGTCCTTCTTGCCGCGACCGGAGGATATGACTCCGAACAACGCCTTCTGAAGATCTTCGATGACCTTCACGGCGGCGGCGTTGGAATCGAGGCCTTGCGATTCATAGTGAGCTATCAGCTCTTTTGGCGTCGGCGGCTTCTTCTTTGAAAGTGTTTTAGGTTTCGATGATGAGGCAACTTTTTTGGATTCTGGCAGCTCCTCCATTTTCGTCTCTCGCTTCGCTAAACCCTTATCAGAGTGGGAACTGTTGAACTGAGGGGATTCACTTCGCCCTCTATTTATCCGATTTGGATATTGAATTTTGTTTCCTTGCCAGAGGTTGGATATTAAATTCTTCAGAAAAAATATATATATATATAGATATATCACTTAAACATTCTGTTACAATTCTCAGTTATTACTTAAGTGTAGTTAATATCTATTCCCACAAGAAGATTGATATTAATTTAGAATTCTAAAATTTGAGTGTAATTTTTTTAATTTTTTTCTATTATTTTAATCATTATTTGGTTAAATCTAGTTGTCTTCTTTGTATCATTTAACAAAAATAATTTGTTGAATCCAGTGGAAAGAATTATTAATCTCTCACAATCAATGGCAGTTAAAAATTTGTTTACGATTTTGCTACGTTACGATTTTAAATTTTACGATTTTTTATTCCTCTTCCGATTTTACGTAAAATCTCGATGTTAACTACCTTGCTCACAACTGAATTAAGATATGAATCCCTGCTAAATTAGTGTATGACAATACTCTCTAATAGGAGGATGTCTATGTTCACGGGGAGGGAAAAAAATTGGATATGCTTTTATTGGTCCTAAGAAAAATTTCAAGCCCACTAATTTATTTGTTTATTAAAAAAATGGATTGGGCTTTATGGACTTTACGTGATCCAATCCAAAAAATAATTATGTGATGAGGTACCAGCGGAAGTTGGCTTAAATGGAAGGGACTTGAGTCGCTTAAGTAAAGGTTTCGAATTCGAGTCCTTGTGGATGCAGAAAACTTCCCTGGGAGAGGTCCCCATGTATGTGCCCGACAAAACCTCGATCCGGACTAGTCAGGACAAAGCTCTGGTGAACCGGGTGCAATAGCAAAAAAATAATAATAATGTGATGAGGTCGTGCAGGTGCGGTTAACAACCGAATATCAAGAAATTATGTCCTCTTTATGACTTATTTGAATGATGAAACTCATAATCTTCCACCCCTCTTACATATCATTAGGTCATAATGCCATACACAACACTTAACTATCAACAAAACTTTCATATTAATTAACAGCGATATTTGACCTCATGATTTTGGGATTGTATGAGCTACATTATTACCAACTAAATTAACATTTGTTAACCTACCATAATAGTGGATTTTTAAGTGCAAAAGGGAAAAAATTTGTATTACTTTTGTGATTTATAAGGATTTTTATATTAACACATTGGTCAAAAATGGAAATCCTCTCAATATGATTTTCCCCCTCTTTATTTTAAGATTTTTTGAGTGAAAGGGAATTCATTATATAAACAGAGTCTTACAGAGATGGCAAAGGAATTACAAAAGCATCCTAAATCTATCAAAACTATTTTGAGTGTGGACTACAAGCGCTCTGATATGAGCAATAATGCTATCAACCGTAAAAGTGGCACAAGTAAAGATTCTCCTATTTCTAACATCCCATAACTTCCAGCAGGTAATGCATATGCCGACCTTCCATGAGTTGCATAGATCAGGAGCCTAGATAATTAGATTCAGCCATTGCTGGATATGTAGCCTATAAAAGTCCGCGCATAGATCCGATGGGAGAATTTTCTTCCAAACTGAGGAAGCCAAGTGGCAATCTTTGAAAACATGATTAAGGTGTTCTATTCCACTTAGACACAGGGAGCATCTATTATCAATAGAGAGCTTCCTATGAGTCCGAACCACGTTAGTCAGTAGCTTTCCTCTTAAGAGTAACCAGGTGAATGTGCGAATTCTATGAGCCATCGGAAGTTTCCATGTCTTGGGCCATAGGGGGTCTTGATCGTTCCAATGAAGGGATTCTAGGCTTGTATATGCTGACTTGGTAGTGAACTCACCATTCTTGGTCATGTTCCACAAACAAGAACAGGACACGCCTTCTTGTAAAGTACTGGAGGAGGTATCCTTGAGCACAGAGAAGGGAAGGAGATGACTAAAAGAACTCCATTTCCAGGAGCCATCATCTGCTACGTAATCAAAAATAGTCTTCTGGAGATCCAGTTCTGAAATTGGGGAAAAGGCCAAGTTTTTTAGAGGCCCAGAATCTCCTATCCAAAAATCAGTCCAGAAACGGACCATGCTACCGTCCCTAGGTTTCCACTTGATATGCATATAGGTTTCTTCCCATAATTTTATTAGACTTCTCCAGAGGTAAGACATACGAGTGCAATGGGTTCCCTTGCCTAAGTCTGAGACTTCATATTTTTGCCTTAGAACTCTAACCCATAAAGAGGTTGGGTGGGAGTGGTTTTTAAATATTAACTTCATCAGGAATGCCTTGTTCTGTGACTCCAGCCGCAATAGACCATAGCCACCATGCTTTATTGGTTGACAGAGTTCCTGCCACTTAACTAGGTTGATCCCTCGCCTCTCCGATAAATGACCCTAGATGAATTTCCGAATGATCCTCTCAATTTTGTTTGTGCATGAAAAATGGAGTGTTGTACTCTGCATTGTATAGAGGGGTATCGATGCAAGGACTGACTTGGCAAGGGTAATACGACCAGCTAATGAAAGACACTTACTTTTCCAGCTTGCTAACTTGGCTTGGAGTCTATCAATGATGTATCCATAAGTGGAGGGAGAAACTCGCCCAGTCAAAAGAGGGACACCCAGATACTTCCCTAGGGAGTAAGTTCTTTGATAACCCAGTATGTCACATATTTCTTTGCTAAGCTGGGACTCCATATTCTTTGAGAAATAAATCTTCGTTTTGAGGGAGCTAATGGAGTGGCCAGAAGATCTGCAAAATTCTTGTAAGGTTTCCTTAATTAACTTAGCTTGCTGGCAGGTAGCCTGACCAAATAGAATTAAGTCATCAACAAAAAATAAGTGAGATAGATGAACTCCCTTTCGGCCAATCTTGATTGTTTTCCAATCATGAGAGTTTACTTTAGCCTCAATGAGCTGAGATAAACGTTCCATGCAGAGAATGAAAATATATGGGGAGAGAGGATCCCCCTGAAGCACACCGCGAGCAAGAACAAAGGAATTGGAAGGCTTCCCATTCCATAGGATCTGCATGGAAGTGGAAGTGATACAGTTCATTATTAGCCTTATTAGGGGAACCGGGATACTAGAATTAGACAGAGTATTCTCTATGAAGTCCCATCGCAGATGATCAAAAGCCTTGTGTAAATCAACCTTAATGGCCATTCAGCCTATCTTGCCCTTTTTTCCTCTCATAGAGTGGATGATTTCCTGGGCTATAACAATGTTATCGATTATGTTGCGACCTCGAATAAAGCTCGATTGATACTGTCCTATTAATCCAGACATGAGAGGTCTTAATCGATTAGCAATGGTCTTTGATAGCAACTTGTACACCACAGAACAAAGGCTAATAGGATGAAACTCGTTGATTGCACTAGGATTACTGACCTTAGGAATTAAGGCTAACAGAGTTTGGTTGAGTGACAGATCGAGAGAATTTCCAAACCAAAGACTCTGAAAGTATGTGAGGATGCTTGGACCAACAATGTTCCACTGGGATTGGTAAAAGAGGGCATGAATACCATCTTTCCCAGGAGCCTTTAAAGGCTTCATTTCGAATAAGGCTTGCTTCACTTCTTCCAGCGAAATTTCCCTTTCCAACGATAGCAGCTGAGCATCATCAAGACGAGGGAACTTACCCTGGATTGAAAGGGGAAAGAATGATGGGTCTTCAAGGGAGTAGAGCTCCTGAAAGAAATATTGGGCATGGGCCGCTAGGCTGGAATCATCTGTCAGCCAAACTCCTTCCTAATTCTTCAGCCACTTGATGCAATTTTTCTTCTTGTGTATCATGGCTTTCAACTAGTAATATTGAGTGTTGCGGTCGCCAAGGCATATCCAGTTCGAAGAAAACTTTTGGATCCATAAGAGTTCTTCTTGGAAACAGACCTCTTCAAAATCCTCTCTTAAGGAGACTTCCAGATCGAATAGGAAATCTATTGAGATGTAATTAGGATCTTCCAATTTGGTTTGAATTCCTCTTAATCGGTTAAGTAGGCGTCGCTTGCGTTTGCCGATGGCACCAAAGGTTTCGTCGTTCCACTTTTGGGCCTCCATGATGAAGAGCTTGATGCAGGATAAGAGATCAACATTATCCTTCCAGATGCAACCCACCATCACTGAGAAATCCTGATGAGTTATCCATGGGGCCAAAAAACAAAAAGGCCTAGAAGATGGGCCTGGATTAAAACAAGACTCCAAGGAAATTAATATTGGTCTGTGATCCGAAAGTATCTTAGGAAGATGATTGACTTCATAATGAGGGAACTTTTGGGCCCAGTGAGAGTTACTGATCACCCTATCGAGCCTCATTAGAAGAGTCCCTCTACGCCATGTGAATTTTGGGCCTATAGAGCCCATATCAATGAGACCATTGGAGTGAAAGAAATCATTAAAATAGCTACAACCGTGAGCCCTGTGCACTAGTCCCCCACATCTTTCATCCGAGTTGAGAATGGTGTTGAAATCACCTGCCAAGAGCCACGAGAGGGAGATATTGGCCGCTAGAAGGTCAAGGTCTTGCCATAGGAATTTTCTGAATTGGGATTGAGGGCTACTATAAACCGCAATAAATAAAAAGGTTGATTTTTGATTTATCAAAGTCACTTCCATGTGGACAAATTGGATTTGATTTTCCAGAATTTCGATCGACACTCTAGCGGACCAGAGGATCCATATGCCACCTGAAAAGCCAGCTACTTCAACACGATGAGAGAATTGGAAACCCAATTTCTTGATCACTTTATCCGCTCTTGGTCCAGAAATTCTTGGCTCCACTATCACAAAAATATCTATCTTATAATTAGAAACTAAGGTTTTGAAAATAGAAGGGAACTTTTTGTCAGAAGCCCCTTGACAATTCCACGTTATTAATGACATAAGCAAACTAATTAGAGGGTGAGGAATTTAAGAATACTCCCTCAGGTGCTGTTTGGACATGGTCACTCATGTGGTTCTGAAGTCCTCTAGCCAATTCTTTATTAGCTTAACTGAATGCCCAGCCAAATCTGAATTGGGCTTGGCTCCCATATTACGAAGAGTCACTCCAGAGGCAAGTTTGACACCTCAGCTGGTGGATAGGGGATCCTTCCCATTGGGCCTAGTAGGTTTAACCTATGGCTCCGAGCTTCTCTGAGGGAGCCTACTATCATTAATGTGAGGTGGTCCTGATCCAAGGATGTCGTGGCTGGGTGAACAGTAGCGCGCAACGGTGTGGGGACCTGATTCGTTGTCAGAGGATCATGTGTCTTTTGGTTATTTCCTGTCGGTGCCCTTGGTGCTTTGATAGGTTCTTTAGCTTTCCTATGATGAAAAATACCCTCGGATGTCTGCAGATAAGGTTCGTTATGCAAGTTATGCCCCTCCTCACTCTGTGGGTCCCCCTCAATTAGAACCTCGTACCTCAAGGGTGAGGCCACTACCCTGCCATCTTCTGGGCCGTTTTTCCTAACAGCTTTCCCAATGGTGCAACGTGGGCGTCGTTGCACTAACATCCATTCTCCATAGTTAGCCGAGTCACGTTCTTGTGCAGCAGGTTTAGGTGCCAGGATTGGTACTAGAGCTTCGCCTACAGCTAGGTTTTGTATGGTTGGTGAGGTGTCATGGTCGGCATCTGTATTCCCCATGCAAGCGTCCTGCAAATGGCCATACCTCCCACAGCCAAAACATATTGTTGGCAAGCCTTCATACTCCACAAAAATGGTTTCCCCATCAACCTGGATCTTTGATATGAGGGGTTTAGTTAGATCAATATTAACTGCAAGTCTGGCAAATTTCCCCCTGTCTCTCACTTTAGTGTTATAGTTAATTCTGATAACGTCACCGAAAACACTCCCAATTGACCTGATGATGCTCTTGTGATAATAACGAACAGGCAATCTGGGTAGTCTAACCCACCCCATAACCTAATTAATAGTGTGTTCGTGTGGTTTAAATGATGGAGTCCAAGACTGAATAGTGAGATAATGGCCGAATATAACCTAAGGACAGTTGAGCAGAGCATTCTGATAATCTAAGTCATCCTTAAATCACACTAGGAAACAATCTTCCTCCAAATCAATTAGCTTACATTGTCCCATTGGTTTCCATATATTCTGAAGTTTCGTCCAAAGTTGACGATAGCCTATCTTCCTACCCATTAACTTCACAACCACTGCATGGCCCATTCTGTGGTTCAGAGTCTTAAGCACATGGGGAGCAAAGTCTACCGTTGGCACAGTGCCATTGAGCCCAATAGAAATGTAACCTTGGTGAATGACAAGCTCATCCTCTTCATCTTCAGCGGATGAGAGATCCAGATTTAGGAGTTTATCCTTGAATGAAGGAACTTTAGTGTTAGGGTCAGCAGCGGTGTCACTCATAGGAACATCTTGGTCAGGGAGTGCCACGATAGGCTCAGGGGTCTCTGCAACAATCTCCTGGAGAACAATGTCTGGGGCTTGAGATTCAGGGGAAATGGAGTCAACAGTTTCCAAAGAATCCATGACAACTACTTCGTCTGGCTTTAGACGTTTGATGGAATATTCATCATCTAGATGCAGGGGAGGGTCGGTTTTCAGGGAAGAATCAAATGGAACAGTGTGTTGCATGGTGTCTCAGAGTAAGGGAAGAGCAGGAAGATGCTAGAGAGAAGGGAAAGCTTCTCTCTCTAACCCATACTTAATTCAAGCATTTTATTTTAAGATTCAAACAAGAGACTAGAGATTTTACCATAGAAATGAGAAGTCTCTTTAGACTCAACCAAACCACCATTCATGCTTAACTTAAATTTCTTTTTTATTTTTTGGATAATACAAACAAGCCAAAGTTTGATAAGAAAGGAATTAGATTATGAGAATACGGACCTTAATACATCAAAATAGAAAATAAACTATAAGTGACAGGATCATTAGTCCTTCAAAACCATATTCTTTACTTTATCTATATAACCTTTGAGCCACATAACATATGATCAATTGACAAATATGAATCGAGGCTTTGCAATTAAAATGCCTTTCTCTGAAAAGGTTCTTTTAACAATGTGGGATTTGAATTTAGTTCGCCTACTACTCTTTTTTATCAATTAGAATCCCCTATCTACTTTATATGAATTTTGTGTATACATAGTCATCTTGACAGGTTTTTGGAAACAAACCTTTATTCATATATTTATCTTATAAAGGTTTTTGGAAACAAACCTTTATTCATATATTTATCTTATAAATGACAAAATCAATTATCCACCACTAATCTAAATAGCCACTCAATATATATACCAATGAGTGGATAGGATTGATTTAAATCGAATCGACTAAACAAGACTCTAATAATTTATATGTCTAAGTAGAAAAAATGGAACTATGATGATCAATTTAGTGCTTGATCCCACACGTTCTATAATTATTAGATAGTTTCAGTGTCAACCTTGCAAGTTTATTTGGAAAAAGAACCCCCCAAAGAGAGAGAGAGAGAGAGAGAGAGAGAGAGAGAGAGAGAGAGAGAGAGAGAGAGAGAGAGAGAGAGAGAGAGAGAGAGAGAGAGAGAGTATGCCACCCTAATCCCTTAACAAAACCTCTTGGCAATCTTTCCGGATTAACTTTTGTGAGTAGTTATCAATTACTCTTCCAATCTTAAATATATAGGATATAGTTTATAGTACAATTTATATTAAAAACTACTCCTACCTACCTTCCGGCAACACATATAGATATGTACTTATCAAAAACCAAATATACTTGAGATAATAAAATAAGGGTATTTGGGGAAGAAATTGGCAAAAACTAAAAAATTGTCCTATAATTAGGACCAAAACCAACCCTTAAATATTGTCTTATAATTAGAACAGGAGGGAGTATATTCTATATTTAGGATCGGAGGTAGTACTATCTACTACCTACCTTCCTATCACTTTGTAGTTCAATTTATTAATTACAGCAAGTCCCAATAATATCTCAATAATTTTAATGATACGAGGGAATATATGATAAAAGCAACAAAAAGTTTGAACTCAGCGTCATCGCTACATGCATGTATATATCATCTCACTCTTATCATTGGGATTAGCCTTAATAACAAATATTTAGATTTTTAAAAAAATAATTACCATTTAATTGATTTTCACGTTTTTTTTATTTAATTGAGGGTTTCCTCTTTTAAAGCTTAAAGCGCCGAGGTTTAAAGCACATAGGATTTTTACATCTCCCGACAATGCACTTTAATTTTCATGATTTAATTGAGGTCACTTAATTACTATCTTATCCAACAACTTGGCTTATTGATATTTAGAACCCTTTTATGATTTTAATTATACCGTGTCGTAAAAGATTTGAGCCAATCTAACGAATAGAGAACAGATGAGTTAATTATTAATAGAATATTATTTCTATCAAACAGGAACGCACGTTCCTCTACTCATCAAAATCCTTCACAGCTTGTAACTAAACAATAAAATCATATCAATAATAATCTGTTACTATTATACTTTGAGTATAAATGAAAGGCAAGGATTATTCAAGTTCTAATATTTTCTTTGAAATTCACTTTGTTTTTCTCTAGCCAAGGAAAAGATAGATTCTAATTAAGATTAAGACGAGACAAATCAAAATACATCATCATCTACAGGTTTAATTTAAACAGCATGATGTTGGGCATTATATTATGAGTAACCCCACAATCTGAGTCGTAACAAGTAAAACAAACGTCCTTATCTTCACACAAGAAGATTGGTTTCTTTTGTTCTACCACCTTCAACATCTTCTCAAAAGATGATACGTGGCATGAACTCTCACTACTAAAAAAGAGTAAAACTATGACAGAATTTGCGACAGAATTTTTCCATCGTAAAAAATTGAGTTTTTGTGATGGAATTCCTTTGTAATAACCTGTCTTTTAAAATACAAAAACTCGACAGACAAATCAACAAGCAACATAGAAACCAGTGATCATCCTTAAAAAGTATAACGTGAAAGCCATTTATTTTATAACATCACACATACAAATAAATATGTTTTGATTTTATTTTTATGGTTGACCTCACCTTGAATAATATTAGTCATTAATTAGGCTCTTATTTCATTTCTTGAAAAAAATAAATAAAATTTCATGTTGGTAGTTAATCTGTACAACTGCACGCATGCTTTTTCATTCTCAAGCAGTGGCGGAGTTTCTTAGATATAAAGGGGGCCCTTTATTGAGAATTTTTTTTCTTAATTTAATATAATATAAAAAAGTATGTTATCTTATACATAGATATTAGAATTGTTAAAATACTTTTATTATACATTTGGCTCCCAGAATGATTTTTTTTGTTTTTTTGGGTGCAAATGAGGCCTCAACCCTTTTACATTAATGAGTCAAAATAAAACATGGATACACAAACCCCACCCTGTCCCTATACATCAGCACACTTATTCCCCTCCCTATATACATGTATAATCTGAAAGTTAGAAAATCTAACCAAAACCTGGCAGATCAACCATAGCATTCCTGGCTCCCTAGCAATACCATCCTGCACATTACACAACACAGACACAACGGTAGTAGAGTCACACTCCAAAATAATGTTTTGGAACTAATATGAAGCAGCTAGCTCCAAGCCCACATACATTGCCCATAGCTCAGCTTTAATTGCAAAAGCACATCCCAGTTTGCAAGTGAAGCCACATAACCATTCCCCGTGGCTTCCACGGATAAGACCTCCACAAGCAGCTGCACTTCCTCCTCCCTTTGATGCTCCATCCACATTAATCTTTACCCACCCTTCAGCAGGAGCTTCCCATCCAATATGCACTTCCTTCCTACCTCTCAAGCTTCTTCCAAACTCCACTTTAGCCTGTTTAACGTCATTCACATATTTGCTAACGACAATGCATAAATTATTAGGCAATGCATAGCCCTCGTCAAACATACACCTATTTCTCTATCCCCATAAAAACCAGCACCCTAACCCAAAAAACAAAGGCCAGTCACCTCCCCTCCTTGACAGATTCCATTTAAACCATTATCTACCTTGCAGCTGCAAAAACTCTGGTTCAAACTTCCCTTGTTTCATATCTCTCCACAGGCTCCACACCACAACACAGTCGTGCAAAACATGCATGAGGCCCTCAGTTTGGTCGCTACACCGATAACAAGAAGGCACGCCACCCATTAACCTCCCTCTTTGTTCTGCCGTGAGCAATCTGTCCTGTATGGCAAGCCATAGAAACATCTGAACCCTATTAGGTCCACCCCCCCCCCAAAATTTCCAAAGCCTCCTCCATATACCTTCCCCCAAATCATTCTCATTTCTCATGATTCTATACATTTCAGACACTGTATAATTGTCTTGTACACTCTTCCCCCACTTAACCGAATCCTTACCCCTCACCACACAGGGAGGATGTATTGCTTTTAAGAGGTCCATCCCATCAGCATTTAGCCAGTTTCTGATTCTACCCATATCCCAATCGCCACCTACAGCCACCATATCCTTAACTTTGGCATTTCTTGCCTTATCAGGTATACTACCAATACATTTTCCAGCTAGGCACACCCCTACATCCACCCAATGGTCATCCCAAAAACTGATAGTTTCTCCATCCCCCGCCTCCCAAACAATGCTGCTCACCACCCCCGGCCAGAGTTTCCCCAATATCCTCCATAGCTCAGAGTCGGACTTAGATGCCGTGCATTCCTTCGTGAGATCTTTCTCCCTCCTATATTTGCCCCTAAGAACCTTAGAGCATAGACTCTCGGGCATGCTAATCACATTTCAAGCTACCTTCCCTAATAAAACAAGGTTCATTGTCTCCATGTCATGTAAACCCAGCCCTCCATTCCTTTTGCTCTTACATAAAGCCTCCCAACTCACCACGTGGATCTTCCTTCTCCCCACCTCACTCCCCCAAATGAACTCTCTTTGGGATTTTTCCATCCGTTGGCCCACACCCGCTGGAATTACCAAATGTTGCATGCAAAAGACGGCCATTTGATTCGATACAGCCTGAACCAAAGTAATCCTCCCAACCAGAGACAAGGTTTGTTTTTCCCACGAACTCAACTTCCCTTGCATCTTACCAATTATGGCCTGGAACCTCCCCTTATTCTCTCTACCACCAAACATAAACGCTCCCAAATACCGCCCTAAATCATCCATTTTTTTAAACCTAGACAACATACAAATATCATTTTGCACACTCCTCTCTACATTTCGAGGAAAAAAAACACACTTGTTTTTTGCACATTAACTCTTTGCCCAAACACACCACCAAACTTCCCCAAAATACCCAAAACCATACTCATCTGATTCACATCAGCCTCACAAAGTAATAGCAGATCATCCGCAAAGAGCAGATGGGATACATTCGTACCATGCCTCCCCAACTTCAAAGGCTTCCATGTGATGCCCGGTCTTTGGGGCCTTTATTTAATCAGAGTTAATGCAGAATATAGGCATCGAGAAAATTTGGACGACTTGATTTCATAATCGAAGTTTTTGAATAAACTTAGTTTGAAAATACAGACTAATTTTTCACAATTCGATCTCGTCCGATAGTTGGACGTTAATTATAGTAATAAAAAAATAAGCGAATGATAAACATTAAGTACAGTACAATTAACCCAAATGTCTAAAAGATTCAGCTGTTGTATCCCTTACAGCTGCTTCTTGCCCTTCAATCCCGAACTGGTTCCTGTATCTTTCACGTGATCTGGAGTCCAAATGAATGGACCCCAGGGTAAATTAATCTCATGCACTTGTATGAAAATAGAAATGACATAATAGCACATGTTAAAGCATGGAAGAAATTTACACATAACCATAACCGCAGTTAACGGCCAAGGACTGCAGCCCTTGTCTAGGACATGCAGCCCCATGAGACCGCAGCCTCAATCCATGGCCAGGAAAACATAAACAGGTAATTCAACTAACATACATGATTAGCTAATAATTGCATAACATTAACATACATGATTATAAGATTAAAGTTACCTACCTCAACCGTGTATTTCTCTCCTCTGTACTAAAGTTGTTGGGATCAGTTAAATATCAGGGGCTGCCTAAAAATGCTTATCATCGCTGTCAATTACTTATTTGAATCGCAAATAAACTAATTACATGAATTAGTTTAAAGGATTAATAATAATTAATCCCTTGACTTTTCTCTAACAATAATAATAATAGTTTATTATTATTATTATTATTATTATTATTATTATTATTATTATTATTATTATTTCAAATAATAATAATAATAAGCTCCCATCTATTATTGGTCATTATCTCTATATCCTGAATAATAACATTATTTGTTATTATTATTGTCCTAACAGTAACACCAATCAAATTTAATGATTGTCTATCTTAATTAAGAAGATAAGTAATTTTGTTAATTTACTAATAAATATTACTTACCAACAATTTATCTATCAAAACCCATAAATGTTCATCATCATAAAAATAATTTAATATATTCATTTAATTCATTAATAAAGACCTTCCTTGTTGATAATGCTAATTATTATTAGTATTTTAGTGTTTCTTATGCAAAAACACAAATATATATTTTCCTTCTTTGCAGACAATCATCACATACACAGCATACATAAATATACATATTCATGTTTCCAAAAGTCTTTCCTCTTCTAACTCACGGCACACACCCAGTGAACAACATGCATAAATACCTAAGTGTAGCAACCACATGCATACTTATATATCTTTCCTCATATTCTCTTTCTACTTCTTCACTGGGCAACACGATTTACATACAAAGAAAATGCAAAGAATTTAATTCTTCCTCCTTCCCACTTATATATATTTTTTCGCAAGTTCTTTCTCTCTTCCCAGACATGCACACATACTCAAATATACTAACCTAGCTTCCTTTTCCTTTCATTTCACACGGCATACACACATATAGACATATATATTTTTTCCTTTTTCTTGTTCACATGTTAATACACCTATACATACTTCCTTGACTAGCTCCTCCTTTCTTTTATTCTATTTATTTCAACGCACATAACCACACTTATATATATTGATGGAAATATTTAAACATAGACTAAGCATGCATGCAGCGATTTAACACCCTTTCAGACACATGCACGACAATACACCCACATACATTTATTCAGCAGCTACAACCCGTAAGAAACAGCAAATACACACATATGACCATTGGTAAGACATAACAAACAGGAAACAAAACCCATAAACCGAAGGAAATACATAACAGCAAACTCACGCCACCCTCTGTTTTTCATTTTCTTTTTCTGTTTCAGTTTAAATGTCTTCTTTTCAGTTTCTGTTTGATTTTATCTTGGTTAACCGATGACAGGAACAAAGGAAAAGGAAGACAAGAATCACCTTCAGGTTTTCCAAGCTCCAAAGGTGATGAACGTTGGCTGATTCCTTGCTCTGTTTTCAGCAACCTTAACAGAGTAAAAACTCCTCCTGTTACCTCTCACTCTCGGTCACTCTCTCTGTCTCTCACTATGCGTTTCTAACGGAATGAAAAACGAAGGAGCAGAGACATGTATATATAAGATTTATGATCTTCGCATGCATAATGAGAGATTGCCAGCTGGGCAATTACGTGTTGCTTAGTGCTTTGATTATGTTTTGCTGAACTAAATGAATGGTTTTTGATGAGCTGAAGCAAAGAAAGTGGGTTGGGTTTTCTTTTCTGCTGATCTGTGCGTGTCTGGCCCAAGATTTCGTTATTCAAAAACACATGAATTCCTACTGCTTCTCTTCACGCTGTCGTTCTGGAATATTGGAGGAAATAGGTGGAACTCATATTAAATCATATGCTTCTCACGTGCTATTTTGGATAAGTGAATATATGATCTTTGTATTGGGCTTGATTCATGTGGGTCAAACTGTGGCCCATCTTCTCTTTTTTTTTTTCTTATTTCATTTCTTCATTTGCAATTTAAATCATACTAATTGCTTAAATCAAAAATTAGATTCCTAAGTTATTCATCAATTAACTTCTCACATTATGATTATTATTTGATCATAGTGATAATTTATTTTATCACACCAATTTATTTGTAATTGGTCTTTTATTGTAATTTATGGAAATAAGTTTATTAATACTTAATCTTAAAATTACCATTTACTATTTTCCTTAAATTTATTTTCTTCTCAAATAAATTAAGGAAATCTTAAACCTTAATTGCAAATAATTATCTTCGCCCAAATTTATCATTTCATTCTCATATAATAATTCAATGTTAAAATCCCAAAAATTTAGGATGTTACAATTCTCCCCCCTTCAATAAATTTCATCTTCAAAATTTGACCGTCCATACCTTGGGGAAATCCTCCTAGGCATACCGCCTATCCCTTTCCTATGCATGCTTACCAAGCATTCAACTTCATTATACCACATTTTTATTCGTCTTGTATCCAGAGGTAGTATTCAACCATATAGGGTGTGAAAAAATCATGCCCCATACAGTAATTTGTTACTGTAGGGGACGTGAATTTTTCACGCCCCCCCCCCTACACTATTATTAGCTGCATCAGGGCAGCTTTTATAAAAGCTGCCCTGATGCAGCTTTTGCAAGGCGCTGACGCGCCCTGCAATCAAAATTTATTATTATTTTTATATGTAGCGTGCCACGTAGCCAGGCCACAAGTGGCACGCTACACGCAAAGTGGCGCCACGTGTGACGCCATCTGACGTGACGCCACAAAAAGGGGTAGTTTGGCAAAATATTTAAATAGTGGTCTCTTTTGATAAATTTTTTTTTGGGGTATTATTTTGGCAAATTTCCCTCATATATTGTGTATCCTTAGATTATATATTAGTTTACTAGTCAAGTTAATTAGTTTGGGAAAAAAAATATAAACATGAATACTCTAAAGTAATTTAGTTAGGTTCTTTAATCTCTCTAAGAAAATCAATTTTGTCTTATATTTAAGACCTGAAGGAGTACATTAGTTTAATTATTTAACTAATACTATCTCCGATTCTAATTATAAGACAAAGTTGACTTTTTTTGGAGAGATTAAGGAAGCTAAATAAATTACTTAATCATTTCATATGTTGTATATTCTTAGATTATCTATTAGTTTATTAGTCAAACTAATTAGTTTGAAGAAAAAAATAAAAATAAAAATACTCTAAAATAATTTAATTAACTTCCTTAATCTCTCCAAAAAAGTCTACTATGTGTTATAATTAGGACGGAGAGAGTATATAATATAAGGTTACATAACATATGATATGATTAAGTAATTTATTTAGCTTCCTTAATCTCTCCAAAAAAAGTCAACTCTATCTTATATTTAGGACTAAAAGGAATAATATTTATGATTATAAATCCGTACTAATTATTTGGTCATACACGAGATCATATGCTCATATCCTCCACTTTGATTACCATGTCCATATGTATCTATCTCTAAATCTAACAGACTTACACTGATAATTTCTTCAACACACGCCCATTGTTAGTCGCCCTAAGTGCCCAGAACCGGTTTCGTTGCTCATTGCAGTGTTCATCACTATACTATAGGGAGATTTGCGCTGTCCAAATAAATTTCCTTAGCGGAACAATTTTCATGAACAAAGTGACAATTTACTTTGATATGCTTGGTTTTCTCATTGAAAACTGGGTTTGTAGCTATATGGATTGCCGCTTTATTGTCACAATAAACTCGCACAAGTTCTCCATGATCTATTCCCAAATTTTTCATTAGTGCTCTAGCCCATTCTATTCGGAAACAGCAATACTTAGTGCTCGATATTTGGCCTCAAGGACTTAAAACCATTGATTGCTTCTTTACTTTCCATATCACCATTGAGCCTCCCAGCTTCAAGAGATAACCAGTCATGAATCTCCTAGTCATTCCACAGTCAATCCAATCTGCATCATAATAACACTCCAGCTATGTATCTCCCTTAAAGCTAACCAAGATACCCAAGCCTGATGTTCCTTTGAGGTAGCGGAGCACATTCCTAGCCATTGCCATGTGATGCTTTGTCGATAGATACACAAATTGACTAAGTGACTGCACTGAAAAGCTAATATCAAAACATGTCATGGTTAAATAAATTAATTTACCAATCAATTTCCTATATTGTTTAGGATCTTTCAGCAAGTCTTTCAAGTTATCCCTCACTTCATCATATCCTACTAATCGGAGATTGTTTGCTATGGGAATTTCTAGTGGCTTACAACCACTCATCCCTGTTTCAGAAAGAAAATCAAGTATATATTTCCTTTGAAACAATACTATACCGTTATCACATATAGCAACCTCAATTCCTAGGAAATATTTCATACTTACGAGATCTTTAATTCTAAAATGATCATACAAAAGTTCTTTCGCCCCTTCAATGCCCTTTTCGGAGCTACCTGTCACTAGCAAGTCATCTACATCTAGCAAAATCAAAACAATTCAATCATCACAATTCTTAACAATCAATGAGTAGTCATTTTCACTTTGAACAAAACCCCCTTTAACTATGGCCTTTGACAACTTATGATTTCATTGTCTTAAGGTCTATTTTAGGCCATAAGAGAATTTATTCAACCTGCACACCAAGTTGTCACGGTCTCACCGTGACAAGTCCCACATCGGGCAGGATGATGAGGGTTTCTGGGGAATGTATAATATGGAGTGCGTCTCTGCTATCAGCTTAAGCTTTTAGCACGGTGGTTAGTGCTCCTCCCAGTTAAACGTGCTCAGCTGGGGAAAGTCTCAGGATGGGTGACCTCCTGGGAAGTTCCCTGTGCTGCCGCGCTTCCGGGCATGACAAGTAATATCAGAGCCAACCTCGCCTCGTCCCGCTGTGGTGGCCCCTCCGTGGATGGAATGGAGGTGGACCCTCACTCGGTGATGGGCAGTGGTGGTGGGCCCCTCCCGTGTGGTAGGGGTAGGCCCCATGGCAGGTCCCCCCTGTATGGTGGGGGTGGGCCGCCTTCCCCGTGGATGGGGGACCCTTACTGGGTGATGAGGGCATCACCAGGATGGGTGGGGGAGCTTGTCACGGTCTCACAGTGACGAGTCCCACATCGAGTAGGATGAGGAGGGTTTCTGGGGAATGTATAATATGGAGTGCGCCTCTATTATCAGCTTAAGCTTTTAGTACGATGGTTAGTGCTCCTCCCAGTTAAGCGTGCTCAGCTGGGGAAAGTCTCAGGATGGGTGACCCCCTGGGAAGTTCCTTGTGCTGCCGCAATTTCGGGCATAACAAAGTTCTCCCCTAACCTACAAAACCTTGAGGTACTTTCATATATACCTCCTTATGCAAGTCTCCTTATAAGAATATGTTATGAACAACCATTTGATAGAGATTCCATTGATTAATGGTTGCCAAATTAAGAACAATGTAATGTGTACAGTAAACATCTTAACTACTAGAGAAAAGGTTTTATGATAGACAATCCCTTCCTGTTGAGTGTTACCTTTCACCACAACACATGCCTTATACTTATCTATCTTATCTATTGTACTATCCAGCTTGTATTTAATTTTATACACCCACTTACACCTAATTGCTCTCTTAGCTTTGGGTAGTGGCACCATATCCCATGTTGTATTGGCCTCAAGGGCTTGAGTCTGCATGCAACAAATTACAAACATGTACTCGAGTCTGCATGCAACAAATTACATACGTAATCCTTTGACCAAATAGGGGTCGCCTTTGTCTTGTAATTTTGGATGATGATGGGGGTCGAAGGCCAGTCCCACCGTCACACATGTCATCGGGGATTCCATCATTCTCATAACAATTACCCAGGTCAACAGATTTATCCGCAGCATTTGTCACATCAGAATCATGTAAATCATACTAGAACATGTTCCTAAAGTCCTTGTTTGATCCTACTCCATTTTGGTCAGTTATCTCATTAAGGGAAATTTTTCTTCCATGAAGCTAACATGTCTACTTACAAATATGTTCTTATGATTTAAATCAAGTAACAGAAAACCCTTTTGATTGTCGGGAAAACCTAAGAATACACAGGGAATAGGTGTAGACTTTAATTTATCATCCCCTTTAAGGTCGGTGGCATATGCCAAAGACCCAAACACTATTGGATTCTCTAAATTTGGCTCACAACCATTCACCTTTTAACATTGTGTTTTATACTCCAATATTTTAGAGGGAATTCTGTTCAGTAAGAATAAAGCCATCCGGACACACTTACCCCAATATTTAGTAGGTATGCCTGATTGCAATATCAAGCTCCGTGTAATTTGCATAATTGTTCTATGCTTTCTTTCAACTACACCGCTCTGCTCTGGGGTTTATGGACAAGAAGACTCGCGCACAATCCCTCTATCTTGAAAGAAAAATCTCAAATCCGAGTTAATGAACTCCTTTCCTTTATCACTTCGTACCATTTTCACCTTTACAGAAAATTGCGTCAACACATGGGCATGAAAGTTTTTAATAGGTATCATAGTTTCATTTTTGTGTCTCATCAAAAATATCCATATAGCTCTAAATCATCAACTATGGTTAGAAAGAATTGGTACCCTTGATGCGTAGGGGTCCTATATGGCCCCCAAACATCCAAATATAATAATTCAAAACAACCCTTAATTGTTTGCTTAGATTGAACACAAATGTCACATTTTTCACTCATATCAACTTTCTTTCCAATAGCACTTAAGTGCTTCATTACGGACAATGGTGCATATCCTAGCCTTGAGTGCCATAGGCACACGTCAACAGATTCATGTCCAACATTATTACAGGAAACAGAGCATTCTGAACTTGGTTGTGTCACTTCATCCAATATGTAAAGACCAGCTACTTGCTTACCAACCTTTCTCTTCGTCCCATCCGGAAGGTCCTGCACATAGCAACAATCAGAAGAAAAAGAGACTATACAATGATGTTCTGCAGTTAGCCTAGATATGGATATCAAGTTAAATTTTAAACCAGGAGCATATAAGACATCAGTCAAAGCTATGTTTCCTTTGACTTTGATGTTTCATACGTGTGTAACAGTCATATAATTCCCATCTGGAATTTTAATGGTTTTCATCATTCTCTACAATTATTTAAAAGTTTTAGATCTCCTACCATGTGTATGGTGGCACTTGAATCTAGAATCCATTCAGAGTATGAATATCTAAGTTTATCAGGGATAGCCAAACCTGTATCGGTCAAGGTATGTATGGTTGGTTCTGCATCTTTCTTGAGAATATCCAAGATTTGCTGATATTGCTCCTTGGTAAATGATTGAGCTGTGCAGGGCGCATTTCCATGATGTTCCTCAACAGCATATGCAGAATTCATTGGTCCCTGAATTGACTCTTTCACTTGTTTTCCTTTGTTCCCACGGAAGTTAGATCGATGCCCCACAAGTTCATAGCAATTTTCCCTCAAATGTCCTTTCTTATTGCAATGAGTGCATTCCGGAATTTTCTCTCCACTTCCTCTACCTCTACCTCTTCCTTGGCCTCTTCCCCTTATTGTCATTGCAATACCATTAGGAGAGCCCCCAAAATCAGAATTAGCTGGTTGTTGTTGAGCTTCATCTTTATAGCAATTTTCCCTCAAATGTCCCTTCTTATTGCAATGAGTGCATTCCGGAATTTTCTCTCCACTTCCTCTACTTCTACCTTTTCCTCGGCCTCTTCCCCTTGTTGTCATTGCAATACCATTAGGAGAGCCCTCAAAATCAGAATTAGCTAGTTGTCGTTGAGCTTCATCTTCAATAATCATATTGTATGCATCATTAACCGATGGGAGAGGAAAGAGGAGTAGTATGTGGCTCCTTGCGTTTGAGTGTACTTCATTGAGACCCATAAGGAATGTTAATAATTTCTGTTGCTCAACAACATCACTGTAGGCCTTCGAAGTTGCACATGTACAAGACGGGATTTGCATTATGGAGGATTGCTTTTCCCAAAGCTCCTTGAGTTTTGAATAATATGTGGTCACAGATGCAGAACCTTGTTTAAGTGAGTATATCTCTCGATGTAGAGAAAAAATACGAGAGCCCGATTTTTTGTCAAATTTCTGTTGTAGGTCTCTCCAAACCAAATGAGAGTTAGAGAAAAAGATTATACTATTGGCCAATTCCTTTGACACAGAACTCATTAGCCAAGATAAGACTACAGCATCACATCTGTCCCATTGCTCTCGGAGTGATTCCTCTTGCAATTCACGTTTACAGGTTCCATCGACGAAGCCCAATTTGTTCTTTCCTCTTAGTGCTATCGTCATGGCCTTGCTCCATACAACATAATTTTCGGCACCAACAAGTACTTGAGAGATGATTGACCCCCCTTGAGTATCCGAGGGATGCAAGTACATGGGATGGTTGAATGATAACACCTCAGTGGTTACCTTTTGTGTTCCTTCTGCCATCGGAATTATGTATCAAAGTTTGGTGAAATTTTGAGAAAAAGAGGAACTTGCCAAAAGAAAAAAGACAGGGTGAGGTCTTGGGTAGTTTTGCAGCCCAAGATCAGATTCAATGAAAGACAGACTTTCGTTTTGCAGAGCAGATTCTCCACAAGATCAGATTCAATGAGAGACAGAGTTTCGTTTTGCAGCAGTAAATCTTCCACAGGATCGATTCAAGAATTGAAATGGACAAACTGAGTTTACCTAGTAGCGAGCACAGGAAATTAGGTTCTTGCTCACAATGTAACTTCGAAGTCTTCGATCACCGGAAAATTACCTAGCAGTGAGGACAGCGAGGCTAGAAATTTACTCTCAGGGATTCTCCAATCACCTTTGCTACTAGTCTTCGATCACCAGGGAATTATCTAAAAGCGAGGATCGTCTGTTCTTAAAAGAAACGTGGGATTTCAGCGGAGAACTTAACCAGGTGCTACCTGTCTTCGATCTACAGCAGTCCGATTGGGATCTGCGATGCCTTTCAGAGGCAGAGCTTCTTCAACCGACGGTCAAGACGTCATTTCCGGCGACTTCCTGAAATACCGACGTTTATCCGCCAACCGCCTTGTTCCTCAATCGACGAGCAAGACGTCGTTAAAGGCAAGCGTCGCCATTTCCGGCAATGGAGTGCGTAAGAACGTGTCATCCACCGTGCGTGTTGCTTGAGCGATTGTGTTATACGATCCGAGGGTTTTTCCAGCTGAATCGAGTGGCAAAGTTTTTTTTTTTTGGTTGATGTCAACTATTAAAACCTAGAATTAAAACAGAGAGTTTAGGCCACAAAGTCCCGTACAATTATCAGCAACTAAAGACTGAAGAGTACTTTCGGGCAAAAAAAAAAAAAAAAAAAAACTGAAGAGTACTTCGACATTAAGTCATAAAAGAAGACTTTGACAACCCTTCTTTGGCAATCATGTCGGTAGGGTTCTGCATGATGCCCAGTGCGCCTGTCTTAGCCAAACAAAAAATGGCCATGCCCAGCCCATAAAGAAGAAGCCCAGATGAAAGCGGAAAAAAAAAACTTAGTTAACTCAAAATGCAGGCATATTTCATTAATTGAGGAAAAAAATCAGTTTACACATACTGTCAAATGTAATTTATATACTACACTCAATGGGTATCTAAGTAACACACAAACCACGGTTTCAAAAAAAAAAGTTTCACAAGATGAAATAAAACTCTTATTACATGCTTACCTCATAAATCTTAAAAGTTATTATCTAAAAGGTTCTTTTTTTTTTGGGTATCCCACCCGATTCCCACTAATCTGAATTTTGCCCTACGTCGGGCCCACAATCATAGAGGAAGAACTCACAATACCATTTTTTTCATTCCACTCCTCAAACCGAGAACGTGATGAAGAAAGAGCAATACCCCTTCCACTTGTTCCAAATGAATATTTTTTAAAAACTAATCCAAACTCATAACAAGACTCTGAGTCCAATGGGCTTTATACTTATCCACATAATAGAAGCCTAAACTATCCAATACATATTACAAACCTTAAGGCTCTGTTTGGTTTGAGGGCACCAAAGAAGAAGGGAGGAGGATGGAGGGATTTTGGCCCCCTCCCCTCATTTGGCTGATCATATTTTTTAGGGGAGGATGGACAATTTTTTAAAATTCTCCTTTCTCTTCCCTCAAAAACCTCACCCCTCAAATCAGATGGATTTGGAGGGATTATTAAAACTGGTGTGTTAGTGGACTAAGATACCCCTAAAATATTTTATTATTCCTAAAATACCTTATGCCCCTTTTTGTCGATGCACTAACCTTGAGAACCCTATTCGGCAGCTGAGAGCAGAGTAGCGGTGAGAGTGGAACGGTGAGTCGAAGACCACGAAGCTCACATCCGAGGACAAGACCCTGCTTCTACCCTCTGATTTTGTTTTTGTCTTTGTGATCTTCTCTGATCTTCACCAACATCATCCTTGTTCTGAATTACAACACCGGAACTCGACCACACTCGGCGAGCATCTCCACCACGAAGCGATTGTTCGCCATTCTGCACACCTCAGAGCAGCCATAGAGTCCATAAGCTCTCGTATTTTCATCATGGTTAACGGTTAGTTAACAGTCAACTAATGGTCATAGTAGTTTTGCTCCTAAAACGTAACCACATGTGTATTTTTTGTCCAGAAAAAAACATGTGGTACTGAGCGCTCCCAGGGGTAAAGCACATTTGTAAAATTGCACCTTAACCCTTCAATTAATGTTTTTCCGGTAATTAAAGAAGTATTATAAGTGGTCGCTGCCAATGTTTTTCCATGAAATATTTTGATTAAATTAAAAGCCACCTTTTTGTATGTCAAATTCATATTCATTAAATGTTATTATATATTTAATAAAGTTTTGGAAAAATCACTTATAATATAAGTAAAGTTGTCCATATGAAGATAATTTTATTCTCCCTCCCTTCTGAATCAAATAGGTAACATTAAAATCCCTCTTATAGCAAAAGGGTTAAATTGTCAATGTGGAATTTTTTTCCCTCCCCTTCTCTCCTAAACCAAACAAGGTAACATTAAAATCTATTCCCTCCCCTTCCTTCTAATAAATCCAACAAGGTCTTGAGCAAAATTTTTTTAAAAAAAAGATCAAACAACGTAATATTAAAATCTCTCCTATCTCATTTCCTCCTTTAAAATCCCCCTCCCCCTCCCCCTCCCCTCTGTTGAACCAGACAAAGCCTAAGACTTACACACATATATACTTCTAAAGTTATTTCTTACAGAGTCTAATGCGTGTTATTTCTTGCATCATTCTTTGGCGACCCTCTTAGTTTTAAAATCAAATTTCAGATATTTATAATCAAGTAACTATCTTTTTTTTTTCTTTTTACAAAGATGAAATCAAAGCTTTTGAAAGTTACACTACAATAAAATAAGAAGGAACAACTAAAAAGATTCAGAAACATTTGTCAAACATGTATAATATACAGAAAAGAATGTCTTCATTCACTTTTCTCTACAATCTAGTTATATTTTCATTAAGATGGTGATCTTCCTTAGTTAGAAAATCTGTACATTAAACGAGTTCATATGATGCATATCTGAATTCAATGTCCCATTTATTAAAATGCCTTTTTCTATATTATTTTCTGTCTCTCATTAAAGTTAGGCTTTATATTCAATAGAGAGGAAATAGGGTAGAGTAATATCTGTAATGTTGGTGTATATGAGCCAGTGCACTGTATTGATATTTATTTAGGGTTGGTAACCCTAGAGTGTAACCCTATAGTGTCTAGGGTTGGTAACCCTATGACACTCCTCTTCTCTCTCTTCCCTCTTTTTCTCTCTTCTCTCTCCTGCTCTCCTTCAACTCTCACTGGCGGCTTGTGATGAACAAGCCGCCGACAAGCCTATTTTTGGTGCCACAGACAAGTCAGAGATACAGTTTGGAGTCTAGATTTGTTATTTGCGATCCTCTCACTTTGAGTTTTGTTAGTTGTGGCTTTTTCTCGTCCTTGTGGCGAGTCCTTTCCTCTCCTTCTCCAAATCTGATATGCCGAAGTGAGAGTTATCTGCTTTCTATTCCTTTTCTTGTGGTTCTAGGTTTTGTGGTGGTGTTCTTGTCTCAGAAAATAATCAGATCTGTTATATTTGCTTTCAAATCCTCTTGGTTTGATGGTTATTTGGACATTATGAGGTCCGATTATCTTTTGGTAGCTCGGATCCGCATTCTTAGGGGAACATCTAAAGAGGTGTTTTTTGGTGTGTCGTCGAAGGCACCGAACTTGTTTGGTTAGAGGAGCAGATGTATTCTTCAGGACATTAAAGGTCTTCTTTCTTCCGAGGTTGGGTTTACTGGTTTCTTTACCCTAAGATAGGATACCCAGTTAGCTTATTTAATTCCAGCTATTGCTTATAAGATTTTGTGCCCTTTGAGGTGGGTTTCCCAACCAACACTCTCTTGCTTATCACTTCTAACCTTGGGTTTCGAGGAGGTCAATTATGTCCATAATTCCATTTCAGCTCTTATATTTTTAATGTATGGTCCTTTGCTATTATTGTATCCAGTTTATTTTATTATTATTGTTGTTGTCTTTGTTTTAGCTTTATTTGTGGTTGTTTTTATGTATTGTATTTGTTTTCAATATTAATATATATATTAGGGTTGTCCAAAAAAAAAGAGAGCTTAGAGTAGTATGACATTTGTCCATATATTACAATGAATGTAGATTACATAAATAAAGAATGGCCCTATTACAAGTGGGCTAATGTATTGAGTAACTTGGGCTTTTATTATGACACTGTGAAGGCCCAATATAACTTGTCTTCACGCAATTCAATAGTCATTTTCTCTTTAAAAACTCAAAGCAAATGCAAAATTATACCCTTTAAAAAAATTAATACTGTTATGAATATACTTATTATGTGGATGTCCATTGACTCCCGGTTTCCAAATATTAAAAGATGATATGGGACCCACGCATAGTGATTTACTATTTGCATAGTACCACGCATAGTAGTTTACTATTTGGTGGGACCCGCACACAATTATACAATCACTCACGGGAAGGAAATCCGTGAGTGAATAGTTTAGGTTTTTGGGGAAAACTACACCAAATGACCCAGAGGTAGAAATTACACTAAAGTCCCATTTTTCTTCTATAAATAGAGGTTTTCTGTAACTGTTCATTTATTGAATGAAATGAGAATCTATCTCTCTACTTTATCTCTCTAGAACCTCTGCTCTTCTTCTTATTATTTTTATCAGTTTTATAACACGTTATCAGCACGAAGACTCTACCAAGGTAAGATTTTCTCACCATCTATTTCATATTTCCATTTTATTTATCTGGGATGATCTTAACCATTATATGGAATTAAATATCTATTCTTACCGATTATTTTAACATCGGGTTCCATGGTTAAGATTTGAGATTATTTACTATTTTACTACGGTAAATAGTAATTTACTATTCACAGTAAATTTACCCCTTTTTCAGTAATTTTTACATTTTATTCATTTGACTCCTACATGGAAGTCTAGATTAATCTTTCTGTAATTTTACTTTATTCACTATTTATAGTGAATAGTAATTTTACTATTCACGGTAAATTTATATTTTATTATTTACAGTAATTTATTTATGTTTATATATTCTTCTCACTTCCTATTCATTTATTTCATGGTGGCGTCATTAAGCTCCATTTGTAATTCTTTACTTACTGCTTTATTTATTTATCTCATGGTGGCTATACTAAGCTCCATACTGACTTTACTAATATTTAGTTTTATGTCACTAACATTTATTTTATTGTTACTAACATTTATTTATCTTTTATGATAGCACATTAGTATATTTACTAGTGGGTTCTATTTATTTATTTTAACATTTATTTATTTTTTATGGCAGCAACATTATTTATTAGTGGGCTCCATTTATTTATTTTATTTTACATTTATTTATTCTTCATGGAGGCACACTAGTCTCTATTAGTGGGCTCTATTTATTTATTTTATTTAGAGTTTATTTATCTTTTATGGTGGTGACATTTTGTGGGCCCCATTTATTTTATTTTAATTCTTTACTGCTTTATTTATCTTTCATGGTAGCAACCCTAGTATAGTGGGCACCATTTATTATTTACTGCTTTATTTTTCATAGTGGTAACACTTGTATAGTGGACTCCATTTATTTATTTTTTTATTTACTGTTTTAAATCCCCTTCCCTTTTTATTTTACCGTTTTCTATATATTATATATATATATATATATATATATTTACATTTGCATATACATCTTCTTTCTTATCTTTGGATGAGATAGGTCTCGCTGTGAGTTTACTACCATTCCTATCTCATCTTCTTTTTATTAATCTAGCATGTTTATTTCCAGTCATTTATTTTATTTTATTTATTTATTGCTATATATATATATATCCCTCTCCCTTCTTATTATTTATGGCAACCACACTATTAGTGGGTTCCATCTATTTATTTTATTATGCTTATATTTTATTTATCTTGAAGATAAACTGTTAAAAGATCATATATATTATTATGAGATCAAAATGCCATAGAGATATGAGGCATAGATTGGCTGGAGAGATGAGGCATAAATTGGCTTGAGCCTAAGAGGCAAGATAGCCTTAATTTCAGAGACAAGTTTGCCTGAAGCCAAGAGGCAAGTTAGCCTGATAACAAGAGACAAATTATGAAACAATATTTGATCCATAAATTTTGTATGTTATCAGTTGTATAAAGGCCTCAAAATTGTATATTTGGCATTAAATATTCCCTTAAATTATGAGACAAGGGATTGTATGATCATGATTGATATTATAAATAAATATATTCAATTTGCTATTGTAGTAGCAATATTGTGGATTAATTTCTTGCCATGATCAAACAAATCAGTGAGTTATGGATCATAAATTTTTATCCAACTTCATTCCCAGAAGTGAATGAAGCAAATATATTATTATAGTTGTTATGTGATTTCTATGATTATAACAATTTTTATAAATACGAGAAAAGAATATTCATAAACAAAATAATTAAGCAAAAGGAAATATTATTTCAACAAAGTTTAATTGCGAGTGGCTCAACATCATTACAAACTTTAATCATCTCATTCTGAAGATATTTAATGTCTTCTTCTTTTGCTTCTCTTGAGATGGGATCCAGATGAGGCAAAGCTCTTCGTAATATCGAGATTTGCGTCATAAGTTTCTTGAGCTTCTTGTGTGGCCACTCAGTTAACCCTCCTTTTTGATAGATTTTTTGTATGGTGTGAGTAGACATATTTAATTGTTTACTCGCTTCATCAAGGGTTAAGTGAAAATAATTTCTTAAATCATGGAGCGTTGTTTTCTTTATTCTTTCTCTTTGCTCCATAGATAACCTATATAATTCACCCTGGTTAAGGGATGAAGTATCATAGGGTATACTTACTGCAGGTTGTTTTCCTTTGCCTAATGAGTGTTCAATATTGGTTTGAAATGAACTTCCATGGAGGTCATTTGGATTTATAGCCCATTCCGAACCAACACAGAGAACCTCATGATAGGCTAATACAGGATCACGCATCAAGATATATCCTGATGCTTGTAAATCTATACAATACTGTGTCAGAAATTGTTTGATTTCTTCAAAATTTTTCTTTGTGAAATCAAACATTGGAAGCCTGTCAGTATTATAAGATTTATCCTGTACTTTTTCAAATAAAACAGCATGGGTAATCATACCTGTTCTTCTTCCGTGAACTTCAAGTTTATGGTACTGAAGTCCGTTGGTATGAATAATTTCCCGTAAAACATGACAGCAACTACATTCCAATAAGCTAGTAGTTGCTAATTGGCTTGTAGCTGTTGGCTGGCTAATTGTTGCTGGCTGGCTAGTGGTTGTTGGTTGGCTGATTGTTGTTGTCGGGCTGGTTGTTGCTGGCAAACTGATGATAGTTTGCTGGCTAGTGAATGCTGGTTGATTAACTGCCGACACTATTGGCTGAACTGGATTGGTAGACTCCATTAGTTCTGCCATAGTTCTACACCTCTTAACAGGCCTCCTTGATGAACCTGCTTCAGTTGTACCTTCAATCCTTGTAGATTGAGGAAGAACACTTGTTCTAGGGGGAGAAGTAGGTACATTTGAAGCAGAAGGAGGAATAGTAGAAGGAGGAATAAACATTTCAAAGGGATTAGGAGATAACAAAGAAGTAAATGACATGTTATGCTGATCATCATACAACAAAGCATCAAGTAATGCTGTTTCGGATGTATCAGAAACTGGGATAAAACTGCTTGGTCCTGCCATGGCAATAGAATTTAGAGAAATATGTGTGAGTATCTGGTAGTTGATATTATCAGATGCTTGAGTGTTTGTGAGGCATGTTCGTTTGCCTTCCTCTATTTATAGTTGAATTAAATCCTATTGAATCTTTGCAGATTTGCGTAGTCCTGTTAAATCTCTACAGATTTGCTCCCTATAAAGCACGAGCCTGGAATCTTTTTGACTTTATATGTATACGACAATCTGAGTTGTCGCGCCTGTGATTCCACAGTGATGCGCCTGTGATTACACAGTATTGCGCTCGTGAATCTGCAATTATACACCTGATGATTTTGTATTTAATATATATTTGTTTGTTGATTCTGGAAAATGGAAATTTTGTTACCAGAAGTAACAAAATTATGCATTGATAATGCATTTAGAAATCTGTGGAATTTTAATGAAATAGATATCATATATGCTATTATCATGGAATATTGTATGGAAATTCCATAAATTAATTTTTAAGGTCTCACACTTGAGGGGGAGAATGATAATGATATATATCAAGTGTGAATATTTATGTGATAATTCTTTGTGAATGTTTCTATGTTGATTCCCCCAAAATGAATATTAGATTTGATGATAAATCATATGAAATGTTGGCATGACTTGTTTGATCATCCGAGTCATATATTATGTGCTGCATGTTCTCAGATAGAATTAATTATTGGAAATGGATCTCTGGAAATATATCAAATTGAAAGTTTACATATGAGATTATAAATTTGCAAAGTTAGCAGTGATGTTTGCAACCAGAAGTTTGCAATATATTATGCGCGCAATTTCCAGATTGAATGATCCAGAAATAATGTATTAAAGTATCCATGAATGGATAGATCAATGATTATGAGAACAAAATTTATATGTTGTGTATATTTGCAGCAATTATATAAGCCAACAGAATTCTCCCCGTATAATTGGTTTTTGGTCAGGAGCCAGATTAATTCCATCTTGAAATGTTTTAAATGTGTAATGATTATTAATCTATTACAATGCACATAGATGGATATACAAAGAAAATTGATGATTTGATGAGGGGGAGAAAAATAAGCAGATTGGGTAAAGATTTACTAGAATGAATTATCATTGGCTCATATTGATCATCGTACAAGGAATTGTGCACTAAAAGTTCAAAATGATAAT